>OZ057399.1:5030684-5642962 GCA_964056695.1 Melieria picta | reverse complement strand
TTGCCATGCTGTAAGCTATGTGTAGGGGGCCCAATAGATCTTCTAGGTCCATAAACGGACATTTTCGAGCGTGAATAATACGAAAACAAGAACAACTGTCACTGAAACGGCGATGACAATTCGTTAGGCACTGTCCACACTCACTTTAAAGGCATTACCATCTATGTATTTCAACCAGCCTCAGCCGGTACAGCCACCTATCGGAAAACGGCGGAAGCAAAGTTGTACACCTGATAAAAAGAGATTTGAATGCGAATAAAACGTAATAAAATTTTTGTAATGTAAAGAAAAACAATTACATCACATTCAAGTTATTAGATGTTGTTTCAATATTTTAAATTAAAAAATTAAAATAAATTAAAAAACGTTCAGAAATTCGAACATTTCGAAAATTCCAACTACCTCTTGTACAAAGTAGTTCGAATTTGTAAGCGTCTACTGTATTAAAGTTTTTCTTAGTAATATAAAGGAACCATTTCCAAAGCTTTTATGAACAAACTCAAAGAAAAATAAGTTAAAGAAACTAAGAAGTTAGCTTTAAAAATAACAAATAAAAAATCAATAGAAAGTTGTCTTGATGACAAAGATATTAAATCAATGCAGCACTTTCATTGTTCAGTTCTACGGGCCAGTTGACTTTAATGGTTTTGAGATGCCCGCGTTGTTTCATAAATAATTTTAATGAAGTTAACAACTAAAACTATTGAAACTACTCTCATTCAGCTTTAGTTCTACTTGGTTTAATGAAGCTAACAAATTACTAAATGATTCTAATTAGGGAAACTATGAAAGCACTCACAATGGGTTTATTGGTTTGAAAATGAAAAGGCGAGTTATTTATGTGGCATTTTTGCTTAAAATATTTTTGCTTAAAATATTTTTGCTTGAAAGCTTGTTTCTTCGTCCCTTTCTGATCTATATTTATATAAATTTTAATCACAACTTGAGACTTGCTGCTGCAACACCATTGTTTTGTCGTCGTTGAACACCAAACCCATTGTTCTGGATTATCTTTGATAGTCTTACAAAGGATGTATGTGCGGGCTATTTGTGCAGAATTTATAAAATAAAAATTTTCTGATCTATTTTTAATTGTCAATTACAATTTAAACTAGCTGCTGCAAGTCTTGCCGTTGTTTACCACCAATTTCATTATTCTCTTGGATTCAGTTCGAAAGTTGCAAAGGCAGAACACCAGTTGACATTATTTGCGGACTTTGTTGATTAAAAAACATGAGTAGATGCCTTAGTTGACAATAACATGCCCTCTAAAATATATTCTACACTACTCTCTTTATACTCGACTCTTTTAACCTAAGCATGACCTTTCGACCTAACCCAACATTTCTCACAATTATCTTCGAAACACAATTTGACTCATGACTTCATTTCAAGCGCGAATCCTTAAGAGCCTAAATGTCATCATTAACCCTTTCGACCCCAAAGTTGCCTGAGAGCAACTTCACCTACTTATTTGTCATCTTATAGCAAAAGCTACGATTGATTTATGGGTTTAATTTAAGTAGGCACCAACAAATTAATATTTTTAGAAGTGAATTCAAAGGAAATTACAAAAAAATTTACTGTTATACCCAAAATAATTTGCAATAATTTGCAGCGATATCAGGGAAAGTTTGTGTTCTAATTGAAGTCTACGAATTGGGCGCGTTTGATCAAAACCCTGTTTCTTTAATAACGGTTAAATCAAATCAAAAAGTGATAATTTTGTATTTTTCCATAAATATGAAATAATTTTTCTGTAATTAAAAAATATTGATACCAAATTTATTTAACCCGTTTTAAGCTAAAATTGTTCAAAATTAAACTAGCTCTAGAACTCTAACAAAGAGGCGTGACGTCTTCAAAGGTTGTGTGCACACTTCTTAGGCAAATCTTTCATGATTTAAATACCAAAAAGTAATATCGAGACACAGTGTAAAATTCGGGGTCGAAAGGGTTAATCCATCTGTCTCTATTTCCACTAATTTTTGCTTTCAACAATCTGGCTTCTTCCCCTTGCACATTAAAAAGCCTATAGCGCGCCATAAATGCTAAGTAATAAATACCAATTAAACAAAGAATGCATTAAATGGCAACAACACCAACAACAGTAACAACGATCCGCAAGAAACGAGCACATTGCAGAAGTTGTTGGCATTATTGCAACATTCGTTTAGTTCATTTCAAGCAATGCTGCCGCATGAGCGTAAATATGCAAATTTTCATGACTTCCGCCACTCGAACATACAATAACAACAAACAGCGGCAATGACAAAAACAAACAAGCTCGCCACATTCATGCAACTTGATGAGCCGATTGGAGTGAGTTGAGTGCGGCAAATATGCAGATTAATGGCAAAGAATCCATTAGATAAATGTTTACCCAATGTTTACACAACACTAACACATGCACATGTCTGTGTGTCTACACATGTATGTATGAGTGCATGTGGGTTGTGTGAGAGAGGCAAATTGCAAATTTCATTTAATTTTGTTTACACTTTTGTTGGCGTTGGCTGTTATGGCTGACGTATTAATTGACTGCCAAAGGTGACGACCGTTCGACCAACGCACAGACGGACAAAGTGCAAAGTGCAGATGACAGTGCGTTGCTTTATTGTGTGGATTCGATATTTTTTAGTAAAGTAACTTGAGTTGAGATGGTTTATAATAAAATTTCGTACCGAGGTTATTGGCCTCGTAACTATTTTACATAAATTTAGTTTCCTACCACAGCCATGCATGACATGTAATCGTTAGGTTGCAATGCGTCACAATTTGTTGTGAATACTTTTATCTTGTTGTGGTTGTTGTTACGTCTATTGTCACTTTTGTTGTACGCACATTATCAGCTAATTAGTGACACTTTTTGCTTACGTTTTGCTTTTTGTATTTCTTCACTTATTCCACTTTTAAAAGTGTAAATTACTTACGAACATTTTTGATAAAAATTGCAGAGTTGCCATGATACCGTGAACTCACTCAAAGCTTTATTTATGATTTTGCTATTATTATTTTTTTCTTTTGCTGTCGCGGTCGTTTCTTTGCGTATTCTTTGCTCTTTGCTGTTGGTGTTTTTGTTTAGAGGAATTGTTTGTTTCTTAGAATTTGCTTTTATCTAATCGTTATGCAGCGCTGAAATGACTCAAATTCTGAGGAATTTCAATTGATTGTCGGGTAGTAATATGTATGCCGTAAAATTAAAGGTATTTTTGTTGCTTTTCCAATTGACTAAAGTTCATTTTAAGCGGGTATTCAAGTCTAGAGGCTCGATTTTTTGTGATTTTACAAGCGTAATAAAAAAAACAGTAATCACATTTACTATCCATGTTTTTACAGTTTTTTATTGATACTTGAAAAGTATAAAAATGTATAATAATTGAAAAAAAATTAAAATTGAAGTCGGTAGAAGCCGGAAAAGTGGGGACTCAAAAAAAAGGTGGCTCCTGGTTGACGTGATTCAAATCCTCCTGTTGATTTGAAACATAAAAATAAGGTTAATTCTTATTAAACAAGGATGTAAAATTATCTGGACGTAGCCGATTTGAAAAAAAAAATTTTGCACAAAATGGCGTTTTTCTGAAAATAAAGGTAATTTTTTGCCTCCTTCTTTCAACTTTGGTAATTTTTTAAAAATAGTAAAAAAAAAACAAATTACAAAAACCCTACGTCGAGACAATTTTGATAGTATTAAGAAAGTCTGTTACAAATTTTAAGTAAATCGCTGCTTTAGAACTTGTTGACAGTATCGAAAAAAGTAGTTTCGAGAAAAATTTGGTTAAAGTTTATAGTCTCATTTCGGGCAGTCTGAATGGCGCTGAATGTTGGTGTAAATTGGTTTTCTGCAGTCAATTTGCGTTTGTAAATTTGTATTGAAACAATTAAAAATCAATTCGTACTCAAAATGTGGTAAGGCAATGTAAAAAAAAAAAAATGTTCTTTCATAAAAGTTATGAAGCAACGTAAAAAAAAATTGTGTTATTAAATAATAGTTATCGGCAACGTAAAAAAAATGGAAAATTAAAGTTATTAAGCAACGTAAAAAAAAATGTCTTAAAATAATAGTTATCGGTAACGTAAATAAAAAAAATCGAAAATAAAAGTTATAAAGCAACGTAAAACAAAAATTTCTTAAAATAATAGTTATCGGTAACGTAAATAAAAAAAAATCGAAAATAAAAGTTATAAAGCAACGTAAAAAAAATCACAAAATAAGGACGAGGGCGAAAAAAAAATGTGTTTCTCATAACAGTTATTACGCAACGAAAAAATTAATTGTCGGAAATAATAATTATAATCAACAAAAAAAATTTATGTTGCATCATAATAGTTACGTTGCAATTATTTTCTTAGAAAACTCATAATAGTTAAGTCCCAGGGACTTTAAAGTTACAGTCTCATTTCGGGCAGTCTGAGTGGCGCGTCACAAAATTAACTATAACTCCGAAAATAATTCGAATTTCCGTAATTCCTCTTAAGGCTTATTCTTAAAGGTCTAAACTTTGAAATTACGAAACTAAAAAAAAAAATCGATTTCTTCGAATTCCAACCTCTACATTCATGCACCCAACTCGCTAACCACATTTTTATTCTTTCTATCGACACTGATTCCGATAGTCTTTTGACCATTCTTCGAGTCAGAGTCTTTTCAGTTTGAATCTTCTAGGTCACAAGGCACAGGAAATGATAACAATGAAAGCCCATAGATCATATTAGTTGCCATAGGACTTTTACTGGGTTGAAAAATTTCGCTCGATTCGCCGGAAATGCTCTAATAAATGCTAAAAAAGATGAAAAAATAACATAAACTTTTGAATGTAGACTTAACGTCTGGCTTCCAAGAAGTTCGAAAGGATTTTGACTCCAAACCAAGCTTAGGCTACATTAGCCCAGACAAAACTCAACTGTGACAAATTAAGTTAAATTAAATTAAAAAAGTTTCTCTCATAAGATCTGTTCTGATCTGACACGTGATCAAGGAGATTCTGGGTTTTAACATACTTACTTTTTAAGAAAATTCGATGTAAATTTTCAAGGATATAAAGGATTAAAATTTTCAAAGGACCTTTTTCATTAACTTTTTTTTACAAATAGATAAAAAATTAATTTTATTTAAATTTTCGCCATATTCTAACGAGGTTAAGTTTTTTTATACTTTTTTTATTTTGTATGCCCTTCAAAATTTTGAAGTCCTTTTAAAAGGACAAAGGATGTAGAAATAAAAAACTGAGTACGCAGTATTACTATGTTTGGTCTCTAGTTTAACGCCCATATGGATTTTTTCCGGTGTGAAAATTTTTTTTTAATTTTTGTCGCACGGTGTAATCGATTCATAGTCTCAGTACATTACTACCATAAGTATTTGGCTATCTAATATCTTCATTCTTCACTCGTCGTTTAGTCTCAGCTGTCATAATTTTACAATTGCCTTTGAATGCGACTGATCTCTTTTTGGTTTGTTGAACGCCATTATTCTTTTTTCCTCACTTTCGTTCCTTTTAAATATGCTTTCAGCAGAGAGAAATCACCATCGAATTAACACTTTCAATCCATAAATTTTTAATGAACTTAATGCACAGCAATTCAACTATGCAAATACTCGAGCACTGAAAATGCAAATGCAGCTTTCGTGGTCGGCATGTGTTGAATTGAAAACTCTGATTTTAATTAAATTAAAATAAACACTCGCTTCCAGTGAAAAATAATATCAACAACAAAAACAACAGAAAAGAAAAATTGAAATTATCAGAAAATCAACCAAGACAGTTGCGTGTTTTCGCTCATTTCCGTTGACTTTGAATTGCACAAACACAACAACAACTACAAGCAGAGTAACAGTGCAATCAACAACTACAACAATCACAATAACGCATAAATTTCAACACAAAATAACAACAACAACACACATGAATCAAAGCGCAGTTTTGCACGCAGCTCGCACATATGCAAATCCGCATGAAATGCGATAAAATGCTCGATAAGTGCAGCACAACAGCTGCCACTCTGCCACTGCGCGCGAACACGATGCGGATGTGTTTAGCAGTCGGCGATGCTGCACTCCGCCAAATGAAGACGAACTTGATGCGCTTAGACATCAGTTAGCGGCAACAATGCGCTGCACATGTTGCGCTGCTGCTGCTGCTGCTGTTGCTACTGTTGCCCTCTGGGCTGCGTGGCTGCTGTTGATGCGGGAGGTGTTGCAGTGTGGCGGCCATTGCGATCTGCATTTCGCTGTGATTTTCAATTTGATTCCATTCACTTGCGTTGCGCTTTCGTTTCGCCTTCGCAGCTGCTGTTCATTTGCGTACGACATGTTGAACTTGCACTTTCCGTCTGGCAGTCGTCGGTGTGTGGCTGCCGTGCTTGCCCATTGCACTTTGGATTGTGCAACAATGGCGCTCGTCGTCTATGTGTGGCACATTTATGCAATTCATTTCCCTCCGTTTTGTGTGTTTGTTTTTTTCCCACGTCAATTTTTTTTTGTTGCCACTGAAATTTTAGTTCGTAGGCAGTGGAAAATGCACAAGTTTAATTTTTCCTAAATATTTAACCTTTTCAAATAAATATTCTCAACTAGCAAGGCGCAGCGTCTTTGCATTCAAGTTTAAAGTCAATGGGCCAATAAATCAAGTTTTTCTTAACCCTTTGTTGATCCTGTCAGATTTTTATGAAAAAATAATTATCTAATTATTTCTCATTTGAAGTGCTTGCACCATATTTGAAGTCAAAAGGCCCATCAAATCTTGTTTCTCCATACACAATTTTTACCCATAGTTGACCCAGTTAGGTTTTGATTTTCGAAAAAATGAAAAACACGTGTCGAATTATTTCTTACTTAGAGTATTTCCACCAAGTTTGAAGTGAATACGCTCAATAATTAATGTCTTTTATAGTTTCTCCATACTAACTTTTAACCCGTCGTTGACCCCGTCGGATTTTGATTTTCGAAAAAATAAAAAACACATTGAATTTTTTCACATTTGAAGTAGTTTCACTAAGTTTAAAGTCAAAAGGCCCATAAAATCTTGTTTCTCCATAAAAACTCTTAACCCATTTTTGATCCCTTCAGATTTTGATTTTCGAAAAAACAAAAAACACATATTGAATTTTTTCACATTTGAAGTAGTTTTACTAAGTTTGAAGTCAAAAGGCCCAATTTCAATTTCACTTAACTTGAGGTCAATAAGCCTTTCGGTTCATGGTTTTATCATAGTCTTCCCATATCGCACCTTAACCCATTGTTGACCCCGCTAACTTTTGATTTTTGAAAAAATAAAAAATACGTCACATTATTTTTGATTTGAATTTTGATTTGAAGTCAGTAGGCGTAAAAAATCGTGTTTCTTCATACAACACCTTAACCCATGTTTTGCCCTTTTAGACCCCGAATTCCAAAAACTCCCATCTTAGCGGAGGTTCATTTTCCAAGAAGGACCTCCAGTTTAAATTTCATGTTTGTAGCTTCAGTCAGTCAGGACAAACAATTATATGTATGGGGATTGAACGCCTCGAGGCAGAGAACAGAAAATCAGACAGACTGAGAATCATTGTTCCCATTGACAACCGAATTTGTACTGTTTACACATAGAACTTAGAACTCTTTTTTAACTGCATTACTCATTTGTACATGTCTGAAATAATTTTTTTTATTAAAAAATTTTGTATGTGTCCTGTGCTTGTCTGAACAACTAATATTTTAATTAATGAATTAAACTCACATGTTGAACAGAAATTCCACAACACTTAAATGGCAAATTAAGTAAATATTTGAACGCATGTTCATGCATCGGTCAGCCAGCCAACCTGCCGAGCAACTAACCCCCACTCACACAACAACCATTACAAGTAACTCAACTCGCATGCAGCTGGACACTAATCGAAACAAAATAAAGTTGAATGTGAACGCAATTTCAGCACGCACTGCCTGTGCACAGTGGGCCAATAGATAACTAATTCCTTATGCCAACGCCCCAGCAAGTGTCAGCGGTAATGACGATGGAGCATTGGCCACAAAAATCCAACAAGTAACATTCCAACACCTGAGCTATGTTTGCATGTGTGTGTGCCAGCAGTGGGTCCTTGTCATGTTCATGCCAAACTATCATATCTAACAATATGTCTAATCCGTTTCGATTTGTAATAAATTCACTTTTCTTATGCTCACCGCGTGTAATGATATTTTATTTTATTTCGTGCATAGCAGATCGACTGCAACTTTTCCTTTTCGACTGCGTTTCGAACGGTTTTTTCCTTATTCTAATTTTGTGTGTGTGTGTTTGGGTGTTGTTGTTGTGTGCCACATTTGTGCGTGTGCAATACATTTGAGAAGGAATATTCAAGTTTATGTGGCAGAGAGGTGGGCGGCTAGTCGCTGGTGGCAGTAAGGTGCGGTAACTTAGTGCGCACCTCTGCCATTTGGCGGTCCAAAGTTGTACGATTCGAGCGAGAGTGAGAAATAACAAAAATAGAAAAACACTTGAAGTGGAAATAGCAATGGGCCAGTACAGTAGATTGGCATGGAAGCAGAGATATTTCGAATTCCCAGCACACGCACTGTCGAAATGCGTGCAGACGAGACGGACGTCTCAGGGACAGGAGAGAAAGCGTGGATAGCGATAATCTGCGCTCGTACACGGCAAATGGAAATGATTGTTGTAGGGAGGTAATTTACAACGGCAGATGGCAGTTAAGAGAAGTTTTAGAGGGTTTTCGTTGGGTCAAAAAGTGGGAAGCTAAAAACAAAATGTGTTTTTTATTGAAGGAATTGAACTCATGCGGATGATGTTTGCACTTGAACACATCAGTCTCGTGCAGAGTTCAACTTGTGCTGTGTTTCTCTGGCTTATCAGGATCATTGATCCCAGAGCACAGTGATTCGACTCCATACAACCGAGGGACAAAATTAGAAGGAGTGGTCTGGTCTTCTGAATTTAAATATCCATTTGTTTTTTCTTAAACTTTTGTAGTTTGGCAATGTTTGTTAAGTTTCGTTATTTTTGGTTAGCTATAGCACCAAATGTGTTGATTAGATTTTTCAGATTTTACCTATAACACTTCATTGAGTTTGTACCTTTTTATTATTTAAAATACTGATACTCAAATAAATTAGAATTTTTGTACTTCATTAGAATTGCAGCTTCCGCCTTTTTTTTAATAACTTTCGAACTAATAAAGTTAGAGTAATGAAATTTTGACACGTGATCATGGAGATTTCGGGTTTTAACATACTAACTTTTCAAGAAAATTCTATATAAATTTTCATGGATATAAAGGATTGATATTCACAAAGGACCTTTTTCATATCCTTTTTTGAAAAATAGATAAAAAACTAATTTTATTTAAATTCTTGAGCCTTTCCTCTTTCATTTGATATACATATCGCCATATTCTAACGAGGTTAAGTATTTTTTAGATTTTTTTTATTTTTTATCCCCTTCAAAAATTTGAAGTCCTTTTAAAATGACAAAGAATGTAGAATTAAAAAACTGAGTACGCAGTATTACTATATTTGGTCTCTAGTTTCATGCACATATGGATTTTTCCCGGTGTGAAAAATGCTGTCGCACGGTGTAATCAGTTACGTCAACATTGATAACTGCAAAGAGCAGTGACGGATTTAGGGGTTGGTTTTGGGTGTGAAAACCTCCCACCGAAATATTAGGGTCGACCTTAAAACTACATACAAATTAAGAGGAACATACACAAACATTTATGAATATTAAAGAATTGCTTTTTGGAGCCTCCCCCAAAATATTTTTCTGAATCCGCCCCCTGGCAAAGAGTAACAGAAATTGAGGAAGCCTCAGTTTTTCAATAAAAATTGTAATAATAGATGTATGTTTTACATTAGAGCAGTTTTTTTCATTTTTCATGTTGATTGCATATTTTCAGGGATGAATAAAATATATATTTTTCAAAAAATAGGTCTTTAGACCACTTTTTAAATTGATTTATTTTCTGAGATCGAAAGATATCGGAGAATGTGTTTACATTATTCGACAAAGAAATAATGCTTAACATACAAAAAATCCAGGATCATACTCTCACATACTTTTTAGATATTTTCCTAAAAGTTTTGCCAATTTTCAGGTTTTTAATTTTGAAAAATATTTTAAATTCAATGTGAAGTAGAAGCCTCAGCCTTAAAAATTTTGAAAAAACGTTAAAAGTGAAAATGCCCACATCAATTCTTAATCTATATTGAAAGTTTTAGCAACTTCTTGCTAACCATGTATTTTTATGATTTTCTTACTCAATAGACTAAAAAACAGAAACATGTGTTTAAATTTTTTTGCGAAAAAAGTTTCGATTCTGGGCAGCTTTTGCACACACACTAATAAATTTTTTGCACAGATTTTTTGGGGTTTTCTTAGTTGGAGTTTTACCTTTCAAATGACATCAAAATCGTTAAATTCTGAGATTTTAAATTTTTTGAATTTTGTCTATGAAACGCATCACTGAGCTGTGTGCCGTTCTGGCACTCCTTGAGCAGTTTCGTAGGCACTGTTGTATCGTTTTAATGCCCTCCAAAGCTGCATAAACCTTGCAGATAGCGCTGGACAATGGACATCTGAATAATATTTATTAAAATCTTATTAAATTGTGGCATGTAAAGGAAATTCTTCTCATATGCCAATGTACTGGTTAGTTAATAAAACATTTAAACGTTTGACAACAGCAGCCACTTTATGAACCTAGACCCAGTGACACAGTTTTCATTGCTCTGGCTTACTTCAATTTTATGATCTATCCCCCTTGACCAACTTTGAACTACACACCTGCTTTCAAGTTGTTGAAACATGCCAAAGCACTACACGCACGTATAAAACTTTTCGAGAGGGCAGCCGATAAGGCATACTTCGACCTTGTTTACAAGCAAATTCTTCCTCGCAATATACCCGAATCGGCGCTGTAGTGCAGATTCTGGCCCATGTCGTGTTGCGAACCTATCTGTCGACGAAAGCGATAGCAGCAACCCATGTGGCAATGTTGCGTGTGTGTGTGTAACCAATAAATACTTGGCCAAAACGCACACTCTAAATTGCAACAACAACACAAATAAAAACAACTATCCCCAACTAGTCACCCTGCAGCCGTGCATTACCCCCAACTGAAGGGCGCCGTGCCTTGGATGGTGGCTGGTTGGTTGGTTGGTTGGTTGGCTGACCCAGCAAGGAATCACCCGCGTCTGACGTAGTCTCAGCCTTTAAATATCTAAACAAGACCCTCATTAATAATTTGGTAACAATGCTGCGGCAGTGTGGTGTAATGTGTCGCACGCCACCACCACCACCACCACACCCCACCACAGTTGTGTGCTATTCAACTCGGCCTTAAACTGTGTTGAAATTGTGCGCGTAGAACGGAAACGAAATCGCCCAAAATGTGGATTGCGTTGCTCTCTGCTGAGCGTCAGTGTGCGCCAGTCCACAAGTCAGCCAGTTCTCCGTGGAATGTATTACTCACCACAGCTGCTCGGCTATTCGTGGTGTATTGCTGGGGGCCAGTTGAGTGGCTGCCGCTGGTGCTGGTGATTCATGCAAAAGTATTTAAATAATTTATCTGTGCCTCCACTGAATTGCATTCTCGCTGCCGCTGCCAAGTGTGTGGAGCACCGCTGCTGGCAGGAGACGTGCGGGCGGGCGGACCGGCCGGGCTGTGGCATTTGTGCGTCTGGCCGGCGTTGTGTTGCGCCAACAACGCACACCGAACACTTCGCAGGCGCATAAATAAGAGCCACACACACAAAACGCTGGCAATCGTTTGGGGAAATGCATTATTCTGAATGCTTGAATATTGCTGCTTTGCATTGTTGTTGTTGTTGTTGTTGCTTTGGTTGGTTTTTATGTTTTGTTTTGTGTATTTTTATGTTGCGTTTATTTTGTTTTGCTTTGTTGCTTTTTTTTGCTGTTGTTCTTCTTTTTTGCTTTTGGTTTCACTTGCGTTATGTGAGCTGAATTCAAATGACGTAAGAGACGAGTGATTTTTGGCCGAGTCGGTGGAAAACGACGATAGGAGCAGCAGCAGCAACAGCAGCCGTGGCAATGTGAGCAGCGACGCAACTTAAAGCAAAGCAATGAGTGGCGAAAACGAGACTAGAAATTCAAGCTTCTGGTCGACTTGGCAGTGCGCTACTTATGTCAATCAAACCGATTGACTTTTTAGTTGCTTCTGTTGAGTGTGTGTGTATAAATAAAAGGAATAATATTTCTTGGCATTTGTTGTCAATTTAAATGAGGAACATATAAAAGAATCTAGCAGATTTTTAAGGAACTTTGTTAAAGCAGAAATGGCAAGAAATTAACTTGCTTATTGATTTGTTTTGAGAGTTTGAGCTGACTTTGACAATTTGGTTCGAATAAGGGTTCCAAGGTTGGGCATTGCATTGTCTGAAATTTGGGTATTTTTGTAATAATCAGCACTATGCCAGTTTTGCTAGTATTCTAATATTTTTTGAAGGGCTTTTGGCATCTCAGTTTTCTAATATTAGGTTTGACCACTGTAGCTTCTTTAATTGAAGAGTTAAATGGTTTTTTTTTTCCGAAAAGCAGTGTAGAATGCCAACTTAAAAGCGTTAAAAACAATTTTTGTCATCTTTTCTCTTAAAATTTACAGGACCTTGTACAGGCATGTAATTATTTATGTATTTATTTGGCCAATGAATACAGTAAAAATTCTTATAGGCTAAGTTGAACACATTTTTATTCATTTATTATTATTTATTTATTTATTATAATTAAAATTACAATAAATTATCAGCACTAGCTACCAGGGCTATCGGCTTATTTATTTATTTAGTCTATGGAAAGCTTAAACTCAGCCAACACTCTATTAATAGGAGCATTCAAGCCAACATTAAATAAAACCGAGCGGCGAAGAACTCTGCCCGGAGCATAGAAATTAATTTTAGTAAGGAGGGCAGGGCAATCCACTCTCCCATTAAAAACATCAAAAATAAAAGAAATGGACATGAAAGTCCTTCTGTTGCGCAATTTCATAAGGTTGATTAATTGGCAACGTAAAATATATGAAGGCAAAGGTTATGCAAAATAAAAAAATAAAGGCAGCGTATTCATTTAAATGTACATAAGAATTGGAGAAAACATAAATTATTCTACTTATAAAAAGGATTTAAAGAATACATGAATTGATTTTTTAAAAATGAAAAATCAATCTCTACAAATTTGGAGATTTTATGAAACTCAATTAAGGCTCTGGAAATATACGCATTTCAAGCAGACAGAGCCCTAAAAAGACCAACAGGGAAGAAGAGATGTGGCTGAAATATTAAGGAAAATCCTCTCGAGCAGTGCGGGACAGTCAACAACACCACGGAGTACATCAAAGACGAAAGCCAAAGACAGCAGTGTTCTCTTACTTTGCAAAGATTTTAAGTTAGTAAGTAAGACATCTTCCAAGATCCAAGACGCGCAGTTTGACGCCCATTCTGCAAGTTCGTTTGGTTGTCTTTCATAGGGAATTGTTTTACTTGTCAGAGGTTTAATGCTGAGAAGACAATCTACGCATGAAAGTGTGTCTCGATTTGGTGTTCCTTGCATCAGCATTTGAACCTACAACCCTCTGACTTATGATCTCAAATTACTTATTTGTGAATTCTTCTTTGAATTTTTCTTATTTTTAATTCTAAAAAATTCTGCTAAGAGTTTGAAACTATCACAGTCAGTATTTGTAGTCATTAAAGCTCAAAATTTGTCAAGTGTAGCGCCTTGAGTCGCCTTCCATGCCGCCAATGCTCTAATAATTCTCCCACACTTGAACGCCAAAAAATGCCAACACACTTTAGCGACCGTTGGAAGTTTGCGTAGCGTGTCGCTGAATTTAATGAGAAATGATTTTTCTGATGATATTTCTGTGTTGTTGTGTTTTCGAGTATTGTTGCTTTAGGTTTTTTGCATTTGTGCTTTGTCACCAACAGCCAACAGCCAACAACGAGCCGTCCAGCGTTTCGACCGTGCGTCGTGTCTGTGGTTGTTTTGGTGGGTTGCATTGCCACTGCTGGCCGCGTCACGTTTCAGTTCATGAACGTACGTACGCGGTGTTTGACGCATAGTGAAATTGCTGCCGTATCGGGCAACCAACCGTCCAGATTTTCGCCAGTTCGCCGTTGGCGCTGTGTGCCGGGTCGTTTGGTCCAAGTGCGCAACGCGTTGCGTTTACGTCTGCGTAAAGTGTTTGAATAGAAGAAGTAAAAGAAAAAAAAAACAAACAACAACCAGAAAAATGCGCTGATTCGACACTGCTCTGTGTGTTCAGCGATAAATCATTCAAAAAGTATTTCCTACGCGTTTCACATACGGCGAGGTGTGTTTCTCGTGTGGTGGCGCGTATCGTTGTTGTTGTATTTGTTGTTGTTGTGTTGTGCTGCTTGTTTGTATTGAGTAATGAGTGCGTGTGAGTGATTCAATTTGGTGCCGGTTTGTTGTTTTTCTTTTTTTTACATTTTTGTTTTTCATTTCTCATTTTTTCATGTGGCATCACCAACGCGTGGTACAAGTTTTGTTTATTTGGTTTGTTTACTATGCGGTTTTGTGAGGCAAAAACATAGAGAACCAAATCTCAGGTGTGCTTTGCATACAAAAATGCAGCAGTCGACGATAAAAAAAATTCTCTTTAAAATTTTTTTTATAAAAATATGCTTTTTAGTGGTTTTGGTTTGCGTTTAGTGGCATAAAAAACTCTGCTGTAGTGAGTCAAACTCGTTTTGGGTTCAGGGTCGTCAACGACGACGACGGCGATGGCTAAACTGAACGCTGAAGGTGTGTGCATGTGGGAGAGCGAGATAATTGTGACGTAAATAGTGTTTCCTGTGCAGCCACTGGTCGGTTGTTACTGTTGACGGTGACGATGGCGGTAGTGATGTTGTTGTTGTTGGCATTTTTAGCAAAGTTATGTTGTTGTGCTGATTTTGGTGCGAATGTGTTTTGATGCTTTCAACGTGGTTGTTTTTGTATTGGCCGGTGGTGTTGTTGTTGCTTGACTGGTGCTCTTTTCATATATGCAATTGTTGTTGTTGTAATTTGTGCAGTACATTTGCCCTTAACTGTGATGGTAAAGATTATGGCCTTTTCGTTGCCTACGTCACATGAAGATGCTGCTGCTTTATTTATTTATTTATTTAATTATTTATTTATTTAAGAGATTGATTGATATCAATATGGTGTGTCAAGTCGTAAATACGACAATACTTTTATCAGTGTACTCTCTGCAACATCACATCACTGCGTCCAGTGACTTTCCACATATTTTTGTGGGGCAGTCGGACAATCACTTGCCAGCTCTAACCGAAGTTAATTTAATAATTTCCGCTCTGGGTAACCTTCGTTCGCTTACCGGCTACAGCGATCGCTCTGAGTAATCATGCGAAGCTAGTAGTGGATTTATTTTCTAGAGGTTTCCGGCATCACGCCGATTAAATTATTTAAGCTTCGTTTGCTTTATTTACTTGGCAAATAAAAAATTGTTAACACTAGAAAGACCGCAAGTTTTCCATATCTACAAAGAAATGATATGTAATCATATCCGCTGATATATCGAAAAGTACACATTGGATTTGGCTAATTTTTCAAAATATTTTTCTTAATAAAAAATGCAAGTCACCAAAGCAAAAGTTGATAGAAATACTAGAGAAAATACAGATAATTTAAAATGAAAAACCACAAAAAGAAAAAGAAGAAAAGAAATTACCACAATTTGGCTAATTTTTCACAAAATACATTTTTTCACAATAAAAAATTAAAGTGACCAAAGCAAAAGTTGATAGAAATACTAGAAAAAATACAGATATTTAAAAATTAAAAACCGTCCAAATGATGAAATGATGGCAATTTGGCGAATTTTTCAAAAAATTAATTAAAAAAATATATAAATTTTTTTACAACAAAAAAACTAGTCACCAAAGCAAAAGTTGGTAGAAATACTAGAGAAGATATTTAAAAATGAAAATCCGTCAGAATGATCGCAATTTGGCAAATTTTTCACAAAATAAATTTAAAAAAATATAAATTTTTTCACAATAAAAAAATTAAAGTCACTAAAGCTAAAGTTGATAGAAATACTAGAGAAAATACAGATATTTAAAAATGAAAAATCGTTAAGAATGAATCGTTAAAAATGAAAAATATTTAAGAATGAAAAACCGTCAAAATGACCGCAATTTGGTTAATTTTTCACAAAATAAATTAAAAAAAATATATAAATTTTTTCACAATTAAAAAATTAAAGTCACCAAAGCAAAAGTTGATAGACATACAAGAGAAAATACAGATATTTAAAAATGAAAAACCGTCAAAATTACCGCAATTTGGCTAATTTTCCACAGAATAAATTGAAAAAAATATATGAATTTTTCACTATAAAAAAATTAAAGACACCAAAGCAAAAGTTGATAGAAATACTAGAGAAGATATTTAAAAATGAAAAACCATCAGAATGACCGCAATTTGGCTAATTTTTCACAAAATAAATTTAAAAAAAATATAAATTACCATATTGCACTCAAAGAATTTAATGTTTTAAATATGCTTTCTTATAAAATTACTCAAAAAAGGTTATTGCAAAATTCGAAAGAAAAATAATTCCGGCACATTTGGGTTAATGATTAAGTAGTAGATTAGGTAATCTCAGAAAAAACACTTTCACTTTGGCTCGTCTGGCAAGCTTAATCAATAAATATTTTAAACGTATGAATCCAATCGAAATGCTTTTCAGACTTTTTCCATTAAATTTAAAGTCACCTGAACCCATTTCGTACCTTTGATTCGTTAACGAATTATAGAAGTTAGTAATGTTTGCAATTTTTTTTATTACCATAAACTTGTGCAAGTTTATGTTTTTCATATTATACTTAGACCTATTGGCTTTTGAATAAAATATTTTTTACCATGCCACGCCTTCCCTATTAAAGCTGGGCGCGCATTGAAAAAATCCTCAAATTTTTTTTTTAATAAAAATTTTTTTTTTTAAAAGTGCTAAAAGTAACTAGACAGGTGCCAAACCCCAACCCAACGATTGGAACAACAAATTTAGTAATTTTGTATTACAATTAAATACGTGTACATCTGTTCAGACTTTTTTTAAAATTGTTTTAAAAGTACTACAAATAACTAGACTTGTGCAAAACCCAAACACAATAATTGGAAAGACAAAATTAGTGATTTTGTATTACAATAAAATTCATGTATAGTAGATATGTTCAGATGGCCACAGAGGGCGCAAAAGTGTCAAACTTTAATCTGCGATTACGAACAAATGCCATCATCGATCTTGCTTAAACTCATTTTCCGTGACTTTTTTTGCAAAAATTTTCAAATAAAACCTTTCTTAAAATATCGCTACAAAGTAGGTTAAGTTGATTAATTATTTGATAAGATCGCTATGATTTCGCTTAATGGCATGAAAGGACCTTTGAATATATTTTCGAATCATGTCATTAATAATTCCCCATAAAAAATTTAATAAACATTTCCAATATTTTAAGTGAATTAGCATTACTTGTTGTATTGCCATCTATTGCTGTTGTTGCTATTAAAACGGCTGGAAGACGCGCACAATCAAAATTTTATTAGACACTTGCCTTATACAACGCTTTGACTGACATTGTCCCATTGGACTTGTGGATACCATAAAATTCTACTCCCCCATTAAACTCGCTTCACTTTGCTATTATTGCCAGTCGCTTTTATTGCGCTATTCCTTCATTCTACTGTTTTCATATGGGCTTTGCTTTGTGTGGTCTTTCGTTTTGACTCGCTTGTCTTGTTTTGGTCTTTGGCATCTTTTTCTTCTTATATCTCTCAGACGCTCAGTTTATGGTGTTTTTTTTGATACATTTTCTTTTAAAGTTTTCCAGCATTTGCTTTGCGCTTCATTTATTCGTATTTCCGTGTTCATTTGCCTTCTATTTTTCTACACAACTTTCCTCTGTGACTTTTGCACACTTCTTTTTTCCCTGTGCCTTTCGCCGCTCTGCCACACTGCCATGTCCTTTCCCTTTGGTGCGTCGCCGTGGCCCTCCTTTGCAGCCCATGTGCTTGCCTTGTCCCGGGTTAGTATTGTTTTGGTAGTGTGCCTGCTGGCTCACGTGAGTGCAGTCTTGCGCTCAGCTCGTTACACTCACCGATTGGCTCTCTCGCGTCGTACACTCTCGCATTTGGCTACAACGACCCGCTACTACCTGAAATTCCATCACTTACTTCCACCACGAACACACATGACCACAAATAGCTTCGAGTTTTCTCTCGAAGGATTTCTCTTCGCTTCTCATCCCTTCTCATCGGTCTACTTTGTTTCGCGCTCGCTCTCGCTCAGCATTTCCGCTGCGTGTGCGGCAACTTCCTGCCGAACATTGCCAGTAACAGAAGTTCAGGTCCTTGCGCTCTTGTTGGCGCTGGCAATTGTGCGCCCGGGTCTGGGTCTGGGGGCGTGGGGTGTTTTGCTGTGCGTTGGGGCTGTGTGGGGCGTCCATTCACTGCTACTGGCGCTGGTTGCAACGACATTTGCACATCTCGTTGACCTCATTTCGTTTAGGATTCTCAACGCGTCAAGTTGAGCTTCGTCGCGCTACGCTTTCGCCTGCCTGCCTGTCTGTCTGTCTGGCCGCCAGCCCGCTGCATGGGCCAACAGTTTTTCGCTACAGCCGACTGTCCGCCAGCTCGCCGTGCACATTGCCGCAAATTCCGTTGAACAGGCGCGACACGGCACACGGAAGACCGAAACGGCATCCGACTCGACTCGACTCGCCGCTACTCGTGCTGGGCCCATTACGCGTTTCACGTTCGAACAGGCCGCACACACGTGCTGACGACACGGCTGTGCCGCCGATATTTTGTGCGATAGTTTGTGTGTGTTGATATTTTTTTTCTCGCCTTTTGACGTGGTGTGCTTTTGGGCGCTGCGGCTCGCTGCTCGAGTGCTGACGTTGGGCAAAAACTTTGTGTTGTTATTGTTGTTGTTCGCTGCTGTGTCCTGGACCCGGTGCCTGGTTATCTCGTTGTCGCCATCGTTTAAAAAGTGTGGAATTGTTTTTAGTTGATGTTTTGTTGTTGTGTTTTTTGGGTAGCCACCGAGAGGTCCTTGCAACGTTTGAAGCGGCATAAATTGTGTTTATGAATTTGTTGTTGTTGCTGGTTTTGTTATCAGCGAGTTGACTGAAGTTGAAAAATATATAAATTGTTTGTTTGGGTTTTGGTTGCTGAAAACCGTCAACGACAGACAGTGAAGGTACGCAGCTGATGTGTTGTTGTATTTATTGTGAGCGCTCAGTTTGGTGCAAGATTTGAAGTGAACTTTGTGCGTGTGTATTTAAGTGTCGAGCGGTTGTGTGTGTGTTTGACAGCTGCAAATAAGCGCGAAAAAGTGCGATAACGTAAATTTTAATATAAATATTGATTTTGAATATTTGTGCAAATTTTGCCACATGTGCCAAGTATATTTTTCGGTTTAGTTCAATGTGCGCGCCAATTCCAAATGCAAACATAATAAATCTAAAAATTAAAAAATGCTCTAAAAATGAAAAATAAAAACAAAATTTTCCGTGTTTCGGCGCGTACGATAAGGTGCCCAACTTTCTATGTAAATGAAATGTAAACAAACGTTGCTGCGCATAAATAAACAATAAAAACAAAATTCGGCTTATCAGTGCGGCAAACTACAAATGCAGCAGCAACAACAACAACAACAATAAAAACAAGCGGAAATAGATACGCTGAAAGTTTAACAAATTTAGGCAAAAAATATATTTTTTTTGCAATCGGAGTGAGGGAAAAAATTTATTTTATTGTTCTTATTTAATTTTTTTAATTTAATTTAATTTAATCTTATGTTTTTTTATTCTAATTTATTTTATTTTGTTTCACATTACTTTGGTTTATTTGAATTTTAACTTAATTCAATTTCTTAAGTGTAATTTTGTATATTTTAAGTTTATAAAATTTGTTTTTTAATTTTTTCGTAATTTAATTTTTGTTGCTTTCTAGTTTGTATTTTGATTTGAATTTAGTCTGTTTAATATTGATTCAAATTTAACTTGATCCATTTCATTTTGTCTTCAATTGAATTTTAATTTAAATTTTTACATAATATCAAAATAATAATTTTTTATGTATATTTATTTTAGTTGCTATTTATATTTCTTTATGCAGTTATTTAATTTAACTTTTGTTTTTATTTTATTTTGTTTTTAATTTATTTAATTTTGTTTTATTTAATTTTCTTTTATTTGATTTCATTTTATTTTATTTTATTTTTTTTTTTTTTAGTTTTTTATTTTTGTTTTACATTACTTTGGCTTATTTGAATTTAATTTTATTTCTTAAGCGTAAGTTTGTATATTTTATGCTTATAAAGTTAGTTTTTTAATTTTGTCGCAGTTTAATTTTCGTTGCTTTGTAGTTTGTATTTTGATTTGAATTTAGTCTGTTTAATTTGATATTGATTTAAATTTAATTTGTTTCATTCATGTTGTCTTGAATTTAATTTTGATTTACATTTTTAATATCAAACTAATAATTTTGTATGTGTTTTTATTTTAGTTGTCTAATTATATTTCTTTATTTTTGTTTTTATTTTATATATTTTATATATTTTTTTATTATTTTCTATTATTTTTTTATTATATATTTTATTTTGTTTTAATTTTATTTTATTTTAGTTTATTTTATTTTATTTTATTATATTATATTTTATTATATTTGATTTGATTTGATTTTATTTCATTTCATTTCATTTCATTTTATTTTATTTTATTTTATTTTATTTTATTTTATTTTATTTTATTTTATTTTATTTATTATATTTTATTTTATTATATTTTATTTTATTTTATTTTATTTTATTTTATTTAATGGTATTTTATTTTATTTTTTTTATTTAAATGTGTGTTTTCAATGTTATAATCTTAATATTTTTTATTTGATGTAATATTTTATTTTTGCAATTATATTATTTTATTGGAAATAATTTTTTAATAAAAACCAATTTAATTCAGCAATTGTTTTATTTTTTTGTTGTTGTGTTTGGTTTATGCTGTCGTTGACCGCTGTTAGGTATTTGAATTATCCAAGCTCCTCTCCCCTCTATTGGCTAAAGTTTGCCACAAACACAAGCAGATAAGAATAACAGATCATAATAATAAAACAACAAGAAAAAAATCATAAAACAGAGCAGCTAACAAAACACAACACAACAGATATTCCCATCGAATGGCATCGAGCGAGCGAGATAAATCGATTTTTTACAAGCTGTGACAAAAACTAAATAGACACAACTAAACAAACAGTCAGACTCGAGCAGCGCCAAGTTGAAGAACAAATGGGAAGAGAGAAAATAAAATAAAAACTGGAAAATTGTTTTCTCCCCCCCCCAACCCCCCCAACCCCAGCAACACATCCGACACACACTCAATGCGTCTGAATGCGGGGCATAAAAGCGCTGTTCGTGTTGGTTGGTTGTGTGCTGTGTGTTATAGTTTTTGACCTCGTTATTTTGTCGTAAGCATAGTCCCGGTAGCACAACAACAATAACAACAACAACAACAGCAACAGCAGCCGCACAACAGTAACTAACACAATAACAACGCTCTTAACAACAGCAAAATCAACAACAGCGACAAGACGGCAATAAGAGCTTTAAAAAAGACACCCGACGGGATACGAGTGTGCTCCAGCCTTCGCCCCTAAGTCTCTTTGATTCCAAGACCGTCATCGCTGGCATAGACTGTCGACTGGTCTTTCACCCGGGCCAAAGTGCCCGAAAAGTGTTTACAGACTCGAGCCTCCGCAACAGCTCCTTCAGTCCGGACACAACGTACGGCAATAGCCCAGACCAGCAGTTGCACCGTCAAGCTTTAAGGCGTCTAGCACGCGCCGGCACACATTTGCGTACCGGCGTTTCGACGCACAACGCCAGCGAATGCAAATGTGCGTGTTGTATCGGTCGAAGTGAAATTTGTTGCCGCGTTCAAAATTCGTGTACAAAACAAGCGGCAGCAACAGTGAGAATTGTCTTAAAAATTGTGTGAAAAGTGCTGCAAGTACGGTGAGAACTGAAGGCAAGGCAAAGTTTCTGCGGATTTTTTCACACCCCCCCCCGAAACGTTTAGCAACGGCATCGAGTTGGCCAACAAGTTGAATAACAACAACATAGGTTTGTATTAAATTAAAAAAAATTAATTGTAGTATTTACGATCTGTGACGAATTCTTCTTTGAATATGCTTTTGTTTTTTATGTTGAAAAATAAAAAAATTATTGCTAGAGAAAATTTATTTTTATAAAATTGTTGAGTTGGCAGTAAAATATTCTATAAGAAATAAAAATATTCTATGAGCTTTGAGCAAGAGATTCTAGTTGGGCAAAAAAATTCTAGCAGAGTTGTTTTTGTTCTCTATTTGGGATCAAAATTGTTTTAGCTGGGCATTTATAAGCCTCTTCTTATAGTTGTCTTCATTTGCTTAATCATTGAAGTAAGTGGCAGTGTACAGATCGGTCCAAGGCCTTTAGATAGTCTACAGACTAGACTATGTAACTTTGAACACGTAGGTTTTTACGGTCCTGAAGGCCATTTGACTGTCAAATGTGAAGTATGTACATTGAATGATGCAAACTACACACTGCAAGATTGTTGTTTGTTCATCCTTTTGAAGCTGGATGCTCACTTCTTTCCTTCTATCAAACTCGATTGCCTAGCGCACACATGAGCCTTTGTACATATGTGTTTCCCTAAAATTTTCTCCACCCTGCAGCCACTTTGCTGCCTCAACTTGTGTTGCATCGACATTTCTCTTGGGGATTGGCACATGTGTTTAATTTTGTTGAATTTCTTATTGAATAATATTTGCTCACCAGTGCTTAAGGATTCGCTGCTATAGAATTTTATGATTTTTGTAAGTTCTTCTTCCTCTTTCCAACTTTCCTCTTGGGTTTTCCTTTTCAGTCTCCGTGCAGCACTTAAAAATTATGTCAAAACATTTTAAAGTTTCCTGACTGTGTACAAGTGTTTTAATTAAATTTAATTTAGCCACCACAAAATTATGTACATAAAATGTCCAAGTGTTCCTTGTAGCTTCGCTTGTCGTTTGCGTTTCAGTCACATGCCGTTGCTAATAATTTTCATTCCCTCTGCAATAAAGTTTAAACTTTGTTAATGTAAAAGTTGTACGTGCAATAATAGACACTGGCTTATATATATTTTCCGACTTTGTACACTAAAAAGAATTTGTGCTATAAGTGCTGACTGAAAAAAGATGATAATGTTAATTGCATTGTAGGGTTTTTAATATATTTAACTTAGAAAATTTATCAAATTTATCAGTCAAAATCTGGCTCGTCAAGATTTGTTTGATTATATTTAGTTCATTTCATGTATGTATGTGTAAATGGCGCAGATTTCTATGTGTTTCAGCACGAAAGTATTCTTCTCAAGTTCTGATTTGAACCGTTTTTTTTTGCATCCTTGAGATTGCATTAAATTTTTCTTTATTACAACTTTAAAATGAGTGATTGTTGTAAACCCTGCAGTGATTGAAAAACAGATCAATGGATGCTGAGGTGACTAGCTAAGATCTTCAGTATTATTATGAGGCTCCGAGTACTTGTGAGTAGGATTCTTCTGAAGTTGAAGAACCAGGTTTGAAGATGATCGATTGATTTGGTTTGATTTGCTTGAAGGCAAAGTGTTATAACAAATTTTTCTGCATCTTAACCTTTCTATGATTGGAACGACTGTTCTGTTTCGAAAATGGGATAGAAAGGTTCTAAGATTCAGGTTTGTTCATCTCTTGGATTCTTCAAACCAGGTTTGAAGATGGCTGATTTGGTTTGATTTAAGGCAAAATTTCAAAAAAAAAAGTTCAGAAGTCCATTGTGATACCACAATTTTTAGAATTTAGAAACTAACCCAACAAGTAAAATTTAGTTCTTGAAATCGATAAAGTCATGAATCCATGAGTTATACTGAAACTTTTGAAGTCTTCGAGCGCCCAAGCAAAATTTTATTACTCTAACTTTATTGGTTCGAAAGTTATTCAAAAAAGGCGGAAGCTGCAACTCTAATGAAGTACAAAAATTCTAATTTATTTGAGTAAAAAAAAAAGCGAGAATAATGACATTTTGACACGTGATCAAGGAGATTTTGGGTTTTAACATACTTACTTTTCAAGAAAATTTTATATAAATTTTCAAGGATATAAAGGATTACAATTTTCAAAGGACCTTTTTCATAACCTTTTTTTACAAATAGATAAAAAAAAATAAATTTTATTTAAATTCTTGAGCCTTTCCTCTTTCATTTGATATACATATTGCCATATTCTAACGAGGTGAAGTATTTTATATACTTTTTTTATTTTTTATTCCCTTCAAAATTTTGAAGTCCTTTTTAAAAGGACAAAGGATGTAGAAATGAAAAACTGAGTACGCAGTATTACTATGTTTGGTCTCTGGTTTCACGCCCCTATGGATTTTTTCCGGTGTGAACAATTTTTTTTATTTTTGTCGCACGATATTATCGACCTTTTTTTGAATTAAAACTGTTGAAATCCTTATTTGTTCTTCTAAGAATACAAAAATCCAAAAATTTTGCTAATTTATTTTATTTATATAGGGTGTTTTTTTTAGAGGTTTGTTTTTCGAATAGAGATAAAACTGGCATTTTGTGGTCAAATCTGGCAACTCTAATGTCATTTATGTTCAGTTTGGTTTGCCATTTCATCAAGAACAGGTTGACAAAAGAACAACGCTTGCAAATCGTGCAAATTTATTTCGAAAATAATGGTTCAGTTCGCGAAGTTTACCGCAAGCTCCGTCCATTTTATGGTCGACATAATCGTCCATCAGAGCAATTAATTCGGTTAACCATGGGTCGTTTTCGCACTACGTTTACTCTATGTGATAATACGCATCCGCAGAGACGTCGAACAGTGCGCACCGAAGAAACAATTGCCGCTGTAGAGCAAAATGTTGAAGAGGACCCGAATGAATCGATTCGCCACCGTGCACAGCAATTGGAGCTTTGTCCATCAACTTTATGGAAGATTTTGCGCAAAGATCTTGGCTTGCGACCTTACAAGATCCAGCTTGTGCAAGAATTAAAGCCGCGAGACCATGCAATGCGTCGTGATTTTGGTGTATGGGCCGAAAATGAGATTGATCTCGATGCTGATTTTCATCGCAAAATTTTGTTCAGTGATGAGGCTCATTTTTGGTTGAATGGCTACGTCAACAAGCAAAATTGCCGCATTTGGAGTGAAGAGAATCCACATGAGACCCTTGAGACGCCATTACATCCACAAAAACTGACTGTTTGGTGTGCTCTATGGGCTGGTGGAGTCATTGGGCCATACTTCTTCCGAAATAATGCTGGAGAGTCAGTTACCGTTAATGGAGACCGGTATAGAGCCATGATAACCGACTATTTTGTTCCCGAATTGGATGGCATGAATGTGGATGAGTTGTGGTTCCAACAAGACGATGCTACATGCCACACAGCGCACGTCACAATCGATTTATTGAAGGAAACATTCAATGAGCGCATAATTTCGCGGAATGGACCTGTCAATTGGCCACCAAGATCATGTGATTTGACACCATTGGATTATTTTCTTTGGGGATATGTGAAGTCGCTCGTCTACGCCAACAAACCAGAAACGTTAGGGGACTTGGAAGCCAACATTCGTGGCGTTATTGCCGACATACGGCCCCAAATGCTCGAAAAAGTGGTTGAAAATTGGACCTGTAGAATTGGCTTTATTCGAGCCAGCCGCGGCGGCCACATGCCCGAAATCATATTTAATCATTAATGGCATAAAATTATCCTTCCAATAAAGCCAAATTGATGGACATTAAAACGATTTTCTTGTGTTTTATTTCAATTCGAAGTTCTATACCTCTAAAAAAAACACCCTATACTAACACTTGAAGTGAAACTGAAAATAATCCAGTAACTTTTAAGTAAGGTTGCCGATTATTTTAATTTTGATATTGTTTTTTTATTTAATATTTAATTTTAGGAAAGATATTATTTTGCTTGTTTTTGTGCATTTAATTTAGTTTGTTTGCTTTTGATTTTTGTTCAACCTTTTATTATCAATATTTTTGTTAAAAATTAAAACTGATGAAATCCATATTTGTTCTTCTTAAGAATACAAAAATCCAAAAATTTTGCTAATTTGAGCATAATTCAATGACATATTTTTGCTATTTATAAACATTAGACAAATTTTTCCTAGTGTACTTGATGACTATTCACCGCTGAGTGGCAAATGTTTACCATATTTTTTTTTCATAACGCCTGGCATTAGCATTCTTTATGAAATGAGCTGCAAAACTGTGCGCGAGTGTGTGTGTGTATCAGTGGCTGTGTGCATGTGTGTGTGTGTGCAGTAGGTGTGGGAGTGTGCGGCTGACAGGTATTTGACAGTCGACTTAAGTAGCGTAGCCGTAATTAAAATTAAATTAGGTGCGGCAACACACCCCGCACCGCAGTTCTATGACGCGACAGCGAAAGGCTAAACGCCGCACAGGCAAAAGCTTTTAGCTGGTTCGCTGCTTATGCATTTCGTACGTCATGATAGCGCCGAATCTGCTGCCAACATTGCTATAATAAAATTTCAACTCATAAGTTGACTTAAGTCTTAAATTAAACTACACTCATACACACACGCAGCGAAAAAATTATCAAACAAATTTGCTGCAGCTGTGGCATAGCAACGTTTGTCACTCAAATTACTGGCCGCATATTGTGGCCGTTAAATGTTATATTTACTGCGCGCAATGTCCACTAAAACAACAACCACAATGCCAACCGCATAGCAATAAAATGCATAATACATAAAAGAGCAGCGACTTCAGGTAAAAGTAAACATTTTGACAATTGCCACAACATACGCAGCGCGCTGTCAGCGCTTGCCGTTGTACGTGTCGCGGTTTGTTGTGACGCATTAATGCAATTAAAATCGCATGCGAAAAATTCCAGCTGCAACGTAACCTATACACGTGTGCGTCGGTGTGCGTGAGAATCACACAGCTTTTTCCTGATTTTTTTTTCGAAAAGTTATTTATTTTATTTTAATTTTTTATTCATTAACTTACACGCGTCAGTCGGTTCGTTGTATGCGCGAAACGAAATTTTCCCACCAATTTATTTACATATTTATTGTATTATTGAAATTGCATTGATGGCAGCTTTTGTCTATAAATTTTCATTGCCTTTTTGGTGCGTCACTTTATGCAGTCAGCAATTTGTGCCACGAGTGTAGTAACTTTGTTGCAGGCAGAGCATTTAAAGTATTTAAATTTTTAAAGATTTATGTGCGTGTGTGTGTGTGCTTGTTAAATGAGGCCCAACAATAACCAACATTGCATAGAGTCTTCTATTTTTGGATTATAATGAAATGCGCGCTTTTGTTTGGCATTTGGGTTGGCGCTGCAATAAAGCGGGACAGTAAGTTAAATGCTGTAGATGAAGGAAAAATAACGTTGATGTAGTGAGAAATGTTAAAAAAATTATATGAAGATTTAATATGTAAGGTGTAGATAAAATAAATCCATTAGTTCTGCATACTTCCCAAATAAATAAATAAATAAATAAATTTAATCAAAAGCTTTATTTAGTTGTGTTAACAGGTCCAAATTCAGAGAATGGCCTTGTCAGCTCATAGCAAAAGATTCTCTGCCAATCCCATCAAACACAGAGCAAACCTTTCTGACTGTAAATTCTAGCGTAGCCACCGTTTCAGCAATAACTCTTTTCACTTGAAGTTGTCTTAAGTTATTTATTTCTCATCACCTTCCATTTCAGAAAAGACTCGATTTTGTTGCAATTCAGCAGATGGCAATTCGGCCCATGAGTTTTTTTGTCTTAACACGTTTGTAACCCATACATCAAGTTCCTTTTTGTATTCAGCCTTCAAGTGGCTCCCAACGGGTGTTTGTGCATTGTTGACCTCTTGGGCAATGGACGCAGTGATTACATAAAAATCGGACTCAATGATTTCCAAGATTTTATTTTTTTTTAATTTTCCACAATTGGCCTTACAGAACGTGGTGCATTTTTACACTACACCTTTTCAATATTGATTTCAGAAAGTGTAAAAGCAATTTCAGAAACCGTAAACATAATTTCAGAAAGCTTAAATTCACTTTCAGATATATAAATTTAATTTCAGAAACTGTAAAAGCAATTTCAGAAAGCGCGAAATTGCTTTTACGGTTTCTGAAACCGTTTTTCACTTTCTGAAATGGCTTTTACGGTTTCTGAATTCAAATTTATATTTCTGAAATTAAATTTATATTTCTGAAATTAAATTTATATTTCTGAAATTAAATTTATATTTCTAAAATAAAATTTACGTTTGTGAAATCGTTTTACGCTTTCTGAAATGACTGTTACGGTTTCTGAAATTAAATTTATGTTTCTGAAATTGAATTTACGGTTTCTAAAATTGCTTTACCGGTTTCTGAAATCGTTTTAAGGTTTTTGGTATTGCTTTTATCGTTTCTGAAATCGTTTTACGCTTTTTGAAATCAATAGTGAAAAGGTGTAAAAAGACCATTGCAGTCATTTTGACGGATTTTTCATTTTTAAATATCTGTATTTTCTAAGTAAGTATTTCTATTAACATTTTCTTTGATGACTTTCATTTTTTTATTTTGATAAAATGTATTCGGTTTTAATTTATTTTGTGAAAAATTAGCCAAATCCGATGTGTACTTTTCGAGATATCAGCGGATATAATATGACGACTTTGTAGGCATGAAAAACTTGAGGTCTTTCTAATGTTAAACTGATCTACCAGAACAGATCACAAACACTATTCACATCTTCAAAAGAAATCCTCTTCCGTTTTCCCTCTACTCCCAAAGTAACTCGTTGAGATTGGGTCTTTTTTCGGCTGTTTGCGTTCATTAAAATATTTGTAAAAATCTGTTAATTCGTTAAAAGTTGACAGCATAAATTTTGTTGCATAACGCAAATTATTCGCATATTTAATTTAATAATTGCATTTTTTTAAATGTAATTTTTTATACCTGTCACTAATTAGCAACGCGTTATGGTAATGTAAAAAATTTAAATACATGATTGAGTGCCTTTCAGGGCTGGCCAATGCTTTTGCGCCCTGCTTACTGCTTACAGCTTCGTACCAGCCCCGCCTCCCTTCGTAATTGTGCTCCACAACGGCCACTGACCAGGGCTGGCGGCCTAATGCAGCCTGACACAATCTGCCCGCCAGCCAGTCGGCCATGTCAGCATTTATTTTAATTAATCTAAAGAAAAAAAGTCAGACACACATGAAGGCGTACGTAACGCGCTCACGGCAGCAGTGCGCTGCAATATGTAGCAAACATTGTCGGCAATGTGCGTTATTGGCGGTTATCGTCATTGTGACTCTTTGCAAATGTAATTAAGAGGCAACAACAATTTTACAAAGTTTCTATCTGGGCAGTTTTGTCGTTTGCCTGCATGACTTTTTGGCATTAAACACATCTAATGTAAACCACTTGTATACCTGTGTGTGTGTGTTTTTGTGTACGTGTATGTGTGTGTGTGCGCGAAATCAATTCAGTTGGCCGCCGCTGTAAACAATGCAAACTCACGCACCAGCACAGCCGCATGTCCCCAGCCAGATTCGTGTCGTATAAAGTCAGCCCGTTTGACTAGGACTATGACTGTGTATGTGTGTTGGTGTGCGCTGCCACTTGCCGCGCCTGCACGTGTCTGTGGTCATGTGCGCTTCGTGCGCACCTTTTACGTGCGACAATTTGCGGCGCGTTGCGACCGCGCAAGTACTCCAATGTGCGCTTTGGTGCGGTCCGCGTCACGAAATTGCAAAGTTGCATGGCGTGGCATTTTTCCGGCGTTGCGTATACGCCGTGTGGTGCGCTCGGTCGTGTGCGCTTTTATTTCGCCGTTGTCGCTTTGTCGCTTTTATTATTCAATTTATTATATGTGCTGCGGTAAAATTGCTGTCTCGCTGTATGCAATTTACGACTATAAATAAATATTTAAATTGATTTATACTTAAAAAAAAAAGGTTTAAAAGAAAAACGTCTTCCATAAGGAATTTCAGTCCATGCCTTGAACTCGACGCTTTGCAGCCTCACATTGCTTTTCATGATAATTTACTTTGCACTTTTCAGTGCGCTTCATGCGAGCAAAACGCGAGCGAGGTGCGCTAGTTGACTGTGTGTGTGTGTGTGTGTGTGCTGGGTAGCGTATTTTTTTATGAGCCTAACCTTGACTCCTCTTTGTGTGCTGCTGCTGGTTTTTTTTTTAATTTTTTGCGCCACTCCGCCTCTACACATTTGTTTGTGTCAATAAATAATTTGATTATTGCCACGGAACACTGAAAGCAATTGCAAAGAAATAAAAATAAAAAATCGGAATTTAAAAAGCAACAATCGCATATCAAAGGTGTGTATTGTATCATACAACTATTTTTAAATATATTTTTCACTGACAGTCAACACTATATATAACACCAACAACAACTACAACAAGAGCAGAAGCTACACAGCTTGCAATATTAAACGTGGCACCACTTCAACTCGGCTTAATGCCTATTGACCATGAGATCTGGCATGTTGGCAACGTTGACTGTCAGCATGTTGTACTTGGTTAATTTGCTCGTTGTTGGTGTCGTTGTTGTTGTTGCACTCTACTCAACAGTCAAGGTGAACTGTGCAGCATGTACGCCTTGCGCCACAAGCCACGGTGACTGTTGATTACAGTTCCTTTGTTGCTGTCGTAAGTGTTTGTCCTCCTCTTGTAACACCCAACAGTAGTTGTTGTTGTGTTTAGCTGTTTTTGCATGACTCAACACTAACATACATAGTTCCGCCTCTCACTAAAGGTGCCGCTGTCGCAGCAGCTGCAGCTGGGTCGTTCCTTGCTTCTTGTAAATGCAAAGTTTGCAACCTTTGTGCTGGCCGGCGCGCAGTGTCGGTGCAATGAAGGCGTGCAAATTAGTATCATACACGTTGTTTACATTTCCATACAATTTATTTATATTTTTAATTAATGTCTCTGTGCTTGTGTGTGCAGCAAAAGCTGAGCTTGTTGCGTGTGCAACGGAGCAGCGTCTGTCGGCGGCAACTGTTGGTACACATACACATTTAAACTTGAGTACAACACATGTTGGTATCAGTAATTTACAACGAAAATAGTTGTAATTTCATTTTAAATAAACAAGTACCGTTATATGGATTTTTTCAGTGAAAGCACTGAATGAATAAAATTCTGTTAAATTAAGTTATAACGTAAAATATGTCAACGAAATAGCTAAAAAGTGTCTGGTTAGAAGATGTCCTACGGATTACAAATTGTTTAAATTTTGGCTTTAACTTAGTTAACTTTAGTTTTGGTTCTTTGGCACAGAAGGATATTATGTCAAAGGTTAACCATAAAATCGTTCTTTAGCAATTTTGGTTAGCATACTTTGAGGAGCTGTACACCTCAGTGTTGTCTAAATGTTGTTATAGATAATTTGTTTTACGCAGGGACCGTAAATAATTACACTGTGCGTGAAATTTGTCCTCAAAAATGTAGACATGGGGGGGACCTACTGGGTGAGTTTTCTATAGGTATACTGAGTTGAGATCCACCAGCCGTTTGGTAAGATTGGCTCTAGTTTATGAGAAATCCGACTTTGAAGTTTGGTAATTTTCGTCAAATTTGTCGCTTAAGTAGGTCCTAAATCGTTCCGAATATCGCTTTACTGTCTTCGGCAAGTTTGTAGATATTTTAACGACCAAAACATTTGCTTAAGACACCAATCCAAAAAAATACATTTAAACTGTGTAATTGCGATATGTGCATTTTTGAGCGCAGCGCCACGTGGCGTATGAGTGTCATTTAATTATAATTAACACTCATATAATTGACACTCATACGCCACGTTGCGCTGCGCTCAAAAATGCACATATCGCAATTACACAGTTTAAATGTATTTTTTTGGATTGGTGTCTTAAGCAAATGTTTTGGTCGTTAAAATATCTACAAACTTGCCGAAGACAGTAAAGCGATATTCGGAATGATTTAGGACCTACTTAAGCGACAAACTTGACGACAATTACCAAACTTCAAAGTCTTATTTCTCATAAACTAGAGCCAATCTTACCAAACGGCTGGTGGATCTCAACTCAGTATACCTATAGGAAACTCACCCAGTAGGTCCCCCCCATGTCTAAATTTTGGACTTGCACAGTGTTATTATCGCAATATTTTTAATCAAAAAAATCAAGATGAAGGAAGCATTGCAGATATAACATGTAGTGCAATAAAGTGATTGTTTTTGAAAGCAGTTGTCGATAAAGCAATAAACCCATATTTCTCGATTTTAATTTTCCGCTCACCGAATAATATTTATTTGTTGATTTTTTTTTTTTATCAGAAAATACTAATTATTTGTTGGAATTTTTATTTCATGAGCGAAAAGTATTACTCAGAAAATAATTTTCAGAATGCAATTTGAAAAATTGAACTTACCTCATGAGACTTGTTTTGAAATCAAAATCAAAAACTCGCCCCGTAATTTTTATTTTGTGAAAAAAAAAAAAAATTGAAAATTCAATTCTAATTCTGCAAGTGAAAAATAAAACTCTCCGCATAATTTTCATTTTTCCCCACAAAAAATAAAACTCAACAAATAATTTGTATTTTCTGATCGAAAAAAAAAATCAACAAATAATGTTTATTCGGTGAGCGCAAAGTAAAAATCGAAAAATAAGTTTTATATTTTGATTTTTATATTTAGGTTATAATTTCTACGGTCCTTATATTTAACTTCTACTTATTAGTCATTGTCGAACCTAGAATCACAAAGACGGTTTTCGGTGGGAATTTAATGGGACTTGACAACTCTTTCTCAATTTTTTTTCTCACCCAATCGTTTTCTGAATCTAATGCTCATAATTTTGCCCCAAACCAAAATCATTGCTTATGATCTATTCAACTTCTAGTTTATTCTTCCGGCTGTAATACTCCAATAGTGGAGTAAACTCCACTTCCTCTGTGGTGTTAGTGATAATGAGGTTTCATTTATTTCATATTTTCCACGGCATTGTTGCCAAATCAGGAGATTTCCTCCTAGATTTAGGAGATTCTTGGCCTTTGAGGAGAATTTTTAGCAGGAAGAATTGTTTAGGAGAAAGTTTAGGAGATTTATATTTTATGTTAGGGGATTTTTTGCATCCTTAGTGGATTTTTGGAAGATGTTTGAATAACGAAATATGATGTATTGGGAACACTGGCAACAAAACATATTTTGGCAAATATTTTAATAGTCAGAGCACCCTATTGTGTTAAAAATTTTTAAGCTTACAAAATGTAAACTCGTTCTATCTCGTTCTCACTTATTGCTGTCACATTGAAATCCCGCTAAAAATTGCACTTTTTGTTTAATTCATTTTTTATATGTTTTGTTTTTGTTAAGTTTTTGTTGTTAAGCTGAAGATGAATAAAAAAGGCTGCATTAAAAAAAGTAGATGTATATATTTTTATTTTTTATGAGAAGTTTAATTCCTTTAAAATTACGCAAATTATAAAACAATTTTATGAGATTTTTTTAGCTTTTGCGAGGAAATTTCAGTATTTTTTTAAGATTTAGGAGAAAGTAATTTCAGATATCTGGCAACACTGTTCCACGAAGACAATATCTCTCTGTTGTCGAACTCCTCCTCCGTCTGGGCGATATCGAAGTGGCCCTATGAGCTCCTCTAGATCTCGTTGCAAGAATTGTTCAACGATTTCAAAGCTGCAGTTTATAGCTCTTCTAATTGTTAATGAGACCAAATTGATTGCTACAGCAAATTCTCATGGCACGCACTCCACAATTAATGCCATTTTCGCTGCCACACCAACAGCAACACTGAAATAGTAAAATCCAAATTAACACTATTCAAGGTACTAAGTCAAGTGAAAAAGTGTAAAACGCAGCACACTCGGCGCGCTGGCATTGATTTAATGTCAAATTGCAAACTGCAATCAAATTGTAATCGAATTATGTATGTGCGCGCTTAGCAATTGCAGCGTTTGCAACGGCAGCTGTGTTGTGCTGACGCTTTTGCTGGCGGCATCTGTAGCTGTCGCTACATCCGTCACCGTATCTAATAACCCAACTGTGGGTGTGCACTGTGGCACTAATAAATCATCAGTTAATCCACTTAGTCGTAAGCTGTCGCAGGGCGCTCTGGCTCGCTGCTGTCCGTCGGTCGGTCGGTCGCTCGAGCTGTGTGCACGTGTGTCTGTCTGTTCGTTTTGAGCAGCACCTTGACAGTAAAAACCAACTAAACTCAACGGAATTAAGTCAAAGTCGCCACAACAAAACCAATTGAAATGTAAGTGTGACTGTGTGTGTGTGTGTGTGTTTGTGTGTGTCCGACTGCAACATTCGAAATACCAACAATGAACAGCTGTGGCGCGCTGCAAATAGCACTGCGGCAAAAACATTCATTTGCCATTCAGCGCGCCGCTTAGTTAATCAACTTAATCGATACCCGGCATGTGTGTGTGTGTTGTTGTTGTTTTGTTTTTATTTTTGCCATTTTTAAGCACATTCATTGTTGTCTCTAATGCTAATTACCAGACGAATGAGCGCGCGAAGAAGGATTGCAAAAATGAAAATAAAAATTAAAAAAAAAATACAGAATTAATGTTGTTTATTTTTTAATGTGTTTGTATTAGTGTTAATGACCACTGAACAAATGTATAATCGGTTATGAAGTTGATTTCATTTAATTCTCTTTTTCTATTGATTGAGCGCTTAACTTTGAACTGAAATAGAATGTCAGTATGGCAAATTTAACGAAAAGTGGCAAGACTCGTCATTGCTGTGGATGAATACTGAGCTCAAACCGTCCAAATTGTGTTTGGGACAAGGTAATACACTTGGAATACAGTAAGCTGAGTTGGACAAAACTTAAGCTGTATTTAAAGTAAAGTCTCACTTTATTTCTTAGACTAGGTTTAGGTTAGTCTGTGAGTGAGACTCGTATCTAGTCACAACTTAAGCTTTGATTCGTTTGAAATTTCGCTTGAAATCTTTGTTTGATCTAAGTCTTAGTTTTAGTTTGGCCGCAGGTGGTACTAAGTTGTTGTTGGTGGGCACAATATAAGCTGTGATTAGTTTGAGATTTTCCTTGAAAATTAGTTTAAGCTAGTCTGTCTGTTAGTTTAAAGTTTTGCTTGTGGGCACAATTTAAGTTTTGGTTAGTTTGAGATGAAATCTTTGTTTGATCTAAGTCTTAGTTTAAGTTTGGCCGCAGGTGGTACTAAGTTGTTGTTGGTGAACATAACCTAAACTGTGATTAGCTTAAAATTTCGCTTGAATTCTAGTTGATCTTTGAATTAGTTTAATTTGGTCTGCCAGTGATGCTAAGCTTTTGTATGTAGAACAACTTGAGTTGTGGCTAGATTGAAACTTTGGCCTTTGTTATTGCAACTTAAAAGGGCCTAAGGTCCGAAGTTTCTGTTGTATTGCATCCCTTCTCACTACTAAAGTCCTTGGTAAAGAATAACCCAAGCTAAATGAAACGTTTAAAATTTACCAGCCCGCTATCTTTGTATCTCACTGTCTGTCTGCTCGATTATCGGCTCAATTAAGCAGCCAATTGCCGATGTGATCGCACTTATTGGCGCCAATGAAAATCATATGGATTTGTTGTTGTACCGCATAGCGGTAAACGCGTCACGTTTGGTTTATTTTGAGTATTTTTTTGTCTTAATTTAAATTCAAATTAAAATTCGGCAATGCTTCGATTGCTTTTGCCACAACGAAGGCGCATGCGAAAGAGAATTGTTTAAGAATTCGAAAGCGTCGAACGAATCAACAGAAAATATTGAAAAAACAAGTTGTTTGGCCTCTGCTGTTTCGTTAAAAATGTATGTATTTATTTTTTATTTGAATGAGCGCACAAATTGAAACATCAACACAGCATTCTCTGCCAGCGCAATCAACACAAACGCTGAGCGGCGCTGCGAATGACGTTGACGCCGGCGTTTCGATACAGGGTCAATGCGCTTATGAAATCGCTGTCAATTGATTGAATGTATTTCTTTAGCTGTTGAATATTTATTTATATTTTGCTGCTTGTTGCTGTAATTTATTTTAATTGTACGCTTTGGTATGTGTGATGGCCGGCCGCGTAACAAAATGTTACATAGCTGGAAACACGTAATCGGAAGCGAGATGAAAAGAGAATAGGAATGCTCGAACTTGGAGCTGCTGGTTTTAAATTTTTATTTTTTTTTTACTTGATTCATTAACCTGTTTTACTTTTGGCTGCAAACTGGGCAATTTTAATGAAATCTTGCTGTAGTTTAAATGCCATTCATGGCAACACGCGCGTCGTTTGCTGTCGATTTAATTAGAAATTTCACACTTGTGCGATAAACCGCCAACGCCGCTGCCGCTGCCGTTCACAACTCGAATTTAAACTAATTGCATTAGCTGTGCCGCATGCGAAGCGCCTTGGCTGGCGGCCAATATTTACACACACACTTGACTGAAATTGCACGACGCGAAGGTGCTTCCTGCATTAACTATGATTGGGGCAAGTGGCCGTTCGCTTAACTGATAGCCTGGCGTTTTCTAGCCTTCTCTCTTCCTCTCCGCATTCGTTGGTAGACATTTGTCTGAGAACAGTCTCACAGCTACATGAATAGGTTAGTGGATTGAGGAGGAAGTTTTGATATGATCAACTGTCGGGTTAACTCTATATCTGTGATGCGTTCGAAGGCTCCTTACGACTGACTAAATTTTCTCTTGTTTTTGTCAGATCTCTTTCTTTTGCCTAGTTCTAAAACGATTAAACCATTGAATAGATGAAAAATAATTTTAGTATAGCTTTTTTTGGGGCATCAACTAAGGCTATGTGGCTTTTATGATTTTATACAACAGGCAATGTGTTCTTTGCGCCCCATTAATTCTTTGTGACTCGTATTACTCATACCAAACTGGCCCCTGGCTTCTCACTCCAGAGGCTCTAGGTTCGATTCCTAGCTCGGGCTTGTGAAACGCTTGTCTACTTCTATCCCTAACCACATGAAACAGATGAGAACTTCAAGAATGGCTCAAGTGCGCTCTTGGCAGGCATGAAAAACCTCCAAGTGAAAGAAAAACTGTCAACCACCGTGCAGATTCGCGTTTAACTCAATTTGAAGTACGATGGTAGTGGAATAAGAAACCATTGTCTTAATGGCAGATTTCACTTTCTTTGACTGTTGAGGTTTATCGAAAAATCCTTTGTAAATTAAAGAGATTTTCACCATGAAGTCAATTATTTTTAATTTGATGCTGATGCGCTTTAAATTGCTGCAAGTTTGCCATGAGAAACTTACACATTGCGCTGCTTTAATCGATTCAACTAGTCGGTCAACTAGTCGCACCAATGCACAGTGATTCGTTCCATAGACAAAATTCCAAAAATTTATAGTCTCAGAATTTAACGATTTTGATGTCATTTGAAAAGTAAAACTCCAACTAAGAAAACCTCAAAAAATCTGTGTAAAAAATGTATTAGTGTGTGTGCAAAAGCGGCTCAAAGTTGAAACTTTTTTTACAAAAAAATTGAAACACATATTTTCTGTTTTTTAGTCTATTGAGTAAATAAAATTTTTTAAATACATGGTTACCAAGAAGTTACTAAAACTTTCAATATAGATTAAGAAATGATGTGGCCATTTTCGCTTTTAATGTTTTCTCAAAATTTGCAAAGCTGAGGCGTTTACTTCACTTTTAATTTAAAATATTTTTCTAAATTAAAAATCTGAAAATTGGCAAAACTTAGAGGAAAATATCTAAAAAGTATGTGAAAGTATGTTCCTGGATTTTTTTTATTTTAAACAGCATTCTTTCTTTGTCGGATAATAAAGATAAAGATCTTCCGATCTCAGAAAATAATTCAATATGAAAAGTGGTCTAAACACCTATTTTTTGACAAAATTTATTTGTTTCATCCCTAAAAGTATGCAATCAGCATGAAAAAATTGAGAAAACTGCGAAAAAGCAAAACTTACGTCTATTATTATCGTTTTTATTGCAAAACTAAAGGATCCTAAGACAATTTCTGTTACTCTTTGCAATTATCAATGTTGACGTTACCGATTAAATGTAAAATCTGAAAAATCTAGTCAACACACTTCTTGCTATAGCTCACCAAAAATGACGAAAATTGCAAATTTAAGTCTCAGCCATTGCCAAAAGTTTAAGAGAACAAAATAAAGATTTCACTTCAGCAGACCATGATTAACTAGTATACCAAATTTTATGAAGAACGGACCACTCCTTCTAATTTTGTCCCGCGGTTGTATGGAGTCGAATCACTGTGCAATGTGGCCTTTAGAAGCGCTTAAAGGCTTTGTAAAACTAAACCAAAAAGAAATAACGAAAACACTAACAACAACCCCTACTAACCAGTCGATTCAGTGGCGCATCAATCGATCAACGGTGGCACACACATATTACACATTTTAATTTAATTTAAACTTTTCTCTTTTTGCTACAATTTGCATTGCATTTCCCCATTCCGGCTGCCAAGCATTTATTTTTATTTTAGCATTTATTCCAGCCGCACAGCCAACCACAGACGGCGCGGCATATGGACAGCGTGTATGGCAATTTGTTAGCAAATTTGCTCATTAATTTTTAATTAATGAAAATGTACAAACAGCGCAGCGCATTGTTGTGTGCGCGAATTTGTTTGTTTACGTTTGTGCTCGATTGGATTTATTGAAAAGCGTAAGCGGCAAATGCGGCATTCGGCGCCTCATTAGAGCGCTGCCGATGTGTGTGTGTTTGATTTTTGCTTATTTGGGATTTTGATATTTTGCCAATACATACATTTTCAATTTACAGCAACAAATAGTGTTATCAAGTTGCATTGTTGCTATTTTATAACAATGCGATTGTGATAAGCGTACAATGAATGTTTGCTCACAAAACAATTGAAAATAAAAAAACAAACAAATAATCGTTTTAAAGCAATGCATTAAGACGAATGTCAACAAGCGCTGTGCAATTAATTAAATGTGTATGTTTGTTCAATTTAATTCAATTTCATTTCGTTTTATTTCATTTTTATTTATTTAATTTTTTAATTTCGATTCAGTGTTGGAATAGAGGAAGAAGAGAACATTTCACATCTCATGTGGAGGAGACTTTGGTACTTTGGGGCACCTTTTCTGGTTTTCTGGTAAAAGGAAATCTCAATGGCTTTTCAAGTCAACTAGGGGGGTGTGTGTATAAAAGGCTGTTATAAGCTACGACCTGTTAAATTTATTGTGATTTCCTTAAAGCTCATGGGACAAGGACAATCTCATCTGTAGAACCGCTTTCAGACCGATTTCCGCTAAAAACACCGTGCGACAAAAATCAAAACAATTTCAAAACACACAAAAAAATCGATGCACTCACGAAACTAGGGGCCAAATATTGTAAAACTGCGTTTTTAGTTTTTCTCTCTGACGTCAGGATTTTTTTAACCCGGCGTCATTGTGGCTACTAAACAGAACTTGGCCGTTGTGGCCGGGTAAATTTTACCCATGTACATTATTGTACACTGAATCAAGCTTATGTCAATATTAGTTTTCTATAATAGGGAAATAGGTAGTTAAATACATTATTAATAAAAATCAAACATTTATTTATCATAAAATGAGCATATTACTCATCAAATTAAATCTTTTTATTCTGCGATAATTTTTTTAGAACATAACTTAAAATGCGTCGGGTATTAGATACCCGGCAACAATGACGCCGGGTTAAAGGACTTTGAAATTTCAAGGGCAGGTTTATTAAAAAAAAAATTTTTTTAAATTGAGCGCATTGTGAAGTAACAATATGGGTATCAAATGAAAGAGAAGAATCCTTAGAATCTTAGAAAATTTAATGTTTTGGTGCAAAAGGACAAAGAGGTATTGAAAATGTCCTTTTAAAACTTTATCCTTGAATATCCTTGGAAATTTCCAATTTTTTCTTTTTTTTTAATGTATCTTAAGGACATCTGTATCTATCGTCCTTCTAACTTTATTAGTTTAGGATATAAAAAACGTAATACTTCTCTCTATATAAAATGTTTGTATTTTTAGTTTACTGCTAGCAACAGGTAAATTAGTGAATTATTTAGTCTCTTCAGGATTAAAATCTCCTAGGAAGGCCTTTAGTGTCTTAGTAACGCAAAATGTTTTCATAACTGACTTTTGTTCCATGCAACTTAGTCGAAAACTTTCACCATGCAAAGGCATCTCTTCTAGGGTTCGGTGGATAGCAGCCCCATCACCAAGGACTGCTAGAAAGAATCGAAACCCACCCTGACAGAATTTCACTTGATTAACGTTACATTCATCTTCTTGAGGCCCAGAGCTCCCAAGCAGATTAAATAATGAAAAAAAACCTCTCGATTAGATTTTGTTAGTCTAAGCTTTGGTTTCTTCGTAACGATCCCCATTTGGTGTGAATTCGAACACAGATGGTATAAACCGAATGTTACGTTCATAGGTTTGCAAGAAATAATAAATAAAATGAAATAAATGAATGGATAAATGTTTGGTGAAAATGTCTGTTGGGAGATTAAGTACCTAATTGTTCAACTAAAGCTAAAGTGTGAGACTAGGAACATAGCTAGAACTTGGCCTTGAGTCGCCACCTATATGTGACTTAATGCGTTGGAAATGTAAATTTGTCCTCAATTTTCAGTTAAAATTTAATGATATTTGGTTGACTGCAAGCAGAGTTATTGCGTCTGAAGTGAAGGTACTTCTATGTCATCGGTGCGAAAATGAGCATCAGACAAAGATGACAGATAATGTTAAGATTTGTTTTTAACACTTGGTAAAACTTTTATTTATTTTTTTTTTCAATTAATGAACCAACTTTATGGCGATGATGAAATTATGGTGAGGACCTAAATGATAACCAACTGAAATCAGTGACCACCACAGATTCCATCAAAACTGTGCATGAATTCATCGGAGATCAGTCAAAATCTTTATTGAAATCCTTGGAATTGGATTTAAGCATTTCATTAACATCAATTTATAGCATTTTAACTGAATATTCAAGCTTTCGAACAGTGCGGTTTGTTCTGAACAAGTTGAAAATTGCTAAGAATTTCATCACATCAATTGATTCGGTTTCACTTGTGACTAACTTTTTGACTAGAAACCGTGTAGACATTCTCCGTATTTGCACGATTTGGCACCGTGCGACTTCGAATTTTGAAGAAAAATGCATTTGCTGGTGGAAGGACAAATATAATTAATTTTTAATAATAATTTTTTTTTAATTTTTAATTTAAAACAATTTTTTTTTTCTAAAATTTTGTTGATCATAAAAAAAATTTTTTGTTTCTAAAATTTTTTTTCTATTTTTTTTAATTAAATATTTTTCTAAAATTGTTTTTTAGTATAAAAAAATTTTTTCTAATTTTTTTTCGAAATATTTTTTCATATTTAAAAAAAATTTTTTTTTTGCTCATGACGAGAAAATGTTTAACCGAAATTGCTTGTAATAGTTATACTTTTCAATAAAATCTGCAATTGCACAATTGCAAAAATGTTTTTTCTAAATTTTTTTCGAAATATTTTTTTACGCACCGTGCGTCTTCTAATTTTTCAGAAAAATACAATTCCTGGTGGAAGCACAAATATAATTAATTTTTAATAATTTTTTTTTTTAATTTTTAATTTAAAAAAAATTTTTTTCTAAAATTTTGTTTCTATTTTTTTTAATTAAATATTTTTCTAAAATTGTGTTTTAGTATAAAAAAATGTTTTCAAAATTTTTTTCCTAAACATTTTTTAATTATTTTTTTTTTGAATTTTTTTTGCTCATGACGAGCTTTTCAATAAAATTTGCAATTGCACAATTGCAAAAAATTTTTTCAAAATTTGTTTCTAAATATTTTTTTTAATTTAATTGTTTTTCTAAATTTTTATTTTTTCTCATGACAAAAAAATATTTAATTAAAATTGCTTGTAATAGTTATACTTTTCAATAAAATCTGGTTCTTTTTAAATTGATTTTAATTATTAAAATATGGAAGAGATAACTGCTGAAAATTCTATTCTCTCCTGCACAATGTCTGCAAATCCTCTGTGCCTGAAGTATGAAAATATTGCAGCGCAGCCACTGCTGGCGCCACAACACCTAACCGTGGTCACAGTCGTTGTTCGCGCGTCGCTTTTGCCGCTTTTTTCTGCCGGCACTAACGACAGCACTTGGGCGTGTTTAAGTAAAACATTTCGTACCGCATTATTTTATTTTCATTCTTATTTGTTGCAGCTCTTTCTACATGGTTCACGAAAGTTGCAGACGTTCGGCCAAGTTGTTTGTTTATCGGCGTCTGTGTCCGTGTTGGCGTCTGTGGCTGTGTGTGTGTGTGTTTATAGCGCCATGGCGTGTAATTTTGCAAATTGCAAATATATGCAAATTCCATTAATATAATTGAAGAACGGTCGTAGACCAAGCCAACTCGATTCCGCACAAATAACCACACACACACACGTAGACCCAACTTGTTGCACCAAACCCACCAGTAGCGACAACAAAGTGGCAACAGCCAACTCAAAGTGTGGCAGTCAATATGTGGTTGTGGCACACCAGCAACAAACGCTCGTCAAGCAGCAGCAGGCACCGAATGGAAGCGGTGCTTATTTTTATTTTGTTTATTTTTCGTTTTTAATGTTATGTGCTTTCATACGCCAAGTGAAAATGACAGCAATTGTTAGCCATGCGTTGTGTTGTTGCAGCAGGTATAAGCCGTAGCAGTCGAACAGCATTTACCGCATGTTGGTGGTGGGCGTTGAACATGTTGCATGCAACAGTTTAATGCAAAACAATTTAGTCGATTCAAATGCACAAACACACATTTGGAGACTTGGAGAGAATTTCAAACAAATTCGATCGAACTACTTTGTCCTTAAATTGGGCTGAAATTAATGTTTTATTTATTTATTTTTCTATTGAATACTTTTCAATTCATTTCATTACTGATGCTTTCATTTGTGCAACCGACCAACTGTGCGTATGCGTAACTTTCTCAGAAAACCAAATATCAGTGGAACGTTGTCCAACATGCCAAGCTCACAGCTACGGCTTACGGTTAAGTTCAATAAATTTCTGTACTACAATGTGTCAAAATATGTTTTATCAGGAAGCCAAACATTTGAATTTTCTTTTGTTCAAGTTTTCCTTTGGAATTAGCATTCTGAGTGGCCAAATGTGCCAATTCGCTTGAGACCTGCACATGTCGAAACTTCTGTAAATAGCTACGCATGTGACCTAAACAAATAGTCGCAAATACCTGCCGCCTAAAAGTATACTAAAGAAAATCGGTTTTACTACGCATTGCAGTTGGGAAATGTGTGGGTTGCATGTAAATGTGTGTGTACACGCGCAAAATATTTATTTGTTTCAAAAGCGTTCAAGTGTTTTTTATTAATAGAACCAAAAAACCCCAAAACACAAATTGCTTTCTTTGTGATTTTGTGTAAGCTGCTTTTGGGCGCATAAGCTTGTCTGTCTAACGCCCACATGTTGTCAACGTTATTGCTGTCTTGCAAAAAATATTGTTTTTCGTTTTGTTCTGGTATATAGTAGAAACAATTTACTTGTTGTTGTTGTTGTTGCCAACTTGTGCTTTTCTCTGTTGTGTGCCTTTTCTTTGTTTACTTTAAATCAAATATGGACAATTTTGCCTTCGGCGTCAATTGTTGCTGTTTGCCAATGAATTTTTGTTGCTCTCAGTGGGTTTGTTGCAATTTTCCCAATTTTTAGACATTTTTTATTTTTATTTCTAATTTTTATTTTTATTTTTTTTCTTATTTTTATTTTTAATATTTTTATTTATATTAATTGCTCTTTGAAGTAAAAATACAAATTTATTTTCCTACAAATTATATAGTTTTATTGCTATCCTAGATAAAAGTAAATGTATTTCTTTTTTTGCTTTTTCTTGCTTGTTTGGCTGTTTTTGTGTTTTGTTGGATTATCGTTGTTTCTCACTTACAAATACTTAGGAATGTGTTTATTAAGTGCCACAAATTTGAAAAGTTTTCGCATTGCTTTTTGATATTTTGTGTTTGTTTGTTTGTTTTTCTACTTTGCCGCATGTTGCGGCTCATTGGAAAATTGCCAAAAATAAATGCGGCGCCGAAGTGTTGGCAACCATGGCTAGAATGTGTGCGAAAATTTTCAAATTCTTGCGCCCCCTCGTGCACTTTGCTATTTTCGGTTTCATTCACATGCGCAAAATTTGATCGAAACGGAAGTTGGCAACAAAAAAAATTATACTAGATTCGAACAAATTGAACACTTTCAGCATTCAATGAAAATTCGCGCCAATATATTTCAGCAACAACCAAACATAATGAAAAAGAAAAACAACTCAAAAACCGGCTACAATTGCACCTAAATTTATTGGGACTGTGCTGTGGGCTGTCAGCGAAATTCAATTGAATTGTTATGGCAAAAAATTTCCGCAAAAGTAGTCATAAAACTGTGTATATGTGTGTGTGTTGTATGTTTTACTGCGAAGTTTTTATGCGTATTTAAATGTTGAGCAATTGGCTGCGGCGTGTTTGGCCTTTCACTGTCGGATCGTTGAGAAGGCAATCGAAGAATGAAAACCTATGGGTGGCAACGCTGGCATTTTATGCGCTTCTGGGAAAGTGCTTTTCTCACTAATTAAGGTATCTGGGCCATAAATACAACCAAAGACTTTCTTTATAGACTTTGGCTAAAAATGGCCAAGTGGGAGGCGGCGCTTTTGTGAGTTTTGCTTTTCTGTGGAACTGCTGCCGCTTCTGTTTTGTGCTCATTTGTGTGAAATATATTTTTGACATTTCTTCGCTGCTAATTATGTGTGAAAATGTTTATACACGAAATGTTTGAGGCATAATTGGCCTGTGAGTTGTCTATGAATTGGTTGGCCAAGTTTTTGCAGAACGATAATCAACTGCAATTTTCTTTCAAATTTTGCTTGTTGCTGCACCAAACTTTCATAAAAAATGTCTTTGAAGCATTCTTACTAAACTTTCATACACCTTTCCTATATTTCCCTCTTTTCCTTCTCTCTCTCTTTCTAAAATAAACGTGCTGGGTGAAAATGTCATTACATGAAGTTCAATGACACTGCTTCAATACTTTTTCAGTTTTCCTTTTTTAGAAATTTCCCTATTTTCGTAGAATTCGTTATTGTATTTTGTTCTCACTTTGACAGTTTTCATATAGTTTTTGTTTTTGCCTTCGCAAACTTTGCACATAGCTAGCAGACAAATTTGTATTTTGTAAATTTTTTTGTTTGTTATCTGTCGCTGACATTGATTTTTATTAAAAAGTTTGCGAATGCCATCCATTATATAGTTTGAAGTATCCACACTTTGCTTTGGCTGTCATAAAGCGGCTGACATGCAATTTGGCTCTTTCCACGGCGCGCTTTTCGTTTTGCATGTATGTTTGTATGTGTGTGTGTGTGTGTGTGTGTGTGATTTTTGCAATCACGCACCTGTTAGCCATCAACAACACAGTCAGTGTGCTCGCCTTTGATGTGTCAAAGAGCAGTAATGTTTTTTTAGTGCAAAAGTTTTGAGCTTTAATTAAATAAGTTTTTACTAACCAGAATTGTTTGCATTCATTTTTGTTTTGCGCTTTGTTTTCAAAATTGTTATTGTATAAAATTGCCATGTTGCCATACATTTTGATGTTTTTACTCTTCTACCAAAAAATGTATATTTATATTTAATAAGTTAAGCTGATCTAAGCTAATTTGAACGAAACCTATCAAACTAACTATTTGTGATGACAAATAACCACTGTAAATGTCATTTATGTTACATATCACAAATAATTTGATTTTCAGACAATTGCTTTTGGTGAGGGTTAGATAAGCGAACACTAACTAATTGCTTTTCAGCGTTAGGGGAAATGTGTAATTAAGCCAAAAAAACTGCCTTCTGTTATTACTAAATAGGTGAGTTTTGATTGGGTTGGAGTGGAGACTTCTTGTCATAAAACTCACTTAACCCGTTTGCTACAGGTTTTTACTGCGAAAAGTTAAAATTGTAAAATTTATCGATTTAGTCTTCTGTGTGGTTATTTCAACAACATCCCTTAAACATTTTTTTTAATATTACCGGACTCTGTTTTCTAGAGTGCTGTCATATGATAGCGATCATATCGTTGTGGCTGTAATCATTATTTAAACATAAAATAAAACATAAGTTAAAATCGTTTCTTAGTTTACTTCAGCTAATATTATTTAAAAAAATATATCTGAATTGAAAAAAAATGTTAATTAAAAATTCAGCTAATTTTATCTGTGCCTTCTTTCTTTACTATGTAAAGATATAACATTAAAAACACATGCATACTTCTCTTCTTTAAACTTAAATATTTAGTTTATAAATTTCGTATTATTCCTTCAACTTCAGGCTATTCTAAGGGCCAAAAAAAATTTATTCCTAAAACTATAAAGACGTCAGACGTGCACAAAATAGCATGTTGCCATATGGCAACAAAACAGCGAAAGGGTTAAACACAAAATGCTGGTTCGTGTCTCTTTCATTGCGATGGTCAATGGCCTCTTTTACGGAATTTAGAAGCACATAGATTTCAATTCAAACTTCCCTATTTCCTTGATGTCTACAGTTGAAAGCCCCAATTAGGATAGTGTTGAACGTTTTTTTAGTGTCCTTTTATTCTTCGAAACAAACCCACAACAGATTGTCTTTCACATATTTCAGCTGGTCTCCCTATTAGGTATTCTGCTTTGAGCTTAGAAAGTATGATGCAACAGGATTTCCGGCTCAGATTGTGTAGCTATTTATCTCGATTGTCTCATATTTGTTGATAGCCAGGTTTGTTGCCAAAGTTGTAGATGTATTCTTCAGAATCTCAGAGATGGTTTGCGTTTTCAATATAGCATTGCTTTAAAGTCTTATGACGATAATGCTCGCAGTTACTACGCAATTGCGAGGCAATACTGGGATATCGCGCTCCCATCGTCATTTCGATAGAACAATCGCAGGGACGACTCGCAGCAATACTGGGATATTCAAGAACGAGCTGCAAACAGGTGTAAAAGATAGCCAAGTACGTGCCAAGCAGTGGTGCAACACTGTGTCGGGCTGATAGTGAAATGAGTAACAAGTGTAGAAACAATAGAGTGTCAAATTGTAAATAAAGTGACTACCAGTTTAGAACTGCGTTGAAGAATTTTAGTGTGTTTTATTTGTGAGCACAATCCAGCGAAACGAATACGCCTGCGTTGAGGTGGCAGAACTAATTTTCGTAACAGTATGTTTAACTCATGCAAGAGACAAGTAAGATCATTGACATGATTAGGAAAGGTAAGATCATCTCGATTAGTGTTCTCAATCTTACAAATTCATGGTCTGTAATGGTTTTGAGGTTAGGTACCCAAAAAAAATTGATCTGCAAGTCATTTGCTGAGAAGTTGGCGGAAATTGAACACAAGCTTTGATGTAGAGGATAGGTTCCTTGGCCTCTTAAGAAAGCACAATTGGGCCTACAAGGCCCCTTGTGATGCCAGAAGAAAATTAGATTACTTTCCTCCTCTACGCAAATCACTTGGATCTGTTGATGAAGATGTGCTTGATACAGCACCAAAAGATTTGATAGCTGCCTGACTATGTGAATGATTACATTACATATTTATTTATTTTATTTACATATTTATTTATTTCATTCAGTCAAACAAAAATAAATTTTTAACAGACCATCTAAAAACTGGAACATGAGAGATCCAATTTGAAGACTGAAATATGGCCATTAATTCAGCCTAAAAACCGCTGTTGCAGTCTGGTCTACAACCAAACCCATCACTAGAACCTTTTACTAAAACCTATTGCTACGTTCAACTAAAAATTTCTTATGATCTGAAACGTCTGAGAGAGAAAACAATTTGCAATTTTAAAAAATTTTTAACATTTATGCAATTTGCATGTTCATCTAAAAAAAGTCAAAACCCTAAAATAGGAAACAGAAAAGAAAATATTTCGTCGCCTGAGAAAACAATTGTCGTATGTCCTACTAAGCTTAATGGAACATACGGCATTTGTTTTCTGAGGCGAGGATTTGGCGTTTACGTTAGCACTAACTTGTCAATAGACGCTTGTGTCTGCCAGACGCTGGACTGTTATTCTATTATAGAGTTCGTTGTTGTTGTTGTTTTGTTGAATACGTTGCATATTTGTTGTTTGTTCACAATTTGTCTCGCATAAAAGGTTTTTCGTTTTTTTTATAGTCTCCACTTCATAAACTCGACTGCGCAATTTGATTAGTTGCTTTGTCTTCGCTGTTCTGTGTGCAGCAATGCAAATTTATGTCGCGACAAGCTTTGGACAAGATTCAGTTAGTTGACAAAATCAACCATCACTGATGTCATCATAAATTTGCACACTGCAATTTTAGTACAATGCTCTCGCTTCGTAAGCTGCTTCGCTATTTTCATTTTTTCTCCTTTTTCTTATTTTTTCTTATTTTTTCTCCTTTTTCTTATTTTTTCTCCTTTTTCTTATTTTTTCTCTTTTTTGTTCGTTTTTTATATAATTTTATGCGTCGCGCTTCGGTTCAGTTTAACAACTCTGGCTGACAACTTCCTTTGTTGGCGTTGCGTTTTTGTATTTTTTTCATATATATTTTTGTGTAAATTTACCATCTATTTGAGTTTTCATTTTTTACGCTTCATTGAGCTGCAACTGTGTTAATGCCGCTATAATCATTTTGTTTGTCATAAGCTGCCGATAATAATAGTTTTGTCAGCCATGTCTCGCTCCCACTCACATCTCTGTCCCAGCATGTGGGTTGTCATATGTCTGTTGAGTTGAGCGCAAATTGTGCGTTTGTTGTTGTTCTCGCTGTTTTTTCTTTATGACTACACCCTCTTGCTGCCAGTCTTTCATTCATGAATTTGCTTTCGTGCGACTTGTTTTCTCTTTGTTAATACTTACTAACATCAGTTGACTTATTTTTTGGGTACTGTAAATTTTTTCATCTCTATATTTTCTCTCTTTATTTGATTTATTTTTTCGTATTATTTTTTTCATTTTTTCCTAATAGTACAATTTATTTTTTACGCTCGATTGCACGTGTTGCATGCACTGCTTTCCATAGCACGCAGCGCCAACAACTTTTCACTTTATTTTTATATTTTTGGTTTTGTTTTATTGATTTGATTGATTGTGTTGCATGTTTAGCGTGCCTTGTTATTTACTGCTTTATTTCACATATTTGTCACACATGGCAAAATGCATTGCGTGATTTTACTGGGCGATTTCGTTCGTTTCGATTGTGTGCTTTGTGGTTTTTTTATGTTGCTTTGTTGTGGAATAAGGGATTGGTGGCACTTAATAAAAGTGCCTTTTACATTTTATAAATTTCCATATTTATTCTTGAACATAAACTATAATGAGTTGCTTTTGTTTTATTTATTTCTAGGCGTGACGATGCGCGAGAAAAAGGGCGGCGCGCTGCAGAAGCTCAAAAAAAGGCTGTCGCACAGCTTTGGCAGATTAAGTAAGTGACGTGATAATTTTTATATTTAACACAAAAAGTAATCAATTATTTTTGTAAGAGATAAATGGCTTTTGTAAACTGTATCTCGTATAAATGCAATCCGGTTAACCGCAGACCTACATTAAAAAAAACACACACAGAAATGAGTTTTAAAATATAAAACGGTTTGATTTTGATAGATAATATCCAAGTAAGAAAGTCATGAAAAAACAACTAAAAATAATAATTTTAAAAAATATTAGAAGTACACAAACAAAATTTGGTCGAAAACGACCCCAACGTGGGTCTACGGTTAAGCTAGACGGCGTTTTAAATGTAAGACTTTGCACTTAAAAAAACTTCTCAGACAGTTTTGTGATTGCTTGACTCAGTCTTGTTTGAGCGTGCGTCCAAAATCAACACCAGTGACTTAAAATGTGAATAGTCTTCATGTAAAAAATTGGATCAATCGCTCAGAGGCGGCCAGTTTTGTCCAATAGGAGAGGAATTGTGTTCCTCGATAGTGACTCACCAGAAGCTCCTGAAGCTTGGTTGGAAAGTTCTTATGCATTCACCTCATAGTCCGGTTCTGACACATCTGTTCCTTTGAAGTCATAAAACCACTGCATAAACTTTAGTTTCCCCCTCAAAGTTATTGTCCGATAAAGGCTATGACACCAATCCAGTGTACACAACTACAAATAATCTATAATCTTTATTTATTGTTCAAAGCAGACGCGTTTCTGTTTGCTGTGCAGGCCTTGGCTTCTGTACTTTTGTTTTGATATCGAACATTTTCAAGTGGCTTAATCAAATTGTCTCACTTGAGTTGGCTCTACTGACTGATAACGCTGCTTTCGTCACCATTTACGTCACTCTAGTCACCACTATTAACCACTCACCAAGTCAGTCCCTGCCTTTCGCCATCTCTCTTCCCGCTTACCATTGAACTGCGACCACTATTCACAAACACCGTTAAGTAGCTTTATGAACTGCCTTCAGTTCGCTGCATAGTTCAACATTTCTACTGTTCACCGTTTCTTCCTCTTTCACTTGACGGTTTTATCTCTGCATTCGGCGCGCTTTTGTTTTGTTGCACTACATAATTTTTTTATGACTGAGTTCATAAAAACCCATCTATTGTTATGCAGACGTTTCGCTCTTTCGTTATGTTGAATTGGGTTTTATTATTCGAGTTTCTATATTTTCGGACAATTGAACTTTGACGTTTGCTATTGGCAAGAAATTTTATTTTATTGTTTTTTAATGAATTGGTTTTAACAGCTTGTCTGCGTATTGTGTGGTCTAACTTTAACTGCAAATTTTGTGAAGCGAATTTGCAATGTTAAAAATGCAAACTAATATTATCAGCATTGCATTGTAAAGTCCCACATATACAGAAGGAATGAATAAATGTTGAATTTAAAAATAAATACAAATAATTTAAAAAGAAATAAAAATAATTTAAAAATAAATAATAAAATTACATTTATAAAAATAATTTAAAAATAAGTAAAAATAATTTAAAAATAAATAAAAATAATTAAAAATAAATAAAAATAATTTAAAAATTCATAAAAATAATTTAAAAATAAATAAAAATAATTTAAAAATAAATAATAAAAATAAATTTATAAAAATAATTTAAAAATAAATAAAAATATTTTAAAAATAAATAAAAATAATTTAAAAATAAATAATAAAAATAAATTTATAAAAATAATTTAAAAATAAATAAAAATAATTTAAAAATAAATAAAAATAATTTAAAAATAAATAAAAGTAAATAATAAAAATAATTTAAAAAGAAATAAAAATAATTTAAGAATAAATAAAAATATTTTAAAAATAAATAAAAATAATTCAAGAATAAATAATAAAAATAAATTTATAAAAATAATTTAAAAATAAATAAACATTATTTAAAAATAAATAAAAATAATTTTATAATAAATAAAAATAATTTAAAAATAAATAAAAATAATTTAAAAATAAATAATAAAAATAAATTTATAAATTTGAATTAATTTAAAAAAGAAATAAAAATAATTTTAAAAATAAATAAAACTATTTTAAAAATAAATAAAAATAATTTAAAAATAAATAAAAATAATTTAAAAATTCATAAAAATAATTTAAAATTAAATAAAAATAATTTGAAAAGAAATAAAAATAATTTAAAAATAAATAAAAATTATAAATTTATAAAAAAAAAAAAATTTTAAAATAAATAAAAATAATTTAAAAATAAATACAAGTATTTTAGAAATAAATAAAAATAATTTAAAAATAAATAAAAATAATTTAAAAAGAAATACAAATAATTTTAAAATAAATACAAGTATTTTAAAAATAAATAATAAAAATAAATATATAAACTATATTTAAAAAGAAATAAAAATAATTTAAAAATAAATAAAAATAATTTAGAAATAAATAAAAATAATTTAAAAAGAAATAAAAATAATTTAAAAAGAAATAAAAATAATTTAGAAGTAAATAAAAATAATTTAAAAATAAATAAAAATAATTTAAAAATAAATAAAAATAATTTAAAAATAAATAAAAATAATTTAAAAATAAATAAAAATAATTTAAAAATAAAAAAATATTTTAAAAATAAATAAAAATAATTTAAAAATAAATAAAAATAATCTAAAAATAAATAAAAATAATTTAAAAATAAATAATAAAAAAACACTTGAAAAAGGAACTTGCAATTTTATTTTTGTACTGAAAAGACAATTGAAACGTCACTATTTGTCGCTGGTCGACTGACATTAGTTCTCTATAACAACTCGAAGCCTCTTGAAAAGCAGTGCACAATTTCAGTAAAATAACACGGACCATGGACCTCTCTGAGCATTTGAATTAATTACTACATGAAAAGAATTTTCGCAAAGCTGCTCGAATTTTTTCTCATATCTTGCACTGAAATAACATTTATTAAATTCTAGCTTCACAAACTGTGATTGATCTTGAAATTGTTGACTCACTCACTCAGTCATTCGTTGCCATTTAAACCCGTACCGGAAGTGTGCCATATTGCCACCCACAGCATCTGAGCTTTGCGGTCTATAAAAATTACTAAGCGTAAAAAACGCAGTCACAATAACAAAACACTCGTCATAAAGACTGCAGCCAAACAAGGAAACCTGCCATTGAGTTGGCGCTTTTGTAAAAACTTCTGTAATTTGAGACAACTGTGCAACTGTGCGAAAAACAACATCAACAAAAACTGAAATGAAACGAAAATTGTTGTGTGGTGGCTTTTTGATGAAAGTGAGGACTCACTGAACAACTAACCGGCGCCGTTGTCCGCGTCAATTGCAGGCTGAAAGTGAGCTCGAGCATCGAATGACCGGCGTTGCAATGCAAAGCGGATTTCTCTGCATTCAAGTCGAACAACAATGTTCAAAATAACTTCAAAAATCCCAAAGAAAGCTAAAAGCTTTGCAGTCAACTACTAACAAAAAAAAAACAAAAACAAAATGAAAATCAAAAGCCAAACGGCAATTACAGGTGACATGCAGCATGTGGCAAGCATGGCACTGATTGCAACGTGTTGCGTGCAAGAGCGATGCGTGCAGCAGTTGGCCTGGCTTGATGGACAGTCTGAACATTGCGCTGGCCATCTGAGCCGGTTAAATGGGCAGTTGTCGATAGTGGCGCAGGTTTTTTGTGCAACAGCAGCCGGCTTAGGCTTTGGTGCAAACAAAGTGCAGATTTTGCATTGGTTGTTGCCGAGAGTTGTTTTGGCAATTTCATTGTTCCAAAACGAAACGAAAGCAGCGCAAACGTTTTCGGCTGATACGTTGGTCAATGTGCGCGAAAATAGAATCGGTTTTTGTTGATGTTGGTAATTGATTTGGATTGTCGTAGCGCTGATTTGCTGGTTTTTGTGCAAGTTTGTGACTGCTCTTGACACATGGTGTGCCAAGTCTTTCTATTTCGACTGGACTCGATTAGCAGACACACGAATTTGCAAATGAAAAAGTCGCATGGAGCCAATGAAAACTTTAGATTGTGCCACTATCGTTGCTGCAACAACGTTTCGCCCAGAAAAGAAATGTAATTTTTGTCTACAACTCTATGAAATCCCACTTTAAAACCACATTTTCTCGAAGGTTGCAACTTGCAGCATTGTGTTATGTTGTAGTAATTTATTTACTTTGGCTTTAACTTTGCATGCAACTGGTTGTAGTTGGCCATAAAATCTGACCAAACTTGTTTGCTGTCGCCCACGCACCACTTTGCTAGATACATAGTACAAATTTACTTTAAAAGGCACGCTGTATGTCTATCTGTGTGTATGTGTGCACAAGTCAAGGTTTTTCTTTACTTTTGATAACATTTTTATATAAATGGTTTGTTGTTATTTATTTTGCATTCATTTGCCAATTCGAGCAAGTTTTTGTAGTAAATAAATAATTAAAATAAACTTTATTTTGTTCGCCATTGTTGTGCTGACTTTTGCGCGCTGGTTGTAATTGCTGTGGCAGTGTAAGCTTCATGAATTTTACATTAGTTGCAAACAGACAAAAAGAAAACAAAGCAAATGAAGTAAGAAGAAAGCAGTGTACAGTGCAGTTTGGGTGCAACAACAATGCTTAACTTATTGCATCTCGAAGTTGCTGGCTGACTTGGTCGAAGCAAGTAGAAGCAAGTGTTATCATTGCATTATTGATAGTACAAGATTTTGCAACAAGTATGCGGAAGCAGCATTTTCTTTGCTATGAGAAGTGGAACATCTGCTGTTGAATTCTATTTGTTTGTAATTTTTTGCTTTATATGTTTTTTTAAATAAATTTTTCTTCTTTAAATAAATTATTTCAACTGATTCCAACTACGCAATTGACTTCCTTATAGGCGCACTGTCAGCCCTGTCCAATGATGCGCAGCCATTTATAGTTTAAAGCGGCAATTTTGCAATCAACTTTGGCTGGTAATCGTTTGCGCATTTTGCTCATTAAAATGTTTACCATCACTTGGCATGTCGCTTGAAAATGTTCAGAGATCGCATCCGCAGCCATAAGCTGCGTTGCCTGCCAGTAGTCAACGAGACAAGATGCGTTTGACTCGTATTTAGCGCTTAGCGCATTCTAAGCGAGACAAGATCTCGCTAGCTGCTTATGAGTTATAGCCCAATGTGGCAGCTTCGAGTGTTACAAGGTTGTTTGCATGCCAAAACCGCACGCAACCGTTAGACAATTATGGCCGCTAAATTATTGCGTGATTAATGTGCATGACAGGCAGTTTGTCAGGCGGTTTATTGGTGCGTCACAATTACACAATTCAATTTTTTTGAAGTATGAAAATATAAAAATGCTATTAGTTTACTGAATTCAATTAATATGCGGCAAGAGAGAGTGATACAACTCAAAATATTTAATTTTTCAGGAAACGCAAAAAACTGTTTTTGAGCTGAATAAACATTTTTTTAAAAATAACGTTTAGATCGTTTGGTAGAAAATCCCTATCCCTAGATTATGCTTTAGGATAAGTTATGTGCAAAGATTTTTTTTTTTTTATTTTACTCTAGAAAATCCAAAATTTTGAGTTGTGACTTTTTTGATGATATTTTAATTCAATAATTACCGAATTATTTTAAGTTATGTCACTTTTGCTGAATTTAGTTATTGTAAATGACAGTTAAAAAGTTGAAAGGAAAATTTTGAAAATTCGAAATTAATTTTTTTATTTGAAAATATATACTAAAATTGTCAAAACTTTACTTAAAATTAACTTTAGCAAAAATTTATTTCGTCAAAAATGTCACAACTTGAATTAGGACTCTTTTGCATTGAGCTGCAGCAATCAAATAGCATCAAACTTCTCGACATGAAGAGAGACCTAACTGTATTTTGGCAACAGTTAACAACAACAAAATTTACTGAGCTTTTGCTTATTGGTAGATAGATGCATTGTGCACGGTATTAACACATAAACCCGAAAATTAAAAATTTTTAGTTGTGTCACTTTTGAAGTGGGTGTGCTCATTGTTCATTGAAAGTTCGGTGATGGTTAAAGATGTTTGACGGGACTCTGTTTGCAGATCCAAACATACTAACGATTTCGTTGTAGAGTATTTCAAATGAAGATTTAAGCTGACACTGATCTTAACTGTTACCTAATGGCCTCACCATTTTGTAGCCGCTGAAAGGAGTAGTTTTAAAATTAGAGATAGTACAGGACATAGAACATCCCACCGTGCAACAAAAACTAAAAAAAATTTTCACACGGGAAAAAAACCATATGGGCGTGAAACCAGAGACCAAACATAGTAATACTGCGTACTCAGTTTTTTATTTCTACATCCTTTGTCCTTTTAAAAGGACTTCAAAATTTTGAAGGGAATAAAAAATAAAAAATATATAAAAAATACTTAACCTCGTTAGAATATGGCGATATGTATATCACATGAAAGAGGAAAGGCTCAAGAATTTAAATAAAATTGATTTTTTTTCTATTTGTAAAAAAAGGATATGAAAAAGATCCTTTGAAAATTTTAATCCTTTATATCCTTGAAAATTTATATGGAATTTTCTTGGAAAGTAACTATGTTAAAACCCAAAATCTGCTTGATCACATGTCAAAATTTCATTACTCTAACTTTATTGGTTCGAAAGTTATTGAAAAAAAAGGTGGAAACTAATTCTCATGAAGTACACAAATTCTAATTTATTTGAGTATCAGTGTTTTAAATAATGAAAAGATACAAAATCAACGAAGCACAAATAATGAAATTTTGACACGTGATCAAGGAGCTTGCGAAAGGCCACGTCTTGTACAGTCAACCAGAGATGGCTACTCGTACCGAAGAGAAAACCAAAATGATAAAATACCTTAAGCCTTAAGTTTTTTAACGAATGTAGAAGGCCAAACTATCTAATCTCATAGACTCCAACAAGACCACAAACAAATTTATTCAATTAACAAATTGTTGTTTACCCAACCATATTTATGAAGAGCTATAAGACTTAAAGTCAGCTACACTAACCACCATCATACGAAATGGAATTGATTTTAAACCTAAACTAACCTGCGCAATTTAACATTGAATGGGCAGTCGAAATGGTGCGACGATGAGTTATGAATTGGACCGTTTGTGTGGTCTGCATTTGGGAGTTGAAACCAACGAATGGTGCACAAGCAGACCACACAAATTCCCAGCATTTTAGACACTCACACTCACACTCACACACACACACACTGCTTCTCTGTTCTCACATACATGCTAAATACTATAAGTGGTTTGACCCTTCGGTGCCCAGCTGTCAAAATTTGAATAGCCTCTTCAATGCTGCCCACAGTGCGTACGATTGGTGATAACCTTTGGCTGCTGCATTTGCTGCCGTTGACATGCAATAACAAAGCCACATAAACCGCACAGTTGTTCGCCTTGAATACCACACAATGCAATAAAATAAACCGGATCGCCTATAAATTGGCAAAAGATTAATAAACAGGCGGACCAGTGAGTAAGGAGGAAATAAAAAAATTTTTCACTTATTTATTATCAGCAATGTGAAGTGTAGGCTCTTGGCATCTCGTTGTGTTGTTGTTGTTTCTGAAGATGCGTTTATCAGTCGCTCATTCGGTGTGATGCGTTGTGTGTGTGTGTGAAATGTTTTGTGTAGGCGCTGGCCCGATAAGACCACTTGTGCGCATGTGCTTGTTCTTCTTTTTCTACGATGGCTGCTGTTGTTGATGCCACTGCTGTTGCTTTTGATGGATTATACTTGCAGTGAATTACTTAAAGTGAATTAAAATAGCACAATTTTGTGGTGTTTTTCGTTTTGTTTCGTCTCGAGTATGAGTTGAGTCGAGTATGAGACGAAAAAAAATATACGAACAAAAAATATAGATAATTGCTTTATCTGTGAGTCTTATTGATTAACGTTGCAGTAAATGAGATACAATTTGGTATATTGTGTATTTTATGTTTTCAACAGTTCAGTAAAGCCAGAAGACAAGATTCTGTCCTACACTGTCCGGAATTTCTTGACTTGTGATTTGTTTGCTTGTTACTGGTTCGGTTGGTTATTTGTTTTGATTTTTTGGTGTATGAGTGCTTATAAAAAGCTTATAAAAACTATACTTTAGATGAAAGTAAAATCGAAAAGAAAAGAAAAGTCATGAGTGACTTGGAGAAAGTAGATCGAAAAGAGAATAGAAGTTGTACCGAAAAAGGGAATAGAAGTAATAACGAAATTATAGTCTAAGAAGTAAAAGACTGAAGATATATTGTAGAAAGTTGACCTAACCTATTAGAGAATAGAAATTATACTGAAAAAAGTGCAAAGTAGTAAGAAACTTGGAAAGTTAGACACTAAAAATATGACGTAGAAAGTTGACTAAAAATATTATAGAATATTAGTTATACTGAAAAAGTGCAAAATAGTAAAAAATTTGGGAAGTTGAGACTTTGGATGGAAGTAAAATCGAAGAGAAAAATACATCGAAAAGATAGTAGAAGTTGTACCGAAAAAGGGAATAGAAGTAAGGATGAAAGTATATTTTAAGACGTAAGAGACTGAAGGTATATGGTAAAAAGGTGACCTAACATATTACACCGTGCGACAACAAATTTTACACACGAAAAAATTTATATACTCGTGAAACTAGGGGCCAAATGTAGTAAAACTGCGTTTTTAGTTTTTCTCTCTGATGTCAGGATTTTTTTAAAAGAACTTTGAAATTTCAAGAACATGTTTATTTCAAAAAATTATCTTAAAAATTGAGCGCATTGAAGAATAACAATATAGGTATGAAATGAAAGAGAAAAATCCTTAGAATCTTAGAAAATTTATTTTTTTGGTGCAAAAGAACGAAAATGTCCTTTTAAACTTTATCCTTGAATATCCTTGGAAATTTTCAATAGTTTTTTTTTCAAAAAAATATATCTTGAGGACTAATATGCCTCTACCACATCCTTGAATTTCGAATTTCGAAAATATTATAGAAGTTATACTAAAAAAGTAAAAAGTATTTAGTAAGAAACTTGGACAGTAAGAGACTGAAAAAAGTTGAGCGAAAGTTGACCAAAAACGGAGTAGAAGTTTTAGTGAAGAAGAAACAAGTTGTAAGAAGCTAAAGAAATAAGAAGTAATGGTGAGAGTGCAAAGAAAAAAAAGAGTAGAAGTTATAGCAAAAAAGAAAAATTAAAAGTTTACAAGAGATTGAAAATATAAAGTGGAAACAAATATGTTTTATTAATGAACTTAAACCCAAAAATTTGAATTGACTTTGCAGTTAGTGAATGAAAAGCAAAAAGAAATGATAAACACTGAATTTGAAGAGATGTTTAAACATGTGAAATGGGAAGACAAATATTAAGGAAATTAAAGATATAAGAGATAAAGTATGAGAGATAAGGTAGTGAAGAAACGTATTACTTATTATTAGGGATCGGATTTATATGCAAGTGCATATTTTTTTGGAGCTTCGGATTTGAACGGGACCAAGACAGAAACTATTTTTATTGAAAAATATTAAGAATGAGCTAACATATGCACTGCATATTTGCATATGTTTGCATATTTTGCATATTTTTTGCATATTTTGCATATTTTTTGCATATTTTGCATATTTTTTGCATACTTTTTGCATATTTTGCATATTTGTTGAATATTTTGGCATAATTTTGCAAGTTTTTTCCATTTTTTTCCCGGATTTGACATAAGTATGTATATAAACATATTCCCCTGTGTGTAAGGGGTTGGGCGGGGGGCAATTAGGACAAGCCTAGACTTTTGTTATTCCGACAATGATGTTCTTACGATAACACTGTACAACAGCATGTCTGTTGCATGGAGTTTTTTACATAAATCTGAATCGTTTTCCCCCACTGATTTCTAAACCATACTCCGTTTTTATGTAACAGCTCTAGTTTTCGCAAAAAATGGGCGTGTCACTTTTACGAATTTTCCTCGACTTTTTTCACATTTTCGACTGTAATTTCTGAACCGATAATCCTATCGACAGGATTTTTATATCGTTGCACTTACAACATCTCACGCCATCTTTTTTGGTATTAATCAATTTTTTGCGTTCTAAAGTGGCGTTGTAATAGGGTTTCAAAGTAGGAAAATATTGAATTTCAAGGCGTTTTTTCTGATGGCGAAAATTGTACAGATGTTTCATAAATCAAGTTACGAAGTATATGAATATCTTAAGAAGAAACATCAAGCAATACAAAACAGCCAAGTTATTTGGCGGAATACACATTCGCATCGAAATAATAGCAAAAATGTACCATAGCCATTTTCATCACTTTTCATACGTTTTCCTTAAAATATTAGGAGCCTCAAAATATGCAAGGTTTTTAATTTTTTTTTGTTTCGAGCAATTCAAAATATTTTTGTTTTTTGCTTGTATTTCAGACTATAAATGGAACATATAAAAGAGCATATTTTGAGGCCCCTAATTTTTTAAGCAAAAAGTATGAAAAGTGATGAAAATGACTATGGTACATTTTTGCTATTATTTCGACGCGAATGTGTATTCCGCCAAATAATTTGGCTGTGTTGTATTGCTTGATGTGTCGGCTTTCATTATACACCTAACTCGTTAATTGATTTACGAAAATTGTGTATGTTTTTGACCATAAAAAAAACGCCTTAAAATTCCATATTTTCCGACTTTGAGGTCCAATTACCGCGGCATTTTAAAACTTATAAAAATAAGTTGCATCGAAAAATAAGCCGTGCGGTGTTGTTAATGCGATAAGGTGAAAATCATGTCAATCGGTTTTTTGGTTTAAAAATTACGATCAAAAATATGGAAGAAGTAGAGGAAAAACTGAAAAAATGACATGGTAGCTATATCTCACTAACTAGAGCTGCTAGAAAAAAATCTGAGGATAGATTCGAAATCAGTGCACCCAAATTAATAAGAAACAGTAGAAAACTCCATGCAACAGAAAAAAAAGTGTTTTTTTGTTGTGCTGTGTAATTATTGAGGGTGTTGTAGTTTGGTTCGCTAAGCCATTTTCCGGGGCATTGCTGAGTAGAGCATACAAGAATAATGAACGTTTTCGGCACTCTTATACATTCAACAGCATTATGAATGCATACCGAGATCACTCAAAAAGCTCGAAGAACACGGTATGCGTTTAACCCTTATTCTCATACCCGGGTACCCGGGTGCCCACTGCGATGTATTTTCGTGAAAAAAACTGACAAATAATGAAAATTTTTTTTTTACCTTCCGGATCCTCGTTATTTAGGTGAAAAGCAAACAAATCATATATTTAAAAAATTTTGTTTTCTATATTGAAAACTTAAAAATTTCATGAAATGGGTACCCGGGTGCCAAACGACGTTAGTAAGTTTGGGTATGAGAATAAGGGTTAACTGAGGCGATGGAAATAATCACGGAGTTGCGGAATTCACTGGAAATCGTGCCAGGAAACGACGGGCGGTCTGTTGCTGACAAATTTAAGATTATCCTTAAAAAAATAGCTTCTTTAAGGATCTGGAAGAACTTTGCTCACTTTTCAAAGATCCGATATGGGATATATCTAAGATAACGATCAAGCCGGAGCTATTGTCGAAATACGCCTATGCTCCCATCACTTCGTGTGATGTCGAAAGGTCGTTTTCATCGTATAAACACATTTTTGGCGAAAACAGGCATAGGCTGACCGTCGAAAACTTAGAGCAAATTTTAGATATTTACTGCAATAAGTAGTTAATTGTTTTTAATTTAATTTTTAGTTTGTTTGTTTGTTGTTATTAGAGTTAAGGTTTTGTTTTATGGACTTTAAATAAAGAAATGAATTCTATTTAAAATGCAATGTTTTTTTACACTATGTCGAATTTCCCAAATTGCACTAAATTCCTGGAATATAAGGTTAATGATACTTATACTTAATGATACTAATACTTAAATACTTAAATAATTTTGATTCCCCAACTAGCAGGGTCCCGCGGCTTTGCACGCATGTTTGAAGTTAGTAGGCTCAATAAATCAAGTTTCTTTTAATCCTTCGTTCTTAAATATATTTCCCTATAAAATCTCTTAACCCATCATTGATCTAGACAGATTGCGATTTGTGAAAAAAAACACACATTTCGTTTTATTTAGCATTTGGTGCACTTTAACCAAGTTTGAAGACAAGATCCCCATTAAATCATGCTTATCCATACAAAGTTTTAACCCTTGATTTACCCTGTTAGCTTTCGATTTTCAAAAAAGGGAAAGTCACGTGCCGAATTGTTTCTCACTAAGAGTGTTTTCACCACGTTTGAAGTCAACAGGCCCATTGATTCATGCTTTTTCACAGTTTCTTCATACACTCTTTTAACCCTTACTTTACCCTGTTTGATTTCGATTTTCAAAAAAACTGAGAAACACGTGTTTGATTATTTCGCATTTGAAGTACTTTTACCAAATTTGAAGTCAAACGGGCCAAAAAATTCTGTTTCCCTATACAAACATTTAACCCTTGGTTTACCTCGTTAAATTTAGATTTTCACAAAAGTAAAAAATATGTGTTTAATTATTTTTGATTTTGAATGTTTTCCGCAATTTTTAAGTCAATAGGCCTATCGGTTCATGTTTTTTCGTAGTCTTTCCGTATATGAACCTTAACCCTTGGTTGACCCCGTTAAGTTTTGATTTTCGAAAAATTGAAAAATATGTGTCGAATTATTTTTTATTTGAAGTGTTTTTACCAAATTTGAAATCAATAGGCTTATCAAAATGCGTTTCTTCATACAACACCTTATCCCATGTTTTGCCCTTTTAGACCCCGAATTTCCAAAAATCCTTTTTGAACGAAGTTCCATTTTTTAAGATGTACCTACACTGCAAATTTCATGTTTGTAGCTTAAGCGGTTCGACCTGGATGGAGTGCATATGTTTTGCATATATTTTGCATATTTCGTGCATATTTGGTGTGCATATAAATCCGATACCTACTTATTATTAAATGGAAGAATATACATGGAATTAAGAAACAGAGTTTATGAGTACTTATTAACTGATAGGCCACTTATTAATGTTAAAAAAAGTGGCGGAAAGTTCAGGAGATAATAAAAGTCCAAGAAAACAAACGTACAGCGATGTAAATAAAATTCTTTAAATAGTTTTGCATGAATCACTATCACGAAAAGAAACGAAATGTTCATGGAATTGATATGAAGTGAGAGAAAATGGTGAAATGGCAATAAAAACAGAAAAAATTAATATCGAGAGATTTTTGGAACAAATATACATTCGTAGAAGATACATTTGTAGAACAAAGAAAGATACTCAGATGAATATAAGGAAATTAGAAAAATAATCTTTGAGCAAATATGAGGTCGAGAAAACATGATCACAATAAAATAAAAAAATAATACATTTGTAGAACAAAGAAAGATACTCAGATGAAGTTAAAGAAATTGGAAAAAAATCTTTGAGCAAACATGTGGTCGAGAAAACATTATCACAACAAAGAAAGATACTCAGATGAATTTAAAGAAATTGGAAAAATAGGGTAAGATGGGGCTATTCCCCGCGTGGGGCTATTCCCCGCACCACTATTTTCTCAGAAACGGTAACACTAAATCTCAAATGTGCAGTCTCATTGTATGTGTCATACTATGAGACATGTTTGGTTGGTGAAAGTTTTTTTTCCCTTCCAGTGACAGATCGTCGAGCAAGCCTAACGTTTTTTTGTACTCCTCGCTGCAATTGTTTCGGTCCACAGAATTTGAACTTTTTCTATATAATGTTTTATATTTTCATTTAAAGGTGAGTGTTTTTTAAACTAGAAGGCGAGTACTTTCGAGTGAATATAGAGCGTTTTTGGTTTTGTTTTGTGAAATTAGTTTGGCATCATCGAATAGACAGAGGCATACCATGGGGCTATTCCCCGCACTTTGGTATGGGGCTATTCCCCGCACCTCCATTTTTAGTTCTATGCATACAGCGTCATTTAGTTGTCATTATGCTTGACAATTGAGATGTTTTTAGTTTGTTCTTCATCGATTCACTTGGTTATTTCGCTGTTGTTGATTTTCGCTCTTTGTTTTTTTGTGAATTGTGAAGATGGTTCGAAAATACAAACGAAAAACCGAGGCAAAAACGTATACTGTTGACAGTATTGTTCGTGCTTTGAATGCAATTCGACTTGGAGCTTATATTCATGCCAAGTGCGACAACCGATCGTCCGTTCATTCCAGCTAACAGTATTGCCAAGGCCGATATTCCGATGGCAGTGGATATTGAATTGCCTCACAATATCTCACAGCAAAACATTGAATTTGACGATGATGAAGATGATTCGGCTCAGCTTCGTCCATTGGGCAGAACATCAACACCAACAAATTCCACTCAAGACTTGGTTTCATTGCTGCGAGACATTCGGCCGACTCAACAAGCACCACCACGTTCCGAAAACGCTCGTAGTCGAAAAAGAGGAAAAACGACTATTTTAACATCCGACGAGTCGATTCAAGAGATTCGAGCTGAAAAAGAAGCACATGATGCTAAACAAACGGCCAGCCAAAATCGAAAAGCAGCTACTGCTGCGAAGAAAAAAGCCGCTGTATTGAAGAAATTGACTGCTGAAGCAAAAAAAGCAGCCACAAAAAGGTCTATCGACACAACCCCATCGACACCAGGACGTGTGAGCAAGCGGCGTAAGACCACCGTGGAATATGTCGATGAATCAAACTCCGAAGAAGATTAAATGGTTTTAATTTCCCTCGTTCTCATTGAATTTTTCATATTTTTCTGACAAAATGCATTTTTTCCATGTCAACTTTTGAACTTGTGTAAGATTATGAATAAAAAAACACAAAAAATATTAAAAAAAAACAAGTTTGGATACTTATTTTCGAGTTCATTTGCTTTGAAAACGGCAAAATCGGGGGTGCGGGGAATAGCCCCATGGGGTGCGGGGAATTACCCCACCAGCGGGGAATAGCCCCACAATTTTCGATTTTGGGACAATGGCTGCAGCTCGTTACGGGTAAATCACACACTATAAGTAATGTAGTAACAAAAGTTGCGCGTTGGGTCCAGCTTTCCAACGATACCACTCTTGTCTCGAAACTCAATCCGAGTCGCGAGATATTCGGATTTATGCTTACATGCGGGGAATAACCCCATCTTACCCTAATCTTTGAGCAAATATGAGGTCGAGAAAACATGACAAAAAACAAAATAAAAAATTGATACATTTGTAGAAGGTACATTTGTAGAACAAAGAAAGATACTCAGATGAAGTTAAAGAAATTGGAAAAATAATCTTTGAGCAACTATGAGGTCGAGAAAACATTTTCACAATAAAATCAAAAAGATAGTTGAAATGAAAAGTTGACGACCTCTATGAGATATAATAAAACCATTTAAATGAGTCATGTAAAAACAAAACTTACAAAACCCTACCCCACAGTAAAAAGATAAATGCTAAAAGTTCACCGACTAAAAAAGTTTTGAAAGTGTGAAAAGTTGGACTATGCTGAGTTGAAAACCAAAACACAAACAGTGTAGATTAAATTGTTTAGAAATGTTGCTACTCTCAAAGTTGAATGAAATGAACTAATTTAAAATATTTTTAAACTAAAAATTAAATTCGTATGCGTTGCAACCTGAAAATTTATTAGCAAAGGTTAAGTGCTCTCAACCTCGGCGCATTTTTCAATGAACTAAAAACCACTTTTACATTCATTTATGTTTTATTTAGCGCTCAGTGTACACGAGTCGATTTGTCTGTGTTGTGCTGTGGACAAGTGATTAATGTGCTTCTATTTTCAGCGAGTGCAGCATCACAGAAACATTCAACACAATACAAAACAGCAGCAAGCAACAACAAAAACAAAAAATCTAAACAACATTTGCCAACAGCACAACGAGCAACAAAAGCAAGAAGCACCACTGGAACAACCATAGACGACGCAATGATAATAATCCATTCTTTTGATGTGAACAGCTGCCGCTGGTGGCGGCGATGATGTTGGCGATGGCGATGGCGTTGTCGATCGTTGTGTCTTTAACGTTGTTTAACGCTGTCGTAGCTGTTGTTGAAGTTGTTTGTGTTGCTTCGGTTGGTGCCATTTTCGAAATCACTCTGCACACGCTGCAAGTGAAGTGACACTAAACTCTGCGGCGAATGCGATAAGCAGCAGCAGCAGATAATCAAGGCAGAGCAGTGGGCAGCAGTCAGCGGTGAGGTGGCAGGCGGACGGCGCCGATAAGAAAAGTCTGTGTCACCCCATGCCGGGCGGCAATTTGTATGTGCAGTTGACTGCTGTCTGTGTGTGTGTGTGAGTAGCAGCACTCACACATATTGTCACCGCAGCAATGCTTTGAATGTGCTTTCGCATCTTGGAGTTCACTTGTTTTGTGGCTCTTCGCCTGTCCTTGGCGCTGGCGAAAGCAGAGACGCTCAGGGCTCAAGTCGAGAGCGAAGTTATCAACACTGTGTGCTGTTTACGCCCGGATGCGACTATCTTTTCTATTAGCTGTGATTTGCAGCAATCGCACTCGAGTGGCCATCAGCAGTGGCCCTCGCCTGCGCTGCGCTGCCGCGACCATTGCAATCGCGATGCCAATGGACACTTGCCGGCAGTTCACTCCACTTTATGTTTAATGCAGTTACTTATTGCATTTGGGTTTGCGACATTGCGTTGAAAAGCGTTATTGATACGAGCTGAGAGTAGAACGAGTGAGAAGAGTGAGAGGGAAGAGTGAACGGGAAAGGCGGCAGGTAAAGTGCGGCAAATTGAAATCGATGCTGACAGTTGTATGGACATTTGATGCGAGTATTTGCCACCGAAATCCACTAACCAGCAATTCAAGCGACATTCTTTGGTGTATTTGCAATATTTCATTGCTGTAGGTGGTGTTTCAGTTTTTATATAAACTTACATATACAAAAAGAGTTGAATGCATAAGGAATAAAAAAGGCTTTAAAATGGAAAGAAATAAAGCAGAAATAGAAAGTTAATAAAGCTTTAGCAAATTTAGGAACTGCTGCAGAAATTTAATTATGAGCAAGGAAGCCTTAGACGGCCTCGATAGTGCAGTAGGTAACGCGCTGGCTTCTCACACCAGGGCCCTAGGTTCGATTCCTAGCTCGGGCTGGTGGCTCATCTACTTTTATTTCTATCCACATGAAGCAGATGAGAGCTTAAAGAAAACCAACCGACTGCCAACCGACCTTTGCATTCGGCGTTAAACTGTAGGTCCCCTTAACCCCTTTCTCCCATCCGCTTGAAATGTATGCTGTAATAATTATTGGAAAATAAAACACTTTTAAAAAAAAACGGGTGAAGTATGTGGTATCACAATGGGCCTCTCAGGCCTCCGAGTGTGTCTCTTACAGAGGCAGCCACCATGGGAACGAGTGTTGGATTGCATCTCCGAAATTCCCTCCATGGCTTGCAAGTAATTACGAGTAGGTTCAGAAATAATAATCGACAATTGTACAATAAGGACCATGGCGCACTTTATGAAAGAAACTTTCTTAGAAAGTCCTTTCACAGTTTTTGGATCTCAACTGTTGGGGTCATTTTACCAAAAATGAAAGATATTCCATACTTTGACTTCCGAGGCTTCACCCTCAATCAACGGGGTCATTTTTCTTCAACCTGGATTGTCTTTCCTGGATCGAACATAATTTTTGCGCTCTTAACTCTTTCGACACCAAAGTTGCCTGAGAGAAACTTCACCTTTTTGTTATCTTATAGCAAAAGCTACGATTGATTTATGGGTTTAATTTAAGTAGGTACCAAAAAATTAATATTTTTAGAAGTGAATTCAAAGCAAATTACAAAATTTTTACCGTTATCCCCAAAAAAAATTTCAATAATTTGCAGCGATATCAGGGAAAGTTTGTGTTCTAATTGAAGTCTACGAATTGGGCGCGTTTAATTCTTTAATAATGCTTAAATAAAATCATTAGTGATAATTTTGTATTTTTCCATAAATATTAAATAATTTTTCTGTAATTAAAAAATATTGATACAAAATTTATTTAACCCGTTTTAAGCTAAAATTTTGTCAAAAGTAAACTAGCTCTAGAACTATAACAAAAAGGCGTGGTGACGACCTCAAATGTCGTGTGCACACTTCAAGTTTTTCATAATTTAAATACCAAAAAGTAATATCGAGACACAGGTTAAAATTCGGGGTCGAAAGGGTTAACCCTTTCGCTATTTTGTTGCCATAGGGCAACATGCCACTTTGTGAAAGTCTGAACCATTTATAATTTAAAGAATAAATTTTTTGTCGATCCTTAGAATAGTTTGAAGTTTTAGCAATAATATGAAATTAGTCAACTGAATATTTAAGTTTAAAGAAAAGAAGTATGCACGTTTCTTGAATGTTATATCTCTACATAGTAAAGAAAGAAGAAGCAGAAAAAATAAAAGGAATTTTTATTGCGCCTAAATAACCACACAAAGTATCTATTTTATATATTTTTTTTTATAAATTCAGTAACAAAAGAACTGTAAAGAATTTTATTTAGTGGCTTGCATTGATTTTAAATGCTCTCAAACGGTACAATCAACGTCGTAAACTTCATAAGATTTGATGTGGTTCAGTGCCCATTGGTTTTTATTGCCATTTAAGCAGCTTTAATGCTGATGCGAATATTATAAACAGTGCAAAGAACGCTCACTAAAAATTACAAGCGCCCGTTGCTTACATTCACTTGTAGTGAGTTCACATACGGCGCGCGCAAAACGTTTGCGGAATTGGCCATAAAAATTGGCAGCACAAGCACACAAATTCACAACAAGAAGAACAAAAACAATAACATCACTTGTTATCCATTGCTGTGCGCAACATTTAAGTGTTGCGTACGTAGCAAAGAAATGTATATAACAACAGCGAAAACGAAAATCGAAATGTTTGTGTGTTCGTTCAATGACCGCCAGCTCCTCCTGGCTCAGCGCCGATGCCGCTGACAGCGCAGGTGGCAGCGCAGAGCGAGATGTGGGCACAAATTGCCAAACGTGCTTTGAATTTTTTTTATGGCCAGTAAGTTTTTCACCGCTATGTGTATATGTGTGTGTGTGGAGTAGCTGAAAGTGTTATGAGCTTGTAAGCACGTGTGGAGAAGTGCACACAAATGTTTTCTTATTACTTGACGTTAGCAAGAAATGTTTTGCTATCGTTTGTGTAAATATTTTTGAAATATTTTACAATAGGAAGAAGTCATAACTTGTGTGTTGGAGGCAAGTTTTATCAGTTGGACATTGTACAAGTCTTGGAAAGTAGAAGCAAAAACAGTAAATAAAATATTGGAACATGAAATTTCTTGGTGATGTTAATTCTGATTTATATTTCCTTAGTTTTTTTATTAATTTTTTTAATGAATTTTTGACATTTTAATTTATTGTTTTTTTTTAGTATTTTACAATAGAAAAAAGTTGTATCAAAAACAGTAACAAGACTTTAAAACTTGAAATTTCTTGGTGATCTTCATTCTGATTTTTATTTTCTTAGTATTTTATTTTATTTTATTTTATTTTATTTTATTTTATTGTATTTTATTTTTTTTTATTAATTTTTGAAATTTTGATTTATTCTATTTTTTTAATTTTATTTTTATTTTTTTATTATTTATAATTTTTTTAAAACTTTTTTTGTTGTTGTTTTTCTTGTTCTCCGTTGGACAACATTTGCTAAAACTTGGAATTTCTTGGTGATCTTCATTCTGATTTTGATTTTCTAAGTATTTTAGTTTATTTTATTTTTTTAATTTTTTTATTAATGTTTGAAATTTCGATTTATTCTATTTTTTTAATATTATTTTTATTTTTTATTATTTAATTTTTTTTAATATTTTTTTTTTATAATTTTTAAATTTTGTTGTTAAACCAAGTTTTGTGTGGCCGGCAAAGTTTTCTTGTTCTGCGTTGGACAACATTTGCTAAAACTTGGAATTTCTTGGTGATCTTCATTTTGATTTTTATTTTCTAAGTATTTTATTTTATTTTATTTTGTAATAATTTTTGAAATTTGGGTTTATTTTATTTTTTATTATTATTATTTTTTAATCAATTTTTTTTATAATGTTTAAATGTTGTTGTTAAACCAAGTTTTGTGTGGCCGGCAACCTTTTCTTATTCTCCGTTGGGCAACATTTGCTAAAACTTGAAATTTCTTAGTGATCTTCATTCTGATGTTTATTTTTTAAGTATTTTATTTTATTTTTAAATAATTTTTGAAATTTGGATTTATTTTATTTTTTTATTTTTTTTTTTAATCCATTTTTTTATAATTTTTAAATGTTGTTGTTAGACCACGTTTTGTGTGGCCGGCAACCTTTTCTTGTTCTCCGTTGGACAACATTTGCTGTTGCCTGCAATTTGCTAAAAGCGCATCTAGCGTTAAATCAACATCCGTTTCCTGCACTTTCAACTGCGAACTGCAAACAATCAATTAAAAACAAAAAAAAATCATGCATAGAAAACACGCTTGCATGCATGATTTCACGTCTGCGGTGAGCGCAACGCACACACATCGACGCAATCAACCGCTAACACGGCATGACTGGCAAATGAAGAGGCAAACACGCATGGCCACACTGTCGTCACGCAAGCGCGGTACGAGACATGCCATGGCGCGGGAGAATGTTGACGGCTTGCCGCTTGGCTGGAATTTTGCAATTAAAATTGTGATAAAGGGTTTTGTGAGCTAAAATTGTGAGTAAATTTTACCATAATAAAAATTGTTGCTTAAAAAAATATTTTAGAAAAGAAATCTACATACTATTCTTGTTCTTCTTAGGCACCACATATCGATATTTCAATTGTCTTTAAATAACTATTGATTACAACAAATATATTTTGGAAGATATTTGCTGCATTCGGCCATCGAAAAATTTTGGGCTGAACTTTTGTTGAAATATTGAAATATTTTTTATTGATGATTTCATGCTTTCCACAAGCAAAACGAAATTGTATACTTTGAAAATACATTTAAAAAAAATCATAAACACGAAACTTTGTATTGTTTATTATTGCTGTCAACAAAGTTGCTGGTGTTGTTTTGTTGCGCTGAGTTCAATGCCAGCTGACGCACCAGAACCAACGCCACTGACAACAGCGTCAGCTATTTATTGTTTGTGTTGTTGTTCTATATTTACGCTACAGTCGCCCGCTAGTCTCGCACGCCACGCACACATGTCAGACCTTCGTTGCTGAGCTGATTGCGGTTTCTTAATTTTGCCTTTGCACACCGTTGCGTTCTTGCTGCGGCCAAGTCAAGCGGGCGTTCAGTGACACGTTCTCAACGCCGCCTGATCGCTTCTCCGCTGTCCAACTGCCAATGGCCAAGTGCTAAAAATTGCTTCGGTTGGCATTGGGAATTGAAATTTGTCGATTTGTGCGCGTTTTTCTGTTTGTCTTACTGCATTTGTAGTTGTTGTTGTTGTTGTTGGTTATTTGTATGGCTCAATATTGTTATGCATGGCATGCAAGTGCTGCAACCACAACCACAGCAACACAAACAAAACTGCATGCAAAAGTGTACACACGACATTCAGCGAATTTCTGCGCTCATCCGTCTGCCGCATTCTATCGCAACAGCCATCGATTTAGTTGTTAGTGGTTGGGTTTTTTCTTTGCTATGCCCATCCGCCAATTTGTTTATTGTTGATATTTGATTATCTACCACAGTCAATGTGGTTGTTGCTATTGTTTTGTGGCCTCGAAACAGCACATTCTACATATTTCTCGCATGCAATTTTTCACTTGCCATTGATTTCTTGCTAACTTTTTCGTGTTGTTCAGTGCACTGCAATTTATTGTTTATCGTGTTGATGTTGGATTTGTGCACTTCTTCAACAAATATACATAGGGACTGTGTTTGCAAGTTGCGTGGCCGTTTGCCACTTTGCCACTTCACTGTGCAGTTTGCTGCTTTCTATCGATAAGCGCTCAATGGGGAAATTGCATTAATTAACTTTGCTGCACAAAGCAAACAATGCGCCTTACATAACAGCGCCTGCCCACCACCCACCGCCACCGTCAACAGTCTCAGGTTACGTATACGCCTAGGTGGGCCCCAACTTACAATTAGTCAGCGCAGCTGTGTCAGCATGACTTGACGCCATTGTTGTTGTCAATTATTGCATTGTTTGTCACAAGTGTAGCTTGTAAAATCCCCAAGCATTGTTTATGTGTATTTGTCTGCGCATTTATGTGCGGCATTCCGCAGTAAACACCCACCAAAGTGTCTACACACTTTTACCCCATCAATATTGCTCAGGCTTTTCCTGACTGCAGTCGTCTACAGCACCTTTACACCTTTCGTTGCAATGAAAACAACAACAACAACAACACGTGCTCTATCACTGTCGCAACGCGTATACAGAAAAACATTTAATTCCCCACATATAAATAAACTCGGGAGTGAATTGTTTATTATTTACATAAAGCTGGCAAGGAAGGAAGCACCTTCGGAGTTGTAGCAGCGCAGTGCAGTGCCAACGTTGAGTGGGCTGTGCGCTGCTAAGATTCGCTGTCAACATAATGATGCTTTATTATGACTCCCACTTGTGCGACGGCAGGCAACGCCACTCGGGCGCCATGCAGCGACAGAAATTCTCTTAAAGTTTTCATGTTGGCTTTTAACCATTTTTGTGGCATTCAACTGATGAAATCTATTAGAAGAAGTTGGTGAAAAGATTTTTAAATTCAAATTTTCTTCATTTGCTTTTGGCTGAGTCGGAACAGAACTCTAGACCGGTCAAGTTTTGGTATAACATAATTAACCCTAATTTAAAATTGTTATTTTTTATATATTTTTTACTTTTCAAAATTGTGTAAATCCTAAAAAGCAACTTTGGTTCCAGTGCTTTTTACAATTATTTTTTAAATTGTAATTAATTAATTAATTAATTTAATATAATTGAATTGAATTTCGTTTAATTTCGTTTCATTTTATTTTATTTAATTTAATTTCATTTTATTTGATGTAATTTTATTTTATTTAATTTTATTTTATTTTCTAAGCAACTTTGGTTGCAGTGCTTTTTACAAATATTTTTAAAAAATGTAATTAATTAATTAATTTAATATAATTGAATTTAATTTAATTTAATTTAATTTAATTTAATTTAATTTAATTTAATTTAATTTAATTTAATTTAATTTAATTTAATTTAATTTAATTTAATTTAATTTAATTTAATTTAATTTAATTTAATTTAATTTAATTTAATTTAATTTAATTTAATTTAATTTAATTTAATTTAATTTAATTTAATTTAATTTAATTTAATTTAATTTAATTTAATTTAATTTAATTTAATTTAATTTAATTTAATTTAATTTAATTTAATTTAATTTAATTTAATTTAATTTAATTTAATTTAATTTAATTTAATTTAATTTAATTTAATTTAATTTAATTTAATTTAATTTAATTTAATTTAATTTAATTTAATTTAATTTAATTTAATTTAATTTAATTTAATTTAATTTAATTTAATTTAATTTAATTTAATTTAATTTAATTTAATTTAATATAATTTAATTTAATTTAATTTAATTTAATTCAATTGAATTTAATTTAATTTAATTTAATTTAATTTAATTTAATTTAATTTAATTTAATTTAATTTAATTTAATTTAATTTAATTTAATTTAATTTAATTTAATTTAATTTAATTTAATTTAATTTAATTTAATTTAATTTAATTTAATTTAATTTAATTTAATTTAATTTAATTTAATTTAATTTAATTTAATTTAATTTAATTTAATTTAATTTAATTTAATTTAATTTAATTTAATTTAATTTAATTTAATTTAATTTAATTTAATTTAATTTAATTTAATTTAATTTAATTTAATTTAATTTAATTTAATTTAATTTAATTTAATTTAATTTAATTTAATTTAATTTAATTTAATTTAATTTAATTTAATTTAATTTAATTTAATTTAATTTAATTTAATTTAATTTAATTTAATTTAATTTAATTTAATTTAATTTAATTTAATTTAATTTAATTTAATTTAATTTAATTTAATTTAATTTAATTTAATTTAATTTAATTTAATTTAATTTAATTTAATTTAATTTAATTTAATTTAATTTAATTTAATTTAATTTAATTTAATTTAATTTAATTTAATTTAATTTAATTTAATTTAATTTAATTTAATTTAATTTAATTTAATTTAATTTAATTTAATTTAATTTAATTTAATTTAATTTAATTTAATTTAATTTAATTTAATTTAATTTAATTTAATTTAATTTAATTTAATTTAATTTAATTTAATTTAATTTAATTTAATTTAATTTAATTTAATTTAATTTAATTTAATTTAATTTAATTTAATTTAATTTAATTTAATTTAATTTAATTTAATTTAATTTAATTTAATTTAATTTAATTTAATTTAATTTAATTTAATTTAATTTAATTTAATTTAATTTAATTTAATTTAATTTAATTTAATTTAATTTAATTTAATTTAATTTAATTTAATTTAATTTAATTTAATTTAATTTAATTTAATTTAATTTAATTTAATTTAATTTAATTTAATTTAATTTAATTTAATTTAATTTAATTTAATTTAATTTAATTTAATTTAATTTAATTTAATTTAATTTAATTTAATTTAATTTAATTTAATTTAATTTAATTTAATTTAATTTAATTTAATTTAATTTAATTTAATTTAATTTAATTTAATTTAATTTAATTTAATTTAATTTAATTTAATTTAATTTAATTTAATTTAATTTAATTTAATTTAATTTAATTTAATTTAATTTAATTTAATTTAATTTAATTTAATTTAATTTAATTTAATTTAATTTAATTTAATTTAATTTAATTTAATTTAATTTAAGTTAATTTAATTTAATTTAATTTAATTTAATTTAATTTAATTTAATTTAATTTAATTTTATTTGATGTAATTTTATTTTATGTTATTTTATTTTTTTAAGCAACTTTGGTTGCAAAGCTTTTTTCATGCTTTTTTTAATATTGTTTTTAATTTAATTAATTAATTAATTTAATAAAATATACTTGAATTTCATTTCTTTTAATTTCGTTTCATTTAATTTTATTTAATTAAATCTTATTTAATTAAATTAAATTAATATAAATTAAATATTATTTTGTTTTACATTACTTTGGCTTATTTGAATTATAATTTAATTTTATTTGTTAAGTGTAATTTTGTATATTTTAGGTTTATAAATTTTTTTTTTTAATTTTGCCGTAATTTATTTTTTTTTGCTTTGTAGTTTGTATTTTGATTTGATTGAATTGTATTGATTTGATTCTGTTTAATTTTATATTGATTTAAATTTAATTTGGTTGATTTCATGTTGTCTTGAATTTAATTTTGATTTAAATTTTTAATATCAAATTAATCATTTTTTATGTATTTTTATTTTAGTTCTATATTTATATTTCTTTATGCATTTAATTTAACTCTTGTTTTGAATTTTTTGTTTAATTTTACTTATTTTATTTTGTTTTGTTTTGTTTTATTTAGTTTTTTGGGATTAAGTTTTATTTTATTTATTTTCATTTTATTTTTTTATTTCATTTTATTTTATTTCTTCTAAATTTATGTTATTTTGTTTTTTTTATTTATTTTATTTCATTTTATTTCATTTTATTTTATTTTGTTTTATTTTATTTTATTTTATTTTATTTTATTTTATTTTATTTCCACGATTTATTGGGCTCCTTAAGGGTTACATATTATATATCGGTTGTTTAACAACAAGATACATAAAACTATTGCAGGTACATGATATTATTTTAAACATATATACAATTTAACTTTCAATACTTAAAAACGAACGAACAATTGACGCTGTTGACAATATAACAGATTTTTGTATAGTCAAAAATTTGTCCGCTAATTGAAGCCTCTCCAGTGTCGTCATTAATGTTTTGGGCACTACCCCTGTCGATGAAATGATGATTGGCACAATCACTACCTTGTCAAGTTGCCACATCTGTTTCAGTTCTTGGGCCAGTTGCTGATATTTCCTGCTTTTTTCCGCGATACAGTCCTGGAGGTTGTGTGTGTTGGGAACTCCGATGTCAATTAGATGTGCGTTATTTGTCAACTTTTCGAGCAGGATAACATCTGGTCTGTTGTGCGGAACGCTCCTATCCGTCAATACTGTGCGATCCCAGTAAATCTTGAACTCGTCATTTTCTAGCACTGTACTGGGCGTATATTTATAATATGGTAGTTCGTCTGTTAGCAGCTTGGTGCGTATTGCAAGGCTTTGGTGCACAATTTTTGCAACGTTATTATGGCGCGTCAAGTATTCAGTGGCCGCTAACATTACACATGCTCCAGTGATATGTTGTATCGTTTCCGGTTGTTGTTGGCATTTCCGGCATTTGTCGTTGTTAATGTCAGCGCGTGCAATATATTTTAAATAATTTCTGGTTGCAATAACCTGGTCCTGGATCGCGAGCATGAGTCCTTCTGTTTCCGCATAAATGCCCGCTTGTTTAAGCCACAAATTTGAGGCGGGGGCATCGATATCGGCTTGACTTAACATATGTGGATGTCTGCCGTGCAACGCTTTCATCTTCCATTCTTCTAATAACTTGTCAATGCGCATGATGTCTGTTACTTCGTCTTGGGTCGTCGCATTTTTTAGGTTCAGTGGCGTATATTTGTCATCGGCTTTGCATACCGCTTTGTGTAACGCAGTGTCCTGTTGTAGAAAATATCGGCGCAAGTTTGAGATTTGTTTTTTGCAAAGGTGCTGAATGTCTATTAATCCACGGCCTCCCAAGCTTCTGGGTAGGTTTATTCGCTCGATTGCTGACTTTGGGTGATGTGCTCCATACTTTGTAAGCAAAGTGCGCGTCGCTCTCTTGACGCTTTCCAGTTCCGTGTCGGACCATTTCAATATACCGAACGTATATGTTAGCACCGGAACAGCATACGTGTTTATTGCTTTGAACAAGTTTTTCCCGTTAAGGCACGATTTTAAGAGAGCCTTGGTTCTGTTCAGAAAGCAGTCCGTAACATTCCGTATCATGGTATTATGATGGATTCTCCTTGTTTGCATGATGCCTAAATATTTGTAGGCATCATCGGCATCCATTGCGTTTATAGTTTCGTTACTTGCTAACGGAAACTCTCGCAGGACGACTTTTCCGCTTTCAACACTAAACCGTTTGCATTTGTCCAGTCCAAATGACATACCTATGTCTCGGGAAAAATCTTCTGTAATTTGAAGCAGTTCATTTATGTGACGTTCAGATCCTGCGTACAATTTAATGTCATCCATATAAAGGAGGTGTGTGATTTTGTAAGAGTCAACACTTTTCACATTAAACCCGAGCTTAGTTGCATTAAGAAGAGAAGAAAGCGGGTTAAGTGCAAGACAAAACCATAAGGGACTTAGGCTATCACCTTGCAGGATGCCTCTTCTAATACATATTGGGGAAGACTTCAGAAGACCGTTGTTAGTTCTTAAATTTAGTGTTATTTCCCAAGTATTCGCTAAATATCGTAAAATATTTATAATATTTGGTGCTACTTTATAGATCTTTAACACTTCTAGGAGCCATGAATGCGGTACACTATCATAAGCTTTTTTGTAGTCAATATACGCTGTAAATATATTCCTTTGCTTATGATAAGCTTGCTCCATTACAACCGAGTCTATTAGCAGCTGTTCTTTACACCCTTGTGAGTGCTTTACGCAACCTTTTTGCTCGATCGCCAAGATTTTATGCGCCTCTAAGTGCCGATACAGTTTACTTGCTATGCACGATGTCAATAATTTATAAAGCGTACACAAACACGTAATAGGTCGATATTTTGCTGGGTCTTTAGTGTTATTTTTGTCCTTCGGTAGCAGGTATGTTTGTCCTTTGGTTAAAAACTTCGGTACTTGTGAGGTATCTTGAAGAAATATTGTGTAGAACCTTGCCAAATGTGCATGAGTGCAAGTAAGTTTTTTGATCCAGAAGTTATGGATATTGTCAGGGCCTGTGGCTTTCCAGTTGTGTGCCTTCTTGATGGCATCGCTTACATCTTTCTCTACTAGTGTGATATTTTCCATCACATTAATTTTTTCCGCTTCTTTATATTGATTGTTAATCCAGGTTGCGTTTGCCGCATGCTCACCAGCTTGACCCCATATTGCTTTCCAGAAGCTTTCGATGTGCTTTATCTCAGGCACTTCATCGATAACGCCTGTATCTTCTTTCCGCAGTCGTCTATAGAAATTCTTTTCACTCCTCTGAAAGGTTGTATTAGCTTCCCTGCGTCTTTCAGACAAAGTGTATCTACGCAGCCGATTTGCCTTTAATTGCAGTTTTTGTCGCAATGTATCCCGTAGGAGCTCAGCAGTGTTGTTTGGTGGGTCATGTTTTGAGTGAAATTTGTATTTCACTTTGATTTCCTCAAACCACTTGACCACTCTTGCACTCCTGTTTCCTGCAATATATTGAGTCAGCCGCCCAAGGTGGGCCCGGAGCTCTTCGACTTGGCGCATGAGTCTTTGTTTCCAAGCTGGTGCAGCGTTCCATGTGCGTGAGGTGGATGTATTCTGTGGCTTAATCTTCCCACCTACAGAACGTACAATTGCAACAGCTGCAGCATAAATCGATGTTTGTAGTTTGTCAAAAGTATTGACATTTGCTTCGAGATATACTGGCAGTATTTGGCTATTCATACAATTAGCTGCTATTGCTATTGCTCTTGTTGAGCTCTGTTTCGGGACAGGTGGCCGAAGTAGTGGATCAGTTCCATCAAATTCATTTATTGCAGCTTGAAACTCGAAGTTAAGCTTTGTATATAGTTCGTTGGTGTCAGTTTGATTATTCTGTGTTTGTCCATTTTGTAACTCAGGTTGTCGATTGTCTAGTGTCTCATTTTGTCTTTCACTTGCTCTGGTTGATGCTAAGCTGTCATTGGAATTATTTTGATTTTCATTTTCTTGTTGATACACACGTTCCCGTTCTATATCTTTAGCCACTTCTTGCTTTATTTCCGCCAGTCTGCGCGCCGGTATATACTTATTTCTAATAATTGCGCTTCGCTGGTCGCCTATTCGTTGCACATTGACCTTTATAGTTGGGAATGCTTGTTGAAAGGCTTCAAGTAGTCGTGGTCTATATCCGCTAGTTTTCGTCTCATTTTGGGTTATCTTGTAGTAGCTCCGCATGATAAATTCATTCATTTCTACTGTCCATTTCATGCGTTGCGTGGGGGATACAGCTCTGGTGGTTAATGGCTCAACCATTAAAACACTTGTTGCTGTTTCAGAATTTGCCAAATTAGTTGCATTTTCGTCAGTGAATTGATCAGGCTGCAGTGTCCCGCGCCGTCCCTGACCGTTACGACGCTCGTCCGAGGCTTCCTGTGTCGTGATAGGAACCGTTTTGCACTCAGAAGGGTGGTTAGCCCTGTCTGAGGTATTGGCTGTGATTCGCGTGTTTGCCGAGCACGAAAAGAGTTCATTCTTCTCACTGCGATTCCAGTTTTGGTCCGCGGGTGGTATTTTATTTCCCACCTACCCTGTATATCTACCGAGCATTCCCCTATCCGCCACCTGGGGACGCGTCCGATGGGAGACTGGAAAACTCCGCACGGAGTTTATTTTATTTTATTTTATTTTATTTTATTTTATTTTATTTTATTTTATTTTATTTTATTTTATTTTATTTTATTTTATTTTATTTTATTTTATTTTATTTTATTTTATTTTATTTTATTTTATTGAATAATTTGATTTAAATTAATTTACTTTAATTTAATTTAATAAGTATAAAAATTAAATTAAAAATTAATAATTAATTTAATATAATAATTATAAACAAATTAATAATATAATTTAATTAATTTAGTTTGCAAATATTTTGTAAAAATTATTATTTTTCTCTCAAAAATCTTCAGCACATTCAGATTTTTCAATTTTTCAGTGTAACTGTAAGTTTTCAGTCACATTCTACATTTCCTGCCACTCTCTGCTGCATGCCGCATCTTCGTCCATCGCTCCTTGCTGCCACTTGCCATCGTTTTTCGGTCGCATCGCGCCCCTTGTCTTGCTTTGTCCGTACTTAACGCCAAGAGTGCGAAAAATTATGACTCTGAGCTTAGGTTGACAGTCACATTTCTTACCCTCTCGCGCTACTGTACATAGCGGTCTTTCACTTTTTCTCACCCGTCACCCCCATTCTTGCGCATTTATGTATATTTCTTTGCATTTTATTCTCAAGTCTTGCAATATTTAGCTAAAACGACCGTGCAACGCCGCCAACTGCACAACTGGTTCAAGGTGGCTGGCTGGTTGTGCTTGTCGCTGTTGTCCGTTTGCCTTTGCAGTTCCGTTCGTTCGCTTCCGGCAGCTTGTTTGTGCATTGTCGCGCCTGCACTTGGTTGGCAGTTGTTTGTTGTTGCCGCTGTGGATTGCTCTGACATGTATACACGCCCAGCGTTGGTGAGCCTTTATGGCCACTATTAAAATTTTGTTGTGGCGTCTTTTTCTACTCGTACACTTTCATTCGTTGTCTGTCTCCCCTACTGCGCCTCTTCTGTTGGTTTTAGCTGCTACTTGAACTTTTTTCCCCACCTCCACTTAATGATCCGCGCCTTGACGCTAGACGAAACTTCACTGCTGATGCTGCAGCTCGCTTCCCCGCCCATCGTCGATATTCTACTCATAAGTCTCATGTTTTCAGGCTTTTAAGCATCGCAGCCGTGCTGCCATTATGTTGCTTTCCATTTCTCATATACTTAAGCAAGCTCTGCTGGGCTTTAGGTCTCACATATGGGAGCTCAGTGGCTGTCATGCGTTCACAGGCAGCGTTGCAAGTGCAGCGGTGCATGATTTGCCATTATAAGCACTCGTTCTTGCTTGGCTACTTGTCGCGAAAAGGCAATGGAAGCCAAACAGTTTTGTAGTTAAGGGATCTGGCAGAGCTTTCGTCACTAAAGAACGCTGTTTTAGTTGAAATCTGCAGAACTCCGCAGTGCTGGCCGATTGATTTAGAGTCGCTTGAGTCTACTGAGAATTCGGAAGTTCTGAGTGGGTTCAGAAGTAAGGCCACATTTGAACTTATTTATTTCAGAACTAGAAATAGTAAAATTGTTTATTAACTGCACTTATTTAAAAATAACTGATTTAAGTGCGAATTTTTTCTGCTATGATTCCGCATTCGTTAGAGCCAGAAGCAAAAATTGAGTAGTAGGAGAATAAAAGATTGAAGGAGTTTCAGGTCTTTGAAGCCGGTCTTTCATTTTTCTTGAAATTTGCTTGAAGATATGAGCTAGAACTAATGGTTTGAATTAGAAGTAATCATCTGAGACTCAAAGAGTATGAAAGGGTTGAAAGGTTGAGCTTCAAAATGTTGACATCGTTCTTCTACTTTACTTGAAAGTGAATTTAGGGTCAGAAGTCATGATAGAAGCATCTAAGTTCGATAGAGTTGAAGTGAAAGCATTGATCTATGACTAAAAGCAGAAAGAAGTAGAGGGTTCACCTGACTTTTACTTTATATGGGGTTGAGTCGTTCAGGTCGTGCATGAGTAACAAAAACATAAAAAGTCGAAAGAGTTAATGTGAAAGTAAGGATCTGTGACTAAAAAAGCGATGGATCGGATCAGAGGTTGACTTGAGTTTCATCTACTTTCCGTTCTTTCACTTTCCTTGAAAGGGGATTGAGGGTCAGAAGTAAAGTTAGAAGCATAGAAGGTCCAATAAGTTGTAGTGGAAGGCACAAAAATTAGATGGTTGACTTGACTAACACTTTCTGTCAGCTGAGCATTTTAGCGTCAAGTTGTAGTTGTGGTCGTTTAGTTATCTTGGTGGTGAAATAAATGAAGGCGAGAAGTATTGATAGAAGCATGAAAAAAACGAATGAGTTGAGATGGCCTTGGAGTCTTTTGGTGTTGTTTTATTTTGAGCTTCCTTGAAATTTATGAACTTTCTATTCTTCCTTAAGCTGTTCCTTTATCTAGAAACAAAGTATTTTTTCTTTACTTTAATTTTCAGGAACAAAGACAGAAAAAATATAAGTGAGACAAGCCAAAAGTTGAACCCTAACATGAGTTTGAAGTCGTTTGCTCATAGTTTCCGAGAGTCCAAGGTGGTACAAAATACCATTAACGTGGATCATTAATGATAGTCAATACGTCTTGTATTGTAAAAATGTTGTGATAGAAATGCAGATTAGTACATCAGGGTTAAAGTTACATTCTTCTGTGCTAGAACTTGACTGATATGAAGATTCGGAAAGATTATCTAAAATCTAAGGTTGATGTTGCAAGTTCGAATTATGTTGCTATTAATTTTTTTTCACTTCGCACACCCACTTCAAAAGTGACACAACTCAAAATATTTAATTTTCGGGTTTATGTGTTAATACTGTGCACAATGCATCTGTCTACAAATAAGCAAAAGCTCAGTAAATTTTGTTGTTGTCCACTGTTGCCAAAATACAGTTAGGTCTCTCTTCATGTCGAGAAGTTTGATGCTATTTGATCGCTGCAGCTCAATGCAAAAGAGTTCTAATTCAAATTGTGACACTTTTGACGAAAAAAAATTTTTGTTGAAGTTAATTTTAAGTAAAGTTGTGACAATTTTAGTAAGTATATATTTTCAAATAAAAAAATTAATTTCGAATTTTCAAAATTTTTCTTTCAACTTTTTAACTGTCATTTATAATTATTAAATTCAGCAAAAGTGACATAACTGTAAATAATTCCGTAATTATTGAATTAAAATATCATCAAAAAAGTCACAACTCAAAATTTTGGATTTTCTAGTGCAAAATAAAAGAAAAAATCTTTGTAACTTAGTCTAAAGCATAATCTGTAGGGATTTTCAACCAAACGGTCTATAAGTTAATTTAAAAAAAAATGTTTATTTAGCTCAAAAACAGTTTTTTGCGATTCCTGAAAAATTAAAAATTTTAAGTTGTGTCACTTTTGTAGTGGGTGTGCGATATATTTACTTTATTTATTTACATTTTAGGAGCCTATAAATGTTTTTCTTTTAAATATTACATCGAAATAAATAAAAATAATTAAAAAAAAATAAGTTGGCAAGTAAAATTTTGTAAAAAAAATGTCAAATATCTTGACATTCCTTTTTGCTGATACAAACCTGTGTGTCTGCCATGGACTTGTGAACCATGCATCTTGTTAAGTTTACGTTGCTTTGCACTTTGTGCTTTTCTCCGCCCCCACACATTTTGATTATGTTTTTTTGCTTTTGCTTTATATGCTTTTTGGGCATTACACGCCGCTCGTTGGGGTGTTGCGTGTCAGAGCGTCACAAAAAAATAAAAGTAAAAAGCAAACAATGCAAGAAAAAAGCACAAATCCAACACAAATACAACAAGAACAAAATTGCAGCGCCTGCATTAAGTTGCACTTTTATGTTTTGCTGAATTCTCGTGCGCTGTCAGCCGCATTTTTGCAGCTTGATTTTTAGTAACAACATCAACGTCAGCATCGTCGTCTTCTACTCAGCTCTTACCGTTAGTTTTGCACTGCTGCAATTCGCTGTTTGTTGTTGGTGCTTTTTTAAAATTAATTTGTTGCTTGACATTTGCAGCGAGCGCGCGCATTCACATTCACGCCTCGGATTTTATGTCAATATCGCATGCCAGCACACACGTTGCTCCTTTTGCATGTAATTACACCGCCGACTGCAACAACAACAGCGCCAACATTGATGCCGCACGGTGAGCATTTAAAATGCTTAAACGTTGCTTTGTGCTTTTAGCTTAAATTTGCTTTAGTTCGCCTTGCGGCTAACCGAACAATGAGCAATTGAAATCGTCCAAGACGAGTAAAAGTTTTATTTGTGAAATTAACTGAAGCTCGTTGGACGTGTTCGGACAGATGCGTGCCGCCTCGACGGTGGGCGGAAACGGGCCGGACGCAGCGTGCCGTTGTTTCAGTGCCCGGCGGCGCATTTTGTTGGCCGTTCGTGCGTCTGTCTGACGGTCGCCGCTGTCGTTTGTCGTCGCTTGGCGGTGCCTGCGAGTGCTGCGCCCAGACATGCCTCAGACTACAATTGTTCGACGCTTGTCTCGTTATTGTTGCAGTTGTTGTGTTTGTTTTTGTTTTTGTTTTTTTTTGTTATGACTGCGGCACGCCAACTGTTTATCCGAAGCTTGGTTTTTGCAGTCAGCGCTTGGCCGCTTCGTGCCGGCTTTGCGGCTGTGCTGCTGCAGCGAGATTAAGTTTCTTAATGTCTGTGTCCATTGTTTTTATTTTTTCCTCTTATTTTTGCTTTGTTTTGTTTTTGATGCCGACGTCTTCAAGTTTCCGTGCCGCTTCTGGGTTTCATTTTGAGATTTGCTTGTTTTGTTTCGCCTCGTTGCCGCTTCCTAATAAACCGGCCCGGCCCTTTCATATTTGCTGCGGCTGCGCGAGGCTTTGTCTGTGCGTCTAAAATGTCTTCCACTTGTTTATTTCACGCTGTGCTTAAGGTACAATTGTAAAATTTGCTCATTCGCCATTTGTATTCATGTGGCTGTGGTGTCGCCGGCTCCAGTTGCATTCAACATGGTAAACATTTGTATTCATGTCGTTCGTGATTATCTCAAACCATCTGCGAATTTCCTTTTCTTGCTCTGGTCGCTCGTTCTGTCTCACTTGTGCGCTCGCTCGCTGCTGCGCTTTGGCTCATTTTGTATAATGAATGAATGAGCGTTGCAAATTTGTTTTTTTATGACTTTCAAGCGTGTTCAATTTGCAAAAGTTGCAAGAAATTAAGAGCGCAAAAATTGCATTACACGACTCAAGTTTACAGTTCATGATTAAATTTGATAAACGTTGTGCCTTTCAGGCAGCAATGGAGTTAAAAAAAAAACATGAGGATGATAGTTGAGGAATGGGAATGGGTTTGACTATCACTAATAAAGAAAAACTTTAACAAGAAATCGGTTTGTGAGAAACTATGCGTTGACCTTGGAATGTTGCAAGTAAATGCAGATACGAGAACTACCTGTTTCATCTGTTGGTTTGCAATCCAATCCTTAACATGAAACATGATTAATACTACTAAAAAATTCTAGATTAGTACTATTGTAATTATATTCTGATTCTACAATTAGATCTGTTCTCAGGAGGCCCAAAGAGTCTCATCTGTCGCAATATATACACGTCAATTAACCCTTTCGCTACAGGTTTTTGCTGGGAAAGTGAAAATTGTTAATTTATTGGTTTAGACAAAAATAAAGAAAAAAATAATTATGGAATAATTTTTGCAGACGAAAATAAAAAAATAATTATGAAATAATTTTTTAAAATATTTTCTAACACGTTGAAGACCGCATCTTATTTCTTACATAGGGACCGGCATTTTTTTTATTGTTAATTACGTATATTATTTTTTAAATATGTTTTTAGTGTACAATAATTTGAGGTAGACATTATTTAATCCCGTTAAATAATTTAAAATTTATTTATTTAATGTCGTGTGCCCACCCGTGAGCACGCGGGCCGGTAATATTGTTGCGGAGTGACCCACCGGTGGGCATGCGGTCTTTAACGTGTTAACAAAAATAAAAAAATAATTATGGAATATTTTTTTTATTTTTGTCATCGGACCCTGTTTTTTAGAGTGTTGTCATATGACAGCAACCATATCGTTGTAGCTGTAATAATTACTTAAACATGAAATTTTATAACGCATAACTAAAAATCAAATATATCTTCATTGACTTCAGCTAAAGTTTTTAAAAAAAAATAAAAAATTTAAAAAAAATATTGAAAATATATATATAAATAATTGAAGTAAACAGTCAAATAAAAAAATTTCTCTGATTTTTTCTGCTTTCAAAAATTCAAAAAGCGTGCATACTTTACTTCTTTAAACTTCAATATTCAGTTAATTAAATTCGTATTATTCCCAAAACTTTACACTATTCTAAGGACCAATAAACAAATTTTTTTGAGGCGTCATTGAGACGTCCGACGTTTACAAAGTAGCATGTTGCCATATGGCAATAACGTGCATTCTCTTCTTTAAACTTTTAATAAATATTATAAATATTAATTATTATTTATTAAATTCGTATTATTCCCAAAACTTTAAACTATTCTAAGCACCAATTGAAAAAAATGTATTCTGAAACCATTGAGGCGTCGGACGTCTACAAAGCACGTTGCCATATGGCAAAAACGTGCATACTTCTCTTCTTTAAACTTATAATAAATATTAAATATTATTTATTAAATTCGTATTATTCCTAAAACTTTAAACTATTCGAAGGACCAAAAAAATGTATTCTTCTTCTTGGGGGTTCAAAACCCCCAATCACAAAAATTGCTGGTACAAATTATAGTTTCAAATGGTATTCGGTTCAAAAAATTTCCGCAAAATTCCCCCCGCCCAAAAATTAACCCTTTACACGGCAACAGCGAATTTTGTCATCAAATGTTGTTTTTTAGATGTAAACCTAAATTAAAAAACACGTATTTTTTTATTTTTTAAGATACTTTAATTTTGTAAGGTTTTTTTGTAAAAAAAAAAGTTGGTTCCACATATGCAACAAAACAATAAAACTGTTTTTTTATTTTAATATGTTTAATTTTAAATGAAAATTTTTAAAGCGTTTTAATGCGTTTGTTGTAGCATAGTCCTACTCCGCATTTTTCGCAAATTGTTTGTGTGTTTTTTATTAATAAGTTTTAATCACTTTTGTTTCACTAAAATAAATGCGTACAACTTTTCGCAAAAACGGTCAAATAAGTGCTGTCAAGTAAAATTTAGCTACTTTTTCCCACTATTAATGCCAGTATTTCAAAAAAGGAACGTTGCATAGTTGTAAAATAGCAGAAAAGAGTCGTTTTGATAGTTACTTACGAAATTACGGGCAATTTTACGGTTGGTTGCAGATATGCAACTGTACCGTGTAAAGGGTTAAATCTTGTGTGCGTCACTGCAACCTAACCTAACCTCACTTTACATATTTTCAAAAAAGATAAATTCCAAACATTTTTTTGAATGTCTTCAAACTTGAAAAAATAACAGTGGGCTCATATTTATATCTCAAAAGCTATTTAAATTTTCAACTTGTATCACTCTTTTCCATTACGTATCCTTCCTTCTGTTCTTCTGGGCTGACGTTGCAATCAGTAAATTTGCGATTTGTTGCAGAGCAATTGTTGGTTTTATTATGCTGGCGACAACTTCCGTTTCAAATAAATCAACGCCCTTTGAGAAAATGACACCGCAAACTGAGATGCCAGAAACTGCGCTAAAAAGAACAAGAAAAGAACCTTGAACAAAACGCAAATTACAGGGTGGCAATGCTACAAATGTCAGACAATCATAGCATTGAATGATTTTGAAGTTTAACTATGGCGGCAATTGTCTATAAATATTTTTGAAAAAATATATACAAAGTTATATGATGTGTTATCTACAAAAGTTTACTAGTTTCAATGATTTCACTTTACGGCCACAACACCCTGTACGCTGGGCACTCTTGTTGGCACAAACAGTCATCAGCACTGAATCAATCTCATTGATTTGCGTTTCCATTAGCACTTTCGCAAATAAATAAATGAATTCCCCAGCAAATAGAACAACGACAACGAACATGGCCAACGATGCTGTAGCAACACATCGCCGCGACAGCAACGGCGTCACGTCGCGTTGTGCCGGCCACAGCCAATGCATAGCGATGGCATTTCTTGCGGTCTTCCGCAGTCACTCAGTCAGCGTTCGCCAGCTTTATTGGTTTTACATTTGAGCGGCGTGTAGAGATGCGATCGCAGCACGTCGCACCGGTGCAATTCGCCGCTTGTTGCTGCAATTCGCAATTGCAAATATTTCCATTGCATTCAACTTGGTGGCTTCAATATTTGCTCGTTGCTGCCACGTGCAGTTTTCATTTGATTACAACTGCTGCTTTATTCCAGCTGCTGCACAATGCATTTCAATTTTAGCTGCTCATGCCAAATGTTTCAACTGAAAGTTTGAAGCAAAACAACACGCTTCGAGTTGGGTTCTGGTTCGCTGCTGGTTGCTGCTTACACCGTGCGACAAAAATTAAAAAAAATTGTCACACTGGAAAAAATCATTATGGGCGTAAAACTTGAGACCAAACATAGTAATACTGCGTACTCAGTTTTTTATTTCTACATCCTTTGTCCTTATAAAAGGACTTCAAAATTTTGAAGGGGATAAAAAATAAAAAAATATAAAAAATACTTAAGCTTGTTTGAATATGGCGATATGTATATCAAATGAAAGAGGAAAGGCTCAAGAATTTAAATAAAATTATTTTTTTATCTATTTGTAAAAAAAGGATATGAAAAAGGTCATTTGAAAATTTTAATCCTTTATATCCTTGAAAATTTACATCGAATTTTCTTGAAAAGTAAGTATGTTAAAACCCAAAATCTCCTTGATCACGTGTCAAAATTTCATTATTCTCGCTTCATTGATTTTGTATCTTTTTATTATTTAAAATACTGATACTCAAATAAATTAGAATTTTTGTGCTTCATTAGAATTGCAGCTTCCGCCTTTTTTTAATAACTTTTGAACCAATAAAGCTAGAGTGATGAAATTTTTACATGTGATCAAGGAGATTTTGGGTTTTAACATACTTACTTTTCTAGAAAATTCTATTAAATTTTCAAGAATATAAAGGATTAAAATTTTCAAAGGACCTTTTTAATATAGTTTTTTTTACAAATAGCTATAACATCAATTTTATTTAAGTTCTTGAGCCTTTCCTCTTTCATTTGATGTACATACATATCGCCATATTCTAACGAGGTTAAGTATTTTTTCAATTTTAAAAATTTTATTTTTTATCGCCTTTAAAATTTTGAAGTCCTTTTAAAAGGGCAAAGGATGCAGAAATGAAAAACTGAGTAGGCAGTATTACTATATTTGGTCTCTAGTTTCACGCACACATGGATTTTTCCCGGTGTGAAAAATGCTGTCGCACGGTGTTATTGGCCCAAGTGACCGCAACAGCGTCAGCGCATTCGACAGCATTGACTGATGTGCGGCTGCTTGTTTGTTTGCTTCTGACTTAACCGACAAGTGTCAGCGGAACATTGGGTCACGGAGTGATTGAACAATCGCTGGAAGCATGCAACAAATTGACAATTAGCCTTTGTTTGAATTTAATTTCGGTTTTTTTTATTTAATTTTCTTTTTAATTTTCACACAAATCCAATCGCTATTAAAGATTTTTGCAGTATTTCGCTAATTTTGTCCCATGGTGCCTTGTCTGCTTAGGGGGTTTTCCCACTCGCTGACTGATTAATTCTCTTTCTTCGTCTCACATGTCTTTACTTTTATACTCTTTCTTATATTTTTGTGCTTTTATTTAACTTTTCTGCCACTTCACTCTTTAAAGTTTTGTGTTTTATTTTATTTATTTTATTTTTTTTGGCGGCTGTTTTGCAACTTTTTTCCACGAATTTTTAAGAGTTTGTGGCTTTCAGCGCTAACTCCGCATTTTTTGCTAACATTTGCACACTTTAACATAAACAAGTTTCTACTGAATTTTTTTTATATACATGAAATTTGTTTTTATTATTTTGTTAACCATGAAGTCATAAATTTTGATTTCGCTGAAATATGACAGATAGCGCAACAGTCGAACAAACGACCAAAGGCCAATTGGACATGTGGTCGTTTTGTGTTTGTGCGTTTGTGAGTGTGTGTTTCCTGCATAATTTCAGCATATCACACAAGCAATAAGCAGACAACATTTTGCATTCTCAAGCGACTAAGAAAAAAACACAACAAAAGCACAAAAAACACAAAAACACGCTTGTGTAGCGTTTTGTCATGCAAACGTGGCAGCGATTTTTCATTTGTCGTCAGTCTGCCTGTCGGCTGCCGCACTTACGCCGCGCTGCTTAAGCTGCGCACATCTTTGCTTGTCCCACGGGCCAGTTTTGTTGCTTGTAAATCCTTGCCTGCCAGTGGTTTCAGGCAGTGTGGCAACACTTTCGTTTTCCTTTTTTGCAGTCAAGTGAAGTTTCGTGACTTTTTCACAACGCCAGCAGCAGACTTTTCATGGACCCTAACTGTGTCGTGACTAGGTTACGCTCACTCTCCTTTAATATATTTTAATAATAAATTTTTGTTGTGTGGAATTAATTAACAAAAATTAGCATTTTCCCATTGTGCGACCTTCAACCAAATCTGCTTTAGACCAAACAAACGCACAAGTCACCACAAGTACTGCAGCGGACTTGTGGCGCCCAAAAAGGGAAACATTTCAGCATGCAAATGTAATGTAAATCATCAAGTCATCAATCAATCAAGCGGCTACCAAGCGCATTGTTGTCGCTGCCCACCTTTGACTGATGAGAAAAACCAAAATAAAACTGAAAGCACAGCCAAAACAAAACGAAAATAACGCCAGAAAATGGCGAATGATGTGCACAAAAAACCCAAATCCAAAAACATCTATGTACCTATATAAAATAATACTTTTTGTGAACAACAACAAGTACAACAACAACGCTAATAAAAGCCAAACAAACGCAAATTTAGACAATGACGTGATGAATGTGTGGGCAGCGTTGGCCGCTAACTAACTACTCGAAAACTTTTGGTTTTAATATTGTTTTGCAGCCATTTTTTATGCATACCAACCCTGCAGGAAATCGGACTGGTCCAAATGTAGTTTTTCAACTGGTTGTTTGACAGTCATAGCTGACCGCAGAACCGACTCGTTTTCTTGGAGCAAACTCACTCCTTTTAAAGTGGCGGTGTCCTAGGCGACAGTCAATTGTTCCCGTCTGCATCCATTTGCAACTAGTCCAAGGTCAGTCCTAAGTACAACAGTTTCTAAACCAGTTGCGAAGCGACTAGTTTGCAAACTAGTTTATTCTGGATTAGTTTTCTAACCAGTTGATTTTTATAAAGGAAAATAAAACATTGAAATTTTTAAATATTAATTTTATTTACAAAATATACAACAAAAATTCATCGCGAATAAAAAAAAAATTGGTGCACTTAAAGATGAACTTCGACTTGTTGACACACTTCTGCCGAAAATGTTTGTGGCTTGACGAAATATTCAACATCCTGACTTCGCCTGCAATTAATAAATAAATAAATGAAATAATAAATAATTACATAAATAAACAAACAAATATATTAAAAGGTACCTCTCAGCTGCTGCTGCAATTCGTTGCTTCACGCAACCACGCAAAATTCTAACTGAAATTATTCAAGGCAAAACGTGCAAATCGAGCGAACTTCGAATCATAGAAACAGACATGTTCGACAAATGCAAACATTTCTACGTTGTTGTTGTAAAAAAAGTATCGGAAAATCAGCCTTAACAGTATTTTTTTGCTTATCTCTCTGTTTCGTTTTTCTCATTTTTATGTGCTCTTCTCTTCGCTCTTTTATGTGCTCTTGTCAAATTGACTTACAAAAAACTAGTTGAAAAACCAATGAATTTTGGGAACCAGTTGTCTCAGGTCCGACAGGGAACATTTTCACACACACACACACACACACACAACTACATACCGACAATTTTCACATTTCCGTGTGCTGGCGCTACGCAGTTTGCATGCAAAACTTTATTTTATTTGCCTAACATTGACTATGCCCGACTGGCGCACCTTGGCCGATGTAAAGTCATTAGTGTCATTAATTTTGCAGCCAGTACAAACGCACACACACACACAATTACTTACAACACGTGCCCAGTTACAGTTTTAGTGCAGACATGAAATATTTGACAAGGACATTGTGCTGTCCTGAGCCATAAATAAAACGAAGAGAAAGGACTTGTAGTGGTCCGGTCTTGTTGCATTTGACGTGCAATCAATCAATATGTAAATTTTACTCTATAAAAGCAAAAAGGGCCACCTTGTTGTGTGCACTGTTATAGGGTGGCAACTGCCGGTTGCCGTCAAAGTCACCTAATTTATAAGCAAAGAAGCAAACCTGGCCTGTCATATCGAACCCTTCAAAAATTTGTGTTATATTAGCAATGCCCAGATTAGGTTACAATTTGCTGCATAGTCTGCACTTGTATAGAAATAGCCGATTGTTGCTTTTGTTGGCCGCGCCCTCGCCTTCACGAGTACCTCTGCTGTCGACTTGTTTGTTCAAGTATTTCGTCGTTGTTAGTCATCAATTTAATTGCTGCACCATAAATATTGACCCAAGTTGCTTTTGTTATGTGCACACAATGTCAAAGTTCGCTTTAGGTCACTCGATTGTGCCATTGTTGTTGTTACCATTTACCAAAAGTGGGTGTACGACACTCACGAAAATTGAATAAATATAAAAATTGTGTGAGGTTGTGGCGCAGGTTCTTAGCCGCCTAAACGTCAACACAAAACAAAGCACAAAGTTCAAGAACAACGAAAGTAAACATTATTCAAGTGGCTCGTTGCACGATTTCGAATCAACAGTATCGATTAAAGTTCTAATTCGGTACATTTTGGGCGTTGAAAGCATTCGATAATGCGAATTTTATGCGCCTCAAGTGTTTGTGAAATATGATTTGTTGTTTTCTTGAGTTGTGCTTTTGCGTTTACGGATTGTTAAAGGTCAAAACAACAAGAACAGGGCCAAGGTTAGTGCTTTCGAATAGGAATTCGATGGTTGTTTTTAGTGTGAATGTTGACTCAGTCAGTAGAAATTGATGTGTTTATTCCTAACAGACAATAATAGTTGGTTTGAAAGGAAGAGCATTTAAAGCATAATTCGTTTTGACTAAACTAACATTAAACAAATCAAAGTGCCGGAGAGATCTACAAGGGATGTTGAAGTGAACCCAATCTAAGAGAGAAGGGCAGTCAACCAACCCGCCATTAACATCAAAAACAAATGACAAAGATAGGATGGATCTTCTATCCTGCAAGGTTTTTAAATTTATGAGCTTACAACGTGAGAAATAAGATGGAACAGGATCCTGAAAGTGTAGTGAACGTACTTCGTCTGAAGAACAGAAATTCTAAGATAATCACTCCGAAAATTTAGTCCTGAACGTATCTTCTTACTTACTTACTTAATTGGCCATAACAACCCGCTATCGGGTTACGGCCTGCTGCAAAACTTGTCTCCAGGCGCCTCTGCTTTGCGCGCGCCTTCTCCAGTTGGTCACACCAAGAGATAACAGGGCCTCTTCAACTTGGTCCTTCCACCGGAGACACGGCCTCCCTGTTCGCCGTCGACCTCCAACCATCGCATCGAACACCTTTTTCGCCGGAGCTTCGTCGTCCATCCGGCAGACATGACCGAGCCAGCGTAGCCGCTGGATGTTAATTCGCTGCGCTACGTCCACGTCCTTATACAGCTCATACAGCTCGTTATTGGTTCGTATACGATAGTCGTCACCAACACGAACAGGGCCGAAGATTTTGCGAAGTACCTTCCTCTCGAACACTCCAAGGGCCGCTATGTCGTTTCGTGTCATTGTCCATGCTTCAGCGCCATAGAGGAGCACGGGCAAGTTGAGCGTCCTATAGAGTGCAAGTTTTGTCGGTCGAGAGAGGTCTCTACTTCTCAATTGCCTACTGAGACCGTAGTAGCACCTGTTGGCAAGAGTAATCCTTCGGTTTATCTCCAGGCTGACATCATTGCTGCTGTTGATGGCGGTGCCAAGGTAGACGAATTCCTTGACAACTTCAAAGGTATACCTGTCGGACTCGACGTGAGACCCTAGCCGCTGCGAGTCCCTGCGTGTAGACAGCATATACTTCGTCTTGCCCTCATTTACCACCAGACCCATTTTTGCAGATTCCCTTTCGATAGCCGCAAAGGCACCGGTGACATCTCGCTTGTTACGCCCGATGACATCAATGTCATCAGCGTAGGCAAGGAGCTGGACACTTTTGTTGAAGATAGTGCCATTACGATGTACACCGGCCTTGCGCAGAACACTCTCCATGGTGAAGTTGAAGAGGTCGCCGGACAAAGGATCGCCCTGTCTGAACATATCTTCTTAGCTATTAAAATATTCTTTCAATTGATTTTGCCAATATCTGTTGTTTTGAAGAGATTTTGTTTGAGAGATTTTGATGATTAGATTTTGGTTTTTAATTCAGTGGAAGAATTATTATTGATCAAAGAGACATTGAAACAGAGAGCTGCTCAGATGTCAGTCTGCTCTATAACTTGCAAAGCAGTTGAAATATTTGAACAAAACTTGGTATGCATTGTATTGAGACTGTAGCCCAGAATTGGTCAGAAAGTGGGCGTGGTGTGCCCACTCTAAAAGTAGTTAATATGAAAACGCTAAAGCTAACCCGAACTTTTATGACATTTAAGGTCATTAGCCATCATCTCTGGAACTGCCCGGCTCTATCTAGACCAAGATGGAAAACCCTAGGCTCTCCTTTCTTCGACAACTTGAATGACCTCAGTTCAGCTAGCATCAAAAACTTGCTTGAGTTCGTCCACAATTTGAAATGGCTTGAATAGGCTTCTCGACTTGCAGTAAAACAGACCCTCAACTTGTGGTATCACAACGGGCCCATTCCGTGGCCTAAGTGTGTCTCTCGGCAAGTCCCATGCCAAGACAGCCACCTTAACCTAACCTAACCTAAGGTCATTTGAACTCCCTGAACTTTTTATGAACCTCACTAACATTCATTAAATTTATTTGTTCATTTCATTAGGGTTTGTGATTAATTTATTTAAAATCTACTCGAAACCCCGTTGATATATTTTCGCTTGCAATTTTGTTGCTAATGTTATCATTTTAATCAACGACTTTTACCTTTTGTCCCTTCTTCTTCTACTTTCACGCTGCCAGCATTAACTCAAATTACATTTGAATTTGTTGCCATTAAAAATTAACATTTTTAATTTGATATCGAGCGACAACGCTTTGCTTATGTCTTCCCCTGTCATTCGCTTTCCTCCCTTCCTGTTGTGAGCATCTATGCCAAAGCGCACCAAACATAACGCAAAAACGAATCGCTCAATTCAAATGAATTTAAATTCGTTATGTAATATGCCAACCGCCACCGACCGGCCCAAACTTTTCGGCTATTCATAAGCGGGCCGCGCCCGAGGGAAGTGCGCGGCCACATAATCCAACTAATGACATTACCTGCAGCTATGCCGAAAACAATTTTCACATTTACATCCAACTGGATGCGAGATGGATCCCAGAAAAAAATTATGTATAAATGTCGAATGAAATATGCCGGAAAACGAAAAGTGAGCGCAACCGAAATGGAGTTTTCAACACACACACACAGACAAGTCTAACTTTGTGCCATCGTTTTGGCAAATGAAGAGGGGTTATGTTTTCTTTGGTGATGTTCTGTCGGCCGCAGTTTGGGGTTTTTTATGATTGGACTTGGACGTTGGCATGGAGTCGAATGTTGGCGGCGACGGCGGCGGTAATGGCGATGATAATGACGCTGGTCGGCAGCACTGGCGGTGTACATTTCAAAGTGCTGCCAACATGAAAGCGCACATCGATTGGCAGCCATAACGACGTTGCACAAGGTAGCTTTTCTCAACGATATCGCTCGTTCGTTCGTTCGCTCGCTCGCCACCCTTTGTGGCCATTAACGTTGCTTTTTAAATTCATGAATCCAGCACACAAATCAAGCGCCGCTCAACCACCAACCAACCCCATTTATCACGAACATTTCTGCATTTGGTGGCGCCATGCTGTGGCTTTTTCGCCGTTATGGCCGCGTTGAAATGTGCTGGCAACAAGCAATGCTGGCCGCATGCACAAAATGTTGCATCATCTCGAACGTGTGGCAGGGCTGCTGCCAGTGGCAACGCGACGCAACGCAATGCGTTTCTAATAATATTTCCTTTACGTCTGCCGCTGATGAATGAATGTGATACATAAGCGTAATGAATGACGCTGGACAAAATCGATAGGATGGGAATTTATGTGATAATGTGATGGGGTGTGTGTTTGCGTTCAATGACCCGTCTTTGCTGTCATATTTTAGGATTTGGCGCATATTTTAGGCTATCAAAGTTGAGTGTTTTGTAGGAGTTGTAATTTTTGGTAAGTTAAAAATTATCTTGAAGAGAAAGTTTTGCACATGAAATGTCTTTGGTCGTTTGATGGTATGTTCAAAAATTTTATTAATTCTTTTAATAATGGTTTTAGCGTTTGAAAGTATTCTGTATTTATCTATGAATACAACAAAATCTATGACTCAATTCGGGCCCGGAGTCCGAATTTCGTAGTTCTAATTTTTGATACTTTTTAGAAAGAGGGCCTTAGAGAGAGGGGCTGAATATCCGGGCCTAGAGATTCTCTTTGCGGCCTTGGCTGTAAAGTTTAACCCTTTCGAGACTACTGGGATAATACGTCCCAGCATCTTTTTAATGTCCCTCAAAGCAATTATTCAGATCTTATGACCCACACAAAATATTTATTCGAATTCTGTGTACCCGACTAAAAAGGATGATTTCAGAATTTGTGAGTATCCAACATAATTTTCTGACTCCAACTTTCATAGCATGGGAACATTTCTACTGAGAGTGTTTTGGATTTCAAAACTAAACTCCGTCCCGAAAGGGTTAAAAGGGCAAAGGTCCCCTCAAACTAGTCTTTGATCTGTTAGAATGTACTCATAGACAGTTGGAGTTGGTCAGGACTAATCGATAGTACTAGTATAAAGCAGGGACCGGAAATAACAGTTATTTATGAAAACTATATTTGAAAAAAATTACTTTGAAGGAAAGGTCATACAAATAAATTAAATATACCAATACATTTCTTTTTTTCTTTTCGCACGGAGAATCAAACTTGGCAATCAACTTTTTTTTGGTAATTTTTATGGAAAAATAAAAATAAAAATTTTTTTGTTGTTTATATTTTAAAAATGCTTTAATAAATAAAAAGACCAATAAATAAAAGACTTTTATAAATAAATAAAATTTAAATAAATAAATAAAATTTATTTATAAAAGTCTTTTATTTATTAGTCTTTTACCAGTACATTTCTTTTCGCACGGAGAATCAAATTTGACAATAACTTTTTTTTGTAATTTTTATGGAAAAAATAAGAATTATTTTTTATTAATATTTAAAAATTGCTTTAATAAATAAAAAGACTAATAAATACAAGACTTTTAAAAATACAAGTCATTGAATGATTTTTATAGTTGACTTTTTTAAATAAAAGTCACTGACAGCTTTTTATCGATGACTTCTTGAAATGAAAGTCACCAATAATTGTTATCATAGGAAAACTAAAATAAAAATCGAAAAACTGTTATTTGTGGACTTATAAGAAAAAAATCAAATTATAGGATTTTTTAATTATAGGATTATAAAATTTTTTAAAAATAAATAAAAAATAACTGTTGTTTGTTGAGTCATTATATAAAAGTAAAAAAATAAGTAAAAATAAAAAATTAATAAAAAATAAAATAAAAATAATAATAATAAAATAATAAAACTAAAATAATAATAATAAAATTATAAAAAATAAATAAATAATAATTAGATAATAAATAAAAAACTACTGTTACGTTAATAAGAAAAATAAAATAATAATAATAATAAAATAATAAACAAAAATAAATAATAAATAAATAATAAATAAAAAAATAACTGTTACGTTCCCTGGTATAAAGTAAGAAAAGTCTAGCTGGGATTTATGATGTTAGTTTCCTTTTAAAAGATGCAGCCGTCTAAAGTTTTTGTGTGTTATTGTGTTTTCGATATCAGCTTTTTCTTTATAAGTCTTAAGATATTCAATATTTGGATTGTTGTCTTCAGCAAATTTGCAGCTAATGTTGAAATTAACAAATCCTGTGAGCATTCCATAGCTTAACCCATTAAAACCTGACCCCAGAAAGGCTTGTGCGATTTCCATAACATTTTACACAATCTTATTAATTGACCTAATCAAGAAAAAAAATCATGCAAAATGCAGCCCACTAAGGGATTTTGATTGGTTTGAAGAATAAGTATTTTTAAGTGAATTTCAAAAATTCCCCAAAAAAAACCCTTGACTTTGGATCGAAAAAAATGTATGAATATTTAAAAAATTTCGAAATTTGAGTATGGCAGAATCTAAAACGATCAATTCTAATCCAATTCTACCCATTTTCAAGTCTTCTGTCTTTATGAATTACTTAATATAGCGAAATTCCCAAACGTTGCGCAAACGCAACTCTCAGGGCTTAATGGGTTAATAATTAAACCTGACCGAAAGTTTGGAGGCCAATTTAAAAAAAATTATACTTGTGGTTTTCAATAGAAAAATACTTGTTTTTTTAATTATATTTATATTGAAATTTATATTACCAATAAAAATAAAAAATATATTATTATAAAACAAAGATATAAACAAATAAAAAATTGAAATAAAATAAATATAAAATAAAAATATAAATAAAATATAAAATATATATGTATAATATTAAAAAGACATGGCTTTTGAAAAAATAAAGTGGAAAAATAAGTCAACATTATCAAGTGTCGTTTTTAAATTTCATCCCATATTATCCTTTTTTGTAAATCTAGTCAAAAGTCCGTTTAAAAACTAATACATTTCAAATTAATTTGTATAAAGCTCGAACTGACTTCTCATCAACTCTCATACAAAATTCGCATATATCTAATAAATCAATAAAACCACCCTGTAAGTGAATTTTCAGCTGTCGATTGAATTCTCTGCATTCCACATTCTTGTGCACATTTTCTCTACCATCCGCCTACCTCTTCTGCCACTGCTTTCGTTTCACTGCGCCTAAAGCAGCGCAGTTTTCAATGGCAATGTGAACTGCAAATCTTTGGCTGCATACAGCACATTCCCCATTTACCGTTAGAAGCGAGCATTTGCCCTATTTTGTGCATTCGAGCTGCGCTGTCGCCACTAACCGACAGACATTTGCAACCCTCATTGCAAAAGTTCACAAAAAATAAAGCCTAAAACGGCAAAATACAACAACAACAACAACAACAGCAAAACAGTAGCGAAAATCAATTGGCGTTAGCAATAGTGAGCTGAGCAGCAGTGGCAACAGAGGCAGCAACCATACGGCACGTGTCTGCACTTTGGCAACCAACGAAGCAATCACTCCGTTTAATGCGATAAAACGTGCACGCTGCAACCCTCATTTAGTGCGGCGACAACAACAAACGCGACGGCATTCAACTGCCCGCAGCAATGTTGATGTCGGCACATTGCAGCAGCGGCAGCGGCAGCCGGTCGCTGCAGCAAATTTTCATTCCGTTTCGATTCGTTTTGTGCGATGCGAATTGTGAATGAGTCCACGTCAGCTGTGGCCGTGCGTGCTCCATTGTGTACGTTAACCTAGCGAAGAAGAAGCATCTGAAGCACTGCGTTTTGGCATTTGAGCGCAATTTGGTGAATTTTATGGCTGCCATTTCCGCTGCCATCACTTGAGCGAAATTCTGCGGGACCTGAGCTCGTTTTCATACTTTGCAAGCTCAATAAACCACAAGAACGGGCAGCGAACCGAAGCGTCGAAGCTGCATGGAAATTTTGACGCGTTCTCTTCATTAATTTCTTGCTGCCTTTGCAAAAAATTCAACATACTGTAAATTATTTGAAAATTGGCGCCCTTTCCGCCTCGCAATTTCGTACGCATTTCTTTTCCATGGTGCGCTTTGGGGCCGCTTAAATTTTGACGATTTTTTGTTTATTTTTTTTTCTATTTTGCACATAAAAAAAATTGCCACTTTTGGCTGCGCAGCGTTGCCACTTGTGCGTATTAAGCGCCAACAATCGCCGCTGACATTTTCGCATGCGGGTTGCGTTATCGCTTCACTGCCTCCCCTCGACACCGCGCCCCGCTTATTACGTTCCATTAATGCTCCCCTGTGATTTTGCCTCTATGCCACAACTGTATGCAGTTATTGTTGTTGTGCGTGTTATTGCCTTCGCTGTTATATGTGACTGCTTCCGTTTTTCGGCGTTGTTTTTTTTTCTCTGCATACGAGTACATGTACAATTTTTTGTTTTTTTATTCGAATCAGACTCCTTAACAGATTTGCATAGAATTTGCATAAATTGAGTGCTTCCTTTGCGTTACTCATGCCACACTCGAGTGTTACCCTCTTTGCTGTGGCTGTGTGTTGCCCTTTCCCTCGTCAGTCAAAGTGGCTGCCGCCGCTGCACACCAACAATTTAATGAATTTAAATCTTTTGTATGCCATTTTGAATGCACACATAAAAACCAATTCGCTCGTACACGCATCAAAATCATCCACTGAGCGTTTGCCACAAGCAGCTTTTCGTGGACTAGCGCGCGTATGTGTGTGTGTGTGTGTGTGTGTGTGTGTGTGTGTGTGCGCGATTGTGCGACCCATGTGGCGTGCAGCGAGTGAATGTCTCAATTATGCATGGTTTAATGTTTTTGTTGCTGATTTTTACGATTTGACAGTGTTTCTTAACCTTAACGGAATGTGCGAGGGTTTTATTCTGCCGGTGACCTACGATCTATGCAATCAGTTTGACTCGAGAGGTCATAAATGAAAGGAAAGGCGAAAAGAAAAATGAGATGAAAACAATATAATGTCTGAGAAACGATAGGAAAGAAGGTAGAAGACAGAAAGAAAAACAAAGTCAGAGAGAGAAAGTCATTTCTATGACTTGATTCATGACTAATTCATGATTCATGAAATTTAAGGAGGAAAGATAAGTGTTAAAAAATAAAATTAAAAAAATTAAAAAAAAGAACCCCCTTTCAGTCGAATAGGTTGCCTAGAAAATGTAAGGCTACTGCTAACTGGCCAGAGAGGACACTCTAAGTGGCTCAACGATTCTTAGAGATGCTTGGTTGATTGGACACTCTTCCCCATTTTAGAATTCTGAACAATCCGTAGATTTATTGCTAGTTGGCCGATTAGTGAAATTTAAATCAAACTGAACCTTGGCAGCTCTCATAGCTCCGTGCTCGTAGTTTTCTAACAATTCACTATCCTTTACACATTTTATTTTTTTTATTCTTTTTATACATTTTTTTAAATTTTATTCTTTAAATAACTGCGAAGAATTCAAGTTGCACGTTTCCTTATATTTTATTTAAAACAATCCACAGTGATTCGACTCCATACAACCGCGGGACAAAATTAGAAGGAGTGGTCCGTTCTGCATAAAATTTGGTATACTAGTTAATCATGGTCTGCTAAATTGAAATCTCCATTTCAATTTTCTTAAACTTTTGTAGTTTGGCAATGCCTGAGACTTAAATTTGCAATTTTCGTCATTTTTGGTGAGCTAATAGCAACGAGTGTGTTGGCTAGATTTTTCAGATTGTACATTTAATCGGTAACGTCAACAAGAGTAACAGAAATTGTCTTAGGACCCTTTAGTTTTGCAATAAAAATGATGAAAATAGACGTATGTTTTGCTTTTTTGCAGTTTTCTCAATTTTTCATGCTGATTGCATACTTTTAGGGATACAAAAAATTAATTTTGTCGAAAAATACGTGTTTAGACTACTTTTCAAATTGAATTATTTTCTGAGATCGACAAAGAAAGAATGCTTCTTTTAACCCTTATTCTCATACCCAAACTTACTAACGTCGTTTGGCACCCGGGGTACCCGGGTACCCATTTCATGAAATTTTTAAGTTTTCACTAATAGAAAACAAAATTTTTTAAATATATGATTTGTTTGCTTTTCACCTAAATAACGAGGATCCGGAAGGTAAAAAAAAAATTTTCATTATTTGTCAGTTTTTTTCACGAAAATACATCGCAGTGGGCACCCGGGTACCCGGGTATGAGAATAAGGGTTAATAAAAAAAAATATCCAGGAACATACTTTCACATACTTTTTAGATATTTTCCTCTAAGTTTTGCCAATTTTCAGATTTTTAATTTAGAAAAATATTTTGAATTAAAAGTGATGTAGAAGCCTCAGCTTTGCAAATTTTGAGAAAACATTAAACGCGAAAATGGTCACATCATTTCTTAATCCATATTGAAAGTTTTAGCAACTTCTTGGTAACCATGTACATATTTAAAAAATTTTTTTTACTCAATAGACTAAAAAATATGTAGAAAATATGTATTTACATTTTTTTGTGAAAAAAGTTTTAACTTTGAGGCGCTTTTGCACACACACTAATTCATTTTTTGCACAGATTTTTTGGGGTTTTCTTAGTTCGAGTTTTACCTTTCGAATGACATCAAAATCATTAAATTCTGAGACTATAAATTTTTTGAATTTTATCTGTGGAACGAATCACTGTGCAATCTAATAAAATAAAAATTCAAATAAATAGTCCAGTTCACATTCGGAGCCACAGTTTGTGAGTCCACTTGTTAACGTATGTATTTATTTTTTTCGTTAGTCTCCCACTAACCGCAGCGAACTTTGATTTATTTAAAAAGTTGTTGACACTTGTCAGCTGTTGTCATGCAATTTCGCTGCCGTATGTCAGTGCTTTGGTGACAGTTGGTGTCGCCATTGTCGGCGTCTCCCCGGTGGCAATGTGCGGGCAACTTGTGCTGGCTGCTTATTATTCAGCGCGCATCAATAGTCAGTCGATTGGTGTTCCAACCAAATCCCAGTAAAGTGGAAAACGAAATCCCTGCGGGTTAGGGCATTTCTTGTTTTTATTATTTGTGGCAATTTGACAGTTTAGCCGAAATGCATTCGATTTGCTTCGATTCGCGGTGGCGGTCAAGGGGTTGCAGAGTTTAACCCTTTCGCTTGTGTTTTTACTGTAGTTACATTTGTGGTTTGCTATCCATTTGTTGTGAGCCGTGTTTTTGCAGTGAAATCCGAAAGTTGTACAATTGAATTATTTTTTGTGCTGAAGGGCAAATTTGTTGGCAGGAAGTGATGTGTAAAGATGTTTGATAAGATTAAAAGTGTGTCGGCGAGGGTTGTGTGGTTTTTTCTATTTGGACAAAGCAGTGGACAGAGGGGAGATGCAGTGTTTGTTGATAGTTGGGCGAAAACAAATTTGTGAATGTTGATTGCAATGACTTTCCGGTGCTTTAAAGCATATTGCAGTGTGTGCTGATGGTATTGTTTGTTGTTGTAATTAATTTAAAACATGTGACTATGGGTTCAGCAAATAATTTCAGAGCGGTTTAAGTTCATTTTTATTAATTTTATTTTTTTATTACACAGTGAGGTGTTCTGAGATTTTAATTGAAGCTTCCAATGTTCATGAAGAATAAAGGATAGGTAAGGCTTGTATAGAAAATAATAATATCAGAATTATAGTAAGAATCGAATAAACCTTTTGATAATTTTTAATTGTAAATGGCAAGAAATCACTCTTAGCAAAATATTTCTTAAATGAAAATGAGGTCTGATGGCTGAAAATGCATAAAAAGCAGGGATCGAAAATAACAGTTATATATTTCAAAAAAATTACTATGAAGGAAAAGCCATACCAATACATTTCTTTTCGCACGGAGAATTAAACTTGGCAATACATTTTTTTTTAATTTTTATGAAAAAATTTAAAAATAAAAATGTTTTTTTTATAAATATTTGAAAAATCCTTTAATAACAATTATTTATGATTTTGTTTATCATATTTGTCCACAAATAACAGTTTTATTTCGATTTATTATTTCGATTCGATTCATTCGATTATTTTAGTTGTCGTATGATAACAATAATTGGTGACTTTTATTTTTTTTAGTCATAAATAAAAATCAGTAAAAGACTTTTAATTATAAAAGTCATCAATAAAAATCAGTCAGTGACTTTTATTTATAAGTCATAAAAAAAATCATCAAAAAGTCAGTGACTTTTATTTTTTTAAGTCATCAATAAAAATCATTCAGTGACTTTTATTTATAAAATTCATCAATAAAAATTATTACTTTTATGTCTTAAGCCATCAATAAAAATCATTAAGTGACTTTTATTTATAAAAACATAAAAAAGAAAAGTCACTGACTGATTTTTATTGATGACTTTTATAAATAGAAGTCACTGACTGATTTTTATTGATGACTTTTATAAATAGAAGTCACTGAATGATTTTTACTGATGACTTTTATAAACAAAAGTCACTGATAAAAGTGGAAATGGAATGATTTTTATTGATGACTTTTTTAAACAAAAGTCACCACTAATTGTTATCATAGGACAGCTAAAATAAAAAACGAAAAAAACGGTTATTTGTGGACTGATAAGAAAAAATCAAAAATAATTGTTATTATAGGATTTTTTAAATATATAAAAAATATATAAATAAAAAAAATAAATATATAAAAAAATATATAAATAAATAAAATAAATATATAAAAAAATATATAAATAAATATATACAAAAATAACTGTTATTTCTTGAGTCATTAAATTAAAGTCAAAAATAACTCTTAAACATTGATTTTTATAATAAATCATTGTTTTTTTTATAATAAAAAATGGCATTCATGGAGCCTTCTTGCCAGTTTTCAATTGTAAAATATCAACTTTTAAACATACGTGTTAAATAAGAAATATGTTCCACACGCAATCAACTTACACACAACACATTTATTTAAATTGTTGCAATTTCTTTCCATTTCACATGGAAAACATTTTGTCCTTTTATTATTAAGTTTTGTGCCAATTCAATTCTCTCATCGAACTGCTAACAAATGCCACAAATTCTGTGCCACCAAATTTTCATTAACATTTTTTGCTATTTTTGTATATACATTTGTTCTGGCTCTGCGCTCTATTAACCTGTGTGGCGCTCATGAAAAATTTAAGCCATTATTGTAGCGCACCAAAGTGGAGTAGAACCGCCAAAACGGGTCGAACAAAAACAAAAATGGTACAAAACCCCCAAAACTAATTTTGCACAACTTAAAGTAAAAGCACAAAGAGTAAACGGCACAAAATCATTTGAATTTTTCATGCTACAACAGCCGGGTTCGTGTGCTCGCTAGCAAAGCATCCGTTTCCGTTGGCTGTGCAAGTGTGTGTGTGCCGTGCCGTGCGCCGTGGCGTGTACAAGATTGCTTTTACTTGTGTCTATCTTTTTGTCAGTCAGGCTGACTGTTGAGTTGATTGTGTGCCATTTTCTCTCTCTCTCTCTCACACACACACACACACACACACACACACACTGACACAGACTCTACGGGAAGCAAATTCCTACAATTTACCTTATGATTTCATTCATAATTTATCAGCTGGCACAGTGAAATAAAATATTTGTCACGTTCAATGCGCTGTTGTTGTTGCACAGTTTGTCTGCCTGTGTGTCTTTGCTTTGTTTCGGCTTTTGTTTGCAGTTTATTGCAATCAGCTTTTGTCGTTCTAGCCTCAAAGTGCTGCTTCAGCATTGTTGTATGTCACTGCTAGCTGAAGCCAAATGTGAACAACTTGAATTTTTCCCACACAGCCAGCGCCATTTTGTTGCTTATTGGATTGTAACAAATAAAAATTAAACACTTCAAACATTGTTTAAAATTAAAAATAAAATACAATAGAAAAGAAGGTGAGATGAAAAAAATTGTGCAAAAAATAAAAACAAAAAAATGAAAATAATACAGAAAGAAAACAAAAAAAAGAAAAGTCAGCGTCTCTGTGCCGTGTACTTTCTGCAAAAGTTTTGCGGCTGTCATGTTCGCGCTTCGGATTAAACATACAAATTAAGTGCAAAGTTGAAAAGCGCGTTGCCGAAGATGGCTTCCGAAGGATTTTGCTGCTGCTGCTGCTGGCATTGCTGAACTTGCAAAAAGTTGCTGTTGGCAGTTTTGTGCAGTAGATCAACTCGCACGTGATTTCATCAGCTTGACGCTCACGACTGCAGCGTAAGATTTGTGTTTTCTCTTGAACGAGTTGTTAAAGTTTTTTAATACGCTTGCGAAATCAGTTTTAATTCCATTTGAATCTGATTAAAATGTTTGAGCTCTTCAGTATTTGAGTTTATTACCATCTTTTGATTGGCTTGCAGCAATACGTACAATATTTAAGCCTCTAATGTGTCTCGTTTAAAATCTTTTTCCGCTTATAGACAATGAATGTTGAAGGTCTGAATTTGTTTGTACGAATTCAGTACTCTCTGGGTTAGATTATGCGGGATCAAGGCTACTGTCATCTTCCTTTTTGACTCATAATTTCACCAATTCTCCGTTTAGTGAATGTTTCGAACTGTTTTTGCATCTTCACTTTAAAGAATCTTATTTGTTGCTAATTAATTTTGCCGAAGTTTAATTGACTAATTCAAGCATCAAACACAACTTTAGACAATCACACTTTTCAAAGCTAATTTATAGGCCATTTAACAATTACAACGCTGGCCAAACCTAAAAGCTATAAAATCAAAACCTATGCTCTGCAAATTTATAAGCGTCCTCCGGTGTTGCCTCTCCACATTTGTTGGCCATCATATCTCGAACAGCCACAACGGAAGCCAATTAGGCAACTTTTGTGGCTTTCTGCTGCTCTCCTCACTGCTCACCGCCACAGCCACCTATTGTCACAGAAAATTAATTTCCGCAACTACGATTTCAATATTTACGCACAAATACGAAAACTTTTGCAAATATTGCCTCAATATTGAATCCTTTGCTCACCAAACGCCTCCGCTCCACTCCCACACCACACTTCGTCGACCGCACCAACCATCTTTCTTACAGCCGTCGGCCACAATTGACTGCGTTGTGCTGGCGTGTGGCCGTTCCAATTGAATTTACTTGGGTAAACAAAATGCTACAAATTTTCCCTGACCTGGGCACAAGTATTTATAGCGGCGCCCCTATAAATCCCTACAATGAATGTTGATTTAGTTTATGGTAGTTAAAAATTTACGCACAAATGCGATTTCAAACAGACAATTGGTTTTTATGGTTGCTACTGCTTTTGTTGTTGTACAATGCTTTGCACATTTTGCGGCATGGCCAAAGTTTTTAATGCGAAAGCCAAACTCCTCGCACTCACACACACACACACATACATTGATTACATATGCATGTGCATGAATTTGTGTCTGTGTGCACTTTATTTAATGTCGAAAAAACAGCAAGAAAGAACAAAAGTGCCGAAGCTATAGCAACAACAGACAGTCGGCAGAGATTTTCCATTTTTAAAAATTACCAAATTTGTGTTTTGTTTACTTTTCGCAAGTATTTTCAAAATTCTTTCATGCATACAATGCGTTGAGCAATGTAAAAATACAAATTGAATTAAGATGTGTAATGAAATTCTTTGTTTGGCGTTGCGTTGGTTTTAGTCGAATTTCCCCAAGCAGCCAAGAAAAATAAAAAATATTTGTACTACTTAATAACAAACAGAATTTAATTTTGGAGGCGGCGGTTTGCGTACAAATTTTGAGCGCAATACCATTCGAAATCATTTTTGTACCAACAATTTTTATGTTGAAGAGAGGTTTGAACCTCCAAAACCCCCCTGTGTGCGCCTCTGTACACATGTATACATTTAGATGCATTTACATAAAAATATAATAAGAAAAAACGCTGACATTTTCTTAATAAAATATGACAAATGCTTGTATCATTTTTTTTTCCTACCATGAAAAAAACCTGCATTTCGTGCCGTGACAGCAACAAGCATGGACAAATTTTCAAGTTTACCTCAACATATGCTCGAGTGTTGTTTCTATTTTCTATTTATACACATTTTTTCGGTTGGTTTTCGTTTTGCTTTCGTTTGCAACCAGTTTCATTCCCTTAAATTCGTCTAAATTTCGCTTCCAACATTTCCCTACCAACATTCCTGGGCCACGAGCCACTCGAGTGCCCGAGCGTGCAGAGCGTACATTTTGTTGTTGTTGCGTTGCTTATTTATTTTCTGATGTTGCTATTGCTATTGTTATTGTTGTTGTTACCAGCGCACAATACAATTGCTGCTCCCTGCCAGCAATCCAACGCTCAAGTGCCAGTCATAGAAAATTTGCTCAAGCTTAGCGAAACAAAAAAATGACAAAAAAAATAATACGAAAAAATTGTAAATTGTAAAAATGTAAAAATTTTTGCATATGCGCGCGAAAAAAAATTATTAAAAATAAAATTAAAATAAATACAAACTGGCAGCAGCATGCAAACTTGACGTCACATTTAAATTTCTTATGCTGATTCCTGTTGCTTTTGTTGTTGTTATTGTTATGGTTGTGGTGTTTGCTTTTGTTGTTGCAAGCAAAAGACGCGCAACAGAAATCATAAACCGGAATTGCACTGCGTGCGTTGCATGCGAACATTGCAGGCATTCATGAAGTTGCCTTGGCTTTGAATAGCGAGTCACTGCTTGGTGTGAGCTGCATAAGAGATCTCGTCACACACACACACACACACATACTTAGAAATGTATGTATTTATTTATTTACTTGCACTCGTACTTACTTCCATTTTTGTCTGCTACTCGACGTGGCTACTTTTTTCGTGTCCTTTTTTATTTCAACAATTGCACGAAAATCTCCTTTGCTCAGTGCTTACATAAATCACTGTTTTAACCCACTCTTACCATTTTAATTCGTTGCTGTGGACACATTTTGAAAGTGGCGTCTGAAAGGAAAATTCCTAGACTGAACATAAAATTTTCACTTTTCATCTTTTAAAATTTCCAGTTGTTTTTCTTAACCCTAAAATGGTTGGAGCGGTATTTTGTTACAAAGATAGAAAATCTATAGGGGGTATTCACATTGAGGTCGGTACTTGGTTAGTTGGGTACTCGGTATTTAACCCGGCATTGGTGTGGTGGGGTATACCATACCCCAGAGGTTGTATTTTTGTAAATAATTCGGATATCAGTTTTATGTGGGCACTATTGCTTCTAGTAGCTGTTTATAACAGTCCAACCATACACATTTGCTATCCAAAAACAACTTAAGTGTGACCAGATTTGAGTCACATCCCGCTAAAGTTCATTGGGGTATGACATACCCCACCACACCAATAACGTAACTTTTTGTGTAAATGATTTTGAATTCAAATTGTTATTTTCGATGGTCTAGTAGTCATCGATTTATTAAAAAATTCACCGTACGGAAAAATAAGAGGCAAATACCAACTGCCCAACTGCTACGTGCAAGAAAAGCTCCCAGTTCAGTATTCGCATTTCGTCGCCGTAGAAAACGAATGTCGTATGTTCCATTGAAGTTAATAGCACATACGACAATCCAAAAAATATCATTAATACACAAAAATATCATGATTCTGTAAATCCTTGAAATAAGGCGAAGCTGTACCAAAACGTCGTGAGTACAGCACTCGATGTTCGGTTTGTCCGAGAGCAAAAACCTTATACGACTTGCGAAAAATGCGCTACTTTTGAGACCCTGTAATTCGCTCCTCTTTCAGGGTAGCTACCAAAAATTTAATGTCACATAACTGTATATATTTCATTTTTAAAACAGACTATGTTTTTTGGAAAATTATATACAGAAATTTTTTAAACCCCATTATATGAAGTCAACTTATAAATATCGGTATTTTTTGTTTATTTTTGCTATATTTGATATTTTCTTTTACAAATTGCTTGCACATGAAGTGCATTTGTATTTTCTTGCGTAAAAGTAAATGAAGAATAATATATAATTGCTATCTTTTATATTTGTGTTGTTTCGTTAGGTTGCTGCTATATCAAGTCTTGGGGTATGTCATACCCCACCACACCAATAACGTAATTTTTTTCCACCACACCAACGCCGGGTTAAGTAAAATAATCAAACAAAAACAAAATGCACATACAAAACTCTCCAGTACCGAATTTAGAAAATAACGAACTCGTTGTGAATACCGCTTAAATTTTTTTGTAATCATAAGTCAAAGTAAAAGTTATGAACAATAGTGAAAAAATGTTTTTCAAATTGATTTGAAACATTTTCTGCTGGCCAATAAATTCACAAACTTCTTTTTAAATGTTCACTACAACTTCCTCTCAAAACTGGCAAGAAGATTGAATTATATATTTTTGATTTTGATATCAATATAACAAAAATATTATTTTAAGTTTTCATCTCAAATATGTATCTAAATATAACCTAAAGTGCCTTAAAAATATGAAAGTGGATCTCATATATTGGTTTTAAAATTATTTTAATTATTTTAAACGAAATAATTCGGGGTCCAAACTGGTACATCCTATGCAGAAAGCGGCCCTGACGAGAGGGGCCCTGATCGCAAAGGCATTTACCCAAAACCAGAGACTAAGGGGCTTTGGATTTTATCGTTTTTTCCTTAAATATTTTAAAGGTAGGAGGGCCCCCATTAGATTAGATTCAAAAGCAGAGTGCATCCCCATTCCCAGACTTCGATTTTTCCAACACTGTGCTAATAGGACATTCAAATTCTTCGTCCTTTTGCGAAGAACTTTAACAAAAACGTAGATTTTTTGGCGTATACAATTTGATTACAAGGGAATATTAAGAGCAAAAAATTTGTGTAACTGTACTAAATTCTCTGTTCTTTATTTCTTTTTAGTTTTCTTAACCCTTTTGCTACAACTTTTGCTGGGCGTTTGCACAAACTTTATTTTTCACTTTTTAGACACCCTTTTTGGTTTAAGTTTATAATAAAAACTACTAGTTTCAGGATTACGTGAACATGCCGTGGGTCGCCAGTGACCCTGCAGTAGCAAAAGGTTTAAGTGGTTATTAGTGCTAGGGGTAGAGATAGTTTAGACGCTGTTCAAAAGCTCTAAATGTTATATTTTGCGCATCTTATCGCTGAAATAATTGTTTTATAATTTCTTTACTACTAGTTTTAATATAACGAATGCAAAAAAAACAAAAACTAAGCAGCCTCAAGTAGCGTGGAAGGCATGAATAAATACGTCAGCGCTAACCGAAACACCACGACTCCTTCTCCCAACCTCAACTGCTGCACTGTTGCACTTACCAAATGCATTGCATTGCACACTTGACGTCAAATTCAAGTCAACCCCAGTGAAATGGAGCTGGCGGCTGCAACATTACACCCGATTCACCCGAAAACACCCACAAAAAAACGTAAATTCCTACTCGTGTTTACTTGGGTTTTCTGAAAATTCAGCTGTGTCGAGTTGACGCTGAGTGTTGTTAGCTTTTTGTGATTTGACATTTCACTGCTCATTTTCACTAATGAATTTTTGCAATGATTGTAGCAAATTTTATGTCATTCATTACGACATTTATTTGCCTTAATTGCAGCAAATTTTTGTTTAATGAATTTCCATGCTTTTGCTAAACTACACAACTAAGTAATTTGTACAAAGAAACTTTACTAAAATTTTTCAATTTGAAATTTGTTTCATTCTTGACCTTTTTCCTGGTATTGGATTTTGTCGTTGCCATACTTTGTTCAATTGAATTACTGTTTCGTTTGTCCAAAGTTGCTATTGCTGCAGCCAATCTTTTACAATTCAATTATTTTAATATGAATTGACGTCAAGTTTCAACTCGTTGAATTTTTCGCTTCCTTGCCAATGCGGAACTTTTGTGTCTGGCAACTCTCTCGCACACATTGTTTTGCTTTTCTTGAACGAACTTTTACGCACACACCGTCACTGCAGCCGCATGTCACTTAAGTGCACTGGAAATGTACAAAAAAAAAGTAGATAAATAAAAATTAAGTAAATAGCAAAAAAAGTTACCAAAAGTTGCCCATTCATCAGGGCGCCCGACAAGCGTTTTGTTGCTGCTACTGCTTTGCACACAAGTGTACCCAAGTGTGTGCTGCGCTCCAAGTTTGTCCCAAAACTGTATCGTTTGTGCTTCGTGACAATATTTCGTAAAGCTCCAAAGTTGCCGCCTTTTGTAGCCTTTGTCGAACTTTGCGCTTTGATCTTTTTCGCTGTGCCCGGTTGTGTCGTTAAAGTGTAATGTCGCTTCAATATTTACTTTTCTATCAAATGTATTAATTTCGTTGGTGCTCCGGAAATCAACTTTAAGCCATATGCAAAGTTTTTGCATTAAATGTTTATTCCATCGATGTCCATTTGAAGGCATTTCATCGAAACACTGTTAGGTTGCCTGCTTTCGGTTGCTGTTGGGACACAAAGTTTTGCTGCTGCTGACAGCGCAGAGTTGAGATTTTATTTTAGTTTTTGTGTTTAATGAAATGTAATTGTTACTCACTTTGTTTCTAGATGTAATTACAACTTGACAAAAGTCTTGTTGCGAAACTGAACTAATGTTTGCACACTTTTGTCTTTTTCTCTCTTTGCAGGTAAGCAACAACTTTCTGACAGTTGAGTGGCCCCAAACGTAATGAATGAAGTGCAAGTTTGTTGAAAATTGTTTAGGAAATTGATTAAATTTTGTGTTCCAAGGAGATTTTATGGAATTATAGAATAGTGAGAGCTTTGAATCACAAGTCTGAAGATTTTGGGTGAAAAAATGACATTTTTTTTTGTTAAAAATTGTTTAGGAAATTGATGAAATTTTGTGTTCCAAGGAAATTTTTTGGAATTTTAAAATAATGGTTAGAGCTTTGAATCACGAGTCTGAAGATTCTGGGTGGAAAAAATGAATTTTTTTTTGTTAAAAAATGATGAAATTTTGTGTCCCAAAAAAAAAATTTTTTTTGGAATTTCCAAATAGTGGTTAGAGCTTTGAATCACAAGTTGCAAAAAATTAAATTTTTTAAAATTGAGTTTAGAGTTGTGACAATAGCAGTTTTTAGTTATTTTAAGGTTGTAAATGGAATCAGATCACGAATGTATATTTTTTTGTTGTTAATTTTTTGACTAACATCAAGAACACGAACATTGTGTTGGTTCTAGATGGACAGAGAGAATACAAAATTGAAGATAGAAATCTGCGTTGGATGAATCTAGTGTACAACAACCAACCTAAATCTGCTTAAAGTATTAAAATAGTGGCATCGAAATGACGGTTTTAGGTTTCAGTAAAGTGAGGACTAAACTAAACTCAATAACTATTGAACTGTCAACGAGCTGTCTGAAGACATGGACGTAGCTCATCGAATCAACATCCAGCAGCTAAGCTGGGTTGGCCATGTCTCCCGTATGGACGATAAAGCTTCGACAAAGATGCCTGGACAGATCTTTTGCTTTAACGCGATAATCTGTTGTTATGGCCAGTCGAGAAGCGGAAGAACTAACTATTGATAAAGCTTAAGGTTGGATTGAGTTAGATTTGAGTGGCAGTCACGTTTATGAAAAGCCCACTTAAGAATACATAATGGCTCTTTGTGTTACCTTCTTAGTCTTCGCTCCAGACATATATACACAAAATATATTCAGTCCATAGCGAAATCTCGAAAGGGGAAAAAGATATTTTATCAGACCAGAAGAAACGACATTAGTTGATTAGAGAATTGGCTGTTAAATGCAGAGACCTAAAATAATTATTATCCATATTTTTTGGAAATAAAAAATTGCCCTAATTTAAAAAATTTCTAAAAATATCGCTTCATAATAATTATTCCCAATAAGAAAGGTTTTTTGTAATAAATATTTTTGAGTTGCATAATAACTGTTACAAAAAAGTATAATTTTCATGGTACATAATTATTATTTTGGGATTTTTATTTATGACGTTACCGATAACTATTATTTTCAGAATTTTATCAACTAAATAATTTAAAATCAATTCATACTCAAGATGTGGCAAGGCAACATTAAAAAAAAAAGATTTGTTATGATTTTTATAATTTATGTTGCCTATAATTATTATTTTGAAAAAAAAATTTTTTTACGTTGAATTACCCAATTTTGGGTATGAATTGATTTTTAATTGTTTCAAATTGACAAACGCAAATTAACTGCAGAAAACAAATTTCCACAAACAACTAAACAATTAAAAATCAATTCATACTCAAAATGTGGTAAGGCAACATTAAAAAAAATTCGTTATGATTTTTTTAATTTACGTGGTCGATAATTATTTTGAAAAAAACATTTTTTTACGTTAAATTATTTATTTATTTATTTATTATTTATAAAAGAGAAAACTTGTATGCTGAAATTAATCAATAAATAAATAAATAAATAAATAAATAAAATAAATAAATAAATTATCACATTTTGGGTATGAATTGATTTTTTAATTGTTTCAAACTGACAAACGCAAATTAACTGCATAAACCTCATTTGCACAAACAACTAAACAATTAAAAATCAATTTATACTCAAAATGTGGTAAGGCAACGTAAAAAAAATATTCTTTCATAACAGTTATGAAGCAACGTAAAAAATAATAAAAAAAAAATTGTCTTTCAAATAATAGTTATCGGCAACGTAGATAACAAAAAATCATAAATAAAAGTTATGAAGCAACGTAAAAAACAGTCCCAAAGTAATAATTATCGAGAACGAAAAAAAATTGTTTCTAACAGTTATTACGCAACGTAAAAATTAATTGTCGCAAATAATAATTATAATCAACAAAAAAAATATGTTGCGTTGTAATAGTTACATTGCAATTATTTTCTTTAAAAACTTAAAATAGTTAAGTCCCTCTTTTTAACAGCCAAATATAGTACTTTGTGTATATCTCATATAACAGAAATTTAGTGTGGATAATGCTAAGATAAGTCCCTTGTACCAACCAATGCTCAGTCCAACGATTGCCTGATCCCAATCAACCAAACATTCGAATCCAAATGAGTGACCTAGGGGCGACATAATCTCTAAGGAAACCCTTAAGAGTTAATTACATTGAATTATTGAATAAGTTACCTAAACTTTTGTACCATCCTCTACACTTTCACAACCATTGGTACCTATTGTGAATTATAGTATTTTACTTAGATATATTTTCCGTTTAACTGCTAAGCTCAAGTCGGTAATAGTAATTTAGCAATTTAGAGCTTCGAAGGGGTTAAGATTCAAGCATGATTTGCCTATTAACGCCTCGTCTGTGTATAATTCAATTTGCAGACCGCTGTGTGATTTCATTTCATTTGCTATATGCCACATATCACACCAAATCTGTGAATTTATGCGGTTGGCACAGCAACACGAACAATTAATACTAAATTTACATGCATCAACAGCAAAGTGCGGTGGCGTTCACACAATTATTGTTGTTTATTATATATTTGGCCATAATTATTGCATATATATAGTCGCATGATTTGGCAGTGCTGCAGGCGACACCTAATGTTGGTTAGCGGTTAGTGTTTTCAGAAAATTTACATTTAAATTCACACTAATGCGATAATAAGTGCACTTTGAGGTATTAAAGCTGATACTGTGCTTTGTTGTTGCTACAAGTGGCGAGTCAGCTATAGAAAGAGAACAATTGTGCGATAGCAGATGGCATTGAGAAAGAAGACATTCAAATCAATTACGTTTTTTAACACGAAAAACGTGCGGCAGCACAATCAAACACACACACACACTGAACATCCAAACGCAAATGGTCACAATTTAACTGTAAATTGTGAGTAAAAATAGCTGAAATAGAAAGCAATGCCTGCGCGCTATCAGACAACTCTACAGACTGTACAGTGGACGGACGGCAGGGGGGGGGGGGGGTTGCTGTGCAGGAAGCCGTAGATGATTGTGCTGTGTTGAACAGTGACGCGTCAATTGACGTAAATCAAATTTGCGGTTTGTTAAACACAAATCACTTTTGCCACTTGCAACTGTTGCTGTTGAAATAGTAGCTTTAAATTGTCACGTGACAGTGCCGCTCAGTGACAATTGATTAGAAAAATTAAAATAAATAATAAAACAACAAGAACAATAAGTAATGTACGGGGAGTAACGTTGTGGTGGGTAATTAAAGTGTTGAAGTACTATATAAATAAATAAGTAGAAATAAAAAAAAAAATATCAAAGAAAGATTGCAGTAAATTGAAAAATGTGACACATTTTACTGCCTGAACAGAATGCAATACCACAGCCACAATTGGCAGCCACATCATCTGATCACTTTGTGTATTAAAAGTTGTTAACACAATGCAAGCAAATATCAAAAGTTCTGAAAGTTTGTTTGTCGTTTGTAGTGTCCGACCGAATATTCGGTTTCGGTTTCGGCCCAAATAAGTGGTTTCGGTTTCAGTTTCGGCCAAAAAATGGCCGAATAGCCGAAACCGAAACTTTCTAGAATATTTTTTACATTTTATTGTGTAGCAGATATATAGTGAAAGGAGGAATAATTTAGATGCCACCAATGTAAATAAACTTTTTTTAGCATATAATATTAAATTATTTAATTTTGAATATTAGCGAGTAAGGTACGAAAGGGTGATTTTTTCATGTTTACGTTTTTAAAAAAGGAATAAATTGTTTTTTTTTAATAAGTATTTATTTATTTATGCTATGTTTGTTTGTTTGTTCTTTATTTACTTAATGTAAAATTCGTTTGTTGAAAAAAGTGCTTGATATGGTGATTTTTATTTCAACTAGAAAGTTTTGGTTTCGGCCGAATATTAAAAAAAAACCGAATATTCGGTTTCGGTTTCGGCCCAAAAAACTGGTTTCGGTCGGACAGTAGTCGTTTGTAAAGTAATTTCAAAAACACATACAAAATTGCAATTTTTATATTTTCAATAAGTTTCTCGGTTTCTTTTTTATCATCGATATTTCAAAATTAAATGTCAAATTTTTGAGCTGTCAAATATCTGGCGCGAAAAAGTTAAAATTAATTCAATCTTCTTTAACACTAGAAAGTAATCGTAAGTTTTCCATACCTTCGAAGACTCGATATCTTACCCGCTGATATCTCGAAAATTATGTATCGGATTTGGTTAATTTTTTACAAAATCAATTTTAAAAAATGTATAATATTCTTCACGATAAAAAAATAAATGTCAAATTTTTGAGCTGTCAAATGTGTGGCGCGAAAAAGTTCAAATTAATTCAATTTTCTTTAACACTAGAAAGACCGCAAGGTTCAAAGACTCGATATCTTATCCGCTGATATCTCGTAAATTACGTATCGGATTTGGCAAATTTTTTACAAAATAAATTTTAAAAAATATATAAAATTCTTCACGATAAAAAAAATAATAGTCACCAAAGTAAAAGTTTGATAGGAATACTAACAAAAAATACATATATTTAAAAATGAATAACCATCAAAATGACCGCAGTGGTCTTTCTAGTGTTAAATCAATTTAAATGAATATAAATAATAAAAAATAATAAATAATAAATATACACTTTTGACACGTCCTATCACAGCCACAGCTACAGCCAGAACTTCACCATTCTGTTCAAGTAGTTATACGTGTGTGTGTGAAGCGCGATTAAAATGCCGCGGTACTGTGCATCAGGTGATTAAAATTTCTGTTGCATCTGTAATAAAAGCAAAAACAACAGCAACAGTAAAAACTTGATGCATTAATGTTGTCAATGGCTGACTGGCAACAAAAAAAAAAAACAGATTGTCTGGCAACGCTGTGCATGTAGGCGTATGTGACAAGTGTGTCTGTGTGTGTGTGTGAATGCCATTATCCACGCCGCATTTTCACATTTAGTGCTTCACAATTCCGCTGCTCGGCTACGGTTTATGTAAATTCTGTCACGGCAATGAAAATTGCAAAACTAAAATCGAAAAATTTCAATTTTCGCTGCCGTTGTTGTTGTTGTACCAATGCCATGTAGTTGCTTCCCCGTCGATTTAAATTACAGTAGCGACAACCATGTTGCAACAGCGGCAAAGCCTTGCAACTCTCAAAGGCTCATGACACACACACACAAACATACACAGAAAACATATTTACAAACACACACGCAGGCGTTGGCAGTCCCTCAAGCTTAGGTATCCGCATCCAGCTGCTGGACAGCTGCACAAAGCCACCAACTCAGCGTCCTATGGTCGCCTTTTTCTGTATCCGTTCACGAGTTTCAGGCATGCTGTGCAAATGTTTTATTTGTTGTTGGCATATTTTAAACAAAAACAAAAACACCCACACAAAATGGCGCACGTTTCGTGTGTTGGCCATTTTAATAGCTGCTCTAACGGTTCGCTGCTGCGGGTGTTGCCAGCAAAATTAATATTTATGCATAATAAAAAATGAAAAATTGCAAAACATAATGGCAACGTCAGAGTAGGCGGCAAATGTGCTTCGAAAGTCGTTTAGGAGCCGCAATACACTTACATGCTTAGTTCGTATGTTTAACTCGCTTCAGCTGGCAACATTAACACCTTCAGAGCGACGACTGCATGCGGCGCATAATGTGTCCCCAAGCTCTGTCGCGCACGCCAGTCGGCAGCGTCAGGCGTGTTGGCAGCCCCTCTAACGACTGCCCAGGGACGAGCTTTACTAGGTTTACCAGGTAACGTTGCAATTAGAGTCCGACCGATTAATCGGCATCGGCATCGGCATCGGCTAGTATCGGCCAATAAAATTGGTATCGGCATCGGCTAGTATCGGCATCGGCCAAAAAAAAAAGAATCGGCATCGGCATCGGCATCGGCCTTTTTTGGCCGATGCCACATCGGCCTTTTTTTGCCGATGCCGATGCCGATTATAATACCTTTAATTGCTATGTTGCAATTAAAGCTCGATGCAACAGATGATGATGACACAGAAATTGCAATGTTAAAAGAAAACTTAAAGCAATCATTGTTGAGGCGGTTTGCATTCATAAAGACAAATCTAGAGTTGCTTGTTTCAACACTACTAGATCCTCGTTTCAAAAATAAATATTTCTCTAGTGAAGAAATTCACAGATGCGAAATTTTAATAAATGAACAATTGAATGAAAATGATTGTAATGAAACAGTTCAAACTGCTTCTTCCAGTTCCCCTCATGGAAAAACTCACAGTGATAATCTGTGGGACTTTCACGATTGTGAAGTTTTATCACAAGGGGTGGAACTGGAAGAAGGCAGTTCGCCTTTAAAAAAACAGTTTGAGGCATATCTGGCGGAACAACGCATTCCTCGAGATTCCAATATTTTCGAATATTGGCATCAAAGTTCCTACTTGCTGTTAAAAAAAGTAGCTAAAACGTATTTATCTGCACCTGCTTCGAGCGTTGCAAGCGAACAGCTATTTAGTGCCGCAGGTCAATTGTATAGCGATAGACGCACCAATTTACTAGGTGAAAATGCAAACAAACTTCTATTTCTGCATTACAATATAAAACTATTTAATTTTAATTATTAAAAAGAATTAAATTCTTTATTAAATTAAATAATTAAAAATTAAATTAAAAATTAAAATAATTAAATTAAATTAAATAAATAATTATATAGTTCGAATTTAATTATTTTTAATAATCAAAATTAAATAGTTTTATATTGTAAATCAGAAATAGAAGTTTGTTCGCATTTTCACCGAGTAAATTGGTGTGTCTATCGCTATAGAACTGACCTGCAGCACTGAATAGCTGTTCGCCTGCAACGCTTGAAGCAGGCCCAGTTACTTTTTAGCTGCTTTTTTAAGGAAATAGCATCTTTGATGCCAATATTCGAAAATATTACAATCTCGAGGAATGCGTTGTTACGCCAGATATGCTTCAAACTGTTTTTATAAAGGCGAACTGCCTTCTTCCAGTTCCACCCCTTGTGATAAAAGTTCACAAGGGGTGGAGTTTTTGGGAGTGGGTTTTTCCATGAGGGGAACTAGAAGAAGCAGTTTGAACTGTTTCATTACAATCATTTTGATTCAATTGTTCATTTATCAAAATTTCGCATCTGTAAATTTCTTCACTAGAGAAATATTTATTTTTGAAACAATGAATTTATGAATTTATGAATGCAAACCAATTGCAAAGCAATTAAAGGTATTGTAATAGATGATAGATACATTGTTAATGTATTCAAATTTTGAATTTTTATATAATTTTATTTAGTTTTTAATTGTTTATTTTCTTATTTTTGTTTGTTAATTTGTTATGAAATGAAATGTACTGTTATATGTAATAATTCCTTTTGTTATTTAAAAATATAAACTGTGTTTTGATTGAATTCATTCGTGTTGTTTTTTCTATGGAATCGGCATCGGCATCGGCATCGGCTTCGGCATCGGCATCGGCATCGGCGATTCTCGGCCTTTTGACCGATTAATCGGCATCGGCCTGAGAATTGGCCGATGCCGATTAATCGGCATCGGCATCGGCCAAAAAATTTGGTATCGGTCGGACTCTAGTTGCAATTGCTGACGCCTGTTGACAGGCAAATATCGTCAGTGGGCGGTGTTAATGTGTGACACCGTGTCACACACTTGTCACATGGAGAAAAATTGATATTGCGAGATGTGGAAAATTTCCCTTTTAAAATTATTAGGTGTGCTGCTGTGGGTCGTGATCGATTTTTTTTTAACCTTTCAGACTGCTTTTGTCAGCTTGCTTTTAGTTTTTTCTAAGAAAATAAATCAATAAACTCAAAATGAAAACAATGTTTGTAGAAAAATAATGCAATACTTGTATGTAATGGGTTTGGTAGAAAGGTATATGAATGACTAAGTTCGTTTTAGGACATCCATATTTTATGAAGGAATTTTAGGTGCCTACTGCACTCAAAGACACAAATTTTAACAGCAACCTTGACTCTTGATCTTAAAATTTTTATAACTTAGCAATTTTCATATTTTTCTATATACATATAAATAAATATCTGAATACTCAACTTCATACTTAACTTCATACTCACCTTCATACTTAACTTCATACTCAACTTCATACTTCAACTCTACTTAAATTTGTTAATTTTTAGTTTTTTGACCTTTAACCCTTTCGACCCCGAATTTTGCCCTGTGTCTCGATATTACTTTTTGGTGTTTAAATCATGAAACATTTGCCTAAGAAATGCGAACACGACATTTGAAGTCGCCACGCCTCTTTGTTAGAGTTCTACAGCTAGTTTACTTTTGAACAATTTTAGCTTAAAACGGGTTAAATAAATTTTGTATCAATATTTTTTAATTACAGAAAAATTATTTATAATTTATGGAAAAATTCAAAATTATCACTTCTTGATTTTATTTGACCATTTTTAAAGAAACAGGGTTTTGATCAAACGCGCCCAATTCGTAGACTTCAATTAGAACACAAACTTTCCCTGTTATCGCTGCAAATAATTGGAAATTATTTTGGGGATAACAATAAAATTTTTGTAATTTGCTTTGAATCCACTTCTAAAAATATTAATTTGTTAATTAATTTCTTTAATTTAATCGTAGCTTTTGCTATAAAATGACAATGGGTGAAGTTGCTCTCAGGCAACTTTGGGGTCGGAAGAGTTAAAATTTGGTATCTTATATGCAATTTTCATATCTCAATAAGATGTCACATTCTCCTGTAATGCCTGAATATTCAACTCTATTCGAAGCTGTCTAACTTTAAAAGCAACCTTCATCTTTAAAATTTCATATCATAAATGCAATCAAATGTAATTTTCATATCTCAGTAAAAAGTTCATAAATGTCTGAGCTCAACTCAAGGTTGTCTAACTGAAAAAGCAACCTTCATCTTTAAAAGTTTATATCTTAAATGCAATTAAATGCAATTTTCATATCTCAATAAGATGTCACATTCTCCTTTAATGCCTGAATATTCAACTCTATTCAAAGCTGTCTAACTTTATCATCAACCTTGACCTTTAAAATTTTACATCGTAAAAGCAATCAAACATGCGATTTTTATATTTCAATAAAAAGTCATAATCTTCTTAAATGTATCCATAAATGCCTGAACTCAATTCAACGATGTCTACTTTCAACAGCAACCTGACTCTTGACCTTTGTTGTGTTTGTTTCATATCAAATGCAATTTTCATAACTTTATGAGCAAAAGTTTAATGGACAATAAACTAAGTTAGAATTACCTACATTTGGTGTTGTAAAAACTGGTGAATTATTTTGCCAATATTAAAAAAATTATTAAAACTTTTTTATTTAAATTTTGTAACTTTCTTCATCAGTTCAGACAGATATTCGTACGGCCATGTCCAATGCAAAGTTCATAGCACCAAGTTTCACAGTGTAGAATTTAATGAATTTAGAAAATTGCAAAATTAAAGAATCCAATACATTTTCAGGCACAAAAAGTTCCAGGGGTGTGCAATCTTTTGGCTTTAGTTCAGCTAACGAAAGGTGTTCTTCTTCAGTTGCCACACACATGTCGCCTTCGACCTTCTCACTACTGTAGTTCAAAGTGAGCCGTTATTGTCGAACCAAAGTGTTTGGCCGCTTCCTGTTTCCTGCTGACAATGGAAAATAGTTGTTCCGACTCACACTGCTTCCTCACTGCTGCCTCATCTCACACTCTTTCTCCCAACTCCATCCATATCCTTTCATAGACCATTATCGACACCCTTTCTTACAGCCGCTTTCGTTTTGTTGTTAAGAAAATGCAGTTGACACAGCACATATGGCTGGCAGTCGTCTCTATTCGAGCTTTATCGAGTGTGCATAAAAATGATTTTTGCACCAATCATTTTATTCGATTTTCCGCCATAGTTGTGGCACGTTTACGGCGTCATTTGCCTGCAGCAGCATTTGGTGTGGCACAATTTTAATGAATTTTCACCTTTGGCTGCGCTCATTCGACTTACCCCAATCTCTCTCTCTCTAACCTTTTTTCTGCTCTAATGTTCTTTGGGGCGTTCGACCCTCTTCTGCTTCACTGGCCTGCACCCACAAGTAACCTTCAACGTCGCCATGCACTGATTGCTCAAACCATTAACACCAACATAAGTACATTTTTTCTCGCCTCGACGCTCGCTTGAAGTTTCTCTCTGCCACCCTCGCCATTATTTCTTCGAGCCTTCCCGTTGTCGTTGAGTGTATGGACTGGCTGGCTGTGTGTTTGCTGCAATGACAAGCAACTTATGCGCACTTGGACTGCGTATGCAATCTCTGATCGCTGTCGATTGTTTGCTGTACTTTACTTATTCAGCGTTTCGAAAATTATCGCCTATGGTGTTTATGATAAAATCAACCGATAGCGCAAAGTGCATTTTAACTCAGCGCTATTCGGTGAGACAGCAAAAAAATTGCATAGTCTGAACAGCATTGAAAGCAGGATTTTTGCGGTATACTTTTAGGCGAGTGAATTTTAACAAAACAGTGGTTAGCTTTAAAGAATGTTGGAATGTTTTTAAATTACAATTATTAATGTTGCTTCTGTGCAATAATTTATAGCATTTGGGTTAGAAAATTAAATTTGTCACAATTTTAAGACAAACCCAGAAAAAAAATATTAAAGTTATTTATCTTTTTTACTATCATTTTTTACTATTTCTTTTTTACTATCATCTAATAAAATAGATAAAAATGTGGTGATTAGTTGTTTTTTTTTATTTTACAATCACGAAAATCACCTAAAAGTAGGCTACAGTAAATGTATACATAAATATTCCAATTAGACACAAACCCTTGAAACTTTTTCAACAACCTATCTTCACAAGTTGCATACTTAAAAAGTTTAACCCTTCAATTGATGCTTTGTGGCAAAAATTTTAGAACTTGTGGTATACAGTAACTAAAGCTTAAAATAGCTCATCTACCAGCTACCAACGCGCATAAAGATACAATTTTTAATAATTGTTGCACAGTCACGCAAAGCGTGTAATTTTCGTTTGACGAGCGAGAGTAGTAAAGAGAGATGTAAAAAAGGATTGTTGGACAGTAATTTAGTCTGAAAAAATTAAAAATTGTTTTCTCAGACTTGAGAAAAGGTAAACAGATAAACAAAAGTGGCATAAAAAGGTTTGACAACGGGACAGGCGGTAAACTTTGTTGCAAGCAAAAAGTTGAAAATATAAGCAAATGGTCAAAGAAAATAATTTTCTGGCCTAAGAAATGAAAAAAATATGTATTAGTAGATGATATAAAAAATATAAATTGATAAATATAGGGAGAGAAATATGAATAGACCATGGAACTGCGCTTGAAAAGATGTTTAACCCTAATTCCCAGAAGTGGAAGCCTCACAGTCTCACTAAAGATTTCATATGGTGATAAATCCAAAAGATTGTCGATTCCATTATTTTATGTTATCCTCTAATGGAATGTTAGAATTATATTACTTATATTACTTACTTACTGGGAATTAGGGTTAAACAAGATGACTAAGAGTAGGCGATATTTAGCGAGGAAAATGTAATGTAGAAGACTTCCAAAGGGAGATATGTAGGAAAACTCATATAAAGAGAGATTCGTGGATTTGAATGAAAAAGATATGGAATAAAAGAACCAAATAGATTAAGGGAAATAGGCAGAATAGGCGAATGGATTCAGAGTAAAAAACATTCGGAAGAATTTTGAATGAAGAATTTTATGATACAATGTTGTGTGAACGGGGAATGTGCGGAGAGACAGGTTTACAGATCAATAGGAGTAGATAAGATTCGATTTATAGAAGCGTTGTATACACTGTCAGCCGTCAGATTTATTTTGATACTCTAATTGTTCATTATACAAGAAGAAACTTATCTATAGAAACTCTTTTAGATGAATATGGAAGAAGTAAAAAAGCTTGAATCAATAAAATTATGTACAAACCGATGGGTGTTTGGATAATAATGGAAGAGAATCAAAGGGTCGAATAATGTGTTGACAAGAAAGAAATTTGGAATGGGCTAAAAGTTCTAGAAGACACTTAAACAAGAATATACTGTAACGATGAGGCACCCTGTCGCTGTGCTATGCATGAATGCTTTTACGGGCATACTTTTAGGCTCGCACTTTGAGTGCGGCCGGCTTGCTATAATTTCGATATGGCAAGGATGGCTCGCGATGGTAATTGGATGTGCGAGAACGATCAAAAGATAGTCTAATTGGAATGTGCGAGAACCATCGGTGCGATAGGCAGACAAGTAAGTATAAAAGGCAGCCGGGTGCAGCGCAGGGAAATAGTCTTATTTGGGCAAGTAAAGGGGGAAACATGGAATAGTCCAATAAGTAGTAGCAAGTGTAAAGACAAGCAAAGTGTAAATTTGTAAATAAAGTGATTGCTGGTTTTGCAATGCGTTTTACGTTGAGTAATTGAAGTGGTTTTATTTTCAAGCACAATCCAGAGAGAGGAACTAAAGAACTAATTTTCGTAACAATACTTAACACTAGAAAGACCATTGCGGTCATTTTGATGGTTTTTCATTTTTAAATATCTGTATGTATTTTCTTTAGTATTTCTATCAACTTTTGCTTTGATGAATTTTATTTTTTTATCGAGTTCTACAATTAGTTCTACAATTACAATTAGCCAAATCCGATGTGTATTTTTCTAGATATCAGCGGATATAATATGTTGACTTGGGTATGGAAAACTTGCGATCTTTCTAGGGTTAAGATGTATGGAATATACTGACAAACATTTCAGCAATGGATACCTCAAAAAATATGCAAGCAAAGAGCCGGCTGGAACAGCATTCGGACGTATATACCGCAATTTGTAGATATAACATGACCGATCTGACTAGTAGACAGGCGCTGAGTGTAGTAAACAACCAGACAAGCTTAAAAAACAAAAAGAAAACAGACTATGAAGCGCAAAAACTTAAGAAGACAGACTTTGATGCAACAGACAGCAAAGAGTCAGAGGAGTGGGGGCGGGGGTGGCATTATTAAATTTTCAAGTGCTTACCGAAAAAAGTTTGCCCTCAAATAGTTGCATTGTATTTCGCTTTTAACCCTTAAAAACCCAACCAAACACTTTTAGCAGCAGTAGTAGCTACAACAACAATACTGATGCTGTAACTTATGCGTCGGCGGTGCTGTTTTTGTTTCGTATTTTAATTAAATGTTGCGTTTATTTGAGCGCTTTCGGTGCGTCTAAAACTTTGCCCAATGTAAAACCCCTTTCTGCCCGCTTGCTGCATTGTTGTGCGCACATGAGACGCACTCGAGTGCAATTTAGTCAAAATTCGTTTCAGCTGACGGTTGAAAACGCATTTAGTTGCCATTGACGCCCTTTCAGCTCTTGTCGCCCTTGAAGTATTGTCGCTCGTTTTCACAAATAAATCACGTACGCACAATTATCATTGCATACTTAGCGGCTATAAGGCAGCTACTGTGTCTAGACGCCCTTTCTCTCTCTCTCTCTCTCTCACTGTTTCTCTCTCACTGTCTTTCTTGCACCGATTGCCGTTAAGCGTTGTTTTTAATAAATATTGTCGCTCGACTGGCACGTTTGCCAATTGACAGTTGGCAGCAAACCTGGTAATGGCTCTTCACATAATTGCTTTTGCTGCTGTTATTGCTTTTGTTGGCGTTGGCGTTGGTGTTCAAGTGAAAATTTATGGTGATGTTGCTTTGCGGCGACAGGCAGACGAAGGGCAGTGCCACTTACGTCCCACTTGACTTGGTGCACTTTCTGCCCTTTACGCATTTTCGTCATTATCACATTAAAAGTTGAAACGATAAAATGAAAATGTTCTTCACCTGTTTGCCACCTGACAGTGGCGCCCTTCCAGCCATTCAGCCGTCTTTCGACTCCTGTCTGCCGATCTGTGGGTCTGTCTGTCTGCCTTCAAGCAGCCACTCAACTTGCCAACTTTGGCCGCACTTGAAATTCGGCATTTTGCTTTTATTTTCCTACTTGTTGTCTTTGTTTTTATTGCTTTACTCATTGTTGTTAGTGGTGTTGTTGTTGTTGTTGCTGCTGTTCCAAAGTGCTTACGAATGTGGAGTGAGTTGGCCTGTAGCCACTCAACGCGCTTTTGCCTTTGCCATTTTCGCAGTTAGAATTCAATTTGTGAAAGTTCCTAAAATTATGCTACGATATAATAATTTCAATTAAATTGTCAAAGTCAACGATGGAGCGCAAAGTTCGACTATGCAGTTTGGCTGTGGCAAGCGGCATTGCTGTTATTTTTGTTGTTGTTTTTATTGTTGTTGTTGTAGTAAAATCGCATGCCAAGCCAAGGCAAGTGCAACTACAACACTCGACTTGGCTTCAACTTCAGCTGAGTTGGTGCCTGCTGGATGCAAGCTTTGCGAAATTTTTTCGAGCGCTTGCAACTTGCAACTTGATTGTTGTAGTAATTGATTTTTTGTTGTAAGTAGTCAGCAGCGTAGTCAAAATGTTACTGAAGAGGAAGTGTTTTTTGCTGCTGACTCAAAGCAATTTTTCGTCGTTCAACACTTAAAAGCTAATTTACATTTTTCCTTCTGTCGACACCTCATGCAGTGCTTTCAGGTATTTTGCTGCTACAACTGTCGCTGACGCCTAAAAGCATGCCAGAGACACTTGGGCGCAATTAACTGGCGGCCACCAACCGCACTAAAAGCAACTGCAAAGTGTGCAAAGATTTCGACAAGTTGTGTGCGTTTGTCGTGCACTGATTGCGAGCAGCACACTTGTCGCCGTCAGGCGACATGTCCTTCCTAGCACAGCACCTCGATAGGTAGTAGAGAAGGTAGCACTACCTTGGCTCCATTTAAACTCACATTATTTGCCAAGTTTATTGTCAGGTGCACTCGAAAAGTTCAAGTTGAAAACTTCAGAACACACACACACACATTTCACATTACACATTTCAAAGTGGCAAATGCAGTCAGTCAGTCGATTTGGCCAACGAAGCACAAAGCGTTGCCACTGTCTTTGACAACGTTGCTGATGACATGAAAATTTCGAGTGATTTTCAATTGTTTGCTGGACAGCAACGACGGCCGACTCGAACATAAACTGTTGACAATTGCAGTAATTGAGTGCCGGCTTCAGGCAACGACAGCGAGCTTTAAAGTTTTCGTGCAAATCGCAATTGGCATTTAATGCGGCGCACCTTGTCGCGAAAGCACACAAAAGCGTCAGCGGCTTTGGGCGCTTCTGCGTTGCCTGTCATTGTCGATTGAGTGTTGTTGTTAATTTCGTTTGCATTCCCCTGTCGATGTTGTGCATTACCGAGTTGTTGTCTTTTAATGCATAACGAAATTCAATTTTTACTCTCATTGGGGAAATGTAACACGGCGCTGTCGCGTTTTGTTTATGTGAAAAGAGCCTACAGAAAAAAATTTAAAAAATAACAGAAAATAAAAATCGAAAGCACAAAATCCAATAAGTCAACGCTGCAAAGTGTTGCTTCATTTCTTTTATTTGTTGTTTTTATTGAATTTATTTGGTTTTTTTTTAGCATTTCTCATTTATGGTTTTTAAATTGAATACGATTTTGCGCACCTTCACATGTTGATCGAATTTTCCGTTTCAAGGCCTCAGCGCTTCATTCGAACCACGCGTCGCAGCTGTTGTTGTCCTTTGTTTTTTTTTTGTTTTTTTTTTTTGTTGCAGGAATTAAACTTACCCCCGTTGCACAGTGATTCGACTCCATACAACCGCGGAACAAAATTAGAAGGAGTGGTCCGTTCTTCATAAAATTTGGTATACTAATTAATCATGGTCTGCTGAATTGAAATCTCGATTTGAAATCTCCATTTTAAACTTTTGTAGTTTGGCAATGCTTGAGACTTAAATTTGCAAGTGGCTAAATTTTTCAGATTTTACATTTAATCAGTTACGTCAACATTGATAATTGCAAAGAGTCACAGAAATTGTAAGGACCCTTTAGTTTTGCAATAAAAATGATAATAATAGATGTATGTTTCACATTAGTAAATTTTTTTTCATTTTGCATTTTGATTGCATACTTTTAGGGATGAATAAAAAAAATTTTGTCGAAAATATGTGTTTAGACCACTTTTCAAATTGAATTATTTTCTGAGATCGGAAGATATCGATGAATGTGTTAGCATTATTCGACAAAGAAAGAATGCTTCTTAAAATACAAAAAAAATCCAGGGACATACTTTCGCATACTTTTTAGATATTTTCCTCTAAGTTTTGCCAATTTTCAGATTTTTAATTTAGAAAAATATTTTAAATTAAAAGTCAAGTGAAAGCCTGCGCTTTGCAAATTTTGAGAAAACATTAAAAGCGAAAATGGCCACATTATTTCTTTATCTATGATATATGGGAAGTTTTAGCAACTACATGGTTACCAAGAAATTAAAAAATTTTTTTTTTACTCAATAGACTAAAAGACAGAAAATATGTGTTTAAATTTTTTTGTGAAAAAAGTTTCAACTTTGAGCCGCTTTTGCACACACCCTAATTAATTTTTAGTACCGATTTTTGGGGGTTTTCTTAGTTGGAGTTTTACCTTTCAAATGACATAAAAATCGTTCAATTCTGAGATAAATTTATATAAATAAATAAATAAAATTTTATAAAACTATAGATTTTTTGAATATTGTCTATGAAACGAATCACTGTGCGTTGTGTTGTGCGCACTTAACGCTTTATGGGACGACTGTAAGCTCTGAAATATTTATTGAAATTCGATTTTTTATTTTTCGATTATTGACGCAACGGTTACGGCCGGTGCGTCACATGGCCGCATTGCAAAGGGTGGCCGAATGCCTGTGCAGCGTTGCCGCAAATCGATTGAGTGCGCTGCAGTTGCGTAACGCCAAAAGTGTGAAGTGTGCCTGTCTACGGCACAGGATATGCCTGCCGCACTACACATGTATCCTTTTGGGTCGCTATTGACAATTTTGTGTTCAATTCGTTTTGGTGTGTCGCAAATTGTGATAACGACATGTTTTGCTCGTTCGGTGCTTAGGTTGCGGCTGCCTGTTGGGCAGCTTTCTGATAGTAAAGTTTAAGGACAGTATAAGTGAGAGAGCAGGGACATGAAAATTGTGCCTAAATATTGTTTGAATTTTTAAAACCCCATTTTATGAAATCGACCACAAACATCTAAATATTTGAATGCTTATGGGTTTATATATAATTTTGTAAACTATAAAAAAAGAAATATAAATAAACTATAAAAAAATATTTCGTTTCATTTTGCTTAATTTCTTATAATTTTCGTATACAATTTATTTCAGAAAATGCCACTTTAAATTCCTTAAATGCGCAGCCAATATTTAAACTAAATTGCAATGTGTATCATAGTCTCTGCTCGTTCCCTTTGGCATCTGATGTCAGCAAAGTGTCGAAATGCCCGCCGGCACAGGAATTAATTCACCCCGAATTCTGATTGCTTCGGTTGGGAACACGTTTGGGCCGTTTCCGTGGTTGGAAAGGTGTAAACTGTAGGGTTGTTTTTGTGCTCTGAGGGTGAATGAAATAAATGTCGCCCGGGGTGCGCGACGTGTCAGGTGTTAAGTTACTCCACACACACACATGAAGCATTAAAAAGTGATCATGACTGGCGCCAACCGGCACTTTTCCCTCGTTCATTTCCGCCAGGGTTTTGATTTTCCATGATTTCTTTTTGGTTGAGTTGGTTGGTTGCGATCCTTTTTTCTGTCAATAACTGTAATACCGACGCGTCATTGTGGAGATGTTACTCTAAAAAAAAAAAGAGCAACATCACAGTGCGGCTGAAAAGCTTTTATCGCACTTGTTGACAAACAGACCCACGCACGATTACATATTATGCTGTTATTTTGTTGTTGTTCTTTTTTTATATTTATGCTGCCAAAATTACTGACGCAATGTCTGCAGCAAAATAAAAACAAAGAAAAAAATGAAAAAAATATATATTAAAAATCATCCAGCGATGTAAAAAAGGTATTGCCATTTTTTTGAAGATATGAAAAAAAAATAATCGGGGAAATGTAAAAAACTTTGCGCTCCATTCCCAATGCGGTTGTTCCCTTTTTGTGCGCCGCCGGCAGTTGCAGTTGTTGTTGCCGCCGACTTGTTTCCTTCTCGTCGTCGATGCTTTTGTCATGTTGCGCTATTTGCCCGCAGTCGGTCGCTGCGCTGTTTGACAGCGTAAAAGTGAAATGTTGCCAAGTTCTGGGCGCTGTTGTTGTTGTTAATTTTAACATATAGTGTGCTGTCGCACCGCAAGTGTAAACGAAAATTCGCCTGTAGTTGTCGAACGTGACGGCGCATACACACTCACACATTTATCAGACAAATATCGCCTCACGTACGCGACATACAAATCGAATATTGATGTTCTTTGTGTGATTTACACGCATATCAAACGAATGGAGTGTAACACATGTCAATTCCGCACACAGGTGCATACACACAAATATAGCCACAGCATTACACGTACACTACTGCAAGCTAACACACACACACACACACCCGCTGCACTGCAGCCAAAAAAAGGGAGTTTTGCAAAAGCGAGCCATGTAAACATTTTGTCGTTGCAAATTGTTGCCTCGTGGCGTATGCACACTACATGTTGCGGCTTTGTTGTTGTTGTGCCAATGTCTTTTTCACCCCCCCCCCCCACGTCCTTCTGACCCTTGTACTAGCTGCCATCTATACTTTTTTGTCCCTTCGTTTGTTGCATCGTTTTGCGCAAATTGCATCCTTTTGTGCCCGTTTTGCGCAATCGAGCCCTGCAGCCCCTTTTGACCCAACACGAACCACTCCGCTCCGTTGCTCGCTGTGAAACACTACCAGTGACGCACGCTTTTTAATTTCTCGAAAACGCCTTCAACACGCACCGCCTCGCATTCGCACATTTAATTACTTAACCACAACATTCACGTGCAGCTGTTGTTGCCACTGTATGACAGTTTTTACTTTTGGCATGACATTTGCTAACCGAAAGCGACAGCCTTGGCAGTGTCGAGTAACTGCAAATTGAATTGAAGTTTGGCGCAGAATTCGACCTACGGCACGCAGACGAGCCGCGTCGTTGGTTCGACGCGCTTGACTGGTGCCGACAAAAATGCCGTAATTGATTGTATGTATGTATGTAATGTATGTATATGTGTGTTTATGGGAAAGGAAGCCAGAGCATCGACTTAACCATGAACGCCCCACTTGACTTGAAAGATTCAGGCTGAGATTTCTGACTGCAGGTTTTGAGTGGCGAGAACAAAATTGATGTACTGAAGCCCTCCCCAGGTATTGAAGTAAAAACCCCTTTTTTCGCAACAGTATTGTGTACTTGTATTTTCGAGGCCTCTGATGACGAATAGATTAGGTTAGATTAGATTTGACTAGTTCAGATTAGATAAAATGAAATTAAATTAAATTAAATTAAATTAAATTAAATTAAATTAAATTAAATTAAATTAAATTAAATTAAATTAAATTAAATTAAATTAAATTAAATTAAATTAAATTAAATTAAATTAAATTAAATTAAATTAAATTAAATTAAATTAAATTAAATTAAATTAAATTAAATTAAATTAAATTAAATTAAATTAAATTAAATTAAATTAAATTAAATTAAATTAAATTAAATTAAATTAAATTAAATTAAATTAAATTAAATTAAATTAAATTAAATTAAATTAAATTAAATTAAATTACAATAAATTAAATTAAATTAAATTAAATTAAATTAAATTAAATTAAATTAAATTAAATTAAATTAAATTAAATTAAATTAAATTAAATTAAATTAAATTAAATTAAATTAAATTAAATTAAATTAAATTAAATTAAATTAAATTAAATTAAATTAAATTAAATTAAATTAAATTAAATTAAATTAAATTAAATTAAATTAAATTAAATTAAATTAAATTAAATTAAATTAAATTAAATTAAATTAAATTAAATTAAATTAAATTAAATTAAATTAAATTAAATTAAATTAAATTAAATTAAATTAAATTAAATTAAATTAAATTAAATTAAATTAAATTAAATTAAATTAAATTAAATTAAATTAAATTAAATTAAATTAAATTAAATTAAATTAAATTAAATTAAATTAAATTAAATTAAATTAAATTAAATTAAATTAAATTAAATTAAATTAAATTAAATTAAATTAAATTAAATTAAATTAAATTAAATTAAATTAAATTAAATTAAATTAAATTAAATTAAATTAAATTAAATTAAATTAAATTAAATTAAATTAAATTAAATTAAATTAAATTAAATTAAATTAAATTAAATTAAATTAAATTAAATTAAATTAAATTAAATTAAATTAAATTAAATTAAATTAAATTAAATTAAATTAAATTAAATTAAATTAAATTAAATTAAATTAAATTAAATTAAATTAAATTAAATTAAATTAAATTAAATTAAATTAAATTAAATTAAATTAAATTAAATTAAATTAAATTAAATTAAATTAAATTAAATTAAATTAAATTAAATTAAATTAAATTAAATTAAATTAAATTAAATTAAATTAAATTAAATTAAATTAAATTAAATTAAATTAAATTAAATTAAATTAAATTAAATTAAATTAAATTAAATTAAATTAAATTAAATTAAATTAAATTAAATTAAATTAAATTAAATTAAATTAAATTAAATTAAATTAAATTAAATTAAATTAAATTAAATTAAATTAAATTAAATTAAATTAAATTTTTAAAAAAGTAATACTTGGCTGTAATAGTTAACTAACGTCAAATGAAAGAGAAAATGTTTCGAACTCAATATCCATATTTGCTCCAAATTAACTTAGTTAGCCCAAAAGCTTGTAAAAATTTCCTTTCAAATTATTTTACTTCAATGTTTTGAAAGCTTTTTAAACCGCAGAATTTTTACTTTCTTGACTATTTTTGTAATTGATTCCAATACTTATTCAAATATTTGCTTTCAACGTATCAAATGCATTCTAATTGAATTCTATTATCACCTCACACCACAAACCACATTGCTTCACATTTTGCAAAGCCACTACTAGAATTTTTGCTGGGTGTGCCCGTTCTGGCACACGACTTCAACTCTGGCGCTTCGGCGGCTCCTCAGTAAACGTGTAAAATGCTGCTAAAAGGCAATTAATTAAATTAAAAACTAACACAATAACAACAGTGAACAAACCACGACAACGACGACTTGAACTAAGCAGCACTTAAGGCGTTGCCTCCTTTTTTTATTATTGCTTCCCTTCTTGTTCTGGCCAAAAGCATTTACTACGAACGCTTGAAGTTGACGTGTCTCGCGTTCACTCGAAACTTCCTTTGTTAAAATGTGCCGTATAATTAAAAAGCGTGGTAAATATGTAAAAATAAAAGCACCAACACATTTTGCCAGGGTTTTTAATGTGCAGGGGATCTAAATTTTAAATGAAAAGTGCAAGCAAGTGCCGACTGGATTATCCGGCAGCACGTCTTACGTTCACAAAGCACAGCGAACAGTAAACGTTGGCTGCAAAAAGGAGTGCAACAAGCAGTTTTTAATTTTCTAACCCACAACATGCAACAAAGCACCATTTCAGCAACGGTTAAGCCCCACAAAAGCGACGCGCTTCAGCTCGGTTGCTGGCTAACAAAAGGCTACACTGGCGCCGCAGAACTGGAGCAAAGAGCAGCCGCTGAAAATCTGGCACACACACACACTTGTGCCAAGATGAAAATTCGCCAAATTGTTGATAAAACATGTGTGTGCCCGTTTCGTGCCACATCATTTACTATAGAAATTTGTTGCTGCTTTGTAGCATTTAGTTACAAATTGCCGCAGCGAGCATAAAAGTAGCCGAGACGGCATTCAGTAAAGTTTTGTTTAATTGTATTTTAATTAGATTTCTTTAAAGTGCACATCGCACAGTGGATGCTATGACTTTATTAGTTTTGCTGTGTATAAGTCAAAATTGTACAATTTTATTGCGCGTTTTTAGTGTTCTACACGCACTGAACTGTCGCATTGGTGAAAGTAAAAGTGGAAAAAAATTTTTTATGCGAAAATAAGAATTTGTCAAAGCAAAAGTTTTCATTCTGAAATTTGTGACGTATATGACTTTCGTTTCTTCGGTGGTTAGATGCCCAAAAAATTTAGTAACTTGTTAAAAAAAAAATTTTGTGACAAACTGAATTTCTTTAAAGTAAAAAAAGCTGCTAAATACATTTTACATTTAAAATCACGAAATCGCTAAGCTTAGCTTTTTATGCGCCAAAGCCATAGAGTAACCCTTTCGCTACAGGTTTTTACTGGGGAAAGTTAAAATGTTAAATTTTACGTTTTAGGCTTCTATGTGTTTATATTAGCAACATTCCATAAGAAATTTTTTAATTTTTATACTCGGACCCTGTATTTTAGAACGTTTTTCTATGAGAGCAACCACATCGCTGTGGCTGTAATAATTACTTAAACATAAAACTTTTTACGCATAACGAAAATTTGAATATTTCTTAATTTACTTCAGCCAAAATTAAAAAAAACAATATCTAAATTGAAAGAAAACGTCAAATTAAAAAGTTCTCTAATTTTTTCTGCTTCTTCTTCCTTTACTATGTCAAGATATACCATTAAAAAAACGTGTATACTTCTCTTCTCTAAACTTAAATATTCAGTTTATTAATTTCGTATTTTTCCTAAAATTTCAAATTATTCTAAGGACCAACAAAAAATGTATTCTTGAAACCATAGAGGATGCAGACGTCCACAAAGTAGCATGTTGCCATATCGCAACAACATAGCAATAGGGTTAACCATAAGTGCCTCAAAGTATGCTTTAAATATTCTACCAACCAAATTCTGCACAACTACTTTTCGGTTTCATCAATTAAAACGCTTTTAAGCTAGTTTAGTTTATTAGTTTGAATTCAATAGACAAACGCCTTAAAGTATGCTACAGCCATTTACTAAATTGAACAGCCTGCGAAATCTACACCTTTCAGGCAGTCATCCGCCGCTGTTTAATATGCAAATTGTTGCGCCAATCGTTTGCCTTAATCCTCCACCCTCCAACTTTCCCCTCCTCTCTCCCCTGTGGTACTCACACCACTCTCTGCCAACGCCTTCTCACACTTCACACCTTCTGCGTAGAGCGCGCCGTCTCCAGTCGTTTTAACACAGCTACGCACAGCGATTTAATTGCAATTCGGCGCCGCCCTCCGTTGTCCTCCTTCGTCGCCGTGGCCGCTTATATGCAAATGACTTGCAATTGCCAATTGCGCGCAGCATTTGCCACTCCTGTTGCTGTGTGCTGGCGAATTAATCATATTCAGTTGGTCTTAATTGCCGTTTGCATTGGCAATTTGCAGCAATAATTCAATTGTGATTACAATTGTTTTTCGTTTTTCTCATTTTTGTTCCAAATTATTTGTACCTTCGTTTCGTACGCCACACATGTCGCTTACGCCCTCAACACTGATTGACGCCCACTCTTTTATACTGTTTTAATTGTCAAATTAAATTGTAATGTTCCAGTTCCATTGTTCAGCGCTTTGGTTGGTCTGTAATTTCATTTAAAAAAAACTCTCTGAGTACCATTACCGGTGTCTGCTACAAAATGCACCTGTCTCCATTTTTCTCACCCCAATTCCTTCACACTTGATTGCTTTGTCAATGCGCATTGCATCTTTTTTTTAAGCTAAAAGCGCCTAAAAGCAGACACGTGTGGGCCACATATCGATGTCCGCATGTTGCTATGCTTTTGGAAGGCTGTTGCTGTTGCTTTTTCTGCTAAATTGCATTCACCATTTTGTTATTGTTGTTGTTGTTGGCAAATAATGCCATTATTTACCGCCGACAAACATGAATCCATCATTACTACGTGCGTCTGTGTGCTACGCTCGACTACTTCCCGGCAACCGACGCTATCGATTTGCGCTTCTCACATCCAGCGCCCATCCCACACTTGTCGTCTGGCCACTGTTATGACAACTGTCCAACGCAACGCAACAACCCCTCAGATTTATTGACAATATTCGATGGCAAAATTTTCGCCGGTCATCATTGCACGTTTTCGCTCTTTTATTTTCCGTCTCTGCTTTTATTTTGTGTCTAATGCGTTGCCATTGTATCCGTTCGTCTGTGTAAGTCTGTATCTGTGGTTGTGTGAGTGTGAGTGCGACTGTGCGGTCTGCACGTGCTGTGACGCATTTGTATGCCAAGCTTTTCGCACTTTATTCTCTTCGAGTCTCAAGTATTCGTCTGCGCCTTGTTGTCGGTTTTTGCCGTCTTGCCACCTAATTCAATTTATGCCGTAAGATTTGCTTTTGTATTTCGCATCAGCCATGCATTCTTCTGCGTATTTTAGTTCATTGATATTTTGTGGAACTTTTTATTATGCGTTTTCGTCTCGCCTTGAAGTGTTCTGCCTGATTAAATTCAGTTTCTTGCTTGACCAAAGTTGCGCTTTGTCACAAATCTGCCGCGTTGTGCAGCTGCACACTTTTAGTTGCCTTCTAGCTGAAACCAAGTTTGCGAAAATGCTGCAGAACATGTCTACAAATTTGAATGCATACAAAATCAATCAATGTGCTTTGAATTATGGAAAATTCTTTGGATTTCAACTAAAGTTACTGAAGTATATTTTTATAGCATACTTTAAGGCGTTAAATAGCTAAATTTGAACGTAACAGATAGCTTTGCAAGTGCATATTTAGGGGCTCAATGTGGATTTACTTGAAAGTATGCAATGTCAAGGAGTTAAATTTTTAATTAATGTATTTTATTTTATTTAATTTAATGTAATTTAAATTAAATGAATTTAATTTTATTTAATTTAATGTAATTTAAATTAAATGAATTTTTCTTTATTTTATTTAATATAATTTAATCTAATCTAATCTAATCTAATCTAATCTAATCTAATCTAATCTAATCTAATCTAATCTAATCTAATCTAATCTAATCTAATCTAATTTAATTTAATTTAATTTAATTTAACTTAATTTTATTTTATTTTATTTTATTTTATTTAATTTAACTTAATTTTATGTCAAAAAATTACATTTTTAATTAATTAATTTAATGTAATGTAATGTAATGTAATGTAATGTCATTTCATTTCATTTAATTTCATTTCATTTCATTTCATTTCATTTCATTTCATTTCATTTCATTTAATTTAATTTAATTTAATTTAATTTAATTTAATTTAATTTAATTTAATTTAATTTTATTTTATTTTATTTTATTTTATTTTATTTTATTTTATTTTATTTTATTTTATTTTATTTAATTTTATTTAATTTAATTTAATTTGTTTTAGTTGATTTGATTTGTTTAAAGTTAAGTTTAGTTTGGTTTAGTAAGGTTTATAGATTAGTCTGGTTTAGTTTAGTTTAGTCCAGTTCATTCCAGTATTCCAGTCAAGGAATTAAATTTTTAATTAATTAATTTAATGTAATGTAATGTAATGTAATGTAATGTAATGTAATTTAATTTAATTTAATTTAATTTAATTTAATTTAATTTAATTTAATTTAATTTAATTTAATCTAATCTAATCTAATTTAATTTAATTTAATTTAATTTAATTTAATTTAATTTAATTTAATTTAATTTAGTTTAATTTAATTTAATTGAATTGAATTTAATTGAATTTAATTTAATTTAATTTAATTTATTTTAATTTAATTTAATTTAATTTAATTTAATTTAATTTAATTTAATTTAATTTAATTTAATTTAAATTAATTTAATTTAATTTAATTTAATTTAATTTAATTTAATTTAATTTAATTTAATTTAATTTAATTTAATTTAATTTGATTTAATTGAAGTGAATTGAATTGAATTTTATTTAAATTTAATTTGTTTTAGTGGATTTCATTTGTTTTAAGTTAAGTTCTGATTAGTCTGTTTTAGTTTAGTCCAGTTCATTTCAGTATAGTTTAGTTTGTTTTAGTTTAGTTTATAGTTTGGCTAAGTTAAGTCTAGTTAACCCTTATTCTCATACCCGGGTACCCGGGTGCCCACTGCGATGTATTTTCGTGAAAAAAACTGACAAATAATGACAATTTTTTTTTTACCTTCCGGATCCTCGTTATTTAGGCGAAAAGCGAACAAATCATATATTTAAAAAATTTTGTTTTCTATATTGAAAACTTAAAAATTTCATGAAATGGGTACCCCGGGTGCCAAACGACGTTAGTAAGTTTGGGTATGAGAATAAGGGTTAAGCTTCTATTTTGGTTTACTTAAGTTTAGTTTAGTTTGAAGATTTTAAATGAGAAATGCGAATCACAAAGAGGCATCAAATTTAAATAAGTTATGATTTTTTGTCATTGTTTAATAATTAAAATTTCCCGTTGGATTATAAAAATCATTGAATTAAAAAGAAAACTTCATCAAAAATCAATTTTATTGCCAACTTTTACCAGAAGTTAAATGCTGCAATAAATTCATTACACCAACAACAAGCAACCGTGCATAACCTTCAAAAGCGAAAGGTCACTTTGCATAGCCTTTAAAAAATTTTACGAACATTTCTGCATATTTTTTTGTTTATTTCGTTTGTGTATACCCGCACAAAGTATTCGCTGACATTGAAGGGACGAAAAGGAAGCGGCAAGCCGCGACAGCAACACCGGTTCGCAGCGTACGTTTCTATAAATCAAACACCAAAAACGTACAAAATAAATAACAACTTGTATTGCAGAGCAAACCAAAATGTTGGCAACAACAACAGCAACAAAAATAAAGAAGAAACACACAAACGAATAAAATGGCGGCGGCAGTGGGCAGAAACGGTAGCAGCGCCGAACATAAAAATTGTAGGGAATAACAGAGTGAAATAAGTGTGACACGTAATTACCATTTTTCACAGTTGGACGCTTTACGTTCAACAGCCCAGCCCAGTTTGGCCACAGCAGACCCGATGCCAAACACACACACACATACACACACACACACACACACATAAAACACACACACACACATACAGACACACATTCGGTTAGGCAAAGGCGGCAATATAAATGCGAATGAAAAAACCAACTGACGGAAAAGGGCAACGCGAAAAAAAAATATTTAGCACCGAGCGAGTTTTATGCGGGCGGTTTCCCGTTGTTGGAGGAAAAGTATATCTGCGATTACGATTCTCTTTTCCCATTTGTATGCAGTAAATCAAAATTTTATAAATAAACCGCGAGTAAATAAACATTAAAATGCATGTTGGCCGTTGGCTATTGGCATTGACCGTGACAGTGGCAGTGGCAGTTGGCGTAAGGACGACTTAAATGCTGCGACAGCAGGCAGCCGGTCATTAAATTGACAAAGCGTAATTTGTGTGTAGTCTGCAATTAGGCGCCAAAGCGTATGCAAAACTACGTAATGGCGTGTCGGTGTTGGTCCTTTTTCGGAACGCGACAATTGGCTGGCGAAATTTTTCAAGTGCAATTCACTTTTGGCTATTTGCATATTTTGTAGATTTGTGCATGTCGCGGCATTAAAATGCCAGTGCAGTGCAATGGTTGCTAACGACTCAAAGTCTGAGAAAGAAAGAGAGAGAGAGAGCGAAAAGCAGGACCAAATTTACATATGAAAATTATGGAAAAGGATAGTCATACCTTAAATCGTATTTTATTTCAAGTTAAAGAGGGACAAATTGTTGTATAATTGTGCAAAAAGCGGAAAAAACTATCAATCAACATGAATGAAGATGATGAAAGTGCAACCTTCCATAGCACTCAGTTTTTTCGGACTATTGTACTATGACCAAAGAAAAAGGTAGGAGAGAGAAAAGGCATAGGAGAGGAGCATTGGTTAGAGGTCCTCACTCCCCTCACACTTCATAGATTCTTTAAGAAACCTGAGGAGGTTGGGCTTCGCTTACTTATATTTAATATAAGCCTCTGGCTTCTCGAGAACGCTGAACAGTGGCAGATAAAGGGTTCTGTTGTGTAAACGTCCTTGAGACAGAATCATCGATGGTTCGCATGTTTCCCTCAGTTCCTTCATCTCCAGTCGAAGAAGAAATTTTCTCCTCACTCGTTCTTATAAAAATATACTACGAAAATCCTGCACTTTAAGGCCGTTTAAAATGCAATATTTAAGCAAATTTTTAGGCGCAGTTGGCATGTTAGTTCTATTGATTAATAGCACAAATAAGGCAGCAAATTGTCTCACTTCAGCAGGAAGAGCACATCGAAAGCCTAACCTACTCACTTCAGCACTAACAGCATCCGAAAGTATGCTACACACACACACACACACACACAATATGCTTTCGCGCAGGTAAAAAGCCAGCAAAAGGCGACGGGCGTCAAAATAAAACATCAGCGCAAATTTACAATTCAATTGAGCGCTTTCCAAGTGCCGCAGCCGAAACGAGTAAGCAATGAAAAAAAAGCACATTGGTTGTTTGGGCACACGGAAACCTTAAATATGCAAAGCTGCACTTTGTTACGTGTAGAGCTCAAAAGTAATTCGCCAAAAAGCGCGCTACAATTTTTTGTACACACACACATACACGCGCAAGTGACCCTTGGGCGTTGTTGGCCCCACAGGAAGTTTTAGTTGAAATGGGAAAAAAATAAAACTGTGCATTTGTTGTGCCGTGCCATGCAATTTGTAAGCGATACATGCAATTTTTTATTTGTGTTTATATTTTTTTTAAGTTAGTTCGTATATCACATTTAGGCGAACTTTCAAAAGGAAGCCATACAAAGTTGCCAGTTTTGCTGATTTTCGCTTTTTTTTTTTGCTTATGCTAAAACTCGTATTTTTTGTTGTTGTATTTTTGCGCTTTGCTTGTTGCTTGATTTTTGGACAACACAGCGCCAAAGGATTTCCATTAGGATAACAATTTTTTCGAGCAAAAACGGCAACACGACACGTAGCGCTGAATATTTGCATATACGATTTGTGTGTGTATGTGTGCGTGTATGTGTGACTCTGCGCGCTTTTTTCGGCTGCTTTACGTTGGCATTTTCAATGGTCGTGTTATGGTGCTCCCTTTGGATTATTTTATTATTGCCTGCTGTGCGCTTTTGCAAGTCAATAAATTATAACGAGCGCAAGGATGCTGGAGCGCAATCGCAATTTTTTCCGTGTGCCTTTCGTTTGTGCTGCAAGCTTTTGATATCTGCTAGTTGACGCTGGACGTACGAGGAGATGTTCGCAGGCACACAAAAGTTGTAAAATGAATTGTAATTGGAATCTGGCAAGTAAGCATTTGACCTTTTCTCAGCGTGTGCGAGGGTGTGTGGATTGTAAAGAAGTTACAATTTGTTAGAGGAACAATGAGTGGAATTTATATATATTTCTTCAATCCGCTGAGCACAAAAGAATTCGGCACTTTAGTGCTGCAAATTTCCGTTCTTAACATTTTGAAAGCCAAATAAATGTGCACAGAGCCCGAGCGGATTAAAACGGCACACATAAATACATAAAACCACACAAAGAGGCCAAACAATGCGGCGACCAACCGATGGAGATGACTGCAACGAAATTCAAGTCCGTCATGTAGCACACTTAAAGGCGCAGAAGTTCCCCCATTTTTAAAACCACACTGCACACAACAAACACAAATTACTGCAAATCGCTGCTACAAATAAGCAATTTATTTGCCTATTTGCTGCAACGCCCATCGCAATAACGGACTATTAGGCCTTCGCTGGCAGCAAAACACACTTCAAGGGGCTCGACCGAAAACATTTGGCAACATTGAATCAATACTCGAACGTCGCGCAGAAGGCGCAGAGCATTGGTGAACGAACACAACAAGTGCCATAAGGACGCAACGGGGCGACATGCAGCTTACTGACTTTGCGTTCTGCTGCCGGTCAAGCGGAAAATGTTAATGAAAATCCTATAAAACTGAACACTGGCACGCACATGTGCGGACGTAAGCGGTGACATATGGCTAGCTGGCCAAATTGGCTAATGTGCCGCATTTATGCGTAGCATACTTTTAGGAAATTACGAAATAAGGCAAATGAAACGAGAATAGTATTTCGAATAGTTTTTTCATTTGCGGAAATGTAATAAATTTTTGTATTTTGGGGGTCGCGAGATTAACGGTCGAGGGAAAGATCTGTTGCATGCTTTCAGGCCAAGAAAAAGTATCTTATTAATTAAATTACTAATTAAATTAAATTAAATTAAATTCAATTCATTTCAATTAAATTAAATTAAATTAAATTAAATTAAATTAAATTAAATTAAATTAAATTAAATTAAATTAAATTAAATTAAATTAAATTAAATTAAATTAAATTAAATTAAATTAAATTAAATTAAATTAAATTAAATTAAATTAAATTAAATTAAATTAAATTAAATTAAATTAAATTAAATTAAATTAAATTAAATTAAATTAAATTAAATTAAATTAAATTAAATTAAATTAAATTAAATTAAATTAAATTAAATTAAATTAAATTAAATTAAATTAAATTAAATTAAATTAAATTAAATTAAATTAAATTAAATTAAATTAAATTAAATTAAATTAAATTAAATTAAATTAAATTAAATTAAATTAAATTAAATTAAATTAAATTAAATTAAATTAAATTAAATTAAATTAAATTAAATTAAATTAAATTAAATTAAATTAAATTAAATTAAATTAAATTAAATTAAATTAAATTAAATTAAATTAAATTAAATTAAATTAAATTAAATTAAATTAAATTAAATTAAATTAAATTAAATTAAATTAAATTAAATTAAATTAAATTAAATTAAATTAAATTAAATTAAATTAAATTAAATTAAATTAAATTAAATTAAATTAAATTAAATTAAATTAAATTAAATTAAATTAAATTAAATTAAATTAAATTAAATTAACTTAAATTAAATTAAATTAAATTAAATTAAATTAAAATTACATTAAATTAAATTACATTACATTAAATTACATTACATTAAATTAAATTAAATTAAATTAAATTAAATTAAATTAAATTAAATTAAATTAAATTAAATTAAATTAAATTAAATTAAATTAAATTAAATTAAATTAAATTAAATTAATTAAATTAAATTAAATTAAATTAAATTAAATTAAATTAAATTAAATTAAATTAAATTAAATTAAATTAAATTAAATTAAATTAAATTAAATTAAATTAAATTAAATTAAATTAAATTAAATTAAATTAAATTAAATTAAATTAAATTAAATTAAATTAAATTAAATTAAATTAAATTAAATTAAATTAAATTAAATTAAATTAAATTAAATTAAATTAAATTAAATTAAATTAAATTAAATTAAATTAAATTAAATTAAATTAAATTAAATTAAATTAAATTAAATTAAATTAAATTAAATTAAATTAAATTAAATTAAATTAAATTAAATTAAATTAAATTAAATTAAATTAAATTAAATTAAATTAAATTAAATTAAATTAAATTAAATTAAATTAAATTAAATTAAATTAAATTAAATTAAATTAAATTAAATTAAATTAAATTAAATTAAATTAAATTAAATTAAATTAAATTAAATTAAATTAAATTAAATTAAATTAAATTAAATTAAATTAAATTAAATTAAATTAAATTAAATTAAATTAAATTAAATTAAATTAAATTAAATTAAATTAAATTAAATTAAATTAAATTACTTAAACACAACACCTGCACAGATTTTGTTTCCAACCCAGCAGCACACAAATCTCGAGCTTCTTCCAGTTTCCTTTTCTACTTTTCCTTCTGTAGCGCATTTACTGCCTTTCTGGTCTGCTCTTCTTATTTCGGTTCTGCTTGAAAACCGCCTCCCCGCTTCCCCATAATACTCTCGTTAGGCTAATCAACGTTCTATATACATTACGCTCTGTATAGAAAATATACGATTTATTGCACTAAACTGACGGCTTTTAACTTTTATGGGCATTGCATAAATTACCGCTTCGTCGTTGAGGGCCATTAGGTAATTTGCGGCCGTGCGACATTTATTGCAGCCAACAGTGAAATGCGGCCCACCTCCCGCCGCCCCATTCCAGCACTAACACTTAGTGGCAGAATTGGCAGCGCTAATTAATTAAGGACATTCGTGCAATTGACTACAAACCGAAAACCACCTGCCACAGCGCGAGCAAATTTGTGCTGCAGACTTTTGAAAGCCCGCTGTGGCCACAAGCCCAATAAGTGGATGAATGTGTTAGATGGGGCTGGGCTGAGCTGCTGCCGCACATCGGCATTAATGTCGCCTTGTTGGCAAACTGATTTTCAAGTATTTTACACTCTATTTCGTTCATCACTTCAAGCCGAGAGCGCAGGTCACAGCTGCAATGCTGACCTAAATTATGGAAAGTCATTGAATTGCGGCAAATTGCCAGCGGTGTTGCATGACAGCCCGAACGGGTGTTGGAGGGGAATTGAAATTCACAACACACTCGTTGAGCGCATACAATTTTGTCAACATATCGACAAGGCTTAGCGGGATTTTGCATCCCGATCGGAGTGTGTGTGTGTGTGTGTGTGTGCAGTTTAAACAATTTGAATTATTACCAAAAGTCCCGAACGCATTGGCGCAGGCTCGGAGAAAACCGCACTAAAATGTCAATGCCCGAAGGCAAAAATTTTTAGTATGCATTGAAAATTTCCAGACTATCATACACACAAATTTACAGCTAATGAAAATCAGTTCGCACACACAACTACACACACTCAAACATGCATAGCGTGAGTGGCTGAGTGTTGGTTTTGGGTTATGAAAAGTTTGCATTGTGCTCGCAGTACCAAAGCTGAAGTGTGGTTTTGATGAATTTTCCGAGCAGGAAATTTAATTCCGTTGACGTAAAATGCTTATTTGCCAATATTGACGGATACAGAGGCACAGGTTGGTGTGTATGTGTGTGTGTTTTAAAAATCAACATAAGTGGGTCAGAGCAAAACGGGCCGCACGGTCACCCAAACAAAAGTCAATTAGCCATGACGTCGTGTCGGTCCTAATTAATTGAGTTTTCACTTTATGTGACGCTTGGCAGGCAGTAAACGTGGGTTAAATGATTTTGAATAGAATGATGATGGCATATTTTATTAAGTTAGTTAAGACTTGAGTTTTAACATTTTGTAATTGCAAAAAAATTTGATTTTTGTGTTTTTTCAGCAATATCGCGCGAAGATGGCGACGAGCCGCAGCATCACCATCCTCATCATCACCACCATCATCATCATCGCGGTGGACACAATCACGGTAATAAAGTTCCATACAACGGTTACAACTCCGAAGAGTATCTGGACAGACTGGAGCCAAATGGGAATATACCAGCGGATAAATCGAATTGCAGATATGGAGGTAAGCGAACAAAGGCAATTTTTCTCATATACTAACATGGGTAGTTATTATTTATTTACATAAATATATAGGAATATAATTATATTTGTATATACTTGGAATTATAAAAAGAAAGTGAAAGCGTTTCAGTTGGCTAATTAAGTACTTTGTGCTAAGAATTCCTATTGTAATTGACTCCTTATTGAACTGAACATACATCACAAACTTTGAACGTCAAGAGTTTTTATGTATTTGAGAGTTATGGAAATATTGGGCCCTGCTTTCGAATAACTACTTACACTTTTCTTTAAAGGGAACAGAAAAGTGCAGACCACATTTGTTGTTCTCGATGAACAATTGGCTCTTCCTGTTCATAGCAAACACCCCAGGAATTTAACTCAAACTTTTCCAAACTTTAGCCCTTGAAAAAAAGGTCAAATGAAAGGAAACTAGCAAACTTGTGAATCTTACCAAAACCCTGATCGTGATTATGGCGATCTCCCGTTGATAACAACACGAATTTGACCCAAATTAGAGCCTTTGAAAAAATTCGAATGAAAGGCAGCGTTAGAAAAAAAGTTCCATTTATAAAAAAATCCCCTAAAGTGAACTGAATCCTTTGGTACTGAAGCTTTCTTAGGAACATAGTCTCTCGACGGAGCTGCGGCCTATTTAATTGAACCTCTCTTTCCTGTGTCAATAACACTACTCGATACGAATAATGCACCTAAAAATAAGTGTTTTCTAGATTAATTTTTGGCCGCTGAAAACGAAGCGAAAATTAAAAAAAATTTCAAGAAGAAAAATTTTCAGGTAAAAAAAAAATACTTGTTTTGAATTGCAGCTTGGAAATTCATACATCTAATTTTTATTCTATTTTGGTCCTTAAAGTTTAAATAGTAGATTTAGTTAAAACGAGACAATTTTCCTCTTTCATTTGCTACTCATATCTTCATTATTGCATAACAGCAAATATTAAAAAAAATCGTTTATAACATTTTTAAGTCCTTTTAAAATGACATCTGATCAGAAAATGAAAAACCAACTATGTCAGGTTACTATGAATTACTTCTAGTTTCATGTCTATATCAACATTTGGATGGGTCTCGACAAAGTGTTTTTGTTTTTTGTCGCACGGTTAATGTAAAGTTGGTGATTTCACTCAGAACTTTGTCATTTTTCTTTCGATTCTATTGATGTTAGGCTTAACATTTTTACAAATAATATATCTTTCATCTTAGATCTAAAAGCAACAAAAAATAATTTATTTTATATGTAAAAAATCATTCGAAAATTTATAGTTTTTGAAAATAATGGAAAAATTCATTCAATTCATTCATTCAATTTTTTTTCCAAACTTTCACGGTCAGTAACTTTCCCAAATCTCATCTGATTTGGACAATCTATATATAGCTGGAAAGGTGGAGGTATTATCTTCTGAACAATGGACGGTTTGTATTTTTCGGATGATTCGTATACTCATAACTGAAACAACAGGGGAAAAACTGGTTTATATAAGACTTTTCTAAAACGCTTCTTAAGAAATTTTTTTTATTTTTGTACTTTTGTGTTTAGCGACGCAAAATTAGTCTAAAAAATACTTCCGTTTTAGGTGTACGCGATTAGACCATTTTTTGTCGATGGTTGCCAATTAGGTTCCTTAACCCTTTCAACCCCAAAGTTGCCTGAGAGCAACTTCACCTATTTGTCATCTTATAGCAAAAGCTACGATTGATTTAGGGGTTTAATTTAAGTAGGCACCAACAAATTAATGTTTTAAGAAATGAATTCAAAGCAAATTACAACAATTTTACTGTTATCCGCAAAATAATTTCCAGTAATTTGCAGCGATAACAGGAAAACTTTGTGTTCTAATTGAAGTCTACGAATTGGGCGCGTTTGATCAAAACCCTGTTTCTTTTAATAATGGTTAAATCAAATCAAAAAGTGATAATTTTGTATTTTTCCATAAATTTTAAATAATTTTTCTGTAATTAAAAAATATTGATACAAAATTTATTTAACCCGTTTTAAGCTAAAATTGTTCTAAAGTAAACTAGCTCTACAACTCTAACAAAGAGGCGTGGCGACTTCAAATGTCGTGTGCACACTTCTTAGGCAAATGTTTCATGATTTAAATACCAAAAAGTAATAAATAAAATTAAATATGCCGTAAAATTTTTCCATTTTATAGCTTTGCTATTAAAGATTCTCGACTAAAGTAGAACTACGTATTTTATTTGAATCTTTGTCGTTCTCAAAACGTTTCTTCAAAGATTCATGTATTTATTGTGGATATTTGGTTATGTTTGCATTAAATATTTGTAAAAATTTCCAAAATACCTATATTTCTCATATTCACTTCCACCCACGCAGAACCACTGAACAAACTTCTTAAAATAGCCAAGTAAGTCATTGCGACACGTACTCAATGACCCCATACGCCCCGACACTTATGAGCCGAAAAAAGCATCTGCCTGTCCGGCCTTCAAAGTTTCCCCATTCAATACGCAACGCTGCTTATCACATGTTTCAGCTACTTAACGTTTAATCTAATTCGTAATCTTAACAAACTAATTTAATGTATTGAAAGTTGTTATTTATGAGCCAAAGTCGAAGTGGGTCGTCGAAAGTACTGCGAAAAGCCGTAACTAATTACAACATCAGCCCTTCGCGAAAGCGAGACATGTGTAATACCACTTCGCCGCCTCCCCCAAAACACTTGCCACAACACAAATCATGCCGACTCACGTCCGTCCCCCGCCCCTGACAGTCGCCTGTGCCGCTATGGGCGCTTTAAATGTGGGCCAAATGCGGACAGCTTACGACGTGCCACCACAAAGAAAACATAAACAGTTCGCATGTATAGGGAAACTTTTGTTTTTCGCCGCAATGTAATTTATCAAACGTTAAGAAAAAAAAAATCAACAACAACAACATAACACCCACAAAAGCAACAAAAACGTTACGTTATTTTGATACATTAATAATTTCTGCGAAATAACGCCGCATTTAGCCGGAATTTCGACGAACAGCAGAGTTGGCCACAGAAAGAAATTATGCCACGTTAGTGTTGCGTTGCGTTTTGTTGCCACACACTCTTCGGCTCTTGTGCCGGCCGCTTTTTGTATTCGCCCAGTTTGTGGTCCTGCGTTTTGTCGGCTTTCGGTTTGATTGTTTGGATGATGATGAAGTGTAATAAATTTAATGCTTGTTGTTGCTGTCGTAGCTGATGTGCGGATTGTTTTTCTTGCTGCTGCTGCTGCTGCTGCTTTGGATGTGTTTTTGCGCCTTCACTCGTGTTTGCAATGAATTTTTGTAGATTTCTTCTTGTTGCCAAATCATTCTTATGGCATCGTTGCGCTATGCCTGCGTTGCATATTAATCGCTCGTCGCTTATTTGGTAATGGGTTTTGGTAATAATCACGCAATTTAGGCGAGAAGAAATGAGCGAGTTCGAGTTGTTTTTTTTTTTTTTAAATTGCTGCTAACACAAAGTTTCTGTTTAAGTGATATTAGTGTGAAAATTCAAGGAAATTTTTGCTTTTGAAATGCGTTTAACAATTAAGAAATCTAAACTATTTATGTATAATTGAAAAGCATCTACAAATAGACTGAAAACGCAATAAAATCAGCAAATTTTTGTACACCATTGCATTGCATTCGAAAAAGAAGAGTGAAGGAACATTCAATATTAAAACTCAGAACAGATTCTCAATTTTATAATTGACACAAAATTATTGGTTTTTCTCGAAGCGAAAAATGAGAAAGAGGGAAAGAAAATTTAGCATTAAAATTTAATACGAACAAAAGAATATTATTATTTTTTAGTTCTACATTAGACGTGTGGTTGACAGTACAAGCTTCAAGTACAAGCTTTTTATTTTAGGGGAAAAAATTCTTTCACCCTACTTGTCACAATGATGATTCATGATTTACAGTTTTTAATTAAATGAAATAATAATTTAATTAAGAATTAAATGAAATAAGATTGTAATTAAATTTAAATTGCAGGTACTCATAATACTTCTCTACACTAAACACATAATTCTTTTTTAGACTAATTTTCAGGGACCGTACCGGTTATGGTTTTTATAAAAAAGTCAGATTTTAATTGTTATCTTTTAACTTTTATTTGCGACTTAACTTAACTTTTATTTGCTGCGATGATGCGGACGAGGAGGAGAGTGTTGAGCACCTGATGTGCCACTGCCCAGCACTAGCGAGGAGACGACTCCGGGTGCTGGGTGCGCCGTTCTTCAGCGGTTTGGCCGACCTCACAGGACCCAGCATCGGACGCATCGCCCGATTCATTACGGAATCGGGATGGCTCCTGCCTGACACCCGGGGGGGTGCGCAAACCTGAAGGGCGGCCACGTCCTTCACGTGGTACCACAACGGGCCGCCACCCTAACCTAACCTAACTTTTATTTTTACCGACAAAAATAAAAGTTATTTTGTGCCTATTATCATATCAGGCAAAAATAACTGTTACTTTTGACTTTTATTTTATCGGTAAAAAATAACAGTTATTTTGTGACTTATTTTTTCGGTCAAATATATCAGGCAATTTGAATTTTTTCAAAGGGGGTTTGAACGACAAAAAAAACTATTAATACCATTGTTTTCGTCTCAGCAGCCCGCACATTCTGAGCTATAAGACTTGTGCGACGAAAAAAATGGTATCAATAATTTTTAAGTCGGCCAACGGCCTTTGAAAAAATTCAAATTGCCTGATATATTTGACCGAAAAAATAAAAGTCACAAAATAACTGTTATTTTTACCGATAAAATAAAAGTCAAAAGTAACAGTTATTTTTGCCTGAAATAATAAAAGGCACAAAATAACAGTTAATTTTAACTTTTATAGTAAAAGTCTAAAATTTAAAAGGCGTTTAATATTCGTAGAGCTTAGGCCATTTCGATCATAATGGGATATTTAAAAAAGTCCACTGAAATTTTTTTCGTTATGCCTTTTTGATTTAAAAATTGTAAAATAACAGTTATTTACGGTCCCTGCTAATTTTACATCGCTGAACATGAAACTGAATATCAAAAAATTTTCTTAAGAAGCATTTAAGAAAAATCTTAAAAAACCAGTTATTTCAGTTATGAGCACATATCTCGTAAACGAATCATCTGAAAAATACAAGCCACCCTTTGTCCAAAAAGTAAAACCTGAGCCTCTCCAGCAATATATAGATTGTCCAAATCAGATGAGATTTGGGAAATTTACTCACGGTAAAATTTGAAAAAAAAAAATTTGAATGAATGAATTGAATGCATTTTTCTATAATTTGTTCATGAATTTTTTATAGATAAATTATGTTTTCTTGTTTTCAAATTTAAAATGAAAGATATATTATTTGTCAAAGTGTTAAGCCTAACATCAATAAAATCGAAATTACAAGGAATTACAAGGAACTGAGTGAAAACACCGATATTATATTACATCGTGCAACAAAAAAAATACACTTTTGTCGAGACCCATCCAAATGTTGATATAGGCGTGAAACTAGATTTCATTCATAGTAACCTGGCATAGTTAGTTTTTCATTTTCTCAGATGGCCTTTCAAAAGGACTTTAAAATTTAGTTAGTTATGTTCAAAAACTATAAATTTTCGAATGCATTTTTTATAGATAAAATAAATTATCTTTTCTTGTTTTCATTTTCTAGTTTTCTAGTTTTTATTTTCTCAGATGTCCTTTCAAAAGGGCTTTAAAATTTCAAAGACATAAACATGACAAAGATTTTTTTTTAAATTTTGTATCAAACGAAAGAGGAAAATTGTTCCCTTATAATTAAATTTTCTTTTTTGAACTGTCAGAACCAAAATATGTCAGTGAGGTTCGAGAAAAATGATATGTTTTGGATCTCAGCCTGTAGGTTCATACTCTAAATCTTGTTATTCTATCTTTATTAGTTAAGAGTAAAAAACTTGTTTCCATAGACAAAAATTGTTCTAAAAAAAAACCAAGATTTTTCGGAAAAGCTTCTTAAAAAATGTTTTGATTTTTAGTTTCGTTTTCAGCGGTCCAAATTAGTCTAAAAAACACTTTTATTTTTAGGTGCATTTTTCGTGTCGAATAGTGTAATCTCTCATTGTGAGTTGCTATCGAGAACTTCCTTCTTCCGTTTGTTGAGAACAAAATTTAGTAAATGAAACATGTTTCTTGTCCCTCAAATGATTTGCATTTCTCTGAAAATTGAAGGCTCGTGTTGGACATTAGCTGAAAATTAAATGTTTGCAGTGTTGAAATAAAATTGTTTATCATACACAAAACACAACATAGTGTCGTCAATTAAACATTGCAACCATTTATCTCAATTCGTGCAATTTGACACGCTCCGAAATGTTCACTTTTGTTAGTGCCAACATGAAAGTTCGCTGCCCATTAACCAGAAAGTCAACAACGCAACAACAACTCGTTTTCGCTACGCGTCTTTGCTCGGCTGCTGGCGCTGGCGAATTGCTAAGAAGCTTAGTAAGCAAATGTGTCGCGGCATGGCTCTTATCGCCAGCATGAAAGCAACAAAACAACTGAAATTGTCTTATAATGACCTCCGCAATTGGTTGAAATAAATGCCAAGATACGACAGAACAGAAACTGGAACAGCTCAACAACAGGCCAGCAGGACAACGGAACGAACGCATAACGCAAAACTACAAAATGTCGCCGCAACAACAATGTTGAATGTACCGAAGAGCAGCAACTACGCCTGCAGGACCAAAGCAGCGCCGCGTGCTCGATGTACGGTCGTACGTAATAATCAGGATGTCATAATATAAATTGCGATATTATGCAAACAATCCACCACTGACAGTTTAACGCTGTGAATTGTGTGAGTTGACGTTTTGTGGCGGCGGCCAAAATGTGCGCGACGCAGTCGAGCGCCATGAAACAACGGAAATGGAAATATTAGCAAACAATTGCACAGCCAAACAACAAACACAAATGCACATACACTAAGCTTGTGTTGCCACTACACACACACACACACACACACACACACACCGACATACACGAGCGGAAAGCGCAGCGCCGAGCGGCGCACCAGTCACCGTAATGCGCTGTCATAACGGCGGGAAACGCTGTCACAGTTATCATGCGCTCAACTTTGCGCTGCAACGACGCCGTGCCACACCGAGCGATGGCTGACTGCACACGCGTTGCAGTCGGCAGCGTTTAGGGAGTGCAGCAGCACCGGCGGCGGCGACGGCGGCGGATGCTACTTTATTACAAAACATAATAAATTACTCATTTTCCAACTCAGCTGGCATAATGACGCATCGACGCACACGAATGAAGCGCGTACGGCATGTGACAGGCAGACAGACAGACCGACCGACCGACAGACAGGACCGGCACAGACACACTTGTCAGCCGTTTGCTCGAGTGCCGCCGTCTGAGAAGTTTAATAGGATAAATGACAGCAGTTCGGCAGCGCTACATGCAACGTGCAGCTTGCAACAACAACTCGCATGCAGGTTTCACAAGACACACGTTGCATGTGTGTGCGAGTGTGTGAGTATGCACCGTGTGCTGCAAGGCGGTGAAATAAATTCATTATTAACTTTTTATTTCTTGTCTTCAGCTTGAATGCGTTTTATGCAATTTTGTGCGGCAAGTGCTGCACAAATGTCAAAGTGTCCTGGGAAAAATGTCAAGTGGGCGAAATTGCACTTGAATGGCGGAAATTATTGCATTAATGTGTGCGTGGATTGACATGCGTTATTCATAATTTTTGTATGCCAGCAATTGGGATAGTGAGAGAAGTAAATTCTGACATTTTTAGTCTTTAAGTTGTAAAGTTGTAGTAGTAGTAGTTTGTAGTAGTAGTTGTTTAAAGTTGTCAAAATAGCTTAGGAACAGCAACAAACGAATGAACGTAACTATCCAGGAAGCACCACGAGGAGGCTGTATGTCGATCTGAGAAGGAACAAAGGATCGTACAGTGCTTCGATTTCATACAAAATTGAGACAAAAATCGAAGGACTGCTTAAAATTCGCTGAAATTTTGCAATCTGAGTAACTTTGGGGTGATTTTGGGTTCTCCAAAAAACATATAGTTTTTAAAAAAATCAAATACATAAAACCGATTATGTCATTTCCACCGAGCCTAGACTGCTGGGGCTATAATGATGAAATTTGGTCAATAGTTGTTTAAAAAATTAAAATAAAGCAATTTTAAAAACTTCGAGCTTGAAAGGGGTGGTGGAGCTTATATAGGTTGACGTTGTTTTTTGGTCAGATTGTTTTGAAATTTTCTACAAAAGTACTAAAAACAAAAAATTACCAAACACGTACTTTAGCGTTTTTCTAAATTCGATCTTTAAAAGGTGGACGCGCTCGATGCGCGCGCCGCAGTGGCAACCTGACACCAGTGCATAACGGAACATGCAATTGCACGATCAGACGGATAGTGTCGGTGTAGGTGACCATGTGGTACCACTACAGAGGGCAGTGAAGTTGCTTAACCGTAGACCTACTTTAAAAAAAATCGACTAATCTTACGTCGTTTTCGTCGTTTTCGACCATCATATATGGGAGTTAGTACAAAGATGAACGTTTATTTAAAAAGAAAAAAACAAAATTGTTTGGTACGGTTTATTCAAAAACTTAAAATAAAAAACAATGGAAATATTTATTTGTCGTTTTTAAACATTTTCAAGGCATTTTACACACATTACGGTTGCGCTTATTTTTGCAGATATTTTTTAGGCATCCGCAACAGACAAGCTCTGTTTTTTTTGACATTGACAATTTGACATTTTATCACAATAAACTTTTTTATTTGAAATAAAATAAATAATAATTTACACTTTTACTTGCGTTTGGTATGAAATTACGATGAAATTCTAATACAAAACGCTTCGACATATAACGGGTCGAAAACGACCCAGATTGACAAAAATAACACAATAATAAAATATGAAACTGTTTGATTTCGATAGATAATAATCCAAGTAAGAAAGTCATGAAAAAACAGCTACAAATAATAACAAATTTAAAAAATATTAAAAGTACAAAAAAAAAATTTGGTCGAAAACGACCTAACGTAGGTCTGCGGTTGAAGGAAATAACTTTTTTTGCTTGATTTCCGTAGAACTTAAAAAGGAGATGACACAGCTAATATGCAATGCACTTCAATTTATAACAGCGAAACTATCATAGACATTATTTTTCAAAATTAGACCTTCAGAGGGTGGTAAAATTCATATAGCGGAAATTAAATTTCCTGTTGAATCTTTTTCAAATTTGAAAAAATACTCAGTAATACAAATAAGGAAATATATCAGCGTTTTTTTAAATTCTACCTCCAAGGGAAAGGGGTCGTAAAGTTTGTATGGGAAGCATTGTTTTTAGTCATTTTTTAAACTCAGTATCAAGAATTAATAACACAAATAATGAAAATTTTCTTCCTTAATTTTCCTTCTTTCCCTTAGAAATAATAATCATTAAATCACACTTTAGCGAAAAAAATCGCATACTAATGAAAAATTAGATAATATGGCTCTCAAAGGGTTAATCAGGCGAGCCAAATCCATTTATATATAAAACATTCATAATTCGCGGCATTGGCTTTGTTAATATAGAAGGTTTCATATTTAATGAAAGACTTCTTTATTACAACTCTGTCTATAGCGGGCGGACCATGCCCATTTTGCGACAGTACTAGAATACTTTCTATTACTGGATACATCTCTTCCTGAGCGTTACAAGCTCCATGCCAACGTAATTGTACCTCTGGGCACCTCAGTTTAGGGTACAAAAATCTAATTTTTTTTAGTTAGAGTTGTTTACGAAAATTCAACTATTTTAGAAAACCGCAGAATTTTATTTCATAATGCAAAAAATGAAACTCTATTCTAGAGGATTACATAAAAAAATTGGTGTAATAATGCGCACATCTGTATTTTTTGTTCTATCAAAATATATCGTTTTCATAGTTTTAAAGAAATTATTAAAACTATGATAATTATTTTGTTGAAATGACGTAGAATCTGTTTTTTCAATTTTTTTGTTTTCAAAATAGCTCGTGAAATGATTTCTTATACTCTAGTTTTAAAGAAAAAACTTATTTTGTTGAAATTATTAAAACTATGATTATTATTTTGTTGAAATAACGCAGAATCTATTTTTTTTTTAATTTTTTTTCAAAATAGTTCGTGAAATGATTTCATGGAATCTTATAAGTGCACAGCAGCAAATTTTTTACCGACTTAAGGAAAAACAGTTTTTTGGTTACATTTTTAATTGCCGACGCTCAAAACTTTATTTTATCACAAGACCATAATTCTTAAAATTTAACCGATTTATAAATTATTTGAGATCTTTCATACGACATCAATCTTCTTTGAAATTGGTGACATAAAATTTTTATATTTTTGTTCCACTTCAGAGCACTGGATCGTGCCGATTAAATGCTAAAAAATGCTCCCACTCACTACTTAATATATAATTTTTTAAAATGCTTCCATCCAAATATTTAATGCGGAATCGTGTTAATTCCAGTTATAACAGACAATTATCGCTTATTTTTTAGTACGGTTTTCAAACCGCCAAAAACATAGCATCCTGTAAATCATACACCACTGCAAATGGCTTACCCTGGCAAATTGTTCATCATCTAATATAGCAACCCTGTACACTCAAGATTTCGCCAAAAAAGAAACTCGTCATCATCATCATCAGCATACATGAATAAATTTTAATAGCAATCAAAATTACGCTTGGTTATGCAATAAAATTTCACAAATAACCATTAAACTGTCACAACCATAATAACAATAACACCAGCAACAACCAACAGCGGCACCAACAATTGCTGCAAGACTTCAGCCACCGCACAGCAAGCAGCAATGAAATGCTGTAGCAAGTGTAGCAACAACAACAACAACAGCACAACATAAATGTCACAATTGCATGATTGAAAGGTTGGCAGCTCGGAGGAGAAAACAAGCGAGTGAGTGAAAGAGAGAGACGGCACACAGAGCAAGAGTGCACAGGGTAGCGTTTTGGTGTTGTCATTGTGTCATTAAAATTTGTGCAAAATATGAATGTGAGAGGTGCATTCACGTGGATTAGCTGAAGGTGTTGTTGTATTGTAGTAGTGTGTGTGAAAAAAGTGAGCATATAGCATACAGCTAGGAGCAACTGTCCGTCCGTTGAGTCCAAGGGAGTGTCCAAACGATGGTCTTCTTATTTTAGATCTAATTTAGAACCCTCAGCGAGGCAGCAGCTGCTTCAACTTTCCTTCTACGAAAGTAGGGAATATATGTCAAAAAAGACAACAACAACTACTAAGAATTATTGTGTTACATTTAAGCAACAAAATAGCGCATAAATTATTTAAAATATGTATATGAAATTTTAAAATATTTTATATATATGTGTGAGTGTATGTGTATGTGTCGCCCTTTGGCGCTGCCAAACATTTCTGCTATGCATGACACGAACATGAATTTTTTAAACAAAATAAATAAAGTGCTTTCCTTGAAAAGTGTTCCACAAGTGCTGCAATAAAAGCAAAATAAATGCAATGCCTGTGTGCGGCGGGCGCTGGGCGCTGGGCCGTAAGTGTGTAAGCGCATAAAATTTCGCACGCACAAAGGCCCACTCACCCATACACACACACACCCACTCACGCATAAATACTCACCCGCGCGCACACACAGCGCAGCTCGCAACACAGATACAAATAGTCGTAAATCCTTTTAGAGTGAATTTACGCGCTTTGGGGAGCTTAAATGTCGCTGGCGGTCGGTTGGCTGGCGGAAGCCCGGGCAGGGTAAGCGGCTGTCGCTGCGACTGTGACGGTGATAACGGCGACGAGCGGCAAGTAATGTCTGTAGCACACTTTTGGGCGCATGGCGCTTGACTGCTGAAAAATCGTCGACAGACAGAAATTACTTCTGGTCGCGCATTGTTATTTCTTCCTGTTTGCTTTGTTTTGCTCTGGTTGTTGTAGCTGTTGTTCGCATTGTTGTTGGCATTGCTGTTTTGCGCCGTTTCCTTTCGATGCGCATATAAATCCTTTTTGCGCGTATCTTTGCTGCTTGAGTGGCACAGCGACCCATTCTTTGGGTTGCTTCCTTTTATTTTTCAATGTATTTTTTTTTTAATTTTTGTTGTTGTACAATTCTTACAGTTACTGTTGCTGTTTTTGTTTGTTTCTTTTAAGACAAAGATTCTTGTTTCTCGCGTATTGTGAGCTCACTCCCCTCCAGCGCATACTTCATTATTTTTTTTCGCAATGGTTCCCACCAACATTTTTCGAATAGCCGCGTGCTGAAGCGGACAAGGCAGAGGGGAGCTGAAAGTAATGTTTGCAGTGATTTAAATTTATTGGAAAAATGGTTAAAGTGATTTTTCCTGATCTCTGGCAGCGCACGCAGACGTTTTATGTCTGTGTACTTAGGGCTGCGGCGGTGCGGTGGCGGACGCGAAGCGGTTCGGCATTTATTACCCTTTGACAATTTTATTGTTTGTTTTGGTTCCGCCGGTTTACCGAGCGCCCTTCGCCATTTATTCTCTTCTACTTTGGTTTATGTTGTGCTGCTTAATTCCGGTAAAGGCTGCGGTTGTTTTTGTGGTCTTAGTTGCTTTGCGGCACTCAGCTTAAAAGTATGAAGTCGAAACAAAAGTAGCTGAAGCTTATGGGAAAATAAAAGACAGCAAAACAGCTTTTTGACTGTTGTGCATTTTGTATCAGTTGTCCTTATGAAATGTTTTATTTGCTTCTTTCATTGAACGTATTTGTTTTGTTTTTTTTTAATTTTTTGTTTTAATTTTAATTTGACTTTTTTATTTATAAGATGTTTCTGTATTTGGAAGATTTATTTTCGGATTTAATTTTTTTTATTTATACATTAAATTTTTTTATATTTTACAATATATTGTTTTTTAATGTATACATTTTTTAATTCGATTTATTTTAAGATTTATTTTTGTTTTTTAGAAAATAGAAAATTCAATACGAATAATGTTTGCATCAAATATTTGTATTTTTAAAACATTTATTAATTTTTAGTATTTGTTTTTTAATTTATAGTTTCCTATTTTATTTATTTTGGTTTATTTTATTTTATTTTGTGTTGTTTTAATTTACTTCATTTTGTTTCATTTTATTTTATTTTATATTATTTTATTTTTTTAGTTTATTTTTTTTTATTTGAGTTTCTTTTATTTATTTTTTATACTGTTTTATTTTATTTAATTATAATGTATGTTTTTTTTAATTTAATGTAATTTAATTTACTTTTCGTATTTTAATTAGTTTTTGTTTTTAACAATTGGATTTTTTATTTTCTAAATTTAGCTCAATAATTTTTCGATTTCATTTTTTTATTTACAAATAACAAAATAAACAGTATTAATACTAAAAATTAAGTATTTTTTTAAACTTTAAATTTTGTTTTCGTTTTTAGTTTTTGTTATATTGAATTGTGTTTTTTTTTTTGTTATATAGGCAATTAATTTTTAAATTTAGTATTTCAATTTATTAATAAGAATATAAGATAAAAATTTTACACAAAATTGTTTTTTATTTACTAACTAAAGTAACTTTTTTGAATTGTATTTTATATTTTGTAACGGTATTGCATTTTTTTTAATTAAAACTCTTTGTTTTCATTGATTTAATAATAATATAAATATTTTTTAGTTTAATTCAATTTTATTTATTTTTTTATTTTATTTGGTTGTTGTTTTTAACACTTGGTTTTTTATTTTCCTTATTTAGCTCAATAATTTTTCGGTTTAATTTTTTTATTTACAAATAGCAAAATAAACAATATTAATACAAAAGAAAAAAACTGTTATTTACATTTTTAAGTTTTTTTTAATTTAAAATTTAGCCTAAAAGAAATATAATTGATTTTTATATTTACCAATGTAAGAATATTGAAAAGCCAGATTTGCTTTTTCTATTTTTTTTTATATTTTACTTTTTTATTTACTGATTTTTTTTAAGCTCATTTATATTTATATTATTTTATTTTATTTATTTAGCCAATGAACAAATGTCCTTACTGACTATAGGATATAATAATAATTAAAAACTATAAGTTACTTAAACTATTTAACATCAAACCCTTCGGAAGTGACACATCAAAATCGGTAACAACAAAAATAGCGATATTACTAATACAAAATCAAATGTTTTAAGTTTGTTATATTTATATTATATTTGTTTTTAATTTAACTTAATTATATTTAGATAAATTTTGGATGTTTTTAGTTTTATTTATTAATTTTTGAATATTTATTTCTGCAATTCAGCCCATTTCTTTTAAAAAAAATTACAAATTTGTTAAATCATTTTAATTAATTTTTTATATTATGCAAAATTAAAAAAATGTTTCTTGTGTGTTTCCTTTGATTGAGTAATTTTAATTTTTCATGAAGCGACTTAAGTGGTTTGAATTGAAATTAAATTTTTTTTATTGTGTTAAATTGAATATGTTTTAAATTTGGTATTTTTTCGATTTTGGTTTTTATTGAGTCAATCAAAGACTAATTTCAATTCTCTGTAAAACGACTTAAGTTGACTTGGCTCTTCAATAAACGATTTGCCATCTTCCGTTTTGTCTTCTATTTTCCTGTAATCTGTCGTCATATGCTAAGCAATGCGTGCTTTTTCTTACTTATTTGTATTTGTCTTGCAATTTAAGTAAATCAATTTTCATTGAGTTTCGTCTTTCAACAAATTTTTCACTTCAATTTAAAGTGCAGTAAAATTTCAATGGAATTATGCAAGTTTTTTTGCGTGTTGTTTACATCTTTTTCTAAGCTTTAAGATTTTTTGAGACAGCAACGAATTTCTTTGCTGCATGGCTGCTGCAGTATACTTTTAGGCGCTGAAGCAGTGAAAATACTTTAAGTGCGCTATAAAGTTTTGCCTGCGCCCTTGCAGCACTCTTCGAAATGAGAAAGCTGCAGTAGCGCGCCAACGGCGGGTGAGACGTATTGCCTGGTAAATGAAAAATGGCGAAAATTTCGGAACTTTTGCATTTATGAAATTTTTAGCGCTGCCATTTGAGCATAAATGACTTCCGACAGCGAAAGTTGCGGCACGTGTGTATGAGTTTGTGTGTGTGTGTGTGTATGTGGAGATCTAAAAGTATGTGGCCGTGTTGTTGTTGTTGCCTGAAGAAACGCCAAAGTGCATATTGCTCAAGGCTTGGGCATGTTTTTCCGCTGGCAAGTCGAGCATTTGTGCAAAATATTTGCAGTTCGTGATGGCACTTAAACATTTGAACGAGATGTTTGCTTCAAGAAAATATGAAAAACTTTGCAAAAAAAAAATTCGACATACACTAAAACCAAAATAACATAAAATTCTGTGCACTAGAAGTTGAAAAAATTCAAGTTTTTTTGCTCATAACTTTTGTGTGCCATTTGCAGAAAAACAACTATGGGGGAGGATACTTGTGCATTGCTGCTACTGAATTGGTGCACTTCAAACTTTAGTTCATATAGGAGCTGATATGTGGCCACATCCAACGCAACGCAATCTTCAAACGAAAATGTTGTCCATAAACAAAAAATGGAGTCGAGTATGTGTTGGTACAATTTTAGGTCCATCGAATCATAGTTTTTTAACATTAGTCAGCCACTATTCTCAGTTGGGTTTATTAGTTGGCCTCATATTTTTTTATTTGACTGAGATTTGACTTGTGTCTCCATAACAACTGCCAAACGCAAACTTAATTTTATTACAAAGGCCCACTGACTCATGATTCGTGCTTCATATCGAGTTAGAAACACCATTTGGGTCTTAAACCTGTCACCTCTGTAAGCTTTGTGTACACTTGTCTTAAATTGCAGCAATAAACACTTTGTAGCAATATTTTCCACAGTGCCCAAAGTTGTTCATATTTCTTGCAACGCCCTCATACAAGACTCGTTCATGCACCCTTCGCCACTGGCCAAAAATATTATGGAATGAAAATCCCTCATACAGCGAATTTGCATTTAATGCCGCTTTATGGTGCTCGAAGAATTTCATTTCACTGCCAAAGTAAATGCATAAGTAGCTTAAGTTACAAGTAGAATACCTCAAGTTCGAATGAGGGGACGCACAACATCAGCCACCGGTTGGGGAAGGCGAACTGGCGTGAAGTTTGGCCAAAAAATTGTCTCAAAAGTTTTACTTTAATGCATTGCATAAATTTTGTGCTGGCTCGTCGAGCAGACACGTTGTACGACCAACGAATCTCTCAACGTCCCTCGGGCTATGCAATGAGCAAAAGTTCGCCGACCTATTTTCGTGCTATTCCTGGTTTTCTTTTCGGTTCTTGAAAACAATAATGATGTTTGAAAATTTTCTGATGAGAATAATTTTCTGTCACAGAGGGAAATTATTGAAGACATTATGTGGGCGTTTGGGAATGCTGAGCGCACAAAAGAAGCATTTCACAGCTTACACTTCGCGTATGGAAAAGTTTCGGAGGTCATTTATGGCGCTGATTGTTTTCAAACAGAGTTTTTCCTCTGAGAATTTGCAGTAGAAAAATTTTCTTAAGTTGTGACTTTGGCCTTTATTCTAGCTATTTCCGTTTGAAATGTGCAACGCCTGTGGCCGCTCTCTATTATTTGGAGCCTATCGAATTACTGAAATGGCAGCACAGAAGCCTCACAGCTCATTAGAGTCGGTCGTCCTGTGTGAGTGTGTATTTGTGTGTGCAATGACCGCGTCCCAGTCGTTGAACCTGCACAAAGACAGTATTCAATTGCAACTGAAATTGACAACCACAACAGAAACAACAACGAGCGTTGCGCTTGTATGACAGACTGAGCTCGTGTGACTCGCAGGACCTTTGCACTGGCGTGCGTTGTATGTATTGAGTTGGCTTTACAATTGCGCGAGCTCATCTCCACTGTCAACCGCCATCAAAGCCGAACGTTTGCATGTGTGTGAGTGTGTGTAAATGTGCGTGTGTTGGCATTGCGTGTAATTGCGTTCGCTTAATGCGGAAATGGAAACTCGATTTGTTGTGTACGTCTTCGGCGCTGTCTATTCAAAACTGTCCAATGCCATATTTTCGTGTCCCCAAGGCAACGCAATCAATTTTCGACTATCAACAGACGTGATAGATGCGTTGTGTGTCGGTGCTGGTGCTTTGCAATTTCGCCAAATTTCCGCTTCTCGATGTGTAATGCGGCTTGACGTCTGCTTCGAGCGAGTGCGATAGAAAAATGTAATTTTGGGTTTTTCATGCACTTGTCACGTTTCGCATCTAAATCTTAATTGCTCATACCCAGCCACTGTTTGCATGGCCGCCAGTCATATTTGTGACTAGTCAGTCACACTTGAGTTAACTTTTCTATTTCTTCTTAGTTCAAGATGATAAGAATTCTCAGATTTTCTTCATGTCAAAAACGCTTTGGTTTTTCAAAATAATTCGATAATTTAATGTTGCTGAGCGTCAAAAGGGAGTGAATGCATTTGTACAGCTACTGCGCTCAATTTTTGACTTCACAGTAGTGCAAATTGTTTCGTTCAATGACAATTCTCTTTGTGTTACACATTCACTTTGTGTGTAATGTTGCCAACAATTGTCCAGAGTTGCAAGTGTGCTCGATGCCGTTTGTGCGCTGTGTCCTTTGCCAACGTCAGTAACATTGATGCTTCCACTGAAATTGAATCCTTTTTGTGTGATTGAGCGATTCTTTGAATTCGTCCTTTTTTTGCCTTTCAGTTAGTAAACGAAAATTGAAAGTGAAATTTGTACGCGGGTGGAAGGGACCTACAGTTTTATGCCGGTTCCGAACGGCAGGTTGGGAGCTCTTTCATAAGCAATTTTTACTATTAAAATTTAACAGGTTTTCATTAAATTTCATGTAGCTTTAATAGTTCAGTTTTATGTTAAAATTTAGTGCTTTGATATTTTCAAATTTTGTTATCAAAATTAAAGCGTACGACGCTAAAATACAGCAGCTCGCACGTTTCACTCAAAATTTATTGAAATAAAAAAATTCATAATTTAATCAGAGCTCAACAGAAGACATTGTACCTGTCGCTGTGGCTTTTTGTTGACCGTTAGGCCTTTCATTTGCTTCCAATTAGTTGCACTCTCAATTTTCCTTAATAATTCTGCTAATAGGACATTTCAAGCCAACAATTTTACACAATTTGTAGCAACCACTGAACCCGCAGCACGTAGCCAGCGTTGCATGCCATTTCACACAACTCCAACATACCACATCCACTTTACTCCATTCGCATTCGCTCCTTTCATTCCACTCTTCGCATGATATCCTTCAGCAACAACAGAGCAGCATAACAAATTTTCAGATTTATTACTATTTTATTATATGCTTTTACTGACGGCTCCACAATCAGTTTGCAATTTTTGTCTTCTAGAGCACCGTTTTCCTTCTCTCCCTCTCCTTCTATCCGCCATTTAATCTCGGAATTGCACAATTTCAACGCAGCCACCGTTTTGCTTTGCTTGAGCTGTTCTGCGCATTTTCCTTTTGCCGCTTATGTGTGCAACATAAGCTTTTTCTTATCCTTATCATCAGTGGCTAATATGAAAGGATTCATATTTTACTCGGCGCAGAGCGGGGAGAGCAGATTGCTTGTTGCCCGAATGCCAAAGTTGCAAATTGCAATTTGTTGCGCTACAACGAGCCGAAATAAAGTAGCCGACAGAGTTGAACAGTGGGTGGGCGCATTGTTGGGGGGGAGGGGGGGAACATAAATCTATTGTCTGCTTAAGATTGACTGTTGTGGAGATTTATCTACGACTTTGGCTGCAGTTGATACCACGAAATTTACCTTTTCAAGTTTCAGATATCTGTCTGTGTCTGACTGCTGATAACAAGTCGAGAATATTTTTGTGATTTTGTATAATAAGACAATTGTATTTTTGTATGAAGGGTGTTTTTAAAGAGAATGACAGCCTTAAAAAGAAAAACAAAAAACTGATGATATTTATTACAATAATTTTTTTATTTCAAAGTTCGTTTTTAATTTTATTAATTTTTAAAGAATGATTCGCCACCTCTGCTATTTCTGACGTACTCTACTCTGTTGGTTCAAGTTTGCACAACTTTATCTCTTTGTCTTTATCTCTATCTATCTATCTATCTATCTATCTATCTATCTATCTATCTATCTATCTATCTATCTATCTATCTATCTATCTATCTATCTATCTATCTATCTATCTATCTATCTATCTATCTATCTATCTATCTATCTATCTATCTATCTATCTATCTATCTATCTATCTATCTATCTATTTTTCTATCTATTGATCTATCTATCTATCTATCTATCTATTTATCTATCTATCTATCTCTCTATCTAATCTATCTATCTATCTATCTATCTATCTATCAATTTATCCATCCATACATCCATCCATCCATCCATCTATCTATATATCTATCTACTATATATCTATCCATGTTTTCCATGTCTTGAAAAAAAAACAGTGGCTATGACTTAGCTTAAGCTTCATTTTCAAAGTAGTAAATACAGTAATTTAGGAAAACAATAACGATTGGATCGAAATTTTCCGTGTTTTCAAATAAAAACAAAGGATATCATGGAATGGTTAATTGTCTTAAAGACAGCTCCAGCATAATTTTGTAAGATGTAAGACAGGAATTTATGCAAACAGTATCTAATTCGTTCTGAACGTTCTGGTGTTTTCAGTGCCTATAGTTGATTTGTCTTTTGTCTACACAATAAAACCTTACTTACTTATTACTGATTTTTTTGAATTTTTCCATAAAGAAGAATTGCTCTTCTAAGTCTTGCAACAACTGAATCTTATATGAATGTTGGTCAAAACCTGTGAACAAAATTTTCCATGTAGTCGAAGAGCAAAGATCAATTTTTTGTATAACTCTTTTGCAAGATAACGCTGGATCTCTATTCACATTTATTTATGAATAAATTATATTATTTATGAATTTATTGTGAATAATTTATGAATGTGAGTTATGTGAATACTTTTGCTTCAGTCAGAATATTCCTTTGACCTGCTGTTTGCCTAGAATCAAGAAGAGTAAATTATTGACTAAAAACGACAAACTTTTCTAATCGTTCTACGCATTGAAGACTCATTCTCTAAATTAATTTCAATAATTTACTTTGGATGTTATGGTGTTTCTAGTTTTTGTTTTGAATTAATCTACACTAAAAAACCTTCTTCACTAAACAAAATTTTTGTAATAAAAAGATCTGGTCCTTCAAGTTTTTCAGAGCCCAATGCACAGACTTACGATTAATCTTATGATTACACTGTACAACACAAACAAAAATAACAAACTTCTGACAACGGATTCTGGTAGAGGGGGCCAAAAGAAAATATACGTGTATCGGCGTTTTGAAAGTTTACGTCTGAATTTTTTTTAGGGGGGGGTCAAAGTTTTCCACTTTTTGCACATTCTTATGGTGAATCGGCATACGAAAACCATGTAACCTCACATTTGAGGTATATGATGTGTTCAGCAATTTGATGTAAAATAATACGAAGAAAATTTTTGTGGAGTATCTTAACCCTGCAGCTCCTATTTGTATGGGTCAATTTGACCCTTTTTTCTAAATTGCCAGAAATGTTCTGTAAAACAGGACTTTTTTAAGGACAAAATGTACCACGAAAATATTCGCCATAAAATTCTACTATAGGTCTCTGAATACATCAAAGCTCAGAAATAAACTTGAACGCCAGAATTAAGCCAAAACTGAAAACGTGTTTAAGTGTTTATTTCGTACTTAATCAAAATTGGTACTAAAATCTCCTATTAGCTCTTTATACATTAACCTAACAAATATTGAATTCATTTTGTTTGTTAAATTAACATTAATTAAATTGTATTTACTAAAAAATCTTTTCTGAAGCTTTAAACATTTTGCTAAATTTTAATATTTCTCCTCTTTTCTTTGCAGGTAAATATCAGACAACTTTCTTGCCAACATTTCAATTAAGGTTAAGTACAATGTGACAGTCCAAAATTGCACACTTCAACGTCAGTTTTATTGAATGAAAAAACAAAACGCGGAAAATCTTCTTATTAAATATTTTATACCCAACCGCAACGCTTCATTGCGGGCGGCGGGGGTACACCTGTAATTTAGCTGCTCAACTGTGTCACCTAAAAACCATAATTACGTTCATCAGCAGCACGCTTCTCAGTTGCGCAAGAGCTAATCAAAATGCAACAACAACAACAAGAGTGCCTGTTTAACACCGGCAACCACAAACGCGCCGCGCACTCAGCCAAGTTAATATTTAAATTGCAGCGCGCGCGCGCCGAATTGCGTGCAACAACAACGGCGGCAACGGTAGCGCCACTTTGCGCCGAGTGCACTGGCTGCAATACAGTAAAAATAAATTTACTGGAAATTATCTGCATTCATAATAGTAGAATTTGTAAATGCATTTAACAACAACAAAACGCTGCGCACAGCAAGTGCCACATCTCATCTCCAGTGGCGGCGGCCTGATGCGCCGTTGCCAACAGTGCCGCTACTGCCGCCTAATACTAATGGCAACGACTGTGACTGGCTGTGTTGTTGTTGTTGTTGTTGGCCGATTGAAGGAAGGCGCGCGCACTGCCGGCGGCGCTGGCGTTGTCGCTTAGCATTGAAGTGCGAAATGAAGTAGTCGTCGCGCACAGTTTGCGGTCGTTCGGAGCAAAATGGTGGCGGCGAAAAGGCACTTTCAGACACACACACACCCACACATAAGCGGATAATAATGCCTTTGAGCACACACACACATATGTACGCACTTATATATAAATTGCAACAGTCAAACAGAGTGCGAGCGAGACCGCAAGTGAGTGAGCGAGCGAGCGCACAACAATTGTGCCATGAACAATTGCATATTTTGCGGCGTCATGTGGCGCGCCGCATCATCAACCGCACCTTTTCGCTGCCACTCCCACCACTCGGTGCTACTGCTGCGAGTGCAGCAATTTTCCAACTGAAATGTAATTAAATTATCTGCAGTTTTAGTGCGTTTGTGTTTGTATGTGTGTGTGTATATGTATGTGTGAGTAGATATGCATTGCATATTTTATTTGATGGTTTTTTATTTCGCTTACGAGTGTGCGGTGCTGGCACCTTTCGCCTTTGAAGTGAAGTGGCGGCAGTAAAAAGTGCCATTCATGTCACTGTTATTATTATTTATGTAATGTGCTCTCAAGGCTTAGTTGGATGGCGGCGTTTATGTGCTGGGAAAATGTCATGCGTTGTGTTTAATTTAGTTGCAATAATTCGCGAGCTTTTTTTTAATTGTCTGCAGACTTTTGTTTAATGGGAAATTATATTTGTTGATGGCTTTGTCTTGCAAAGACATTAAATTAAACTTCTAGTTCTCACAAAGGCCAGAGAAAAGTATAATTTTACTCAAAAGCAGGTCTGTAGGTCGACTACCTTCTATACCTTTCAAGTGCACTTTCTTTGTCATAAACATTTTTTTCTCAACGTTTAAGAACGAAGGTTGTCTGAAAAGTTTTCCACTTAACAATTAAACCTTGCATGCTTCTTCAAATTTATTAAAATTTGTCTACATAGTTGCTTTGTAAATCCACACATCTCCTGGCTCTGACTTTTTGCGGCTAAATTGCGCTAAAAGAGCGCTGGAAATGTTCATTCGAACACGTTTTTGATCTAACGTGAGTAAACGCGTTACCCAAAGCGAGTACAGCTTTCTTATACCTAAATTTTGTTTCAATATGTGACTTTGATTCGACGGTTGTCTTGCAACATTTGATTAACTTGAGCGAATTTATCTTCAGTAAATAGTTGTCGTTTTTCACCGTCTCGAGCGTTTATCGTTTCCCAAGCTGGTACGGCCACGTTAAAATTTATATCCCCAAAATTTCTTGGTGGTAAATGATGCAGAGTCCCTATACACACTTTTCTAACTCGTCTTTAATTGGTGTTACCTTAAAAAAAATATTTAACCACTATTTAGTCGATTGACTGACTCTAACCATTGTCGAACAACAACTGCCCATAAGAAATGACTGAAAGTTTGAAGACTACCTTTCAAAAGAAGCGCAAACAGATTTCCCAAGACACAATTCAATTAACCCCGCAAAAAATGGTCTACAAGCTGATTGAGTTGCCTTCTCAGTAGTTCCGTTGTAAGGACCCATACAAATAATAAATTGCAATGTCTTAGACAAAGTGGAGCAATTCGACAGGATGAGAGAAACTTAGAACTTTAAATATTAAAAGACAATATGACAATTTATTATAAGACAATATGACAAATAGAGTAAAGAAAAAAGATCACCAAAACGTGGGGTGAGGTGTTGTATGAAGAAACGTAATTTAATATTCCTATTGAATTCAAATTTGGTGAAAGTGCTTAACACGTATTTTTCAATTTTTCTTAAATCAAAATCTAATGGGCTCAACAAGGGGTTAAGGTTCGTATACAGGAAAACTATGTAAAAAAAACATTGAACCAATGGGCTGACTTAAAAATTTGTGACAACACTTAAAAAATAAAAAAAAATAAAAAAAAAATTAAATAAAATAAAATATAAAAATAAAAACACTTAAAAAATAAAATTTTAAAAAATATTAACCGTAGACCTACGTTAGGGTTGTTTTCGACCAAATTTGTTTTTGTACTTCTAATATTTTTTGAATTTGTTATTATTTTTAGCTATTTTTTCATGACTTTCTTACTTGAACTATTATCTATCGAAATCAAACCGTTTAATATTTTAAAAACTAAGTTGGCTTTGCATTTTTGTAATTTCTTTGTGATTTCATAGCAAACGTAAGTAAAAATGTAAATTATTATTTATTTGATTTCAAATAAAAAAGGTTTTGCCTGGAAAAAAATTCTAAAACAAAAGAAAAAAAACAAGAACTTGTCTGCTGCGGATGCCTAAAAAATATCTGCAAAAATAAGCACAAGCGCAATGTGTGTGTATAATGCCTTGAAAGTGTTTAAAAACTATAAATAAATGTTTCCGTTGTATTTTATTTTAAGTCTTTGAATAAACCGTTTTTTTTTTTTAGGAAACGTTCATTTTTGTACTAATTCTCATGATAATATATATGAGGGTCGAAAACGACCCCAACGTAAGATTAGTCGGTTTTTTAACGTTGGTCTACGGTTAAATACGTGATTTCTTTTTTGTGGGTTAAAAATTTTTATAGAGAAACACGATTTTTTGGGCCTTTTGACTTCAAAGTTGGTGAAAGTACTTTTATTGAGGAATAATTCAACACGTGTTTTTCATTTATTCAAAATCAAAATCTAACTTGGTCAACAATGGGTTAAATGTTTATATGGAGAAACAAGGTTTTATGGGTATTTTGACTTCAAACTTAGTGAAAGCACTTAACATGCGAAATAATTCGATACGTGTGTTTCTCTTTTTTGAAAATGGAAAATCTGACGGGGTCAACGATGGAGAAACCCTATTTTGGGAAATTTTGACTTCAAAGCTGATAAAAGTATCAGTGAAAAATAATTCAACACGTGTTTTTTATTATTTTGAAAATCAAAATCAGACCCGGTCAACATTGGGTTAAAAGTTTATATGGAAAATTATGATTTAATTTGTTTTTGACCTCAAATATGGTGAAAGCACTTCAAATGAGAAATAACTAGACAAGTATTTTTCATCAAAATCTGACTTGGTCAGCTTGGTCTAAGAGAAATTTGATTTATTGGATCCATTGACTATAAACTTGCGTAAAAAGAAGCAGAGCCCTGCTAGTTATGAATAAAATACCTGTAGTAACTGTCATCAAAGTGCATGAAAAACATTTCCCACAGAGCAAAGAATTTTCATAATGAAATGCAATAAATTTCAAGCATTATTTGAGTGTCAGTTTTTTAGCACTTTGGCTTTGTTTGACTTTGGCACATGTCACTAAGCATAACAGAGCTTTTACAAATTTTAAACTGAGCACGCAGACAGTGAAAATTCTTAACTGAACAGCAATAAAATCAACCTTTTCATTTACTTAACTGTTCCTCCCCAAGATTCAGAATATTTTAGTATATCTTCTTTCTACACACATACACACAAAGATTTGAAAACCTAAGATCAGGGACTTAACTATTATAAGTTCTATAAGAAAATAATTGCAATGTAACTATTAAAATTTAAAATAATTTTTTTTTTGTTGGTTGTAATTATTATTTGCGACAATTAATTTTTACGTTGGGTAATAACTGTTATGAGAAATAAATATTTTTTTTAACTATTTAAAATTTTTTTTTTTACGCTGCTTCATAATTTGTATTTTTTACTTTTTTGATTTACGTTGCCGATAACTATTATTTCAAAGAAAATTTATTTTACATTTCTTTATAACTTTTATGAAAGAAATATTTTTTTTACGTTGCTTTATTACTTTTATGAAAGAAATTTTTTTTACGTTGCCTTACCACATTTTGAGTATGAATTGATTTTTAATTGTTTAGTTGTTGGTGGAAATTGGTTTTCTGCAGTTAATTTGAAATAATTAAAAATCAATTCATACCCAAAATATGGTAATTCAACGGAAAAATAATTTTTTTTCAACATAATAGTTATCGGCAACGTAAATTTAAAAACTCATAAATAAAAGTTATGAAGCAATGTAAAAAAATATTTCTCAAAATAATAGTTATCGGTAACGTAAATTAAAAAAGTCATAAATAAAAGTTATGAAGCAACGTAAAAAAACAAATCCCAAAATAATAATTATCGACAACGAAAACTATTCTTGTTACTTATAAGAGTTATTATGCAATTCAAAAATATTTATTACATGATAATTGTTATAGGCGACGTACAAAATTTCTTATTGGGAATAATTATTATAAAGCAATAATATTAAAAATTTCTTAAATTGGGGCAATTCTTTTATTTCCAAAAATATGGATAATAATTATTTTAAGTCTCTGCCTAAGATCAAGTTATGAATAAGAAATTTATTTCATAAATCGCACTTTAATAGTAGTCTTCTTCTTCGTATTCTTTCTTCTATTCTTCTTGTTCATCAGTGTTTAGTTCTACCCCCAGCGCCCAAATTAAAAGCCTATTTTCACGCAGTCTGCAAATATATAAAGTCTGTAGATACCTACCAATTTCTATTAATAACATAAAATCATCCTAAAAGTTTTCTTTTCATTGGCTCAAGTATGAACAATATTCATAGTGATTGTTCCTTAGCATCCTTGTTGATAGCCTAATTTTAGGCATTCGATGCACAACAAACACTTTTTCACCACCATCAAAGTCGGTGATTTTCATCAATGAAGCCACTAGCAATTTAATTCTATCGACAGACATGCTGTCTGCATTGTAATTTGAGCGCTTTGCCGTTCGCTACATGATTAATTTCATGCCATTCATTGCGCGTCTTCTCCGCTTTTTCACTTCAATTTATGAAATTAGCACATTGGGAATTGCACACAAATGTGCGCGTAAACATAACGTCATAACATAAAGTGACAAGCTGCTTTTAATTAGCGGAAAGCAGCCCCTCGCTTGGCAGCAGCCAGTCTGGCTTACTGACACAGCAGCGACAACACGCAGCGCGCGGCCTCAGTGCAAACACTGAAGTATGAAATTTATTAAGATGGCATATGATATGTGTGCGTTGTTTGTGTTGTAAATTACAATTACACTTATTACATGTGCGCTGACGTTGTCCTGACGCTGCCTGGCACTCGTTCGCTCGACTCATTTGAACAGCAGATTACACTTGAACGACGCCCCAGCTGCGTTTGTTGGCGTTTGATGAGCAATTGTTTGTTTGTGTGTGTGTGTGTATGTGTATGCGCTGCTGTTTATTGTTTGGGTATTGTTTGTAAAATAAGCAAAGAAGCCAAGCCTGTGCGGCGGCGGGAGCGCACAGCGGTTTTGGTCAGAGGGAGCAAGGAAAATTTTCTTCGGGCGCCAACCCTTTTACAAGGATAACAAACACAAAAGGCAGACAGGAAGGTAAACAGTGTCGCAGTGACTCGGGCGGATGCTGTTTGGCTGCTCCTTGCGGCGTCACAGTGTTCAGGCGGCACTGTGGGCGTGCCAGTGCAGTTAGTCGCAGAAAGTTTGCACAGTAGTTTCTGTCTTTGCACAATTCAAGTGCTTTGTCAAGTTTGCAACGCTGCGGATTTGAGTATTTTTGTGTTAATTGTTTATTGCTTGTTTTATTTAGTTGATTACAAATACATAAAATGTTTGTAATTCAACTCCAATTCATTCAACTAAAATCTTCACACATAACTAATAATTAAGAACTAATGATTTTAAGATTAACTCGCAGCCATCATACAAATATTTACTTAATACTTAATATTTTTATATCCATTTCAATGTCGGCCACACATTTATTTGCAGCTGCTTTGGCATTCACTTTTGACACATTCGCCTGAACTCTTGTCACAACTTTGGAAAATTCAGTGCCACACTTTGGCATATTCGCTGTCAAAGTGTGAATCCTTTTCACACACACACACACACACACACACCCACACACACACAGAGACTAAAGCACGTGCAAATGTGTGAATTTCGTGTGGTTGGCCGCAAGTCAAGTCAAGTCAGCCAGCACAAAGCACAAAAAGCCGGAAGATGTCTTGCGGTGCGGCGACATTCGAGCAGTGCACCCAAAGCAACGAGCCAAAAGTTCACTGACCGCATATGCAAATTTTTCGGCTTGTTTGAATTATGCGCCAAACTTTACTGCACACAAAAGCAAAAGTGTAAAGTTTCACTCGAAGTCGAACGCCGTAAGCAGTGCGCAGGCTCCTTTGTCCTCGAGCTGCCCAAGTCGAATGCAAAAATTAATTTTCTAATTAAAAGCCCTGAAGAGTGTAAAAGTCACGATGTATATGTGTGTGTGTGTGTGTGTGGATAAAGTCTTTCAATGTGTGCGTGCGCGCTCTTCCGTTTCCCTGCAGCAGTGCAGTTAAACAAAGCGACAGTAGAAATTTAATAATGCATTTCGCTTTTTTGTTGTCATATTCCAATTATGCGAAGCTAATGGGGCCATTCAACAATGGCGCTGGCTACTCGCCCCATCCAACTTGCGGCCCTCTCGCTGCAACAATTTTCACATTTCTTGCGGTCGCCACTTGCCAAGTCCGCTCAATGTCCTTGTTATGAAATTAATTTTTGTTTTCTCCTTCGTTGCGTCGCTTCATCAACTAAAGCGTGTATAATTACAACATCATAATTACAACAACAACAACAAAAATGTCAATTAAAATTAACACTAACCCGAACCAGTGCACAGTGATTCGACTTCATACAACCGCGGGACAAAATTAGAAGTGGTCCGTTCTTCATAAAATTTGGTAAACTAGTTAATCATGGTCTGCTGAATTGAATCTGAATCTGAATCTCCATTTTGTTTTTCTTAAACTTTTGTAGTTTGGCAATGTCTGAGACTTAAATTTTCAATTTTCGTCATTTTTGGTGAACTATAGCAACGAGTGTGTTGGCTAGTTTTTTTAGATTTTACATTTCATCGGTAACGTCAACATTGATAATTGCAAAGAGTAACATAAATTGTCTTGGGACCCTTTAGTTTTGCAATAAAAATTATAATAATAGATGTATGTTTTGCTTTTTTGCAGTTTTCTTAATTTTTGATGCTAATTGCATACTTTTAGGGATGAAAAAATAAATTTTGTCGAAAAATAGGTGTTTAGACCACTTTTCAAATAGAATTATTTTCTGAGATCGGAAGATATCGAAAAATGTAATTACACTATCCGACAAAGAAAGAATGCTTCTTAAAATAAAAAAATCAAGGAACATAATTTCACATACTTTTTAGATATTTGTCTCTAAATTTTGCCAATTTTCAGATTTTTAATTTAGAAAAATATTTTGAATTAAAAGTGATGTAAAAGCCTCAGCTTTGCAAATTTTGAGAAAACATTAAAAGCGAAAATGGCCACATCATTTCTTAATCTATATTGAAAGTTTTATCAACTTCTTGGTAACCATGTCTTTTTACACTTTTTTTTACTCAATAGACTAAAAAACAGAAAATATGTCTTTAAATTTTTTTGTGAAAAAAGTTTCAACTTTGAGCCGCTTTTGAACACACACTAATTAATTTTTTGCACAGGTTTTTTGGGGTTTTCTTAGTTGGAGTTTTACCTTTCAAATGACATCAAAATCATTACATTCTGAGACCATAAATTTTTTGAATTTTGTCTATGGAACGAATCACTGTGCAGTGTGACCAAAAATGTTGCGTATGAGATTTTTCTCATTTGCCGTCGGTCGGCGCGTTCAATTAGCAGCTTGTTAGCAGCTTTTGTTGTTGTTGTTGTTGTTTCATAAGTGTCCGCTTCATCCTTAAATGATCAAAAAAAAAAATTTATATATTTTTCGCCATTTGTCATGCTTAAGCATTGCTGCCGTTCGCTTCCGTCTTGCAATATTTTTCTATTCATTTATTTGTTGTTTGCTTTTGGTTTTCTGCCATTCGGCGTCAATTTATTCTCACAATTTTTGATATCTTTCGCATTGTGCGGTCCCTTATGCTCTATTCGCATTGTAATTAAATGCCATTTTTTCCAATTAGTTTCAGCTCGATTAATGCCATCAAAGCGCGTGCAGAATAAAATGAAAACGTTTGAAGTGTCCTTGCCAGCCGTTTATTGCCCGATAGCGACGAGGGCAATGAATGAAATTTATGCACACCAGAGTTTGGGTAGCGGGCACGGACCATCAATCAGTTGTTCTTGATTTATTGTATAAATGAGCGTGGAAGTTCTTTGTTTTTTTTTTTGTAAGCGTTTAGGCAAAAGACAAATTCAGTGCGAACGTGTTGACGGAAAAAGGTTTTTAGGATTTTTAATATCAGTCGTGAAATTAATGGAGTGCGCTTACTTTGTACTTTGTGGGCCATAGTTCGAAAAAAATTAGGTGGGGGAAACTGTGAAGCTCTGAAACGAAGAAGCGAAAGTAAAAAAACTTAAATTAGCTAAATGATGGGAGCAACGACTGTTTGGTCTTTTTCCTTTGAGTTTTGGTTTGAGTTTGAGTCTAGGCGGCGTAAAAAGAAATGTTGACCTCAATTTTTGAACTTAAATAAGGTTAATTAGTAATTGAGTTATGTATTATCATTAAATAGTAAGTATTAAATTTCTAATTTATAAAGAACTATCTGCCAGAGCTATCGAATGTCAAAATTTGTTACTTGAGCAAATCATCCCAAGCTCTTTCATTTTAACAACATCCAACCAGTCTTGAAACTTGAAACTCTATGAGGTGTTGGTCAGTGTTGCCCGATTAGGGGGTTTCCCCCCCTAGATTTGGGGTTTATTCATTTAGATTGAGGGGATATTTTATGATAAATTTCTTAGGGTGAAATATTTAATATATCAACACCTTGTTCAGATATATTAGCTAGTGGATCTTTTTTAATTTCATGTACCAAATGGAATAAACAATGTTCTTGAAATATTAATTTTATGTGTGCATTATAAATTTGAGGGAAAATTTTAGTTTTTAGGGGGAAGAGGACTTCATTTTAGGGGTATTTCTTGAAATCCATCTGGCAACACTGGTGTTGGTTTAGTCAGTTGGAACTTAATACCCTCTGACTGTTCTGTTCAATACCATAGCCAATGTTTTATTGTCTCTATGAGGTGTTGGTTTAATCGGTATTTGAACTCTATACTCTGTGACTTCTAGTTCAATACCCACTGACTACTGACTTTCTATTAGATATTAGTTGAGTCAGTATTCGAACTCAATACCCTCTGACTTATAGTCCAATACCTCAGCCATTGCTTGATCGTCTCTATGAAGTGTTGGTTTAGTCAGTATTGGAATTCTAAACTCTGTGACTTCTAGTTCAATACCCACTGACTACTGACTTTCTATTAGAGGTTATTTTCATCAGTATTGGAACTCAATACTCTCCTACTAAAAGTAGTTCAATACCTCAGCCCTTGCATTTTCATCTCTATGAGGTTTTGGGATTAGTCAGTAACGCAACTCAATACTCTGTGACTTTTAGTTCAATACACCGCACAGTGATTAATTCCATAGACAAAATTCCAATACTTTATAGTCTCGGAATTTAACGATTTTGATGTCATTTGAAAGGTAAAACTCCAACTAAGAAAACCCCCAAAACTCTGTGCAAAAAATTAATTAGTGTGTGTGCAAAGTCTGCTAAAATTTAAAACTTTTTTCACAAAAAAAAGTAAACACATATTTTCTGTTTTTTAGCCTATTGATTAAGAAATATTATACATGGAAATACATGGTTACCAAGAAGTTGCTAAAACTTTCAATATAGATTAAGAAATGATGTGGCCATTTTCGCTTTTAATGTTTTTTTCCAAAATTTGCAAAGATGAGGTTTCTACTTCATTTTAATTTTAAAATATTTTTCTAGAGAAAATTTAGAGAAAAATATCTAAAAGACATACCTTGTAGATGTTTTTCTCTTAAAAGTATGGTCCTGGACTTTTTTGTATTTTAAGAATTATTTTTTCTTTGTCGAATAATGTAAACACATTTTCCGATATCTTCCGATCTCAAAAAATAATTAAATTTTAAAAGTGGTCTAAGCACATATTTTTCCAAAAAATTTGTTATTCATCCCTAAAAGTATGCAATCAGCATGAAAAATTAAAAAACTGCAGAAATTTAAAACATTCATCTATTATCATTTTTATTGCAAAACTAAAGGGTCCTCATACAATTTCTGTTAATCTTTGCAATTACACTGTACAACACAAAAAAATAACAAGGTTCTAACAACGGATTCTGGTAGAGGGAGCGCAAAAAACATATACGTGTATCGGCATTTTGAAGGTTTACGTCTAAATTTTTTTTTAGGGGAGTCAAAGTTTTCCCCTTTTTGGACATTCTTATGGTGAATCGGCATACGAAAACCATGTTACCTCACATTTTAGGTATATGATGTGTTTAGCAATTTGATGTAAAATACTACGAAGAACATTTTTGTGGAGCATTTTAACCCTGTAGCTCCTATTTGTATGGGTCAATTTGAACCTTTTTTCTAAATTGCCTAAAATGTCCTGTAAAACAGGACTTTTTAAGGACAAAATGTACCACGAAAATATTCGCCATAAAATTCTACTATAGGTCTCTGAATACATCAAAGCTCAGAAATTAACTTGAACGCCAGATTTAAGCCAAAACTGAAAATGTGTTTAAGTGTTTATTTCGTACTTAATCAAAATTGGTACTAAAATGTCCTACAAACATTTGTGTTGTGTTTTTTTATTTGTTTTTTTATTAAAAAAAATCGTGATTTCAATTCAGCAGACCATGATTAACTAGTATACCAAATTTTATGAACCACTCCTTCTAATTTTGTCCCGCGGTTGCATGGAGTCGAATCACTGTGCACCGTGACTTATAGATATCTGTGACTTGTAATATCTTTTTTAATTAAATTTTGTGCTCACTTATTTACTTATTGATTTTAATGAAATTTTTTTTCATTTCTTTTTTAATTTTCATTTCACAGTGCCACTGTCACCGCAATTAAGCACATGACACTTGACCTTTCAACTTTGAAAGTTCAATAGCATTTTTTTGTATTGGCTCGTCGCTTTCATTAAGCGCCGCTTTCTGCCTTAATATGCTTCATTTCATGGCTTTCGGTCAGCCATATTAATTGCGTTGAAATTATCCTCATCCGATTTGTTTTCAGTTCTCAATTACTCCAACTCCCTCACCTCCTCGCGCACTCACACCCAAACATTGTTGCGCCGCGGCCGGCAATGAGCGACACATCAAAGCAATCATGGCATGGCAGCAAATCCGCAAGATACTCAACAAAATAGCAATAAAACAAAATCAAAACAAAAACAATAACAATAACACGTATTGGCAACAACAATGACCGCTAGGAGCCATGGTCGAATGAACGGTGGCGTATAAAATTGATTTATGAGATAATAAATCTACCCGAAATCGAAGCAAAATAATTGCGCGCACTCTCTCTCACGTCTCTGTCCAACTGGCGCTTTCCCTCTCTCTGTTTCTTTCACTCTATTTGTCGTTCGGTTTATGGCTGTTTTCTGCTTGAGATGGAGACGAATACTGCTTAAGCCAAATTAATCCATTCGAAGCAATTTAATTTGTTGCTGGCGTTCGCAACAACAACAACAAATAGCACTGGAGCTCAGCGTCGATGGACGCACGGCGCAAACAAAGTGATAAATAAAAACTAAATTGCAATGAATGCGAATATCCTTGGGGCGTAATTGGACAGGTGGTAGGTGCTTAACTTAATTTGTGGCACGTTACGCGCGCCTCAATGCACAGGCAGCCACGCACACGCACGCACACACACACACACACGCACGCAGGAAGTTCCGGCACTCGAATGCTTCGACACAAGCTCAACGTCTTACAGCCGAGCATTAACTTGTCGATATGGGATAAACATGAGGGAAATATTTTCGCCTAACTTAACAGCAACAACAACAAACAACAAGTTGAGAGCTTTAGCCACAAATATTGTGGCTACCAAATGTGGCATAAAGTGCGCACATGCGCTTAACACTTGACTGATGCGTTGACCGAGTGGGCGGAGCGGGTGGGGTGGTGTGGGCTGAGTGGATGTGCGATTGAGCTGTAAGATTTGCGTTGGGCAGCAAATCAAGTGTGCAAAGACGTACAGTCTAATCATGGCCGCTAATAGGCTTCAGGCGCGGTTCCAACTTTCAACTTCTAATCTCCACTGTGCACTCGAACCGGTGAGTGAGCACGTGGGCAGTCAAGCGGCAAAGTCAGTAGTCGATTGACGCATAGAGGCGCCTATCGAAAATCACAATAACCGCAAATATTGAAATCAACTGCGCCAAAGCTGTGTGCAAACATGGCCGCTCGCTCGTTATTGACTCACGGTGTGCTGTGCTGTTTGCATGGTGGCCGAAAGCAGCCGTTGGCCATTGCCATCGCCGCCTGGCCGACCTGGTAACCCAGTTTAGGGCGCACATTTTGCGCTGCTGTAATTTTTAATCATCTCCGCTACTCGGCTTCGTTGATTTTCCTTACGAGAACGCACATTTGAGTTGTGATTTTTTTGTATGGGTTTTTTTTTTAATCTACACTCTGCCGTTGATTTGTCTTACTTGCCGCTGCTGAGAAAATTCAGACATTCAGCCAGTTGCACGCAGTCTAATTTGGCATGAAATTCCGGCTTAAAGACATGCGCCTTCGCTTTGTTGTACATTCGCCGCGCTGCGACTAATTAATGTTCTTCATTTCCCCCCCCCCTCAACCACGCCCACTACACGATTTTTTTGTCGCATTGTAACATCAGCTGCGTTCACTGCAATTTTGACTTAAAGTTTGTAATGAAAGTCCTTCAATCGTTTGCTTTGCCTTGGCAAGTTTCTGCTTCTGTGCTTCTTCTTCTTATTTTTTTCTTGTTTCACGTCTTTCTCTGTAATTAGTTCGTTTGTCGTTGTTGTGTTCTTTAGTTTTTATTTGTTTATTTCCTTTCCTGCCTTTTTATATGATTTTTGCTAAATTTTGCATTTTTTTCTTTTCCCTTTTTCAATATCTTTTTAGCACAAGAAACGGCAAAAAACGAAACAAAAAATGAAAAACCAAAAGGTAAAAAGTCCAAACTTGTCTACTAAACTTTACTAACGGCTACGTTAGCTTTTAATAGCAGCGTGTAAATGGTAATCAATGAGAAAAACTAGTAAAAAAAAGGAACAAAAAACTGAAAGTAGTGCAAATAGCAAGTAAAATATAAAAACTAAGAGAAGCATTGGTTGCAAAAAGTAAACAAACAAAAGGGTTAAAAAGCGAAAATCAATGTTGTTCTAGAAAAGTATAAAAAAGAGTAGCGCAAAAAAGTAGTAGTAATAAAAATCAGTAGTGAGACAAACTAAGTTTATTTGTACTGAACAAATACAAAAGAAGTAAAATAGTACAAAGACAAGTAGTAGCGAAATAGAATAGTTTAGTTTGGGGAATGTAGTAAAAGGTGGTAAAATAGTACATAGATAAAAAGTACCAAAATAGAATTGTATAGTTTCGATAATGTAGTAAAAGGTAGTAAAATAGTACAAAGACAAATAGTACCAAAATAAAATAGTTTAGTTTGGAGAATGCAGTAAAAGGTAGTAAATTAGTACAAAGACAAGTAGTAGCGAAATAGAATAGTTTAGTTTGAAGAATGCAGTAAGAGGTAGTAAATTAGTACAAAGACACGTAGTAGCGATATAGAATAGTTTAGTTTGGAGAATGCAGTAAAAGGTAGTAAATTAGTACATTTAGTTTCGATAGTGTAGTAAAAGGTAGTAAAATAGTAGAACGACAAATAGTACTTTGCGAAATAGAGTAGTTTAGTTTGGAGAATGTAGTAAAAGGTAGTCAAATAGTACAAATACAAATAGTACCAAAATAGAATAGTTTAGTTTCGATAATGTAGTAAAAGGTAGTAAAATAGTACATAGACAAGTAGTAGCGAAATAGAATAGTTTAGTTTGGCGAATGTAGTAAAAGGTGGTAAAATAGTACAAAGACAAATAGTAGTTTGCGAAATAGAGTAGTTTAGTTTGGAGAATGTATCAAAAGGCAGTAAAATAGTACAAAGACATATAGTAGTTTGCGAAATAGAGTAGTTTAGTTTGGAGAATGTAGTAAAAGGTAGTCAAATAGTACAAAGACAAATAGTACCAAAATATAATAGTTTAGTTTCGATAATGTAGTAAAAGGTAGTAAAATAGTACAAAGACAAGTAGTAGCGAAATAGAATAGTTTAGTTTGGCGAATGTAGTAAAAGGTGGTAAAATAGTACAAAGACAAATAGTAGTTTTCGAAATAGAGTAGTTTAGTTTGGAGAATGTTGTAAAAGGTAGTAAAATAGTACAAAGACGAATAGTACCAAAATAGATTAATTTAGTTTCGATAATGCAGCAAAAGGTAGTAAAATAGTAAAAGACAAATAGTAGTTGGCGAAATAGAATAGTTTAGTTTGGAGAATATAAAAGGTATTGAAATAGTACAAAAACAAATAGTAGCCAAATAGAGTATTTTATAAAAAAATTTAGTTTTTAATTGCCTCCAAATTTGTGTAACAAAAAATTAACGGTCGTACTAAAATAGTAGTAAAAAGTGTAGAGAAATAGTACGTTAAATAGTAATAAAAATTGTATCAAATACATTTTTTTAAAGTGACAAAAATAGTAACAAAACAAAATAGTAACAGTAATGGTCACAAATTTTTTTGGGTTAAGAGTGTGTGCACTAGTAGAAAATAGTAGCAAATATATCCAAAAAAGTAACAGAAAACTTTTGAAAATTACGTTAGGGAAAAGTTTAAACTATATTTAAAAAAAGTAGTAGTAGTTATACGTTTGAAAATTACGTTAGGGAAAACTAAAAATGTACATTAAAATAAATCCCAAAAAGTAGTAGTAAACCCCTGAATATTACGTTAGAGAAAATTAAAAATATATACTAAAATTTTATAACAAGTTTTTCTAAAAACTAAAAAAGAGTATAATAAAAGTAAACAATTTTTACTTACGATTACAACAACAATAGTAAAAAGTAGTTTGCTCTTTGAGTCTCAACTGACGCTCAACTTTGCTCAGGTTCGAATCCCCATTGTAGCCAACACCAAAATATAATTTTTTTTACTTTTTTTTTTTAAATATTGTAGAATAAAATACTAGTAATGAAAAGAAGTGACAAATTTAAAAAAATAATAGTAAAAAATTTTATTACTGCACTAAAATCAGTCCACGATAGTTAATCGCGCTGACTTTTCTCACTTGAGGCTCTATGTTCGATTCCTAGTTTGGGCCAGTTGAAGTCTCCTCTACTTATATCACTATCCACATGAAGTAGATGAGAATTAAGAAGACAGAAGTGCGCTCTTGATTCCCACAGATCTAAGCATAATTAACTCCACTTATGTCCTACCAAAAGTGGAAATTTACTCGCACCTGTGGGCAGTTGCTTCAAAAGCCTATTTGGTGCACCTTCATCACATCTGTAACCTTACAATTGAGCTTATAAGAGCATGCAGCTCTATTGACTCCTTGGAGCATCGTTGAAACATTGCATGCGTGACCCTCTCCAGATACTTCTTTGGTAATTGTTCAAAGGAGATGAGCCATCTGATGCCATTCGGACGTTGACACGGTGTTCCAGCACACTTTGCATTTCACAAAGACTGCAAAATGGTAGACAATGAGCCCTAAGTGTGTCTCATACAGAAGTAGGCATCCTAACCTAACTTAATCTAATCTAACTAAATAATGGTACTCAATAATTTAAGCAAAAAACCTTAGTCAACTTTAGTAACCCCTAACATTCGTACTAGTCGACAGCTGTTCGGCGTTTTTGACTTTTTTATCTGACATGCTGTCATGTGGCAAATTGCGTCATAAAAGTTCGTTGACTTTGTTCATCTAAAAATGACAATAAAGTGGCCTTCTTCAGACAACGAATCAATGTTTTAGGAAAAGCTGTTGCAGCATCAAGTGCTTCTTCTTCAAGTGTGTACATTAGTTGCCATGGACGTAGACGGCGCGTTGTAAGGCGGCACAACTATGCAAGGACCCTCACAGGGCAGACAAACTGAAAATACGCAAACGTAATGTAAAGTTAAATGTCTGCAACACACTGAGACTGTTTTTTTAGTTCATACATCGAAGACAGTGGTTGGCAATTGGCATTGTTCCATTCAAAATGTTTCCATATCAAACTGAGAAAACGTATCAACTTTAGAAATTTAATTTCACTAATAAAAAACTCTTAAAATTTTTTACTTTTTTCTATAGTTTAAACATTTTTCTCCTAAAATATTGTGCACTTTTGTGCCACTGTGGTCGTGTGAGCTTCTTGGCATTTCCAGTTCTGTGTGTATATTTCGTTTTCTTTTGCTCGTTAGACGTTTTGCTGTCTTTGCGCCTCAATTTCTGTTATCATTTCGCTATTGAATTCGAGCATCACCCATACACACACAGACACACCCACACAATCAATTGTCCTTTAGTGAAATTTTAATTTAATTTCTCCTTTGAATAATAAATCACACAGCAAAAAGCGGATTGCCATTCGCTTCAGAGCGACACAAAGTAATGGCGGGAAAAAGGATATTTTTTTCAGAAAAGAAAGAAGCCGAATTGTAGAAGAGGCAGTGTGTGTGTTTGTGTGGCTGTGTGTGTGTGTGTGCGCGATTGCATTACATTTTGCAGCTATTACTAGCATCGATGCCACAGTTGCCAACGTTTCGACTGCTTTCAGATTGCGCGGCGTATTTTATTTTATTTTTTGTTAGTGCACCCACTTGGCAAGGCTCAAGTCACTGTAGCGCGCAATATGGCAACCATGGCAATAATCTCGATTGTGCTCGCTGTGGGAGTGATTGCAGTAACCAGCTATTGCGATATGCATTGACGCATTGGTTGATGTAGGTTTGTGTGTGTGCTTGGCAGTTTTTGTTTGTAAATGTCTGAGCCTTTTCTCGCTTTGCGCCAGCACCGCTCGCAACTGAATATTTCAATATTTGAAGATTACAGCAGTAATGTGCGTTGCACGATTTCCGTTGCTTTTGCGATTACATTTCGATTGAATACGCACACAAATATCCAAACACAGGCGGCGATCCATTGGCTAAGCTTTAAAATTTAAATGCATTTGAAAATATTCACAGTGCTTAGTTGGGCGTTCGGTTCATAAAAACGTGGCAACCACAGCGAGGCGAAGCACTAAAATTGTTGCACAAGGATTTATATAACAAATATTTATTGCATTATGTTACAGTTTAGTGCCTGATGGTACATTACATTATTATAAATTTATATATTATAAATATTTTAATAACCAACACCAAAAGTGTGAGCGTTTAGGAATTTTAAATAAATTGCATAATTCACGCACTCAATTCAATAGCATCAGCCAACCATTTATGACTAAATTTATTATTATTTGCATATTTGCATTCAAAGTCATTGAAATTGTCGAAAAATATTTTGCGCTTTCCATTCCATTAACAACAAAATAACCATGAATATAATAACACTGTGTTATGTTGGTCCAATCAACTTGAAATCTGCATAGCAGCAACGGTGCAATTATTCACGAATATCAATTTATTAATTTTGTTTCCTTTAAAATAATCTCCATTACAAACAGTACACATATTTCAACGCTTTCTCCAAACTTGAAAACTATTTTCATAAGCTGATTTGAAGGCGATTAGCTTCTGTGAATTCCCCCTTATCGCCTCAATGGTCTTAAAACGCTTTTTGCAAAGTAGTAGCTTGAGGGTGATTACAGAGTTTGCGGAACGTTGGTGTTAGTCAAATAATCGTGTACCAGATGAGTTGCTTGAGCCACGACTTGTCTCTCTGCGAAGTAAGATAAAGCTTTGAAGACATTAGAACATGTCCTTTGGATCTGCCTCGCCATCTCAAGACAACGCTTAGCAATCTAAAGGGCACACGAGTTCGTCGGACTAGACTAGACAAACTAGAGGAAGTGTCAATGCTAGGCAGGGGCGAATTCAGAAAAATATTTCGGGGGGTTTCAAAAAGTAATTCTTTAATATTTATAAAATGCCTTTTAATTTGTATGTAGTTTTAAAGTCGATCCTAATATTTAGGGGGGGTTCAACCCTCAAAACCCCCCCTGAAGCAGCTACTGATGCTAGGCCTGAAGCGTTTTCTCAAGTTTCTTTCAGATCACTACTACAACACAGACCTCCATCTGGCATCGCTAAAAACCCAATAAGGGTCCATGTGCGGCCATTCGTGGCCAACCAGATATATCTACCTACCTGTCTCTCCACGATTCTGACCCCTTGCAACGGAATATTTCCCTTAAACGCTTTAACACACTCACGTAATACTTCTTATTTACTGCCTGACTTGGCGCAAGAAATTTTGAATGGACCAACACAGATCCTTGTTTTTGGATCAAATCTGTCGTGGCTTTTTGGCTTTTAAATCGCCTGAAAAGCGCCATTTCAATGATTGTTGGCTAGTTTCGATGTCATATTCAAAGAGCCATGTCTTGTCACCGGCAATAATGTCGTCGATAACATTTTGGCCCAAAGGAAGGAAGGACATCAATCCGATATCCGATTCTCAGTAAAAGCCAGTTTCAACTTCTCTCAAATTCACAACGTTGTGCATAACGTTTGGCACCAATTCGAATGAGACACAAAGATCGGCTGCTACTTTCCTGATGCTCATCCGACAATCTACGAGGCCAAATTTTCCTAATTTTTTTCGTTGTTTTCATTAGTCACACTGGTGCATGGACGACCGAAACGAGGTGGAAAAAAATTTTGACATTGACATTTTGATTTTTGTTGATCAGAAATTATATATACCTAGTAATAAAAACTAGTCTCCAACCGAATATTCGTATTCGACCAATTCGGCCAATCAGTTTTGCCACTTGAAAAATTTTTTCCCGATGAAACTTCCGACCAAATCCGACCCCAACCGACTAAATTAAAAATGTTCGTTATTTTTAAATTATATTTTGTTTTTTAAAATAAATTTTTTGTACTAATGAAAAGATATTCATATCACAAAACGGCCCGAAATTCGTTTAAGCAGACCAAAGTAAAAAAATTTGACCAATTTCGGTCCGAAAAGACCATTTTTGGCTTCGGCCAGAAATAGCCGAATACTTTAGCCGAAGGTTTTCGCCCTGTAATGCAAGCCAATTTGCTCTGTTTCGAAGTATTTTTTTAAATATCGGGGTTTATCGATATTTTAGACTCAAGATTGCAATCAATAAAATTTATCTCTAATCACTTATTTATATCAATTGAATTTTTAGATTTTTTGTTTTTTGTTAGAAACGGAGCTCTAAAACAATGTTTGGTTTTTTTTACTAAATTTTATTTATTTATTCGTCTGCCGGGTTTAGCCCTCATAGACTACAAGTAATAACTTAAATCTAATATAAAAATTCGCACAGTGTTTTTTAAAAAAGCTCTCGACTTAAGTCAAAAAAAATAATATATATATATTAATAAATATATATATATTCCTTTATTTATTCTTTAGTGGAACAAAGAAATGAATAGAGAAAATACGACTAAATTTTATTAGTATTCGGCGTAATATTTTAATTATGCCGAATATTCTGCTTCGGCTTCGGCCAAAAATCCACCTTCGGTCGAACACTAATAAAACGTCAAACTGCAACATTAATTTTGTGCTTTTTCATGTTCGTCGATAATTTATTCCTTTATTTTTGTTACACAGTGTAATTTATTTTGATATCTACTAAAGTGCGTTTAAATTCTCTATAAAAAGCACCAATAGTTGCGCCAAAAACAGCAACAACAACAACAAAATGTTATAAACATCGGACGCAACAGTCGCTGGTCCAAATGGTTGCTTTTCACTTGTGTGTGCCTGTGTGTGTGTGTGTGCGGCACACATTTACATTTATGCATAATTTCGCTTGTAAACAAAAGTAAAATGTTGTGTGCGCTTTTATTGCAACATAACAACAATAGGAGCATCTCAGCAGCAGCAAAATAATAGCAATGAAATAACAACGAAAAAAGCGGAAAATTTAAAAGGGAGCCCAAAAAAAACTCCATGCAGCGCGTAGATCCTGTTGTGATTTTTATAGTATTTTATGCTCCACTTTGCATTTTTTGTCACACACCCACACACATTAGCAACACATACATGCATTCACGACATCATAACTGTAAGCACACAACTGCTATATTTTTCACAACAACACTGTATAAAGAAAGAGCAACAAAGTAGAAAATACAAAAAAATAAGAAAATAAAGAAAGAGCAACAAAGTAAAAAATACCCAAAAAAAGAAAATAATACAAAGAAATGTAATGCTGTAATAATCTGAAAAACAAATAGTAAACGTAATAATGAAAGCATTTCCGAGGCAAAAAAAAAACATTGACAATAATAATGTAAACACAATAGGCAAATAGACAAACTGACAGCCAAATAAAGAGCATCCAAGCAGCATTGAAATTGGTATCCAAATACTTTATATGAAAAGGACTAAGAGAAACACACGGAAAGTGCTGACATTTTCAAAGATGCTGCACTGTGGTCAAGATGTTGTCAACTTCTTGACATAAAGTCAATGAAAATATTTTATGAGATAAATATTTTTTTGAAACTCGGTACACATAAACTTTGTAGCTTATACCTTCTGACAAGTGGCCCATAAGAAGCTGGGGAAACAAATCTGGTCAATAACGAACTGGAGACAATTAAACCAACAATGGAATTTATTTCAACAAACGACCAACAAGGAACGGGGAAAACAAATCTGGTCAATGGATTCAAGGATACTCTTTTTTTTTAGTATAATGAAAGGCAAACAGAACGTCATGAGTGGTCAACATTATCGCCAGTCGTTGTTGTATTCTAGGCAGACAGGACTTTTGTTGAAGTGAAGACGTCAGAAAAGAAGAAACAATCATGCAACTTTTCTCACAGACAGCCTTGATTCTCTCAATGCTGGCGAACTTGGAAAGTTTTTAAGGTTGACATCTATGGTTCAGCACCTCATATCAAGTTTGAAAGATATCTTGATGGGCCCAATTATCCGGAGACTTCCAACTACTAAAGACTGAAGACAGCAACTTCTATCTATTTAAGTTGCGGAAGTCAAGTAGTGTTACTGAATATTTTTTGTATAAACCAGGGACCGGGGAACAGGGAAACAGTTATTTATGGAAACTAGATTTGAAAAATTACTATGAAGGAAAAATCATGCAAAAAATTAAATATACCAATTCATTTCTTTTCGCACGGAGAATCAAACTTGGCAATAAACCTTTTTTTTAATGTTTATGAAAAAATTAAAAAGTAAGAATTATTTTTTATTTATATTTTAAAAATCCTTTAATAACAATTATTTTTGATTTTTTTCATATTAGTCCACAAATAACAGTTTTATTTCGATTTTATTTTAGTTGTCCTATGATAACAATTATTGGTGACTTTTATTTTTTTAGTCATAAAGAAATCATTCAGTGACTTTTATTTATAAAAGTCATCAATAAAAATTAGTCAGTGACTTCTATTTTGTACGTCAGAAATAAAAATCATGCAGTGACTTTTATTTATAAAAGTCATCAGTAAAAATCATTCAATGAATTTTATTTTTTAAGTCGCAATATAAAAGTAATTTTCTTTAATGCATGTAAAAGTTATGATTCTTCCAGAAAACAGAATTGTCAAGACAGGTCTCGTTAAGCCGATCAAGAATATATATACATTTCGATATTTAATAAATCCAGTAGTGCGATTAATGAAAATGGCTTTTATATTGCGACTTAAAAAATAAAAGCCACTGAATGATTTTTATTGATGACTTAAAAATTAAAGTCACTGACTGATTTTTATTGATGGCTTTTATAAATTAAAGTCACCAATAATTGTTATCATAGGACAACTAAAATAAAAATCGAAAAAAACTGAACTTGTAGACTAATAAGAAAAAAATTAAAAATAATTGTTATTATTGGATTTTTAAAATATAAATAAAAAATAACTATTATTTGTTAAGTCATTAAATGAAAGTCAAAATATAACTCTTAAACATTGATTTTTATAATAAAACTTATAACAGTTACGGTCCCTGGTATACATTTTTCATACGAGTTGTTTTAGAATTTTTCATGAAAACTTTCAGCTTTTTCATAAAAAAACAACCATGTTAGAACCATAGTGCAGTGCAAGCACACGTTCAAGTGCCTCCTGTCTCCTGGCTGCACACAGACAACAAAAGTACATGGGCGCCCATATGCTTTGGCTGATTCGCTTTCAGCCATCTTCGTCAGCTGCTTTTGAGATACAACAACAACACACGTTCAACTAGCTTAAAGTTTTATATGTTTCGAACATACGGTTGTACTTACAACAATGTTTTGCAGCTATAGTTGAATGCGTTTGTATGTTAATATGTATATTTATTTGTGTTTGTTTAACATTTGCATAAAAATATGCCAACTTTGCTCTCATTGTGCAACCTTTAGTGGCTGTGCGCTCTGATTTCGCCTCAAGGTGCCGTCTTTATGTTAAAGACATTTTATTATTTTAATATTTTTAAAAATGTATCGTTCATTCCCTCATGATTATTTCTGCTATGTGCCGTCTTTATGTTAAAAAAATTTTATTATTTTAATATTTTTAAAAATTTTACGTTCATTCCTTCAAGATTATTTCTTCATTTCCTACTCTATTCACATATAGAAAGACAATTAGACATTTAAGTGGCCCAGCAAATTTGCACAACACATTCGCTTGACTGCGCCAACTAACCTAATCGGTGGGCCTAATCTACATAACCTCAAAATTTTATGTTTTTTTTTCGTAGGATTTTTCTTTGCATTTTTGCTGTCTCCCATTTGCCAGCATTGTTGAGGTTAGTCTGCTCGATTGCTGTCAGGGATACAGTATCCTTTTTTTCTGTTAAACTGTTATTTTTCTTTTTTATGCCATTTTTTGTTTTGTTTTTCATACACAACACATACGAAAATGGAAAAACTTAATATGAGAAAAGCATTTAATGTCTAAAGAATTTTTCATTTTTTGCCGGCAACTTTTGCATAGCGTTTTTATATTTCTTTCTTTTGCTTTCGTCATTGTGCTGCAGAGTGGTGTGCTGGGTTATTTTTTTTTAGGCAAAATTTTAAAGAGATTTGCTAGATTCCGTTGTTATGTTTGTGCATTTTGTTGTTGTTGTCGCTGTTGGTGTTATTGTCTTTATTATTTGCCATCAGTGCGATGTTCGCTACAGCCGCTTGAGCCGCATTTGTCTTTATACGCCTGAGGGGCATCATTTGAAATTGTGCCACAATTCTGGCAATTCAAAAAATTTTCCTTTTTTTATTTTCTGGTATTTTGTTTTATTTTTATTTTTTTCATTTAGTTCATTTCATTTGGTATTATTTCGCCTTCTCGCTGTGAAATCGTACTTCTTCTCTGTATTTGTTTGTATTTTATTTGTGCTACAACTTTAAAGCGTTTCCCTCTAGTTGAACAGCATAAATTCTTTATGTGAACAGAAAATGTCAAATTGGCATAAATTTGCAAATTATTGCATTGCAATTGTAGAGAATTTTGTTGTTAGCAGTTAATCAGATTTAAGTGGGCAAAAAAAAAGAGCCCAAAGGTATTACATTTTATGGAATTTATTGAGATATTGGATAATTCATATAGTATTTAGGATCGTTTTTCAATTCTAATGAGCTCTGTAATGCCAGTTAAATCAGAATAATAACATAATGCAATAATTTATCACTTCACATACATTAAGCGGCCTTTGCAATACACTAAGTCACATAATCCATTACACCCTTGCGGCAGCATTTTTCATACCGGGGAAAATCCATATGTGTGTGAAACTAGAGACCAAATATAGTAATACTGCGTACTCAGTTTTTCATTTCTACATCCTTTGTCCTTTTAAAAGGACTTCAACATTTTGAAGATGATGAAAAATTAAAAAAAATATTAAATATACTTAAGCTCGTTAGAATATGGCGATATGTATATCAAATGAAAGAGAAAAGGCTCAAGAGTTCAAATAAAATTGCTTTTTTATTTATTTGTAAAAAAAGGACATGAAAAAGGTCCTTTGAAAAATTTAATCCTTTATATCATTGAAAATTTATATAGAATTTCCTTCAAAAGTAACTATTAATACTTATATTAATAAATAGAATATTAATTAAAACCTATGTTATATTAAAACTTATTACTTACTTATTGATATTAATCTCCTTGATCACGTGTAAAAATTTCATTACTCTAACTTTATTGGTTCGAAAGTTAATAAATAAAAGGCCGAAGCTGCAATTCTAATGAAGTACAAAAATTCTTATTTGAGTATAAGTATTTTAAATAATAAAAAAAAGACATGAAAAAGGTCCTTTGAAAAATTTAATCCTTTATATCATTGAAAATTTATATAGAATTTCCTTCAAAAGTAACTATTAAAACTTATATTAATAAATAGAATATTAATTAAAACGTATGTTATATTAAAACTTATTACTTACTTATTGATATTAATCTCCTTGATCACGTGTAAAAATTTCATTACTCTAACTTTATTGGTTCGAAAGTTAATAAATAAAAGGCCGAAGCTGCAATTCTAATGAAGTACAAAAATTCTTATTTGAGTATCAGTATTTTAAATAATAAAAATATACAAAACCAATAAGTAAGTCAAGGACTTTGCAGTAGGTTCCTGGAGCCTAAAAGTATACTAACTTTTGTTCAAGTTATGCTGTGCATGTTTACTAATAAGCATTCATTAGGAGAAAATACTTTTGTATACCGTTTTACTGCTGCCTACTTTTAGGATATCTACCAAATCTCTATCAAATTTCATTTCATGAACTTTCATGGAAACTTGTTATTATTTCTTGCAATTTGTACAAACGTTTCTTATATTTGCCATAAATAAGTTTCATGAAAACTATAAACAAAACCTACAAATTTTTAATTTCAATGTTAAAACATTGAAATTGGTTTTTGCATTTTGTTTTTAACTCAAACTCAAAGTGCAGAAAATTTAATATTTCAATATCAAATTGAAGTTGCACGATTGCGCTGAGCAAATAAATTGTATGCTAACATATTTGTGTACACTGGGCTGTGCAATATTTTGCCATCCTTATGAGTTATTTCCTTCACTTGCTTTTGTTGGCCACACTAGACTCCTCATCATCAACATCGCATCAACTATCTTATTGAATTGCCAATATTTTCAGCTATAAGCAAATTGTATTTTTCATCCCAGACGCTGTGTTGCTGTTTTCAAAATGTCTACGTTGCTATATAAAACTTGCATAAAGTGCACGGAAAATTGGCTATTTTGAACAGGCTTCACTATGGTCTATGCCTGCTTTTGCGCTCTTTATTGTTTTTTCATTTATTTTGCGCTTGCAGCACCTCAGCGCACCGACATAAACAGACGCCTGAAGCAGCCAAAATTTCCAAATTATCTCCTTTATGGATTATTCCAAACGACGCTTAGCACTTGCCATGTCTTCCGCTTGCGTTCTGACGTAGTTAAGACGTCCGGCTTCGACAAGCCTCTGTATGCGGCAATTTCCGCATTTCCCAGTGCCACCGTTCCCTCCTCTCCGCTCCTTCACTATTTGATTTCACTATGTGGCTGTTTTATTATTGTCTTCGCGCCGCTCGTTACTGCACCGGCAGCAGTCGTATTTCTTCATACTTTGCTGCTTCATTTTATGTGTATGTATCGTATCGTTATGTGTATGTGTGCTCGTTTTGGCCAAAATTGCTGCTGATAAATATTTAATTTTTATTTTCGTTGCCGTACCAAAGCGACATGACTGGTAACATTTCGATGCTAAGAGGGGGTGGGGGAAAGGGCACCGAAAAAAAGTTTCAGTTGCGCGACATTGATTTATTATTGTTGCTGCATGTGTGTTGTGCGAATTGTTGTCTATATGGTTGTTGTTGTCACGGCTGTCGTTGAGGAAATGGCAAACAAGTATTTTCAGAGTAGGAAATTGATATTTGGTGCGCGCCAGCAATGGCTGACAATAAGAAGCAAGCACAGAAAAAAGATTAAAAAAACATAGAATAAATAAATATATAAAAACAGAATCAATAACTAAATAAAGAGTGCAAATAGTGTTTGCACAGTCTTCAGCTGATGCTTGACTTGCAAATTGAATGTAATTTAAAATTAATTTTCAACACTGCTTTTCCATTTTTGAGCAATTCCAGACTCGTGTCATACTACTTTTTGCTGCGCTCCGCACACGTTGTAAATTCATTTAGTAGTCAGCAACCATGCGCCGTGTCTTGTTTTCGCTCTGCTATGCGCCACACAACGCTGACGCCAGCAACAGCAATTTTGCAACAAACTGAATTTTTATTTTCAAGGACTCGGCAAGTGCGCAACCTAAGTACATGCTTCCTTCTATGCATCCATACGACCAACTAACCACATGCCACCAAAAGAAACAAAACAAAAAATCCTGGAAAATTTCCCTTGCAGCAGATTGTGTGTGCGCGCCACATCGCTTCAACGCTGCACACCGCATGGCAAACATGTTGGCGTGTCATCTGGGCGCCATTTGTTGAAAGCAAATGCAATTTAAAAAAGTAATTAGCACACTCAAATAAAAAATCCAACTGAATCGAGATAACGTATACGCCCTGAAGTACGGGCCACCCATAGCCGACTTCAAAGTTCAGTTGCCCGCCAACCAACGCACCAACCAGCAGACGGACAGACAGACAGCCATGTTATGTCGCCACACCTTGGCCACTGCTGCTCACGCTTTGGCCAACAGTTCGACGGCTGCGTCTGCAAATGTCTCCAGGTTACTGGGTGACCCAGTAGCGCTCAGCAGCTGCTGAGCTGCATAAAAGCACACATTGGATTGCGTGGCGCTCAATCGTTCGGTGGCACGAACTTGCCTGCTGTCTGTTTGTCAGTGGGTCTGTCTGTGTTCGCGCTCCATGTCATTTGCTTATGAACTCGCCAACGCCATCGCCATCGCCACACATTCGAAAGGGTATTTCTCTTTGTGTGTGTTGGTGTGGCGCTATTCTGCGGTGTGTGCGAATTTTATACAAGAGTTCAAAATGAATCCTTGCAATGTCCTAGACCAACTTTCAACATTAATGTGTGAGTGTCTCTGTGCTGTTTGTTATGTATTTTATATCCCTCCAACCCATTTTTTGCTAAAAAGCTTTGAATAGTGTGCAGCATCCACAGCTGCGACAGCATAGAAAAGCTGCTTTGCAACACTGCACGCAAGTCTGGTCTGCTGTTCGTTTTCGGTTCGCACAATGTGCCCAGCTCTGCTCTTTCGCTTTGCGTTTTCTGCACACAGATTTTTCCCAGCGGCACACTTACAGTCTGTCGGTCGCTCTGTTGGCTGTGCTTCAGCCTTTTAGTTGTCCGCTTGATTGAGCTCGCTCAGTATTCACGCATGAAATGCAAAAAGCGTCCATTACAAAGCATTCTGGAAAATGATTCCTTTCGTTGCGTTTCATTTGATTTCATATTTGCCGCCATTTGCAATTGCAGTTTCATACTTGAGTGCATGCGCATTGTTGTTGTGCAGAGTTGAAGCACGTACTTACTGCTTAATGATATTCAGAAATTGCTGGAAAAAAGGCGCAAAATATTTATTGGTCCAGTAGGAAGAACAGAAAGAGCTGAAGTTGATTGAATGAATTGAGCTGAGTTTAGCTAAATTAATTTAAAATTGTTCAAAACTTATAATAAATTAGGCAGAGGCCGATAGTTTCGGTACAAGATATGTGTAATTTCGATTAGATTGGCATAATGTAAGATTGCTTGTGAATTCAACTCAAAAACTCGAGGCTTCCTCTCAAGAATGCGCAAAATCTGGGTAACCTTTGACATTTTCACATCCACTTTCACTGTGACGCGTGATGACGGATCCCGGTCTTCATGGCCCCTAACTTGTGGCGTCATGTGAACTAGTTTTCCAGAACAAGTCCTGTCTTCTGGCAATTTCGAACTGTGTCAATGTCTCGAGTCATTAGCAACCATCACAGTCACGGCCGATTCATTACAGAGCAAGAAATAACTTGTATGTGATTAGTAATATTTTAGATTATTTATTTGTTATTTAACTTTAGTACTTTAAACCGTGAGCCAGAAGGACACAGGTTAAAAAAATACATAGATTCGTTTTATCCGAGCTATGGATTCAACAGTCCCAAACGAATTCATTCATTTATGGTTTGTAAATTAGACAGCGAGTCGAAGAGTCGTGTTTTCGAAAGATCAAAAATACTCCTTCTTTCCAAGATATTGATTCAAGTACAGTCCCAAACGATTTCATCTCATAGCGGCTGTATTTAGGTGGTTTGTAGATTATACAGCGAGTCAGAGAGTCGATCATCTCATGGCTTTAGCTCTGTGATTCGTAAGTTGGATAGCGAGTTAGAGAGTCGTGTTTTCGAAAGAACAAAAAGACTTCTTCTTTCCAAGACATGATTTCAAATACAGTCCCAAACGAATTCATCTCATGGCAGCTGTATTTAGGTGGTTTGTAGGTTAGACAGCGAGTCAGGGAATCGATCATCTCATGGCTTTGGCTCTGTGGTTCGTAAGTTGGACAGCGATTTAGAAAGTCGTGTTTTCGAAAGAACAAAAAGACTCCTCTCCGAGACATGATTTCAAATACAATCCCAGACGAATTTTTCCGAGAATCGTGGATTCCAGTACTAACTCAGTCAGCACTAAAAATAGAAGACTTTCTTTTCACCTGAAAGAACTGTTGCTTTAAAAAAACTCTGTAACGACACACACCTTCAGGGCTCTTGCAGAGTATATAAAAACGCACGCTTATCGTAAGCAGTGTTGCCAGATACCTGAAATGACTTTCTCCTAAATCTTAAAAAAAACTTAAATTTCCTCCCAAAAATGTAAAAAATCTCCTTAAAAATTTGTTGTATAATTTTTTTCATTATAAACTAAGGATTCAGCTTCTCATAGAAAAATGCAAATATATGTAGATATTCATAAAAATATATATTTTTTAATTGCATCCTCTTTATTCATTCAGCATCAGCTTAACATCAACTTAACACAAACAAAACATATAAAAAATGAGATCGGTATGAAATTTGCTTTTGTAAACTTCTTTCATTCATTACATAAATTATACACTTTGAAGCATTGTAAAAGCAATAAGTGAGAACGAGATAAACATAAACAAAAGAAGCTCAAAAATATTAAACACAAAAGAGTGCTTTGACTATTAAAATATTTGGCAAAATAAGTTTTGTTGCCAGTGATCCCCATACATCATACTTCGTTATCCGAAAATCTCCCAAATATCCACTAAGGATCCGAAAAATCCCCTAACATAAAATCTCCTGAACTTTCTCCTAAACAATTCTTCCTCCTAAAAACTCTCCTAAAAGACCAAAAATCTCCTAAATCTAGGAGGAAGTCTCCTGATCTGGCAACACTGATCGTAAGTGTGGAGCTGGAACTTGAAACTTTGTATGGAAATTCAGATTACGATAGTCAATAAAAAAATTAGATCAGGATGAAAATAGATTAGGTTTAATAGTTTCTGAAGCTAGATATGAGTTCAAGTACCGACAGATCGAAAGCCAATGGAAAGCCTCACCTCCCATTGTTTGTTTCGCAATTGAGAAGGTGGTCCTTGGCACGTATGACTGATTCTGAGGCATAATGTCGTCTTGTCTCGTCTTGTCTTGTAATCTAATGCGCTTCATTAACAGTAAAGGTCGCAATTTTAGAGTTTTATTAGTAGACCATAATTGCATATTTTCCATTCCAACTGCTTTCAAAAAGCATTACTACAGCGTAGCACACGGTTCCACTTTCACATTAAAAAAACAAAAAAATTGCATTACAAAAGGACACACTTAAAATTTACACAAAATTAATTTCATTACTTGTATTTTATATTTTGTTTCCGTTCAAGCAGCGACAATGTTCTTTGCCTCCATTGCTGGCTTCCGGCGCAGCTGTCGGTGTTCCATAGCCCACAGTGCACGGCAGATGGCAACAGCTGTGCTGCCGAACGCTTCTAGCGCGCTCATGGGCACTTTTTGTGCCCATTTAAATTTATTTCATTACTTGCTTTGCCAGTGTTGCCAACATCACTTGTGCGCTTCATTAATTTTTGCGCTCACTGCGTCGGTTTGTCAGGAATGCTGCTGCTTGGGGTCGTCGTCGTTGTTGTTGTTGTTGATGGTGCTGCACAATACAGTTTTCATTGCGCCCTACAAGTGCCGAGCGCCCAAGCGCGCAGATTCGGTTGCTGACTATTTTCATATTTTTTTTGTTGGTTTGTTTGGGTTGTAAGTTGGGAAAATTTGCTGCAAACGCTACGCAACTTGAGGGCAATTTACTGCTGCCACAATCAAAGTGGCAGTCCGCAAGAATTGCAACAAATGCATTTATGCTTTCTTTGTCGCTTTCGGTGCGCGTTCGTTACCACAAAATAGAAAAGGCAAAAAGTTGCTGTTAAATGTTTGCAATGTGCATTTTTTGTCCGTTTTAGAGCGTTTTTTTGGCTTTTGCCTTTACAAATTAAAAAAAAAAAAAAAAGTTTGAAGATTCACACCAAAGTCAGCCAGCCAGCAATTTTCGCGCTTGTTAAATGTTGTTGTGGCCTTTGTAGTTTTGTTCCTTATTTTATTTAACGCTTAACGATGCAGTTTTGCACAGTGAGCATTTCAAGCCAAAATCCAGCTATGCAGTGAAAATCCTTCAGCGCGCTATCGCTGCTTTTTTTGCTCTTCAACATTCTAAGAACACAAAAAGAAGAGAAGAAAAAGATAAATGCGTTCATCGCCCATCGTGGCGCGCATTTCCACTTTGCTGCACTTTACGCGGCTTCTACGCCCACAACAATAACAAAGCGCCCAAGGACGGTCTTAGTTGCGCAGCTCATTTTTCACTTTTCAACAGTGGCGGCATTCACAATCTGCAGCAACTAGACGAGCAAATTTGGTCTAAACAACAGCGACCACATTCGGCGCTTCTAAGAACTCTGCAATGATTTTGGGTCGAGTGAATAAAAAAAATCTAATTTTGTTAGTATTATGGTCACAGTTCACACAAATGAATTCTCCCACCAGCTCAATTGCCGCATATTGTGCATACCACTAACATTCCTAAGTTCATTCCTTTCACTACACACTACACTACACCAATTTGTGTCCATCTTCAGTTGTTGGCGAACTCTGACGCGTTGCGCCCCAACAACTGAATTGCGCCCAGTTCTGCAGCTCAGTTCTCCCCACAGTTCTTGTTTTTCTTCAGTTTTGTCGTCGGCAACTCCTTTTACTGGTTGCTTCCTTTTTACTGCGGTCACTTGACTTTTATCTCATTATTTCATTGTCTCGTCTCTTTATCTGACATTTACTTACTTTACAGTGTTTTTCATATTTAGTTTTTAAAGATTTCTCATCGCTTAGTTTTTCGTCTTTTTTTTTGTATTTGCAGACTGGCGCAGCACCGACAGCACCGAACATCACGATCGCGTCCAGCGACAATTGTCCGTTTCATCCGATAGCAAATTGCTGGACGACGACATCCGCGAGGAGACGCGCGTCATTATGCGCCCCAAGAAGCCGCCCAGACCCAAATCGGAAGTTTTTCTCAACAAACAGGACCCGCATCCACGACGAAAACGTTTCAGTGCATTTGGCGTAAGTAGTGAAGGACAACTCCATCCCCGTGACCAAAGCAAATTGGGTGCAATAAATAAAACATTAGAGAGATAAAGTCTTGGCGAGTTGGACTGGTCAGCCACATAGTTGCGGGGGAGAAGGGGAAAAGAATGAGAAGAAGAATGAATTCAGTGCGCTGCGGTCTGTGCGGTGATGCGCACTCAAAGCTCCGTGCAGACTCAGTTCGCTTTTGTGCCTTTGAAGAGTTGAGAATTTATATTTTTTGTACCATTTTGCTTTAAACGTTGCAATCAAAGCCACAACGAAACAAAGAATAGTGGCGCGTTTGATAAAAAAAAACAGCCAACTTTGGACGAGTTGGTTTAGGCAGATAACAAAAGGCGCTGGTTTTTATTTACCAACTATTTTTATCCTCTAACTATTCACTCTTGTGAGGAATATTTGCTGGAGCGGCAAGTTTCAGCAAAGAAAAATACTACAAAATAATTAGAAGCCTTTTAGTTTAAAACTGGTCTCATCAAAATTGGTCGATTGATTTTTGCGCCATTGTACACACACACAAGATTAAAAAATTTCATTTCGACAGAAATTAACAACTTCAAACTTGTATGTACTCAGTGACGCACACAGGATTTAATTTTATTTGGTGGAGGAGAAAGTTTCGTACACAATTGTTGAGTCCAATAACAGTTGAAACTATATTATTATTGCTGGGCATAGTGCACTGAGACCTAAAAGATCTATTGTGCCCCTAATTGCAACCATATTTGCCTCCCAAAATGTTTACATTATTTAGATATTTCAAAGGGAATTAAACCTTAAAACCCACTTTGCGTGCTCCACTGGCTAAAGTTAACATTCAGATATAAGTTGGATCTACTTGGAGACGTTATATATATCTAAAAAAGTCTACTCAAAGAGTCCAAATTTTAATAGTATCTGGAAAACAAAAAAATTGATTGAAAAATATTGATATTTGAATAATTTTATAAGCCTCTAATCCCCTCAAAGATTTGTATACCTCAATTTCTTCTGTCTTCTATTTCCACCCCATACAAATAAACCTTCAACATTCCACTTCTTCTAAATATTTTGTGTTTGTACACAGTGACATCACAAATTATCAACCACCAGCAGTGCTGGCATTCGCAACAAGCAAAAATCCATAGTATACTTGCCAGCTGAGTGTTGTTTACTCTCTGTTTCTCTTTTTCACTCATTGTTTGCGTTGAATATTTCTGTTGTAATTCTCATTTGGTTTTTGCGCTTTGCTGCATAAAAGCAGTTGTTGTGCTGTGTATAAGAAGTTTGAATAACGATTTTTAGATCTCTTTGAATTTTCTCTTGATGGGACCCCTTGTTGAACCAATCTATGTGGTATGGCATTGAGTGTCCCGAGAGTTGATACATTTACAAAAAGAAAAAAACCTTTTTTGGTTAGTTGGGTTTTAGTTGTTTAGTAGATTTTAAGGGATTATAGTTTTCCGTATGGTAGTGTAGGAGGCAATTAGTAGTGACAAAAAATTTACTCCCTGATTTTTTGAGAACTTGGCACCAATTTCAGTATAAGTATTAAAGAAATCCACTAAACAGTAGATATTATTTAATATTCTTATTTAATTACAATTAACTCAAATCAAATTTGTAAAGCAATCATTTTCAAGCAGTGATTTTAAATTAAAGGCAAACAATTGATACATTTTCTTCATTCCCTATAAAAGGATTTGTATTCAGCGTTGCCACAGGAAAAAAATATTTACCAGGAACAAAAATAAAAATAACAAAAACAAAAATAATAAAAATGTAACAAAAATAACCAAAATGTTTAATCCACATAAACAAAAAAATAACTCATACATAAACTTCAAGATTTAAGCAACATTTAAAAGGCTTCGACACATATGTATCTATGTGTAACATAAAATAAATAATTAACACGTTCACGCACAGTAAAAATTTCAGTGAGCTGGAAAAATAGACAGACGATATTCTTTTTAGTTGACTCATTTTAAAACATAGTTATCGATTTAAACAATGCTGCTTACTTTTTTACGAGAAACTGCAATGGCTATGAGTTGGCACTATCAATCAATATCAATATTATTGCCACTCCAAATAAGATTGTGCTATATTTAAGACACATTTTGTATCAGTGTGCAATATTCTAAAAAATAACCAAATGGGATCAGAAATCACCAAATAACCAAAACCCATTTTCAAAAATAAAAATAACCATTTTTGGTTAAAAATAACGAAAACGGCAACGCTGTTTGTATTCCTTTTCTTATATCATTGCTCCTATCAATTGCTCCTTAAGTCATTTTTCCAAACTAATATTTCGAATATCTACTACTACCAGTTTTAGCAACAATGACATTAGGACAGAGTGACTATAGCTATTTTTATATTCAGTTTGGTATAAAGTTAAATAGTTTTCCAATGTGGAAATTTCTGTTCAAACAATCACCAGAAGAATGGATTTCAACGTGTCTGTTTCCCGTTCGTAAACTTCAGAAAGATATGCCATTGGTTTTAAACCTATAAGTGGATGATAGAAAGGTAGGTGTGGGAGCCCACTTAGGCCATAAAGACCCATTATGATACCACAAACGATGAAACTCTTCTCACTCATTGAATCAGAATTTTTCATGCCCCTATTTTTTGTTTGTTTGTCTTACATTATTTATTTATTTATTGAGTATTGATTGATAATGCGACAGTACTTTTGACCCATCCAAAAGTTGATATAGGCGTAAAACTAGAAATTATTCATAGGAACCTGGCATGCTCAGTTTTTGATTTTCTGATCCGATGTCCTTTTAAAAGGACTTTAAAGTTTAAAAAGTACACAATTTAATTTTGAACTTTCAGGACCAAAATATGTCAATAAGTTATATGTGGTGAAATATGTCAAAACTTTATTTTTCTATCTAAGTTTATGAATAATCAATTATTTCATATTCCATACAAAATTCTTTCTTATAGATGAATTTGAAGGAATCTTTTTTAACTCTAAACCAATAAAGATAGAAGAATCAAATTTTGAGCTATCATACTGCAGACTGAGATCCAAAACATATATGTTTGTCAAGAGGATTCGTTGAAATTTTCAAGGGTTTTGAATGATACACTTTTGAAAGTACTTTATTGGCATATTTTGGTCCTAAAACTTCAAAATAAGAAATTTAGTCTAAAGGTGACAATTGTATTCTTTCATTTGATATCCATGACTTCAGCATTGCACCACCGTAAATATTTAACCCTTTCGACCCCAAAGTTGCCTGAGAGCAACTTCACCTATTTGTCATCTTATACCAAAAGCTACGATTGATTTATGGGTTGAATTTAAGTAGGCACCAACAAATTAATATTTTTAGAAGTGAATTCAAAGCAAATTACAAAAATGTTACTATTATCCCCAAAATAATTTCCAATCATCAGGGAAGTTTGTGTTCTAATTGAAGTCTACGAATTGGGCGCGTTTGATCAAAACCCTGTTTCTTTAATAATGGTGAAATAAAATCAAAAAGTAATAATTTTGTATTTTTCCTTAAATATTAAATAATATTTCTGCAATTAAAAAATATTGCTACAAAATGTATTTAACCCGTTCTAAGCTAAAATTGTTCAAAAATAAACTAGCTCTAGAACTCTAACAAAGAGGCGTGGCGACTTCAAATGTCGTGTGGGCACTTCTTAGGCAAATGTTTCATGATTTAAATACCAAAAAGTAATATCGAGACACAGGCTAAAACTCGGAGTCGAAAGGGTTAAATAAATCCCTAACATTTTAATGCCCTTTTAAAAGGAAATCGGATCGGGAAATAAAAAACCTCGTATTATGAATGACCTTTAGTTTCAGGTCTTCACGTATAATCTTTTGGATGAGTCTCGACAAGAGACCCTCAGTCGCTCGGTGTTATTGATTCTTGTACATTTTTGCTTTGAAAATTTACGTAAAACACGCATAACACTGTTTCAGGGCATTGATTGACTCGACTTTAAATTTTTGATTTAATTTCATTCACTCAACATTTCAAGTTGCATTTAATGTGTATTTATAGCAATCGACATGAAAGTTGCATTCCAGCTGCTGCGGTTCTCATGCGTCTGGCCCCACCCATTCACCCACACACTAAATTGCCACCCACCTACAGAAACAAACCGCAGCGGTGGTGAAAGTCTGTTTAATTTCACAAATGTAATATTCATTTGAATTGTTTTCCAATAAGCCCTTCAATCTAACAGAATGCTTCATTTAATCGAACGCTAATGAAAGCGTACAATTTTATTGCATACCTTTAGGCTGTGCCATAGACAAGGTGTCTCATAGAATTGAATTTTATGAATTTGCTTTGAATTTATTTACAGGGCGACTCGCCGTTCGGTAAATCGGATGCCTACATCAAATTGGAGCCGCTGGGCGAAGGTTCATACGCCACCGTCTACCGAGGCTTCAGCAAGTAAGTACACCACCACACCACACAATAAATCTGCACCAAATCAAAAATATGCAAATTTAACATTTCACACAAAAATTTGCATATTTTGTAGGAAATTTCATTAAACTGCTGTTGTTTTTTTATTTTTGACGAAATTAAATGAGATAAATTTGTGTGCTTGAACCCTTTTTAACGGTGCGGTGCACCCGTAAATCCGTTGCTGCTGGCGATTTTTATCGCTTGACAAGCGATTTATATGTGCTTAATGTCAGCGTGTGCCTGATTTCAATTTTTCATCTACCTACATTTATAACAAAAATTGCCTGCAATGATAAGAAGGAAGCGTTGCGTGGCGTGAGTTGTCTGATTTGGCCCTATGGAATTGCCAAAATTGACCCTTTATGCCGGTGAGCTTTGACACATTTTTGTTTAAAAAAAAACCAGAAATAAATAAGCCCTTTTTTTATAACTGAAAATTGAATATGAGAAAAGCAGGGAAGTGCCCAAAGTGAAGTGCGAAAAACTCGAATAATGTGTGCTTTGTTTTGATTTATTTAGAAGGCTATTTAAAGGGTGGTTGTTGTTATTGTTGTAGTTGTTTTTGTTGTGTGACTTGTTGTTATATTAGTTAGTGTGCTAGCTGGCGGTCCCTGTGAAGCCATTACTGTCGCTTGCGTATACCGCAATCAATCACAATCAGTGCAGCGCCACCCAGCAACACAAACAACAACAACAAAACAGTAACCGCCAGGAAAGCACAAAAACAGGCCGGAAAGGCTCAAGCAACCACTTCGCATCTGACTGGTGAATTTTCTTCCCTTTTTTGCGACAAAGAAAGTAAGAATATTTTTTTTTTTTACACAAAGACGATCTATGCAAAATTTTCTTTAAAAAATCAAGACTTGATAAAGGAAAACGTGCACATTTCTGCTGTAAAATGAATGAAATCGCTACGCAACCGGAAGTGTGCGAACATTTTTATCAGCAACAACAAATTTAACATCCGGACGTGAGCTTCAGCGCATCAACACACACACACACACACATGAGAAGTGTGAAGCGCTTTATTGCGCCATGATTGGCAATGTTGTGCTTATGCTGACATGTGCTTCGAGCGATGAGCTTCACTTAATTTTTCTTATTTATTTCATTTTATCTATTTTATATTTTTTTATTATTATTTCTTATTTTTTTTTAGCTTCCTGTTTGTTGCCCATGCTGTGTATTATGCTTTTGCTATTCACTTTGAAATCTCTATTTCAACATTGTGGCACTAATGACCGGCTTTTCTTTGCGGCGCTGTGGTTTTTCTGACATCTGATGACGCACTTAAAAGCTTAAAGAAGAGATTTTCGCCATTTTCCCTCACCCCGCCCGCTTCTGTTGTGTGTTTTCTGCTAAACGCAAACAACTGACAAATGACGTGTAGTGCATCACTGTCGGAAAAAGGCGAACGTTTTATTGTGTCGGTGTGCGCGCTCCTTTTCTGGTCCTGTGGCGTTTTGTGTGTCCTTTGCACTGCTGTCTAGAAGGCTGTGAATTTTTATGATTTATTGCGCAAATATAGTAGAAATGTCAGTTCAAGTTGAATTGTTGAATTGTTGCTGCTGTGCTGTTAGTGGTGCTGCCTTTCGGTTCAATTGAATTTCCTTTAGGCGTATCGAACAATTCAGTTTTGCCTCAACTTAGGCGACTAACTTTAAGCATCAAATAGTGTCACATTTAACTATGATTTGTGTTAATTTTACAATGTTTGCAATTTCCTCTGCATCGCTCTTGCTGCCCCACAATCAGCACTACTCCACTAGAGGCGCTTACATAATTAAACATGGACAGTGCTTTGCCGGACTTGAGTTGCTTCATATTATTTTTTATGGTCACTCGACTGTCGGGTATTTTTCTTCTTTACTTCATCTTTTCTTCACTTTACTACCAACAATTGCAAATTTCTCTCCACTGCCAATTACAAATGCCACAGTTTTGCCACTCCACTTTCCCCTCCCATGTCGGCCACAACACGAGTACTGTCCTTATGCGTTTTGCCCTCTTCCCTTATCGCGCTACTCGTATTTGCATTCTCATTTTTCTAGTGCGCTCAAGTTCTGGTTGTTTTTTCACGCTGCTCTTAGTTTTCTTCCAATTTGTCCTTTTTTGTATTTTGTTACCTCCTCACCGCAATGCCACTTTTGCCCTGACAGTTGTATAGCGTTGCAATTACTACTTGGAATTGTCAATTTCTCACAATTGTTTGTATGCATTTCTTGAATGATTTCATTTCGAATGCTGTTTCCGTTTGTGTTGGCATAACGTTTCGTTTCGTTTCATTTCGTCTTCCATTTCCGACATCATTAGAACATAGTTTTTCCTGTTTCTCTTCTTGTTGCTATTTGATTGTGAAAAATATTATTCGAAGTAGCTAAAGTGAAAACTGAAATTTAATAAATACTTTAATCTTACGCAATGGAAAGAAATTAAGTTGTGATTAGGATCGGTTAGGTTAGATTTGCTTTAGATTAGGTTACGTAGGCACAGAGACCGCACTTCCACTCGGAGGCCAAATTGGTCCATTGTGAATCCCATCTAAAATCGTTCTGAAGCTAACTAATCAGTCTCAATCTGGGGCACACCAGTTCGACTTCTAGATTTGCTTTAGTTAGATAAGATTCTGATGAGACTTGTTAAAGTTTGAGGGGTTATTAACTCTTATATGAAGTCTATATGAAGTGTCGAGCATAGTTAAAAGTCCATTTTCATACCAAAGTTGAACGGCACGACTTCCTCAGTTAACATACGATGAACCATTCTAATTTCAACTTGAGTCAAGCTGTATCCCTAGTGATGTGTTTGGAGATAGATTGGTGAATAAGACTGGTGTCTAGGATTCTTACAGGACTTAAGCAACACATAAGACGAAACTCAGTTTCACCGTCAATCTATCTTTCGACAAATAAATAGTGCCCAATCCAATGATTCTAATGCTTTGAAATTGATGAGATCGGCGAAAACGGCGTACCAAACCGATCTTAGTAAAGTCCCCAACCATTCTGCTGTCATCTCCCTTACACAGCGGAGGGCGCTATGAGCGGTAGCTCGGAGGCGTCGTTCCTAAGCGGCGGTAGATGGCAGCCCCATCACTTAGGAATACCTGTGGCAAGCCAATCACCTACCCTCCTGTCTTGTGGAGGCCCTATGCTCCCGAGAGGAGTGAACAAAGAAAAAATTTTTTTATAAACTCGTTTATGGTTCTTAAAATTACACCAAAACATCGAACATCAAAACATTAGACAAATATCTACCTTACGACAACTCTAACTTTCTCCAATGAATTTTATAATTTTATAGGGAGGCTTTTGTTATTAATGTGTAACATGTTCATAAATTCTTCTATAGTTCGTCAACTAAAAAGAGACGAGTCACAGTTTCATCGCCTTCCTGCCTACCCGTGAATAAAGTTTAGCCAAAGCAGTGATCCTGAGTAGCTTCTGTGTTAACTGATTGGAAGATTTTCTCTAAGATTTGGGAGAATCTCAGCCTCTTAACCCTTTCGACCCCGAATTTTACCCTGTGTCTCGATATTACTTTTTGGTATTTAAATCATGAAAAACTTAACAGACAGAGCTAGTTTACTTTTGAACAATTGTAGCTTAAAACGGATTAAATAAATTTTGTATCAATATTTTTTAATTACAGAAAAATTATTTAATATTTACAGAAAAATACAAAATTATCACTTTTTGATTTTGTTTAACCATTATTAAAGAAACCGGGTTTTGATCAAACGCGCCCAATTCGTATACTTCAATTAGAACACAAACTTTCCCTGATATCGCTGCAAATTATTGGAAATTATTTTGCGGATAACAGTCAAATTTTTGTAATTTGCTTTGAATTCACTTCTAAAAATATAAATTTGTTGGTGCCTACTTCAATTAAACCCATAAATCAATCGTAGCTTTTGCTATAAGATGACAAATAGGTGAAGTTGCTCTCAGGCAACTTTGAGGTCGAATGGGTTAAGAGACATTTTAGAAGTATTTTAGTCCTAAGCTTAGGAGATTTTAATTACCTGTAAATTAAGTTTCGAGCCTTTGAGGTTCGTGGATTTTGATTAAAATGTTTGTGAATATGGTTTACAAATTAAATTTTAATACTTAGCAAACATTTAATCTCACTGGTGGTACTGAATATTGAAAGCTAAATTGTTAATGTCATCAAACTCTTTTAAAAAACAGAAAACTTAAATTGATCCCAAATGTACACATCCTACAGGATTCTCTCTTTAAACACTGTTTTTTTCAGAGCAGAGAATCTTATCCCATTTAGGTCCGAGGTGTGTTCGTTTTTTAGCTGAGATTTCTCAAAAAATGATGCCTATGATTTCGTCACATATCTTTGTTGTTGACTGAAATCGTTAACGTCTATTATGATACCACGTGTTGTATGAGCTTTTTATTGATTCCATAGTGAAATCAGTAAAGTGTACCAGGTAGATGAGGTACACTTATTTCTCTGAGTAGCAATTGTCAAAGTGTCAATTTATTTGGGTCAGTTCGGTTAACCTTTATTTTTGTTGTCGCTAAAATAGCACGAAATTTACAATTTTATTTATTTATTTATTTTTATTTATTTATAATTCAGTCAAACAAAAAATAAATTTTAACAGACCATCAAAATAAAGTTAAAATTAGAAAAATTCAACAATAATTCTTAAGACTATAAATCTTGGAAGAGAGAGATCTAAGTGTGGAATGCGATTAAGTTCCGAGAGCGTCCTAGCAAGAGGAGCGTTTTTAGCGTATTCCGTTTTGCATAAACCAACATAGAAATAATTAAAATGCCTAAGAGCTCGAGAAGGTACAGTAAACTTTATTCTGTCCAAAAGCGCAGGACAGTCCACAGTTCCGTCAATGACTTACTTTCAGTACTCCAGAAATATATATTTTCGTAATGTATTTATGTTAGAAAAACATAGAAACTGCATTACCGGTCGTTTTTTTTTTTGCAGAGATAGAACGTTTTTCCTGACATGTAATTTCGTTTTTTGTGTCGGTTTTGGTGCAGAACGTATTTTCAAACAATTTATTTTGACATTTTTTCATACAGCACAGACCGGGTTATGCACTCTGACATTTGTCAGCATAATGACAATAACTGTCAGAAAATAAGTGTACGATGAAGAGAGAGTTCCGGCTATCTGGCACATTTTATTAATTTCACTATGATTGATTCTAAGTTTTTTTATTCACAAGCAATGGCAACAACTTTTATACACCTTAAGTGATTTTTTCTATAAAACTACAACAAAGATAAATCTTCAACGAAATTAAGTACTACAATTCAACAATTCTCGACTTTAAGTGATTTTCCTATAAAGCTACAACAAAGCTCTACGTGCATTGAAATCATAGTCCTTGTTAGCAGAAAAAAAATCCCCCTCTTTAAGTGATTTCCCTATAAAACAACGACACGCTCCTTGGCTGCTTTAAGTATCCAATCAAACAAGCCAACAATATCGCCTCACATATTCAAGTCGCAGTGCGGAAACACCCACACACACACATACACGCACATACTAAACACGACCGCCATCATTTCCAGCCACTTACACAGCGCACTCTCGCAAACTAAGTAATGAAAAAGTGTGTTGACATTAGGCGGTTTGCGCATGCTCGGCACGTACTTGCGCCACCAATGCAAATACACGGAGCTAGTGCGCTCGGCTGCTTATATCAGAAGATATTATTCCACTTAGCTAAGTTGCAACAAAAACCGCTCTGATTTCTTTCGCCGCCGCCCCCTTGCCACACCGCCGCGCCGTTCATTAACGTGCCGCCCTACTGGCCGGGTCGGCTGCCGCAATTTGCCGCCGCCGGCTCATTATAATCAACTGTCATTGAGGCCCACTCATAGATTCGTTTGTGCTTGCTCGTGGCGGTTAGCTTTCCTTTCGGTCCGCTGGCCACTCGGTCCGCCACTCGAGCGCGGCTAAGTGATTGATGAGCAGCCACTGCTGCCGCTGCGGCACGTTATCGCGCCACACACAGTTCTGTTTGTTTTTACCATTTTCATTTTTTTTTTTTTTAGTTTAGTTTATAGTTAGTTGTCTTAGGGCTGCTGCAGGACACTCCAGAGGCGTCTGAAGCGTCTGCCTGGCCGCAGCGTGGCGGTGACATTGTTGCAACGTGTTGTTGACACAGTTTTGCGGCGCTTCTGCCATCGTTTTCATTTGCTGTGACATTTGCGCCGACACGACAAGGCGGCACGTTGTCAATGTCAGTGGCCCAGTTTTTGTTTTTGCTATCGGCGCGAACGTGCTCCTTTTTGGCAACTTTGTTTTTGTGAGCATTTCGCAATGGACAGCCACATGTGGCGCTCTTGTGCAAAAGTCTCATGTCGAATTCGTTTTCTTACGATATCTTTTACTTTCTTTATATAATTGTATGTATGTGTATATGTGTGTGTTGAATGAATGTTGCCATTCAGTTCGTTGGTGGTTAATTCATTTTTAATTATTTGTTTGGCACACAGTTTTTTGTTATGGCTGATATCCTTAATGGCAGGTTTGGCTGTGCGGAAAAGACGTTTGTTATAAGGAATAGAAAATTGTTGTTTATCGTATTTTGTTGTAGGTTTTGTTGGTGTATTCAATTGAAGTGGCTTAATCCGACTGCTGCTAAGCTTACGTGTGTATGTGTGTGTAGAAAGGCAACTACCACTTGAAGGACTTTTAGGCAATTTAGTGGAAATCAGGTGGTAGGAAATTATATGTTATGAAAGTAGTTATTATAGTTGACAATATTTGATTTTGAAGATAGGTGAAATGTTTTCCTTTTCGAGTAGGAAACTCTTATAATTTTTATTATTTATTAAAATTTTATTATTAATTTATTATAATTATTTATTAAAATGTATACAATTATTTTACAAAAAGTGAAAATCAAAGATTGTGAAGCTGTTCAGCTAATATTACAATGAAAATTATAAATATGATTGTGAAATGCGAAAATCTTTACTTAGGGATAATGTGCTATTTTATGGATATCTAACCTGAAACTTAGTTACAGCTGATTTTACGATGGTTTGATAAATAGAAGATGAACTTGAGTCATGTTTCACCATTCAGATACATAAGCATTACTGAGATATTCGTAAACATCTAATAGCTTTTATGTTTCTAACTATTCAGAATGAAAATATGGTGTATGACTGACTTCAACGCCAAGAAAAATTTTCAGAGAAATATTTGGAGCAATCAAAGATCACGAAGAGTGGCGTATAAGGTGGAACGATGAGCTAGATCAACTTATAAAGGGCGAAAATATTATATATTTCATCAAAGCGCAACGATTAAGGCGGCTAGGACATGTAACAAGAATTGACGACACGAGGGCGCAGAAGAAAATCGTAGAGGCCAAGACGTTCAATACTAAAGCAAGAGGAAGACCAAGATCAAGATGGACCGACGAGCTAGAAGAAGACATAAAAAATTTGGGATAAAGAATTGGAGACAAGTTGCATAAGATCAAATTGTTTGGTGGTCCCACGTGCAGCAGGCCAAAGCTCACAAAGAGCTGTAGCACCAAAACATGATGATGATGTATGACTGACTGAATGACTTGATTGATGTCCATTTCCGGTAGATAGGGTATCATGTTAGCATTAGAGAACCAAACTGTCTTTTACGCTTCTATAGACTTAGGAGCGTTTCTTCTTAGCTAACCATCTATAAATTTATTTATTTAGTAGTAGTCTTTGAACAATTCTTACAGACTAATTAACAAAATGGAACTTAAGCTTAAAAAAAGGCCTAAGCTTACATATTATGCTTACTTATATACTTAGCCAACCTACATAACTAGTTCTACAACCATTACTATCTTATACAACAACCCGTTAGCAAGTTACGGCCTGCCGCAGAAGTTTTCTCGAGGCGTTCTTCTCCAGTTGGCCACACCAAGAGATGATAGAGAGATGATGCCCTACTTGGTCCTTCCACCGGAGACACTGTATTTTCGCTGTCGACCGCTAACTACCGCATCGAACACCTTTTCCGCCAGAGCTTCATAGTCCATACGGGATCCGTGGCTAAGCCAGCCATATATTCTTCTAAACTTAAGTTTACATTAACCACCAAACCATTCTCTAGAACCTGGTTTGTTAACTTTAGGGCATAAGTGCCTGATGGCATGATTCTTTCCTAATTTTTTTAGCAAGCAATTGGACACGAAATCCCTGAAAACGAGCACTTAGATTAGCTATGACGTGTAATAAAGTAAATGAAAATAGGCCCAAACGTAAGGTTTATCCTTTAGTTTGGAAATTAGGAAAAAATTTAGATTTTTTGCCTATTTTTAAGGACGAGCTTCGTGTTTTAGAGGTTTTCCTAGGCTGCACAATAAGAAAGAATGTGGAGTGTTGTGTCGATTTCGAAAGGTGCGCTTAAAGCTTTTCAAAGGCCTTCGGTTTAGTTTCAGAGGTTTGCCACTGTCTGCTGAGAATTTTGCTGGGAAAATAAGTTTTCTATACGTAACTATTCGTCACTATTTCTTGTGATCCAAGGCACTAACCACTTAGTCACATCACTTGTTATAACCTGCATTGAACTACATGCTTTGACGCTCGTAACACCCCGAAGCAGCATCAGGCTTATGAGAAATTATATAAATTTTTTGCCAGGATCGCAACTACAATCTTTGTAGTTCATGTTCCTTCATACGTTTATCTGTCAAGCGACTGGAAGGCACAACAGTGCTTAGCATTAGAATGCCCTGCCAATCCAGCTTTCGTTAAATGCCCATATTTTATTTTGTCACAAAGCAAGGATAAAATTTTTTTTAATAATATCTTCAGTTTTTTTAATCTAAATATTAGTATTTTGTATTTAAAAATAGTAAGTAGTAATATTTTCCTTCAGAAACCATTCAACAAAATATTAAAAGGACTCTGGGAAGTAATTTTGAAAAGCGAAATTTTGTTTAGATTGGACAAATTGAAAATAAGTTAACAAGGACTATAGTATCGAATTTAAATAAGTCAACCAAACAGTCTAAAACTTTTTTATTTATTTAATATTTAATTTATTTAATTTAATATTTACTATTTATTTATTTTGTTTACACTGGACAAATTGAAAATAAGTTAACAAGGACTATAGTATCGAATTTAAATAAGTCAACCAAACAGACTAAAACTTTTTTATTTATTTAATATTTAATTTATTTAATTTAATATTTACTATTTATTTATTTTGTTTACACTGGACAAATTGAAAATAAGTTAACATGGACTATAGTATTGAATTTAAATAAGTCAACCAAACAGTGTAAAACTTTTTTATTTGTTTATTATTAAATTTATTTAATTTAATTAAATATTTACTATTTATTTATTTTGTTTACACTGGACAAATTGAAAATAAGTTCACAAGGACTATAGTATCGAATTTAAATAAGTCAACCAAACAGTCTAAAACTTCTGTATTTATTTAATATTTAAATTATTTAATTTAATTTAATATTTACTATTTATTTATTTTGTTTACACTGGACAAATTGAAAATAAGTTAACAAGGACTATAGTATCGAATTTAAATAAGTCAACCAAAAAGTCTAAATTTTTTTATTTATTTAATATTTAATTTATTTAATTTAATTTTATATTTACTATTTATTTATTTTATTTACACTGGACAAATTGAAAATAAGTTAACAATGACTATAGTATCGAATTTAAATAAGTCAACCAAACAGTCTAAAATTTTTTTATTTATTTAATATTTAATTTACTTAATTTAATTTTATTTAATATTTAATAATTATTTAGTTTTTTGTTGTATTTAATTTATTTAATTTAATTTTATATTTACTATTTATTTATTTTATTTACACTGGACAAATTGAAAATAAGTTAACAAGGACTATAGTATCGAATTTAAATAAGTCAACCAAACAGTCTAAAGCTTTTTTATTTATTTAATATTTAATTTATTTAATTTAATATTTACTATTTATTTATTTTGTTTACACTGGACAAATTGAAAATAAGTTAACAAGGACTATAGTATCGAATTTAAATAAGCCAACCAAACAGTCTAAAACTTTTTTATTTATTTAATATTTAATTTATTTAATTTAATTTAATATTTAGTATTTATTTAGATTTTTTGTTGTATTTTCCTACAAAAAAAATTCAATATTTCTGCCACGGTCAGCACGCCCAGAGATCACATTACGCACGCACACCTGCCGCCCATGTTTGATGGCTCACTCTGAATAATTCATGCTCCTCCCACTGCTGGCCAACTGTGCACACGTTCTAATGCACCATTTGTGTATCTTACAAATCCTCAATGCTTTGCTTTTTCTAGTTATTGAGCTATTTTGATGTGAAGTTTGTGCAGCCATTTGGCGTCGTGCTTCGAGCAGGTCATTCATGCCCAGCCACTTACGCACACATGTCGACCGGCATTAATAAACTTGTCGAATTGCACCAATCGACGGCTGCGTTGCATGCCTCCAACTCGGAGCGGCTGTGCTGTGTGGCATCACAGTGGGCGGTAATTTTGGTGCAGCGCAGCGAAACTTTGCCAACTAATTTTTGCGCTTTTCACCGACACACGACAGCCAGCCAGTCAGTCAGCCAGTCAGCACATCTGTGCGCACATTGCAACAAGTATTTGCTTTTTGACTGCGCCATGGCAACAATTTACTTTTATTACATATCCCCATACATGTCTATGTATGTATATCTAAGTTTTTGTGCAAATTTCTGTATCAGCATATTTGCTCACGTGTGATCTTAGACTTTTATGCTCTGCTCACACCTTACATCGACGCTCACATTTCGTCCAAATTTCTTGTGAGCCAGCCATTTTTATGTTTTTCTCAACATAGTCGTTGTCGTTGTTGGCATCGTCGGCACTCCCCAGCTGTCATATAATTTAACCTAATTTGACACTTCAGACGCAACAGCGGCCGCACACGCTGACACAAATAAACCCAGCCGCACAAGTTTGTCAGCACCGAACGCCGACACTTGCTCGGCTAGTGGGAAGCGCGTCAACTGCCACCTCAGTTGCGGCACATTGCGGTCTCCTAATTTCGGTGCTTTTCTACTTTAATAAACATTTTCTTGGGCGCAACAACGACGACTCGCTTCGCTTCGTTTTTCACGAGACGTTTCCTTGTTGTGCTGGCATCCGGTTTCGGTGCTCTCTGTACTTCTGTCTGTGTGCGTAAATATTTGTTTGAGGATTTTTATGTCCTTATGTGTGTATGTGTGTGTGTGACATTCAACAGAGGACAGCTTCAAGCGCCTCTCATCTTCAACATTTGAACTGACTAACTCCACTGCTATCCACTTTAGTCCATCGTCCTGTGCGTCATTATGTGCCACAATATGTGGCAGTGCCTGCTTTGTGCTTTCGCCAAATTTCTGCCGTACACTTTGAATTCGTATTCACCATTTAATGTGGCACATTTTGTGTGAAATTCTTTGGGTTTTACAGAATTGCCTAATTCCAGTGTTGTTTTTCTTCACTCTCTGTTGTCTATACTTAGCTTGCGTTTTCATTCTTATTGCTGCTGTTTTTGTTGTTGTTGTGAAAATTATTTCTGCGCGCCCATGTCGTGGTGTAAAGTTTGTTCATTGTCGCCATAGAATGTGTTTGTCGTGTGTAATTACCATCTTTTTCGAATGGTTAACATTTTTTATTGAGGTTTCCTCACATTTCCTGCTGTCATTGTTTTTGCCCGAATTCTGTGGCACCGGCTGCGAAACGATTTAAATTTCATTTAAGCAACTGAAAATTTAATTTTGCATTATTAAAGTAAAGTTTGTTTGGGGTTCTTGTCAGAATCAAAAGAAGAATTTTGCTTTGTTTTGGCAAAGAGTTTTATCATTAACGAGGGAGATATTCAATTACTGGCACTTGTCAAAGTGCTTTTTGCAGAGAATTTGAATGAGGAATTACTCTTTTCATATAACGTCGCTTGATTTCTGTTCTCGAGATGTGAATTTATTTTAACTCAAGAATTCTGGCTTAGGAATGCAGAGAATTTTAGTACTAAGTCAATCTACTCTACTCTACTCTACTCTACTCTACTCTACTCTACTCTACTCTACTCTACTCTACTCTACTCTACTCTACTCTACTCTACTCTACTCTACGCTACTCTACTTATTAAGTTTTAACTAATTCTCATTTGAGATCAGAAATCAATCCACTTATTGTGAAAAGAGTTCAACATTTCAATCTATTCTGGGTCCATCTGTCCCATCTAATCTCTTGAAATGTGCTCACATTTTAAATACAAAAATCAATCGAAAATCGATATGAAAGAAGTTCAATATTTCAATATCTCCTGAACCTAGTTTTCTTATACCGAAGGTTTAAATGAAATCAATGGACAAAATATGAGAAGAGGACGAAATAATGAGACAGGATGAGACAGAATCCCATCTGTTTAAATGAATTTAAATTTTAAGTAAGAAAATCAGTGGACGAAATATGAGAAGAGTTGTTTATAAGAACGATGTTAGTATATCAATCCCTCTTAGTCCGATCCCATCTATTTTAATGAACTCGCACATTGAGTACAGAAATCAATAAACGAAATATGAGAAGAGTTCAATATTTCAGACCCTTCTTTTATAAGAACTCAAATTTGAGTACAGAAGTCAATATACGAAATATAAGAAGAGATTAGTATATCAATCCCTCCTAGTCTGATCCCATCTATTTTAATGAACTCCCACATTGAGCACAGAAATCAATGTACGAAATATAAGAAGAGTTAAGTATATCAATTCCTCCTAGTCCCATTTCATCTGTTTATATAGTATAAACTCACACTTTGAGTACAGCAATAATCGACGACATTTGAGAAGAGTTCAATATTTCAGACCCTACTAAATGCATTTGTTCCATCCCATCGGTTTATATGAACTCAAATTTGAGTACAGAAATTAATGTACGAAATATTAGAAGAGTTTAGTATATCAATCCTTCCTAGTCCGATCTCATCTATTTTAATGAACTCGCACATTGAGTACAGAAATTAATGTACGAAATATAAGAAGAGTTTAGTACTATATATCAACCCGTACTAGTCCCATCCCATCTGTTTATATAAACTCACACTTTGAGTACAGAAATCAATTCGAAAAAAATTAGAAGAATTTAATATTTCTAAGAGGGATTTAGTCCCATCTCTCTCATCCCATCCCAGGGAAATATAAAAATATTTCATTTCTATCTCATCTGTTCGTGTCAGTGTTGCCAGATCAGATGATTTCCTCCTAGATTTAGGAGATTCTTGGCCTTTTAGGAAAATTTTTAGGAGGAAGAATTGTTTAGGAGAAAGTTTAGAAGATTTATATTTTATGTTAGGGGAATTTTTGGTTGCCAGATCAGAAGATTTCCTCCTAGATTTAGGAGATTCTTGGCCCTTTAGGAAAATTTTTAGGAGGAAGAATTGTTAAGGAGAAAGTTTAGAAGATTTATATTTTATGTTAGGGGAATTTTTGGTTGCCAGATCAGAAGATTTCCTCCTACATTTAAGAGATTCTTGGCCTTTTAGGAGAATTTTTAGGAGGAAGAATTGTTTAGGAGAAAGTTTAGGAGACTTATATTTTATGTTAGGGGAATTTTCGGATACTTAGTGGATTTCTGGGAGATTTTGGATAACGTGGTATGATGTATTGGGAACACTGGGAACAAAACATATTTTGGCAAGTATTTTAATAGTCAAAGCACCCTATTGTGTTAAAAAATTTGTAAGCTCACAAAATGTAAGCTCGTTCTATGTCGTCGTTACTTATTGCTGTCACAATGAAATCCCGCCAAAAATGACACTTTTTATTTAATTAATTTGTTATATGTTTTGTTTTTGTTGTTAAGCTGAAGATGAATAAAAAAAGGCTGCATTAAAAAAATGTATATGTATGTATATATTTTAATTTTTTTATGAGAAGTTTAATTCCTTTAAAGTGACGCAAATTATAAAAAAAAAAATTAGGAAATTTTTTTAACTTTTGAGAGGAAATTTCAGTATTTTTTTAAGATTTAGGAGAAAGCCATTTCAGGTATCTGGCAACACTGGTTCGTCTAGAAGCAACGGAATGTTCACATAATTAAGTGGCATCTCGGCAGTGTTGCAAAGTCTGCAGTCTACAAACAATTTAATGAAAAACCATTCCAGAAATAATCTAATCAATATTAGAAGGTTTTTTATTTTTATAAAATCCAAATCTTCCGCTTCTGAGCAGCCATTTCGAACGCTTCATTTTACAGTTTATGCCTTTGTCATTTCGTGACATGTTAATTTTTACAGCCACTTTTAATTAAGATCATAAAAACCGCAAATTACCCATTAAACTGAACTTCTTGTTGTGTTGTTACAGCTTAACTCGTCAGCGTGTTGCGTTGAAAGAAATTAGACTGCAAGAGGAGGAGGGCGCACCATTTACGGCGATACGCGAAGCTTCGCTGCTGAAAGAACTGAAACACTCAAATATTGTCACGTTACACGACATTGTGCATACGCGCGAGACGCTGACGTTCGTATTTGAATATGTGGTACGTATACACCTCGAGTATCAATTATGCAAATTTTCCACCTAAACTGACAACATTTTTTCCTCCCCACAGAATACCGACTTGTCACAGTATATGGAAAAGCATCCGGGCGGACTGGATCATCGCAATGTGCGTCTGTTTCTGTTTCAATTGTTGCGTGGCCTCTCCTACTGCCATAAGCGTCGCGTACTGCATCGCGATGTCAAGCCGCAGAATTTATTGATAAGCGATTGTGGTGAATTGAAGTTGGCGGATTTTGGACTGGCGCGCGCCAAAAGTGTGCCCAGTCATACGTATTCGCATGAAGTCGTTACGTTATGGTACCGTCCACCAGGTGCGTGTGTGTGTGTGCTGAAAATTTTTCTAGTACATACATAGAGTTATATAATAACAATTGTTATGTTTATGCTGATTACAGAAGAGTTTTAGTTTTTTTTTAAGCATAGTTGTTTGTTAAGTTTGTTATGTTTTGGTTTGAAAACTTGTATGTTAAAGTTAAGTCTTAAATTTTAAGCTGTGCTCTTTTAAGTTGCCATTAATACTGCCAGTTCAATGCTGTATATAATTCTTTGAAACTGAACTATGATTTATATATTGTAGACTCTCATAGCAAGCAAGTTGTAATTAAATATGTACTGCCAGTTCAATGCTGTATATAACTTCAAATTCTTTGAAACTGATCTATGATTCATGTATTGTAGACTCTCATAGCAAGTTGTAATTTAAATATGTACTGCATGTACACTCTAATATACTCATTATTGCAAGTATGTATTTGCAATGTAAAGTTTAATATTACATGTGTTGCAGATAATTGTAATTTAAAAGTCAACTATACATGTATGTATCGTCTACTCCCCTCTTTCGATGCTAGCGTAATGTGTGCAATCGGCTGTTAAATTTCACAGCGCATACATATATAATTGCAAATTCATCGATAAGCGCCACTGTTGCAAGCCAACGAAATTAATTTGCTTAATTAACACGCGATAAAAGGCGTTGGCTTTCAATTAAGGTCCACGTCAAATGCACTTCACTTCAGCTACAGTTACATTTGCATTGTTAAAATAAGCATAAAGCACAAATGGAATGGTCAAAATTGTAACAATAACAAACACCTATGTGCTGGGGTCACATTGTGTACATATGTACACACATATTGTATGCATACAGCGACTGTTCTCGCCCACTGTCTGGCCAGCTACGCACACATATCCACTTGTTTCTGTGTGCTCGTCTGCAATTTTGTGCATTACAATGACCCGTAAGCAACACAAACAAAGGCATTCATCCTTTGGTGTTGACGTTGCCGCATCCATTCAGGTGCACTCGTGCACATAACTGAAAAGCCAAAATGTTATTTCACATAACAATTTACAAAAAAAAAAAGAATGTAAATAAAAGCCATAGGTAAAAAATACATGCACAGAGCAGCATTAAATGCTGCTTTTTTTCTGGAAATTTTAATTGAAAACCTACAATTTGCTTACTGCTGTTGCTGATGCTGAACGCGTTTTTAAAGTTGTGTTGCTTTCTTTATGCAAATTTTAATAGCTTGAAAATATTTGTATATGTTTTTTGTGTATCCAGCTTAGTCTACACTCTGTTCCAGGTAGCACTTCTCTTTTATAAACTGCCATCTTCCAGCTTGACTTTCTGTCTCTCCCCTGCCTTGTTTGCTTGCATAATTAAACGTGCGCATATATTGTTCTCTTCTATCTTTTATTCGCTTAAGCTTTTGAAACTTTTTTATGCGCCAAACTGAATCACCTTTATTGGTACTACAAATCAAAACAACACTAAGCGCCTGTCAAACAATGTGATTCTAATTAAATGTCTGTCTGCGCTCTCTTGTCATATCACAAAACATTCTATATTGCGGCACGTGTGCAACAAAGCGTGCACTTGACGCTTGAAATTTCTAGCTTGCTTAAAAATTTGTCATTTTAATCATTTTTTCATGCTAATTTATAACGAGTGAAATTCAACGCGCATTTTCTTAGTCAAAGCCGTAGAAAGGATTATGGCGCGTTCTCGTTTCTGCGTTGTCATTTATTATGCTGGATGGCAGTATTTTTGTTTTTGTTCAACTGGCGCGTACTGCGAAATTTTGCACAGAAAAATCATTATGATTTTGCAGTATACAGACAGGACTTTCTTTATGTTGCTTGTGCTGTGAGTCGAGTTGTGTTAAAGCTCGCTATTATTTAGTATACTTTTTGTTGTTGTATTAAATGCTTGCCCAACAGCACAGCAATGTTGAGCGCTTGCCGAAAAGGGTATTATCAAATAATTCAGAGTGTATTATTTAAGGCCGCTTCAGATAGATGGATGTGAGTGGGTTGCCTGAAATGTTTTTTTTGTCGTTACAGCGAGTAATGCGGATTTTTGAAAAGCTGAAAATTTATGATAACTTAATTTACTTTTACGTTTTTATGTATGCAACAGTAAAGCATGAGTGAGTCTTAACCGAGGTGGCGTAACGCCTTCAAATTAAATCCCGATATAATTTTTTTGAAATGACCAACTAAATCGAAGGTCTTTTAGTTAATATTCAGTAGACATTTTTTTCAAAATGGTTTTCTTCTAGTAACGTGCGTTGCAAAGATAAACTATTTTTATTCAATAAACAAGAAAATTATTCATACATTTGGTCAACATTTGTAATAATTGTAAACTAATTTATTATCATTGACTGTAATTGAATTGTATAAGTTATGAACTAATTAACTACTAATTGTCATCAAAGTTACTGTCCACAATGCGACTTGGCCAGTACGTTGCCTGTTTTGTAAATGCCATTAGAAAATTTTGTTTAACCCTTTCACGAATAATGTCTTCCAAGTTTCTATTTGTTGCTATCTTTGCCCCCATTGTCATATTTTACATTTTTTGCTGTCTTCAAAATGTAGAGAAATGTTCAAATGGATCACTTTTGCTTGACTTGAATCACTTGAAAGCGCTAAAATATTTGTCAGACTTTGTGCCTGGCGTTGGCATCTCTTTTTGTGTTATCTATGCTTGATTTAGTTTTTTCCTGCCATGTTTTCGTTTATTTTCAAGAATTTGTAAACTTGTCTTTTATTTGAATTAGATCTTTTTTGCAATTATTTTAAATGTTTGCATCAAAACTACAAAACTTTACTCCACCCATTTGTTGCCTTGGGTCTCCTTACAGCCTAAATCAATATCCTGCCTTAATTTCTTTGCCGATTTGCCTACAAATTCACACACACCGCATATAAATTTGTCTATGCGTCGAGCGCACACAGAGCCAATGTAACTTCCTTTTCCGGCTTGCCGGAAATATTGTGTTTCCTACAGCTTCCGCTTCATGCCAGCGAAAAAAACCAACTAATCTCCTAGGATTTCGTTTTTGTTAGTTAGTTGTAAAGGCGCTGTGGTAGTTTTTATCGATTTATGACTTAATGAAATTTTGTTGTCTTCTTTTTGTGTTACGCTGTAAGCCTCCTTCGTCTGCCAAAAGCGTTCGTTGTGTAATTTGACAGTGGGAGCAAATGAGAGGAAAAAGCAAATTAAGAAAATTGCTATGGTTGGCTTAGGAGTTTATTAAAGGCTTAATAAAATGTTTGTATAAAACAATATAAAAAGAGTCAAACCCAAAATAAGTTGAAGGGTTAAGAAAAAAATCCACAAGTAAATATTCGTAGAAATGTTTTCAGCAAATATATGTTCAGATGTGCTTTCAAAAATAGTCATCCTTAAGCCTTATAAGCCTGCAAAGTAATTCTATGTATTTATTAAAAATTTATTTTACTCCACATTTTTGCTAACAAAAGTTTGGGCTGCAACATCTGAAACTTTTAGTTTTCTAAACTAGCACAGAAAATTTGTATATTGAAAATATTTTCTCTGAATTTTTTGTTTTTTACTGAAAGTAGAAACAGAGTTTTGTTATACAACATGCAAAGCCACCAAGTTTATGCAAGTTTTTTGCGCGTTGTCATCGCTGCCGTCACTTTCCATTGCTTTTCTGCGCCCAATGCCGCTGCTGGTGCTTATGCAAATAGCATTTGCCAAAGTAGGTGATACTTTTATTTTGCATAAGAAAATTTTAATCCACTCAGCGTCGCTGGCTAACTTGTGCGGTTAGGTTGCTTTATTGTTCGTTGCGAAAGGTCAACGTTATTGTGCGAACACAAAGCGCTGCAAACTTCTCGCTGTCAACTATGCGAGTTGGTGTGAGTGTGTTTGGGAAACCTTCGCTGCAGCGCATTGCATAGTTTGTGCAGCGCGTTGGTTGCTTGTGCGACCCGACGTTAAACAACATTTAAGCTGCTAACGCAACATTAACACGACACGCCCCGCCACGACACAGCAACGTGAGGTGTGATGCAATGTAAAGCTGCAGAATTTTTTAGCAAAGGCTTTGTGAAAGCATAAAAAGCTGTATTACATAAATGTGCCTTGCACTGCTTTTCACTATTGGTGCACAAAAATATTTTATTAAATTTTTTGCCTGTGCAAAAAGTTTGCCAGCAAAGCGTATTTGGTCCTTTAGCACACATATTTGTTGAACACCTCTTTTTTTGGACACTCAACATTTGACTGGTTGGAACGGTGGCAGCGCGCTCCTGTATGTGTCCTGAATGTCCTTGTTTATTCCCCTTTGCAGTAACGTTGCACGCTCCCACGCGGTGTGTATGTGTGTGTGCGACTGTGCTATTTGACTTTTGCCTTTAAATATTATATAATGTTGCCACTGTGTTTGACTTGGCTGCTGTGCCATGACCGTCGACCCAGTGACGGCATTAAATGTTACTCATACGTCCCGTAGGTCAGTTGCGCTGCTGAAATGTGGTCTTTTTGTTTTTTTTTATTTTTGCACGATTCAACATTGTGTTGCTATATAAGCTGATTACCTTTAAATTATGCAAATGCTTTAATGCTTAATTAGAAATTCTCAAAATGCATTACTATACATTTTGTTTGTTTGTAAGAATTTTGTTAATTTTCTCTCTTGTCTTTTCGCAGATGTTCTACTCGGCAGCACCGAATACTCCACGTCATTGGATATGTGGGGTGTCGGTTGTATATTTGTGGAAATGGTCACCGGCATGCCAACATTCCCCGGTATACGTGATACTTACGATCAACTCGATAAAATATTTAAATTGCTCGGCACACCCACTGAGGAGACGTGGCCGGGTGTAACACATTTTCCTGGTTATAAACCGCATAAGTTAGGTGAGTAAACTGGCAAATATGTCTTTGTATGTAACACTCAACTATGCCTAAAAGCATTAAGAAACAAAAATGATTAAAAATGCCAATACGATTTATCAAAATAAGACATTTGCAATTTGCTTGCATCATTACTTACTGATTTCGTGGTTACGTTTTGCTTGTAGTCAAAGCTTTGTATGCTCTTTAGTGAAATTTAATCAACTTTAGCTGCGTTTCGCTTGATTTATTTATTTTGTGCGTGCACTCAAAGAAATTTATTTCAAAGTTTGCCATTACCAATTAGGTTTTGTTAGTACATATAACATGTAATAGAAAGAAGCCCATTATGGTTGCTTGAAATTAAAGTCTTTAACATAGGAAGAATGATACAATTTAAGGGGGTCAGTACGTGTAAACGGTATATTTTTGGAATCGCGCATACGCCGGAAAAAATTAATGCAATGTACAACTTTTTTTTAAATTCTTTTAATAAAAGGTAGCAGTGCAAGAAAAAAATTTTTTTTTTTTTTGGCGTGCTCAAAATGGCGGCGGTGGTGGGGGTCCAACGTTGGGCCCAAATTGTAGTAGAAGTTGTACCGGCGCCTCAAAAATCATCTGAAAAAATATTGCTATTAGTTATTATGAGAAAATATATGTACCTTCTAAACGAACTAACAAAAAAAAATATTTTCTCGAAAATACAAAAACACGCTCCAACCGAAAAAAATTACCTTTTTTTCTTAATTTCCCGAAAATGGCGCCGCGGATTTCGCCAAAAACAATACAATTTTTAGTTAGTTTAGAAGTTCTATGTTTCAAAAAGTTACTGCCCAAATTTTAGATCAGTGGGACTAAAACTTGCCGAGATATTCTACTTCCATAATCAAAAACCAGTGTTTCGAAATAATTCGGTTTAAACTTTGCGTTACCGATATTATGCGGAACGAATTGACCATCAATAAAGCGCTACTGCAGGGAACAGGTCATCAGAATTAAAAACCACTTGAGGGGGATATTCTTAAGACCACCTGGAGTCTATTTCACAAAAAAAAAATTTGAACATTTTGTAAATTTACACGTATTGACCCCTTTAAGTCAAATATGCATAATTTTGTTCGCGTTTCTCTTAAAAATCGCCGTTCCTATTGGCAAAAACTGAAACAGTTGATTTTTATAAGCAACTCTTGAGGCACATTTTTGCCCTCAAATTCAGAAACAGAAATAGATGGAAATCACTTGGTGCCACGTCCTGACTATAAAATAAATGCATAAGAATCTCCCAACCAAGCTCCCGAAGCTTTTGGCGAGTCTCTATCGATGTGTGTCCTGATGGAACACATTTCCTCTCCTAGTGGCCAAAGTTGACCACTTCTGGGCTTTGATTTCTTCAGACAATTCAATTGTTAGAAGTACAGGTCCGAATTAAAGGCTCAGCCATATGAAATCACCTCATAGTAGATGATTCTTTGCCAATCCCAGCTAACACCAAACAAAACTTTCCTGACCGTCAATCCTGGCTTGGACACCGTTTGTGCGCGCTTAAAGTGATTCGACCACAACTGTTTTTGTTCTACTTTTGAACACCATTCGCTTAGGAAATGTGTCGATTTTCTTGTTGTTCGATTGAAATTCGATCCATGAGGTTCTTTGCCTTAACTTGTATAACACTCATACGTCAATTTTTTTCTTTTATGCAACCTTATTCAAGTGGTTCCAAACAATTTGTTGCTTATCTCCTGGGCCATCAAAACATTCCTTACATGATGCTCGCACTCGACGATTTTCATGATTTTAACCACATTTTCGACATTCGATCTTCCAGACTGCCCAAAACTGTGTCAAGCAATAATGAAACTGTCTGAAAAGTTTTTTTCAGTACGATTTTCATGATTTAAAGCACATTTTCGTCATTTGATCTTCCAGATTCCACAACTGAGTCAAGCAATCATAAAACTGTCTGCAAAGTTTGAAATCGTGTCTCTCTCAAAGTATCCTTTATAATCCTAACAAGCAATCATAATCCTAGTATTTATAATTTTTACTGAGTGTGTTACAGTCTCCATTGTTTGCACACTGTTTTCCTGTACTTTAATTTTTCTTTGCCACCCACCCGTCAACATTTGTTTTCGCCATAATAAATTTCTTGCCAACACAGTTTATTTACTTGTCTGCCTTCCTGTTTCTTGTGTTCGCTTGCCCACATTTCCGCTTGCTTTGCTGCTAAACAAAATTTTTAATATGCTTGTTGCTAATGTTTTTGTTTTTGTATTCTCATTGCAGGTTTTTATCGGCCACGTAAATTAGGTCACAACTTTCCTAGACTCTATGATATCGTCGAAGGTGAGACGATAGCGAATGCCTTCCTGCAATTAAATCCCGAACAAAGAATAGGCGCCGAAGAAGCGCTACAACATTCATATTTTGCACAGTTGCCCAAGAAGTTGTACGAATTGCCTGACGGTGAGTGAATAATGGACAATAAAAAATGCTAATAATGAAATATTAAAAGAAAACAAAAATAAGTACGCAAGAAAAAGGCAAAGTTTAAAAAAGGTGCCAATTAAGAAATGACAGAAAAATTAAGTGAAATGAAAAAAAGGCCGCAAATGAAGCGTGGATTTTGTACATTGGAATTTGAGAGTTTTAATTAATTTAATCGGTATAATTTTTTTATTTTTAAGAAAGAGATAATAGTTGATTTTAATAGAAATGCTGATTGAAACAAACAAAAACCAATGTTTTGGTTTTTATATTTTTGAACTCAACAAAAGTTTGTTATCGAACAGAAAAATCAGAGAATAGCATTTGCTGTTCCCAAAAAAAATTCAAAACGAGGTCAACTGCCTTCGTTGGCGATCGGGTGCCAGCTGTACGCTCGCTGAAATCAATGTTTGGAAACATTTCTATGGGCAAAAGTTTTGCTATAAAAAATCGGTACTTAAGTAATTTGTAAAGCAATTTGAGCATTTTGGCCAACAACTGTTGCCAAATTAAATGTAACACGCAGCAGGTACGAGACAGTCACAGTGCTACATAAAAACAACAAACAAATTCTAAGTAAAAGTAGCAGTACAAGTAGAAGATTTAAAAGAAGAAGAAGAAGAATAAAGGAGACGCCAAATACGCCCAAACAGCAGCAGCAACGAAAGTTGACAACGTAAACTCATTTCGAATGAAAATTGTTACTCATTGTCGCCGTTAAAAAAATATTCCAAAAAAATAAAACAGAACAATGCCAAACAACGCAACATAACCAACACAAATACAAACTCAACGTGCCGAACTTTTACGCAAGAAAAATAATCAGTCGCTGCAAAAGCGAAACAGCTGAGGTTAAATGCACAAAAATCCAACGAAAAAGTTACTGCTTTTATTTTTCCCCCCCAAAAAAAGCGAAATTAATTCAAACACAACAAAACTCTAACAACAACAGCAATTTAATTAGTTAAACGTTAACTTAAGTTAACTTAAGTTTCGGCGTAAAAGTTACATATTGCACTGTGAGCCGATTGGAAAGTATTTTTTGCCATATTTATTGCTTAAAATATTTGGAATAAATATATGGAAAATCACTGGCCTTGGTTTTCAGCTCCTAAGCTATGCAAATTACCTTCTTAATTCTTAAACTCTTTCTCAATCGTTTGGTCTATTCAAAGATTATGTTGGGTTAGGTTATGTATGAGACGCACTTAGGCCTAAATGGCCCATTGTGATACCTCAAATTTCATATGAAAGAGAAAACCAACAATTTCTACACAAGTTGCCTGACCTGTTCACTGATCAAATTGAAATTTATTACCATTTATTTAACCATTATAGAAATAACGAATTTAACATTTTTCTTTAATATATTAAAATAGTTTTTTTGGCCCACACAGATTTGCTATAAATGTAGAAGTTTCACTACATTAATACATTACACTACATTTAATAATTCAAGGACAGTAAATCGTATGTCCCATTAATCGTTAGAGAGTAAAGATTACACTGGACAACAGCATGTCCGTTGCATGAAGTTTGTTACATGATTCTGAATAGTTTTTTCACGCTGATTTTAAACCCATATTCCGTTTTTATGTAACAGCTCTAGTTTTCACAAAAAATGGGCGTGTCACTTTTTTGAATTTTCCTCGACTTTTTTCACATTTTCGACTTTAATTTCCGAACCAATAATCCTATCGACATGATTTTTATATAGTTGCACTTACAACATTTCACGCCATCTTTCCTGACATTAATTTTATGCGTTAAATTGGCGTTGTTATAAGGTTTCAAAGTAGGAAAATATTGAATTTCAAGGTGTTTTTTCTGATGGCGAAAATTGTACATATGTTTCATAAATCAAGTTACGAAGTATATGAATATCTTAAGAAGAAACATCAAGCAATACAACACAGCCAAATTATTTGGCGGAATACACATTCTCATCGAAATAATAGCAAAAATGTACCATAGTCATTTTCATCATTTTTCATACTTTTTCCTTAAAAAATTAGGAGCCTCAAAATATGCAATGATTTTAATTTCTTTTGCTTCAAGCAATTCAAAATATTATTGTTTTTTGCTTGTATTTCAGACTATAAATGGAACATATAAAAGAGCAGATTTTGAGGCCCCTAATTTTTTAAGGAAAAAGTATGAAAAGTGATGAAAATTACTATGTTACATTTTTGCTATTATTTCGATGCGAATGTGTATTCCGCCAAATAATTTGGCTGTGTTGTATTGCTTGATGTGTCGGCTTTCATTATGCACCTAACTCGTTAATTGATTTACAAGAAATGTGTATGTTTTTGACCATCAAAGAAAACGCCTTAAAATTCCATATTTTCCGACTTTGACGTCCAATTACCGCGGAATTTTAAAACTTATAAAAATAGATTGCATTGAAAAAGAAGCCGTGCGGTGTTGTTAATGCAACAAAGTGAAAATTGTGTCAACCGGTTTATTGGTTTTTTAAATTACGATAAAAAATATGGAAAAAGTAGAGGAAAATCTGAAAAAAGTGACACGGTACCTGTATCTCATTAACTAGAGCTGCTACAAAAAATCTGAAGTTAGATTCTAAATCAGCGCACCCAAGTTAGTAAAAAACAGTAGAAAAACTCCATGCAACAGAAAAAAGTGCGATTTTGTCTTGTGTTATTAAAAAATTATTATAAATGTATTTAAAAAAAATTTAAAAAAATTACTTGTTTTCAAACAGGCAGCTACACATATTAAAACTAAAACCCATTATGTATGTTTGCCGCCATGCAATGTTTGCTTGAAGCACTGTAAACAGCGTTGTCCGCATTGTTGTAGCATACTTTTGGGCTGGCTACTATGTAATTACCAGCCACAACGAGGCAGTGTTTGAACATCACAAATGACGCCATTACGCACACAGCTGCACGTAGCAGCACTTACGTAAATATGTCAGCGTTAAGCACGTTTGGCTGTCGTCGACGCTCCTAAATGGCGACCGAAAGCGGCGCAAACACCATTTCACTGCAGCGAGTCGGCAATTTTGAGTTTCGCATTAACCGTTGGCGCTAGAAAATTGGCAAATGTGCGCGCTGTTGCTGTTGCATCGCCGTATACATTTATGCATGTGGCTGTGTGCAGATGTGCCATTAAAATTGGCGCCAATTTATGTCTCGTATGCGCAAAAATTTAAGCGCCTCCCGGCCAGCCGCACTGCATTCTGCATCCTGTTGCCGAGCTGCCGGCATTGCTGTCGTTGCTGTCGTTTGCACAATTTTCAACATTCCATTGATGCGCTGCCGTGCACTTACATATATACAAACAATTATGTACATGGGATGGCATCGTTGTTATTGTTGTTGGTGACTTTATGACAACGACTACAACGTTAAGCCACTTATGCGTCCAATTAAAATTCACGTTAAAAAATTGAATATTATTAACAACGCACTTACACAGCACTTGCATGTGTCTGTGTGTGTGTGTGTGTGTGTGTGTGAGTGAGTGCATATTTTGATTGTTTGAGTGCAAACAATGCATTAATTTCGTTCGCCTGCAGCTCCATTGCAGCATTTGTGCACGAATTGCAATTTTAATTTCGCACCAATTCGGCTGCACTCTTTTAATTTATGCATTGAATTTATAAATTACAGCACAAAAAGCACTGCGACATTGAATGTAAAATATTGCGTACATTGGCATTCGGTATTTAATTAAAATTACAGCCATATAATGATTTAATTGCAATTACTTCTAAGTGGTTTAATTGACTTTTATCAAAAATTCATGCATGAAAAATTAGTTAAAAATTTTTTTTGTAAGTTTTAAACGTGATTTTAAGGTCTATAAAATGATTAATATCCTATTTAGGCAGCCAGCTAAATTGCACAACTAAGACATTTACTCAATTTAGCTTTAAATTGAAATCAATTTCTCATACAAAAATCTCAATTTAGCTGATTGCAATTAGCGCTAAATTTACCATAAATTGAGCTCGATTCGCCATGTAATTCTGTGTGGAGCTGTTACCGATAAATAAATTCATTTACAATTGACGGAACCAAAAAAAAAAAGTTATAGTTAGAAACTGACAGAAGCGAAAGACGTTTGTTAGACTTAGTTTGCTTTGCAATTTCGTTTAACAATTGTGTGCATCAGTGGGGATGTTGAATAAATATTATAATTCTAATAGTTCAATAAATATTTTTAAGAAAAAAGCCGTAAAAACAAAAACATGTTCGATAACATTTGCGATAACAGCTAAATTGAGGTGTGTGAACAGCAAAAGCAATAAACTCAATTAAGAACCATATTGCCTCAATTTATTTGGCCGTCTGAACAGGATATACATATGTAATTCACTAGATCAGGGTCTGGCCCATAGTTGATAGATAGGGCTAGATAAACTATCTAACTGCAGATAATCCAGTTGCGGCTTTAATCCTTTCGACCCCAAAGTTGCCTGAGAGCAACTTCACCAATTTGTCATCTTATATACATATTCTTTCTTCACTTCGTATTCTTTGGTTTAATTTAAGTAGGCACCAACAAATTAATATTTTTAGAAGTGAATTCAAAGCATATCATAAAAATGTTACTGTTATCACCAAAATAATTTCCAATAATTTGCAGGGATATCAGGGAAAGTTTGTGTTCTAATTGAAGTCTACGAATTGGGCGCCTTTGATCAAAACCCTGTTTCTTTAATAATAGTAAAATAAAATCAAAAAGTAATAATTTTGTATTTTTCCATAAATATTAAATAATTTTGCTGTAATTCAAAAATATTGATACAAAATTTATTTAACCCGTTTTAAGCTAAAATTGTTCTAAAGTAAACTAGCTCAAGAACTCTAACAAAGAGGCGTGGCGACTTCAAATGTCGTGTTCACACTTCTAAGTCAAGTGTTTTATGATTTAAATACCAAAAAGTAATATCGAGACACAGTGAAAAATTCGGGGTCGAAAGGGTTAAAGGTGTCCGAAAAAGTTCTTAGTCTACATGGGAGAGATCGTGGATGACTAACCCAGCTGATAACTTCACATAAATGGAACCATTTATGGTCTGCTTTGGCAAATGTCCGAATTGGGAGTGGTTTTTAGTAGCCAAGCATCTTACAGTGCGGTGGATATGGACCCACATGTTTCTTTAAGGATTTTTCACCTTCTGCGCTAAAAAAACTCAGAGATACCAAACACTGTCAAACCTTGTTGAGGTAATTACTTATCAGTAGACCAGTGTTAATAAACCAGATTTGTACCTAGATCCTAGATTTGGAAGAATCTCGCCATCTTAGCAAGAAGTGTTTTCTAGAAGCAAAATTAGAAAATTAGAATTTGAAATTAAATGTAAATTTTAGAAGAAAATTTTGATTTTAATTTTTTGTTCTGTTGATTTTTCAGGTCCTTAGTGAACATTTTTTGGAATATTTTTGTCCATCATGTCTAATGAATTGTATCGATATTGCAAATGTTGAAACTTTTTGCAAGTGAGAAAGTTTACAAATGCTAGTTTGATTATGAAACGTTTGATTGCATTAGTTTTACTGAAGCTTTGAATATTGAAAGCTAATTTGTTAATTTCATCAAAGTGTCTAAGTTATGCAATAAATTCATAATTTTAAACTTTAATTAAATTTAAATTTTATTTTATTTTTGTCCATCTAGTCCAACATCAATTGAACCGATATTGAAAATGTTGAAACTTTTTGCAAGTGAGAAAGTTTACAAATCCGAATTAGTTTTACTGAAGCTTTGAATATTGAAAGCTAATAAAAAAACATACCTAATAATAAAAAAAAAACATAAATATATAATTTTAAAAGTAGATCAATTTACAGATTTCAAAAAATCTAGCAAAGATAATAAGCAGGTCTATGATTTTCACAGACTTCATGGAAGGACAGAGGGGACCCACTTAGCTTAGCCTCAAAGTTAGCTTAGCTTTGGCAAATCTCCAAAACAGGAGTTGATTTTAGTAGTTCAGAGTCCGGCTGGATGATACTTAGTTACATGTCTGTCAGTTTATATGAAAACTTTTCAGCTCCTGTTTTACAAAAAATTAAATCATATTGATTAATTAATTTAAAAGGTAAATTGTCGAAACTGAAATCATGTCTTCTTTATGCATGGGAATGTCCTCCAAGTGGAAGAACGACTACAGTTTCATGCAACTTTCTTATTCTAACTTAATCTAAAATGCTTTTAAAATGTACTTGAAATTATCTTCCATTAATGTTGAAAGTGTTTTTTCTTGGATTTTACATAAGAATGTCTTTGCTTTTCGTTACCAATAAGCTTCATTTGCCAACTGCATTCGAGCGAAGGGAAACAGCCATTAGAGCACTTCTTCTATTTCATAGGGCAACCTTCCTTTCGGCTGCAAGCACTTTAGGTACATTTTCAACCTCACCCGAATCGAAATAAGTTCCCTTTAACCTCTACCGGGGAAGGCTTAATTTAGTGTGTCAAAATTTAAGGCCACCGAAAGCCAACTGGAGCACCGAAGAGCAACACTCGCATTGCTGCATTGCCATTACAAGCAACACTGGTGGTACGTTAAATGCAAATTTCACTGAACAACAACAACTGCCACGACTATTAAGACCCAATTCTAATGCCACAAGAACGCTAAATGCACTTCCATTTGGAGCACTAGCTGCGGCAACAACAACAACAATAGCAAAACACAATGGCAATTTGTGCAGAGCGGCGGGAGTCAATGCAAAAATCTGCACTTTTTCGCATTGAATAAATTTCGCTTACAAATGCATTACGCAGAAGCGCTACAAAGGCAACGCAATCTGCATCCCCATGCAGGCAGGAAGGAAGTGCACACAGCAACAACAGAAACCCATCCACGCCAAACAAACAACACAACACAACAAGGCAACTAACATTGCATTGCAACTCGCTCGGCACAGCAAGTCGAGTGGAGTAAAGTGGAGTGCAGTGCAGTGCATCGTTCGTAGCACAAAAACCCAAATTCGTTCGTGCGCGTCCTGCTGCCCGCCGCTGCCGTTGCGAGTGCGAGTTTTGCTATCAGCGCAGCAGCGCCGCATGTTTTATGAGTGTTTACGACAGTTTGCAAATTCGAATTGCAATTGGAGCTCGCAGTCGCACAGTTTCGTTGCGAGGGAAAACGTTCGAAATGGGCTAAAAATTGCTTCAGCTCTGCGCAAACGGCTGTCGCCGATTTGGCGCGGAGGCCAGCAGCGGCAGCGCTTGTTTCGCTGCATATGCAACGCGTAATGAGTGTCGACTTTGGCATAAGATTTGCAAATGATTTGTGGTTGTGTTCCAATGGCGTTCTGGTGTTTTGTGATGGTCACATGCAAAGTCGCCGGCGCCACTCACAGTAGCGACTACGAGTACATTTGTAAATGTCCTTTGAGTGCGATAAATGTCAGCTTTTGCAGCTTGAAGTATTAACTATGAGAAATTGCATGTTTCCGGCATTCAAACACTGTTGCTTTCAGTGCTTAATGGCAAATGAAACAGTTGAAAATATTGAAAGACATGAAAGTGAAACATGGTTTTTGGAATTATTTATGCTCGACATTGAGAATGAATTTCTAAAGGCTTAATTTCACTACTTGTGCCGCTGTCTTATGTTCTGTTCAGGCAGCCAAATAAATTGAGGCAATTTAGGTCTTAATTGAGTTTATTGCTTTTGACGTTCACACACCTAAATTTAGCTGACACATCATTTTAGCTGCTATCGAAAATGTTATCGAACAATGTTTTTACGGAAGAAAAGTTTTTTCTGCTTATATATAAAAACGTTCATAAAAATATTTATTGAACATTTAGCTATAATAACACTGTGCGTGAAATTTACCCTAAAAATTTGAGACATGGGGGGACCTACTGAGCGACTTTTCTATAGGTATACTGAGTTGAGATCCACCAGCCGTTTGGCTGGATTGGCTCTAGTTTAAGAGAAATCCGACTTTGAAGCGTGCTCATTTTAGTCGAGTTTGTCGCTTAAGTCTACGAACGTTTAAATGCTAATAGGTCCTAAATCGTTCCGAATATCGCTTTACTGTCTTCGGCAAGTTTGTAGATATTTTAACGACCAACACATTTGCTTAAGACACCAATCCAAAAAAAATACATTCAAACTGTGTAATTGCGATTTGTGCATTTTTTTGCGCAGCACAGCGTGGCGTATGAGTTTTATTTATTTATATTAATATTACAATTAAATGACACTCATACGCCACGTTGCGCTGCGCCAAAAAATTCACAAATCGCAATTTCTCTTAAACTAGAGCCAATCCAGCCAAACGGCTGGTGGATCTCAACTCAGTATACCTGTAGAAAAGTCACCCAGTACGTCCCCCCCATGTCTAAATTTTGGACTTGCACAGTGTAATTTATATTTTAGAGTAAGTAAAATAATAATAATAATAATATTTAACATCCCTATTGATGTACACAATTTTAAAACGAAATTACAAAGCAAAAAAAATCTTAACAAACGTCTTCCGCTGCTGTCAGTTTCTAATTTTTTTTTTTGTTTGGTTCCGCCAACATGAAAGTGAAACATGGTTTTTGAAATACTTATTTATAGATACTCGACATTGAGAATGAATTTCTAAAGGCATAATTTCACTACTAGTGCCGCTGTCTTATATCCTGTTCACACAGCTGTTGTCAAAAATGTTATCGAACATTGTTTTTACGGAAGAAAGGTTTTTTCTGTTTATGTATACAAAACGTTCATAAAAAAATTTATTGAACATTTAGCTATAATAACACTGTGCAACAGCATTTCTGCAACAGAGTAACGACCGTCTATTTCTGAAAGAGGACGTCCTACTGATCATTTTTGCCGAACAAAGTAATAGTCCAGCACGTCTGAGTTTTTTGTAATTTGCGCATAAAGGTTAAAGGGGTCCCTATAGACCTTTACACGGAAAGTATAAAAACTTGAAGAGCTAGAGCTTTGATGTCTAAGACAAAGTTGTTTGCATTAAAAGTGTGAATATTTTTTGCATACATATAAACCCCCTCCCCCTTTCCTTATCCCCTTTTTCATGTTTTTCGGAAAAATTTTTAATAAAAAGCTTGTATTGGGTAAAAGATTGAAAAAATACTGTATTGTCTTTTGGGACTACTACTACTATTTGTCTTTTTTCATTAAAAAAAAGGGGGTCTTCAAACAGCAAAACTTTCTCAAATTTCCCTCCCAAAAAAATAAAAAGCCTTAAACACGAAACCTTCATTTAATAAGTACTTTTTTCATAAATTGCTAGCTCTGCTTGAGATGTTGAGATAAATGTTGATGTTGTTGAATATTAAAAAAAAAATATTTTCCATTGGAAAATAGTTCATGTGGTCTACAAACAATGAAACCCTAAAAAGTCCGCTCTTAATAAAAGAAACAATTATCTTTCGCTGCTGTCAGTTTCTTATTTTTTTATTGTTTATCAATAACAACACGACCCAGGGTTGCATGGCGAATCGAGCTCAATTTATGGTCAATTTAGCGCTAGTTACAATTACCTAAATTTAGATTTTTGTATGACAAATTGAGTTAAATTTAGAGCTAAATTGAAGATAAATTAAAAAAATTTCTTAATTGCATAAATTAGATGGCTGTCTGAATAGGATATTAGCATCTTCGAAACAAAGCCTGAAAGTTGCATCTCAATGAGTGTTGATTTCTTGCGATTATTAAAGGACAAAAGTTGCTTCATCTCAGTTCCATCAACAGTTGAAAGAATTAATGTAAAAGTTCTCTGCTAGACCGCTTCAAACTTTTTGGCAGCGAAAAATCAACAAGCGACCGAAAATTGGTTAACTTTTTATTTATTTCAGCATTTAAATGTCTGTTCAGTTAAATAGTTGTTTGACATTTGTCATTATGGCATAATTATCATTTTTATTTATTATTATTTATTCAAGTATTTTTCTGCAATTAATTAGCACAACGACAAATAGAAAATGTAGCCAAAAACCACAAATAGCAATAAATATTTGCAATTCAACACTCACATCAACATAGTTGTGTCTGTAGTGGTGAGTGAGTGAGCAGTAAACGCCAATTGAAAGGCCTAAATATGGGTTCAGTATATGTGTGTGTGTGTGTGTGTAGGTGTGGGAGTGGTAGTGAAACTAATACTGCAGTATTTGCATTGCATATTTGGTGCAACTATTTGTGTACAACGCGCTGATGACACATGCCAATTAATTACCTTTGCAATATGCCTAAATATTTGTGCCGACACACACGCACACACATTAATAGAAGTGAATGGCAATGCAAGTACACAAAACGTTAGATGGACAGACAGAGCCAAATTACAACTGTTTAGTGCAACCCATCACAGCGAATGTGGAGTAGCATCAGCGCGGAACATCAACGCACATAAAGTTTGCGTTATTTGAGCCGTTCTGCTAACCCATTAGCGGCTGAGCTCATCGGGGAAGCCTAATTAGTCTGTCGACTGTACGCCCCACACGTGCACGAATTTTAATTAAATGGAATCAGCCAAGCTTACGCCGAACGGTCAACAAAGCGCTGCTGTTATTGCACTGTGAGCAGCGCAGCGAATCCAATAATCCGCAAAGGTCAACGGTCAAAAAGTCGGAAAAGTGAAGCATTGTCTGAAATGCTGCTTGCCAAAACCAACGTGTTACAGTTTGCATAAATTAGAATTTTTTAAATCAACTTTCAGTTGAAATTTTTAAATTGATATTTTTATTTATACAAAACCAATTTTTTCATATATCAATTTCAATGTAATTAATTATTCTCAGGCGGCATTTAGTATTTATAAATCTGGCTGCTTTAAAGTATTTTACGTTTTAATAAAATCAACTGATTGTACATACGTGCCGAAAGCGTTGTTGCTTTTGCCATTTGATAAAATATTTATCATGTTTATGACATCGTAAGCAAACAATGTCAAACAATTTTTATTTTATTAAAAGCCAGCAAATTTCTACAATTACTCACTTTATTCAAAGACATTGAAAAACATTTTTGTTTAAATATTGGTTAAAAAAAATTTTTTGCAGACATATAGATAGTAATTTTACGACTTTCTCTGTTGGTTTTGCAAAAATTTCAAGTGGTTATCTTTTAATTGTTTTGGTTGGAGTGTAAAAAAGTGTAATTGTGTCATAAAACTGTCTGGTTTTGCTCATTTTTTTCACTTGCATTGATTGATTGACTGCATTGATTTAAGATAATATTTTTTGGGAATTTCTGATGGTTTTATACACAATTCACCAGTCACTCACTCACTGTAACGTTTAAATATATTTTATGCGTTTTCGTACAAATTTTAGAGCGAACTTCTGTAGTAAGGTTCAGATCAGTCGTAAGGCACAATTGCATTTTTTACATTTGATTGAATGTCCATAATGAAAACAGAAATTATTCAATTTATGTTATTGGTTGTGTCATTCATTGAAGAATGAAAATGTTTATTGAGACAAATACTAAACAAAAAGATATCAAACTCTCAAGAAAATCAAAGAAAATCAAATCCTCAATTCTCTCTCAAGTTCTCATAACTGCAACCACATTTGCATTAAAATATTATATACAAAAAATATTATATGATCAAGAGTCATTTGTGAACAAAATTAATAAATTTCATTTTGCCACCTACGTGGTTAGGATTTTGTTTTTTAGTTCTATCACACGGATAGACAAAGCGCAAAAAAAGAAGCCCCAAAAAATCTATTTTAATAAACCAAAATGTAATAAATAATTAGAATAGCAAAAAAAAAATAATTGCATTTATGGCCAGCAGTTTGAAGGACTTAAAAGCTCTGATATTTATAGCCAAAATGCCACAAAACAATTTTATTAATTAAAAATATTTAATAACATTTAATTTTATGTTGGCTTTGAGGTATTATGCAAAAAAAATTACAGTGGGAGTGACTAATTGCAAAAACTGCAAAAAAACTATTAAAATATTTTAATTTTAAAATATTAAAATATATTTAAAATATATTTAAAATATTATTAAAATATTTTAATTTTTAAATATTTAGCCATTTAAGTCTTTTGAACTTGAGAAGCGCTGAGGTATTAGAATATTAGTATTGGAAATAATTAAGGCTTTTAAGAATCTAGTTTCTTTTCTTTTTGAAATTCGAGTACGTAATATTTCTATGTCCTCCCAGTTCTATTGTACAAAATCCTATCTTCAAAACGGCTTTAAATATGTTTGCAAATAAAATTAAATTTGTCTTAAAGCTTCAAATAGTTGGCAGCATTTTCCAAAAGTCGACTTCTATGCACATAAAAATCTACAATAAATTAAATACTCACTGAAAAATGTCCAAGTTGTACTTTCCCATTCGTAGCAATTTTGTATACATTAAAAGTTATTATTAAGAAATTTTACAATTTAGATACATTTTTTCAGAGTATAGCAAACTATGAAAATTTAATTAATAAATGCAAATTTTTTAACCACAATTTTTTGTTCTCTCGTCTCGTCTCTTTTGCAGAAACATCAATATTCACCGTTGAAGGTGTGCACTTGTATCCTGAACCGAATCGGCAGAATAAATGAAAATTAAAGCAAGTCCTATCAGTGGATGGTGTACGTTTCTATTGTTAGCAATCGCCATAGAATGATAAATAATTTCAGTTTAAAGCTTATACATACATATATATATTTATATATGTATATAAATTTTTGTTCATTTGATTTGATGTAATAGTTTTAGTTTTATAGAGCAAAAGCAGTAAAAAACACACAAATTGTCATTTAGCGTTAATTTGCAGTGAACAATTGAAAAATAGTTAAAAACCACACACACTCACACAAAGCAACACTAACACACACACACACGCAGGCAACCGAAAATGTTCGAAACTAAAGTGTAAACAAAGCAGTTGCGAAATGGAAACCGCAATTTTCAATTTTTTGTGCTAAGTAAATTCAATTATAGCAAATAATGTGTGAGTAAAGAAAAAGTGAGACCGAAAATAAATGTAAGCAACTTTTGAATGCCAATGTGTAAGCTATGAAATAAATGTGAAACCATAAAATTGCAATGCCGAACTTTTTAAGAAAACCACACAAAATAAGCAACAAGAACAACAACAACAACACCTATTAAATACCCAACAAATGCGTTCTAGAATACAAATAAACAGCAACAAAGCCACTACACACTTTTCACATGGGAAATCGAAAGCCAAATTTCCGCTAGAAACGGTCATAGAAACCGGTAAAATATTGTACAACAATAAATGCCATTGCAACAACAACAACAACACAATAATAGTGAAGCAGAAGCACAAAAATGGCAAAAGCCAAAATACAAAACAAAACAAATTATTTGGCTTGAACAACGTGAAAGCAACGGGAACTTTGTAAAAAAAAACACCAGCAGATGCAAATGCGAACATGTTGGAAGACAACAACAAATTTGAAATTAAACACGTGCCTCAAGGTGCTCAGGTCCTCGATGAGCGTAAGCACCCCCGAACATTTACAACAACGCAAAAAAAACACAAATTCAAATAAAGACAAATGAAAAAATGCACGAAAAGAGAAGAACAACACCAACTTTTCACTTTTAAAAATTAGTAAAAAAGTAACCACAAACGTAAAAACAAACAAAACACATTCATGCGCAAATTGTTAATTATACACATACACACACACAAACGCACACACACTTGGTAACCCTTTGAGCAGCAGATGCAAAGGTGATCCTTTGAGCAGCTCTAAGTTTAAAGTTCAAAACTGAACAGTTTCAATAATCAAAATTGCACATTTGACCGCTAATTACCCAAAGCACATAAAGGGTCGTGTTTTGAAATTTACAAAAAATTTATTATATTAAAAAGATGCTTGGCAGTTATTTTTTTTAATTGCTTAACTAATTAATTATATTTAATAAACAAATAAATAATAATTAATTTTTTAAGCAAAGAGTAATTATTTGAAGAATAATTATTAATTAATAATAGTTAATAATTATTATTTATTACGAGTTATTATTAATAGTTAATCAGTTAATAATTATAAATAATAATAATTAATGATATTAATTAATTAAATAATAATAATAAATATCAAGAAAGATTTAATAATATTAATTAATATTTTAATAATAATAAATTATTATTACTGTGTAATTAATTAATTACTATTAATTAGTTATTGTTCTGTAAATAGGTAATAAGTTAATAATTTATTAATAAAAAAAATTATTAATATAATTAATTAATTGAATAATTGTTTCACTAATTAATAATGTATGAATAATTTAATTCATTATTAACTACATAAATATTTACAGAACGATAGTTAGTTGTTTTATAATTAATTATTAATATTTAATTATAATAATTATATAATCATTAATTATTAATATTTATTTATAATAATTATATAATAATTAATTATTAATATTTAATTATAATAATTAAATAATAACACAGTAATAACTAATTATTATTATTAATTAATATTTGTTTTTAATTATTAATGAATAATAATGAAAACGTATTTAATAAAAATAACAACTAATTAATTACACAATAATAATAAGTTGTTGTTATTAACTAATTATTATTATTAATCATTATTCTGCAAATAATTATTTATTGCTAAAAAATAAATTATTTATACATATAAGTATTCATATACTCAATTATATAATTATTGGTTAATAAAATAATTCGTTATTTTGTGAAAATACCAAGTAATTTTTTTGTTTCTTATTTATTTGTGTATTACTTACAATTAATTGATTAAGCAATTTGGAAAAATCATTGCCAAATAGTTTTGTAATTTATAAATAATGCATTTTTTATATATTATTTAAAAATTAACTATGAATTAGTTATTTTTTATTAAATAGCCAAATTTTTATCTTGGAAAATATTAATAACAAAATGATTGCTCATTAAAAAAATAAATAATTAATTAATTATTATGTTTTGATTTGCTTAGTTCATTAATTAAAGTGATAATAAAATCAATTATTCGATTTCTCGTATCTTTTCCATTTGTTTCTTTTTCAAATTATTAATTATTATTTAAGTTAAATAACTAAGCAGTTGAAATCTAAAGATAATTAATTAATTATGTAAATAAAATAAATAGGAATAACTTTTATTCTTTTCTTCTAATTATTTGTTCTAATTAAACAAATATTAAATTTATTAAGTAATTAAATTAATACAAATTTAAAATTACCTGATTGATAAATGATTTGAAACATCAGTTGCTGCTGCTCACAGGGATAAGCGAAAACCATGTCATATATTCATTCACCTGCACAGCCCTTCACACACACACACACACATGCACTTTACAGTTCTAAACGGTCACAGTGAGATACTCAATTAGTCAAAACAAAAAAGCAATTCCCCGCCCTCAAATGTTGTGTTTGTGTGGGCCAACGCTCGGCCCTCCTTCGAATGTACTAAAGCGTTTGCATTCAGCGTGGTCTAGTTCTAGGCGCACAACTTGGTTTGTGTGTGTTCATATCTCAGGCCCTTTCCCGGCTCTTAAAAGCTTTTGTGCTGCTCATATTTCTCTGACCCAGTCTTTTCTGGCTCTTTTTTCAACACTTTCCATTCAAAAATTTTTCACTCCTGCACTTCTCTGGCTCTGTCTTTCACAAACTGCGCTGCACTCTGCAACATTTTTTGACAATTTTCATTGCATCTGCAAACTAAATTTATTATATGTTAAATTACAATTAATTGGTGTATTACTATGTTTTAATTGCATAAACATTTTTTTGTTTTTTTTTTTTTGTTTTCGTCAATTTATTCTAATTTAGACCCTAACAAATTGTATTATATAGAAAAAGAACAATCGACGTCAAAGTATAAGCAATTAAAAGCTAGAAAACCGCAAATTGTCATTGTTAAAAATTTTGCGCATTTTTATTTTTATATAGTTTTATAATTTGCAATATTCAACATAGATAACTTTATTAGCTAACTTCATATACACTCGTATGCAATTACTTGTTTCTTAACTGATATTCAATCAGCAACTGTTTCCTATATACATATATATTAAATTTATTGATATATGGTACATCCATCAAAAAGATTCACACAGACAGTTTAAAATTTTTTTGATTTGTTCAATGACACTTTTTTTCCTTATCTTATATATTTTTTATGCTCAATTGGCAACAACAAATAGCTATAAATAGAATTTGTATGTTGATCCACACTAATGCAAACACACACACACACGCACACACATACATATATATACATGCATACACATGTAAATGCAAACACTTGTAAAATAAGTTTATTTTGCCATTTATGAAAAAAGTGAAAACTTCTTAACTTCAAACTGCGCTCCTTTTCATAGCTTTTCTTGCATAATGTAATAATTTTTCTTCATTTTTTTATATGAGTAAATAAATTTCTCATTTCTTTATAAAGTGATAATATTTTGTATAAAGTGAAAATTTAAGTAATTAATAAAACAAATACGTATGTATGAAATTTTTAATTTGTTGTTGTTTTTATTTTTATTATCACTCAAACAGACCGACTACACATATGGAATTTATTATATATAGTTTAGAAAAGGCATTGGATCACATGGATATCTCACACAACAGCCTAAGAGATTTTTTAATGAATTTTTTAAATTGAATGAATTTGAATTTTTTAATTTTTTTAAATTTTTAAGCGTTGAATTAATTTTCCATTAGGACAAAACCGTGTTTTCAAACTATTCTTTAATGCTTAGTGCAGTTTTGATTAATTTTGTGGCAATTTTTGCAGCTCTTCTTTGATTTGTTTCGGTTTTGGGAAGAACCCTGAAGGCAGTTATTGTTTGCGATCATTTTGGGCCTTGGAAGATGTTTTCGTGCTTACTGTTGTCGTATTCTTTCTAAAGTGGTTGATATTTTTGTCTTAAACGACTTCACAACAACTTCTTAGACAGATATATAGATAGAGGAAGCCAAAAAAATGAACATATGGAAAGTACACTCCTCAAGTATTCAGGTTTATTAACCGTGTGGTCTTTTACTTTTACGGCCCACTACTTCAGCAAGTCTTTCAGCACATTCTGTGCTTCTGCCTGCTCAAGCTCAAGAACTCGCCTTGTTAGGTGTGGTTGGCTGTGGTCCCTAAGCATGATATCAAATCTTTGCTCAATTTCGCTAAAAACGCAGACATTCTAAGCGATCATTACTTCACCATCTCAACGACAGGGAACTCCATCTAGTATCGCTAGGGACTCAACGTGCAACCAGCTTAATCCAACCTAACCTACTATTTCAACAGAAAACCACAATATTGATTCTTTACTGAAAATTACTTCGATCCAATGGCCATGAAAAATTTGCTCAGTTCACTCCACATGTTTTGACAATGTTTCCGAAGCCCTTAAAGTAACAGTAAATCCATTGTTCTGGTACACTATCGAAGTATTTATTCTTCTTTGTCCTGAGACAATCTCTCTTAGCTGCGTTGGTAAGAACAATGATATCAAACTAGTTGGTTTTATATATACTAAACTTATTCTGTTTTGAATCTACCTCTCGTAACAAATAACTGAAAACTATTCTTTTTTATTTAAACCTATTTTATTTGTGAGCGAAAGTATAAACCTTGCTACCGAATTGCTAGAACCCATTTTACTTTTTCCCTAACTCTCTTATCGAACTACTGACTAAAATCCATCCAAACTCCATTCATCATATTTTATCTAAGGGCGCTGTTATGCAGACGGTCAAATGACCGTCGGTCACGATAGTTGTTGTTGCTTCAATGTAAAATGAAAAATTGAGAGAGAGAGCGGGAGAGTAAAATTTGTGCCGCGAGCAAAATGGCACACTTGTCGCGAAAACATGTATCTAATGACGGAAAAAATGGTTCGTAGCAACCCTCATCGTTTGTTTAGTGTACTGGTGACCGGCGATCAAATGACCGTCTGCATAACAGGGTTTTGGCACAGAGCAGAAAAAAAAAAAACGAGAGCGTAAAAAGTATCGTGACCGACGGTCATTTGACCGTCTGCATAACAGCGCCCTAAGCGAATCCTCTCTTTTGGACTTCTCCATTGTTAAAACTCTCCCATCTGCTAGAACACACATTTGAACAATGCCAATTTCCTCTAAATACCTCATAGAACCACTTCGTATTTGATGTTAACCTATCTCTCTTCTATTGAACTACTAGAACCCAGGCGTTTTTGAACTACGCCAAATCATCCATTAATCCATTCCTAAATCTTCCTATCCAATCCAATTGATCTTCGATCAACTCCGATGTCTCCTATTAAGCCAATCACTCCTTTAAAATTTCTAAAATTCTAGAACACTTCTAACTTCTGGAATCTTTTTGACTTTGATCAATGCCGATTCTCTTATTTATCTATTAGAATCCATTAGTTTGTGATTCAAGTTTATCATTCCTGTCTATCTCCTCGATTCCTAGAACCCTGCTATCGCCTAGAACCCTGCTATCGCCTAGAACCCTCCTATTTCTTAGAACCCATTTGATGTTTGATCAAACCCGATCTCTTTTATTACACTACTAGTATTCAGACATTTTTGATCCAAGCCAATCCAAGAAAGTTCTCCATTCCTAGAATACTTCTTACTTCTGGAATTCATTTGTCTTTGATCAATGCCGATCCATCCAAACCTCTTACTCCTATTCAACTCCTCGATTCCTTGAACCCTCCTATCTCCCAACCCAATTGATCTTTGATCAAATCCAGTCTCTTCTCTTAGACTACTAGAACCCGGTCATTTTTGATTTAAGCCAATCACTCCTATAAACATTTTTCCATTCCTAGAAAACTTCTAAATTCTGGAATCCATTTGATTTTGATCAATGCCGGTCTCTCTTATTTATCTATTAGAATCCATTGGTTTGTGATTCAAGCTTTTCACTCCTATCTATCTCCTAGAACCCATTTTATCAAACCCGATCTCTTCTATTAGACTACTAGAACCCAGTTGTTTTTGATCTAAGCCAATCACTGCCGATCCCTCCTATTTATCTATTAGAATCCAGTGGTTTGTGATTCAAGTTTATCACTCCTATCTACCTCCTCGATTCCTAGAACCCTCCTATCTCCTAGAACCCATTTGATCTTCGATTAAATCGAATCTTTTTCTATTAGTAGTTCTCCTCCCATTGGTTTTTGATCTAAGTCAATCATTCCTATAAAATTTGTTCAATCCTACAACATTCCTAACTTCTGGAATCCTTTTGACTTTGATCAATGCCGATCCCTCCTATTAATCTATTAGGATCCATTTCTGTTTGATCGAACCTTATCACTCCGTTCAACTCCTTGATTCCTAGAATCTACCTAACTCCTAGAGCCCGTTCGTTTTTAATCAAATCTGATCTCTTCTATTAGATGTAAGTCAGTCTTTCCTATAAACTTTATCCATTCCTAGAATGGTCCTATCTCCTAGAAGCCATTTGTTTGTGCTAGACTGATCTCTCCTTTTGATCTTCAAGAAGTCATTTGTTTTTTTAGACCCATCTCTGCTTTTGATCTTCTAAAAGCCATTTCTTTGTTCTAGACCGATCTCTCCTTTTGATCTTCTAGCAGCCATTTCTTTGTTCTAGACCGATCTCTCCTTTTGATCCCATTTATCTTTGATCTAATCCAATCTCTACTCCAACTACTGGAACCCATTCATTTTGAATCCAATTCTATCTCTTTATCTATTTCGGATCACAACTGAGTGCCAACAAAAACCAACTGCACATCTTTGACCCTCAACTCGCTCACTGTCAGCACTCAAAGCCATAAACTCAAATCCATAAAACCAAACCACTCATTGTACACGACATTGAGAACTTTTGCAATCACATCATTAAATCGAAACCAGCAAACAAAAATCTTGTATGTAATTAAGAAATAAACCAGCAACACTCAAGAGCATTCTGCGATAATGATTCTTTAAATTACTAAATAGATACAACAACATACATGTATGTCGATGCATGTATGTGTGGCACTTGACCACAGCGTATCGTATCGTATTGTAAATGTATACGTACGAAATCGACCATACGATAGCATTTACATTTAATCTAAATCACTAGAACCAGTTAAGTCGAATAACCCAAATCGTAGTCAAGTTTGTAATTAAGGCGTACAGTATGAAGCAACAGCAACATTTCTTACTACTAAGTCGCGTACAGTGCGGCACTTCAACTACATACATACACATCTACATTGTACAATACAACAACAAACCATTCGACGGAAAAGCAGAAAGCAACTTTTGTGTTGATTTTGCAGCATCGGAAAATGCAAACCAGAGAACTCAAACAACAGGAAACCACCAAACTAATTCGTAGCGATAAATCTCCAGTAGAAGACTTGAATACTTAAATATAGAAATAGGCGAATAGATAAAGTCAAAACTCAAGCAACAACCACTCGTAAACCTTAAGAAATGAACACAACTGAAGAAATTCAACCAATTCCATACAACTCAAACATTAAAATTAATCAAATTGCGTAAAATAGAGATTCCATAGCGTAGTGTACTCAGTCAGAAAAACCTAAATCTTAAGAAGTGTACGTGGTGAAAGATATGAACGGAAGGACGACGGTGATAGTGAGAAGGCGGTGCGTGTCCTAATTAACTTGGAAAACCAAAAATAAATAAATTTAAACATTTTTAGTGTTCAGAAGTATTCGACAACTTGAACACTTTAGGCACCCCGCTCGCTACAGCCGGCATCCTTTTATTGTACACGAGTAGCTGACAGTCAAAGAACCTACGCAACAAACATAACTACAGGTCAAAAGAGCTGAAACGAAATCAAAAAACCGCATAGTGCGAAGAAAGCAAAACCCATATAAGTAAAAAAATTAAATTAAAAACAAAAGTAATTACAAATGTTTGTGGGCCGAATCAAAAGCAAAATATTGCAAGTAAAAAATGTAGGTATGTGTTGAAGAAAAAAGAAATTCGCATAGAAAGAGACTCGAAAGCAGTGAAACAAATTTTACCAAAAAATGGAAAAAAATTTAATTACAATAAGCCAAAACAAAATTCAAATCCAACAGCCGTGTAACACAAGTAGGGAAAGAAAACTATGATACATAAACAAAAAACCTAATAAAATATAACTAAAATAAATATTTTTATTGTTGGCACAAGGGATACTAAATTAATACAAAATAATAATAGAAAAAACACAATAAAAATTAAAAAAAAAAAAACAACACATAGCATTAAAACCAATTGTAGGCCAGCGAAACGAAGGGATAGTTAAAATTTTTACAACAACACACCAATTTGTAGTACAATTAATAGAACGAACTTCAGCCACGGTTGTTGCTGCTGGCCAGAAAGCTTCGGCTTCGGCTTTGACTTTGACTTTGGCCAACAGCTTCGGCCGTACGTTTTTAGAGGAAGCTACGATTTTTGCATTTTGCATTCGCTTTTATCATAAACATACTTAAAAAAACGACAACAACAACAAAATTAGTTATCTCACATTCAGCGCGTGGGTTTAGTTTTGGAAAAATTTTGGGTCATTTTTTTTCGTAAGTTTAGCAATGAAGAAAGGTTGTATTTTTTATTAATACGACGACAGCAATGGAACAAATAATATATCATTGGTTTAGGCAGCTAAGAAAAATTTCATAAAATAGCTAAATGACTAATGAGAGCGTTTGGTAGTTGAAACATTATTTGTGGGGAAAATTTCAGAAGTAGTATTGAGGTGAAGATTTTTCATGTGGTTCGATGAATATTTTTTGCAAAATTAATTATGGTCAGACAGCCATTACAGCTTAGAGTGGGGTTTAGATTTCTTGACTATGCTTTCCAAATTATTACATTTTTTCTGCCGTTCTCCAGAAGTTAAAATATTATTTTGGGGAAATTTTGAGAGCAGTGGTGAGGTTGGGATTCCTGTGTGGTTCTTTGAAAATTGTCTGAAAAATTGTTTATGATCAGGCAACCATTACAGCTTAGGTTGAAGTTTAGGTTCTTTCATGATGCTTTTCAAAGCGTCACAGTCACAACGTTTTTTCAAAGAAATTTCAGAAGAAGTGTTGTGGTTAAAAAAAAATTAAATGAAAAATTCTTCGTCATCAAGCAACCATAATGTGGAAGTTTATGTTCTTTTACGATGCTTTTCAAAGCGTCACAGTTACAACGTTTTTTCAAGAAAATTTCAGTAGAAGTGAGGTGAGGTTAAAATTTGCATTTGGTTCGTTAGAGGTTTTCTGCAAAATTTTTCGTCATCACGCAACCATTACAGCTTAGGGTGAAGTTAAGATTCCTTTACTGTGCTTTTCGAAATGTCACAACTCTTTGCTGTTATTCTCCAGGTGTCATAAAATTTTCCACCGATGTCCGTACTCAAGCTTAGGTCAGACAGGCAGTTAGCCGGTCGCTCGCTTAGCATACGCGGAAGCCTGTAAGGACCCTTGTTATGTCCTAAATTGCTTAGATAACTCATTTGTTAAGCATTACTGACCCATTCTGTTCTTGAAGAGAGTTTTCCCGTTTTGTCCCCAAGTCAGTGTTTCAAAAAACTGCTTATTGGCTTTTTCGCCGGGAATTGTGCAATTGAGTTCATGTAATGATATCTGTAGGAACTTTGAAGATTGATTGATTTCCTTTGCCACAACCAGGAGTGATGACTTTACACTATGTTGTCAAGATACTCATTGAATGTAAAATTTCAAATCTACTCTGTTCAAAGCGTTCAAATTGTTTTACTATGAAAAAAAAAACAAGTGGACTTTTCCTCTGCGAACTTGAAGAGTTTCAAAATGGTCCTGTTTTGGACTCCGAGTGTTAAAATTTTTCTATGCTTTACCTTCCTAACATAGCCTGCCTTCGTATCAAAACAATGGGTTCGATTTACTCTTTAAAACAGACTAATACATTGCAACAAGGCACATAACAAGGCAGATCTGGCCTACGCTTAATCAAAGTAGATCCATTGAATTGTTCCAACTGAAGAAATTCTCCATAGAATTAGTGGTTCGGATCATGACTGGACTCTGCCTCATTGATCAACACGCCAACTCACTGGAAACTATTTCGGAATGAATACTGCAGAAGTTGCACAGGCGAAAATAGCAAGAAAAGCATAGAAGAAATGCCCAGCACTAGAAAGGACACGTTTCCGCTTCATAGAGCCACACTTCCCAAGCTGTCTTACCGACTTGAAAATTCTATTAAGATTCCTTAGAACCACTGACTGGTTCTGAAAGAGATTAAGACAACAAGTCCAAAACAAAATGAGCCAATTGGCTTAAGTGAAGTGCATGAGACAAACACTGAACCTGCCTAAAGATTAACTTGAATTTTACCGCAGTTTGGAGTGATTGTCTTTTTCTTTAATCACAAATATAATGTTTGGAAATTGGTATGAAAAGATTACACCGTGCGACAAAAATTATAAAAATTTTTCACACCGGAAAAAATCCATATGGGCGTGAAACTAGAGACCAAACATAGTAATACTGCTTACTCAATTTTTCATTTCTTCATCCTTTGTCGTTTTAAAAGGACTTCAAAGTTGTGAAGGGGATAAAAAACAAAAAAATATAAAAAATACTTAACCTCGTTAGAATATGGCGATATGTATATCAAATGAAAGAGGAAAGGCTCAAGAATTTAAATAAATTTTATTTCTTATTTATTTGTAAAAAACAGGACATGAAAAAGGTCCTTTAAAAATTTTAATCCTTTATATCCTTGAAAATTTACATGGAATTTTCTTGAAAAGCAAGTATGTTAAAACCCAGAATCTCTTTGATCACATGTCAAAATTTCATTACTCTAACTTTATTGGTTCGAAAGTTATTGAAAAACAGTATTTTAAATAATAAATATGTGGATACAAAATCAATGAAGTGAGAATATTGAATTTTTGACACGTGATCAAGGAGATTTTAGGTTTTAACATACTTACTTTTCAAAAAAATTCTATATAAATTTTCAAGGATATAAAGGATTTAAATTTTCAAAGGACTTTTTTCATATCCTTTTTTTACAAATAGATTAAAAATCAATTTTATTCAAATTCTTTATATAAAGGATTAAAATTTTCAAAGGACGTTTTTTATATCCTTTTTTTACAAATAGCTTAAAAATCAATTTTATTTAAATTTTTGAGCCTTTCCTCTTTCATTTGATATACATATCGCCATATTCTAACGAGGTGAAGTATTTTTTAATTTTTTATCTCCATATGGATTTTTTCCGGTGTGAAATTTTTTTTAAAATTTTTGTTGCACGGTGTTATAGGACCCATAACTTTTTGAACTACAAACTTTAATACCAAAAATTAAAGTGTTGAATTTAAACTTACAACTATAATTTTTTTATGGATTTTGAGGTTTAAAATTCAGAGCCACATTCCACAGCTTTCAACGACCCACTCACACATCCACACATTCACACCGATGAGTACACACACAACTGCAACTGTTGGTCGTGCAGTGCAAGATATAACACACGTCACCACAGAGCGAAATACCATCAGCGAATTTTTTTTTTTTAATTGGTAGAAAGCAGCGCGAACAAATACACAGAACAGCAGTAAAAATTGTGTTCACTTCACTTCATTTCAATTCATTTTTCCTGTATTTTTTTTTCATTTTTCCACACTTCATTTGCATGCGAATGTTTACGCGAATTATTTCTGCTGTCCATACTGAAACAGCAACAATGCATACACACACACACACCACTCCATCTACTCGACTTGATCAGCTCCTTAGTTGGCTACAGCCAATGTGAATATTGAAAGCCAAACAACAGGAATCGAAGAAACTTTTCAACAAAAAGCATATTTTATCATTCATCATTTTCACTGCACAATGACTGTAATTCATGAAGAATAAAAACTACAAAAAAAATTCGTTAAAATTAAAGTACACAAAATAAGTAAAAAATCAACAAAGTTGTCAAAGACAAGTCAAACAAAAAAATTCATATTTGGAGAAGCAGAAACAACAGCAAAAAATTCCCATTCAAATAAACAAAAAATCAGTAAAGTTAAAACCAAACAAGCACGAATGAAACTTTCATTGAAGAACGAAAAGAAAACGAAGAAAAAACGAAACGAAACGAAATTTGTAACGCACTTTGCACTTTCCCATCCCGCAGTTACGTCCATAGTTTTTAAGTAAAAAAATGCAAACGAAATGCGCGCAACTTTTTGTTCGACAAGTGTTGGCTTCAAATTTTTGTCGCTGCACCGCAACGTTGGCAACCGGCGCTTTGCCATTAATGAGTTAATGCAAATGTTCACCGAAATGCTTAAAATCACACATTCAGCGGCATTGTTTTTGTGTTAGTTTTAAGTTAAGTTTCGCTGTTTTTCTATTGTCTACTTTTTGGTTGAATCTATGCACAGCAAGGACTTTTTTCACAAAGAGAGAAGTTTAACATAAAATAACGTACTACTACTTACTGTATAGAAATCAACACACACACACACACACATATATCTAGATATGTGTGAATGGCTAAGGCAAATGGATACTAAAGTATTCCGAAAACAACAACAACAGCACTAAACAAAATAATGAAACGCATTGCATGAGATTTGCGGCGAAAAGTTTCATGAAAATAAATCAAAAGAAAGCAAAACATTTACCTAATGTATGCAAAATGTTGACGCAGACGTTGGCAGCCACTTAAAACGATTTCACATGGCTATAAATTCCACACATACAGGGTGTACATAGGTGCTGGTAGCGTCTGTTGTGTAGCAAAGGAAGCGCTGTGCTGCGGTCAGCGGAATTGTTTCGACTTACGCGAATAATTATTGAGTGCGTATTCAAAGCGTTTGCAGAGGCCAGTTCACGTCTAAAACAAAAACAAAAAACAAAAAAATACCCAGCAGGCCAATGACTCAAGCGTTGTGCACTTGAAAGAGCGCTGCGGTTGAAAACTCTGATGCCATCACGAGAGCACAAAAAGACGTAATGAACTCGCCTCTCATTATAAATTCTTATTAGATTTAATTAGTGTTGGAAAATTTTGAACGTGGTATTGCACTACCGATATTTTTAAGTATGAAATGTTTTCTATAGGAATAAAAAAAATGTTTTCTTAGAAAAGATATTTGTTCCTAATTAGCTTTTTATTTATTTATTTATTTATTTAATTATTTATTTATTTATTTATAAAGTTAATTATTTATTTATTTATTTATTTATTTATTTTGCCATTGAACAAATGTCCTTGCTGCTTAAGTATCAAATGTTTTCCAAATGAATAAAAAAAAATGTTTTTCTAGAAAAGATATTTGTTCCTAATTAGCTTTCTTTTTTTTTATATATTTATTTATTTATTTATTTATTTATTTATTTATTTATTTATTTATTTATTTATTTATTTATTTATTTATTTATTTATTTATTTATTTATTTATTTATTTATTTATTTATTTATTTATTTATTTATTTATTTATTTATTTATTTATTTATTTATTTATTTATTTATTTATTTATTTATTTATTTATTTATTTATTTATTTATTTTATTTATTTATTTAGACAATGAACAAATGTCCTTGCTGACTATAGGAAATATTAATAATTACAAACTACTTTTTGTTGACTGGACCCACCCATATTTTCCAGTACCATATACTGAAAGAGAATTTTTTTTGGAAGAGATATGCCTTGTTTTAAATTTTATTGTTTACTAGTTAGCAGTTTGGAAATTTTTTAATTGCAAATACTTTGATTTTGTCATCTGAAAAGAAAACAACAAAAACCTTAGCAAAAGACGAACATCAAACCTGAATGCAAGCAAATAAAATATCGAATATGGAAGCAACCATTATTCTAAACAGTTTTTATTCTTGCAGAAAAGATTCGTTACTCAAAAGTATTCTGCATATTTAGTCTTTTAAGAATCAGTCATACTTCCCTGTAACCAGAAAATCATTTTGTCGTAAAGGCAACTTTTTAAATTGTTAATTTTTTTTAAGTAATCAATAATTCAGTTTAAGTAAGTTTTTAGTAGTTTAAGTAAGTTTTTAGTAGTTTAAGAAAGTTTTTTCTGTCATCAATGTCAACTTTTTGGGATTCCCTAAATATTTTTTACTGTATTCTCGTCACAATGTTTCACTGCTATGCCTAACATTAAATTAATTTTTTTTTAATTGCTTTCATTATTAAATTCAATGCAGGTTTAAAATTTGTTTATTGTAAAAAAAAACCGCATTATGGGAATTTGTTAGGATGAGACTAAAATTTGTTCATTGTAAAAAAAAACCCGCATTATGGGAATTTGTTAGGATGAGATTAAAACACAACAAAAGTAGAACAAAGTTGCACTTGACTGAAGTTGATTTAAAATTTAAAAATTTTAAAATTTAAAACAGGGCAAACCTCTTCCAAAAAAGTCTTTTTCAGTCTACGGTACTGGAAAATATGGGTGGGTCCTTCATCACTCGAATCAACAAAAAGCTAACTAGGAACAAATATCTTTTAAAAAAAACCAATTTTTTAGTTCCTTGAAGTTAGTCATAGCACAGAAAAAACACTTTGCGAACTTAAACTGAGTTTTTTTTTTCTATTCTAATTTAAGATTATATTTTCTGTACAGATACTGTTTAGCTTTTTTCATAGCACACAATCCAATCGATGCTGCCAAAACATCTAAAGAAAATTTTCTTCAATGTCAGTTTTCATAACTTTTTTTTACCAAGAGTTAGTTTTTCTTATGAATGCTGAACTGAACAGTCCAACAGGTGTTTGTCTCTTATGTCTACTATCTCTCATAGTTTTAGTGATTTGGTGTACACTTCTTTATGAATTAAAGTACTAAATAATCCATTCCTTAGAAATATTAAATTACAAGTAAATGATTTTTGGAGTCTTCTAGAAAAGATGATTCTTTCAAGTAAAACAACTTTTCTTTTGGCTCCTGTCCTCTTAGTCCGATGAGACAAACCTCTGAAAGCACCATAAGTTATAGTGAAAAATTATGTTGAAGACACACAGACAGAGACATAACAGAAAAAATATACACAATTGCCTATTCGTTGAATAGTAAGAAACATTCTATACTTGTATATTAAATAATTATTTAATTATAATTTTCATATTTTTCATTTTTGTTATTCCTTTCTCTTGAAAGCAATATTTCTTAAAATTTCATGGCTTAAACAAATCATTTCTTTATTTATTTTAATATTATTACACCATTCAATAGTACTTTTGACCCATCCAAAAGAGGATATAGGCGTGAAACTACAGATTTTTTTGACCCAATGTCCCCTTAAAAAAATTTTAAAATTATAAAAACATACTTTTTTAATTTTTTTTAATATCTGGGGTTGTGTAATTATGAAGATATAGGTATCAAATGAAAGAGGAAATTTGTTGCTTTTTGACTAAATTTTCTATTTTGAACTTTCAGGTCCTAAATATATCAGTAAGTAATACGAAGTACCATAACTCAAAATGTTATTTGCCGGTCTAAACAAGAACGTAATGCGTATTCCATACTTAATTTCTGCTTATGGATAGAAACTTATTTGTTTAACTCTAAAGGATATTATTTTTAAACAATAAGGTTACAAGAATAACATTTTGAGATATTTTATATTACAGAACGAGATCCAGAACATATATTTTTGTCAAAGCTATTTGTTAGAAAACTTCAAAGATATCGAATGGTACATAATTAAAAGGACCTTACTGCCATATTTTGTTCCTGAAAGTTAAAAATAGAAAATTTAGTCTAAAGGTGACAATTTTCTTCTCTCGTTGAAGAATCGTTGAAATTGAAACACAAAAATTAAAAAAATTAACAAATTAAAAATTAATTAAAAATTAATTAAAATTTAAATTTAATGAAAAATTTAGTCTAAAGGTGACAATTTTCTTCTCTCATTTGATATCCATTTGTTCATTGCATAAATTAAAATAATCCTTGAAATTAAAAAAAAAATTAAAAAAATTTAAAAATTAAAAATTAATTCAAAAATTAATTAAAATTCAAATTCAAATTAAATGAAAAATTTAGTCTAAAGGTGATAATTTTCTTCTATCATTTGATATCCATTTGTTCATTGCATAAATTAAAAGAATCGTTGAAATTGAAAAATTCTTGAAATCTGTTTGTCATTAAATTTTCTGTTTCCATAGTTTTTTTTAATAGTTAAATTGTAAAAAACAAACATTTTTAGTAATGTGCTGGAGTAAAGATTAACCACTGTTTTAAAAGATAACTCAGTGCCAGATAGTAGGAAAATTTTCCTTTTAGAGCTCTCGCTCATGAGAGAAGACTCCCTCTCTCTTTCTTCGTTGATTAGATGTTCGAAAGGTATCTGTGGCACTGATATCTTGGCCCAAAATTACTCCTTTTTTTACAATAACCAACACCCACAACACGACCCTCCGTACTTGTGCCATCATTGTGTTGATTCTTAAATTTAGATCAGTGATGATCATTTTGGTCCTGGCGACACCTTCACTGTCCTAAATTCATATATGCGCACTCAGTTCTCTCGAGTAGAAGAACAATTATCACTAATCTGGATAGACAGATGTTTTAAGGGTCTATAGACTTTTGCTGTTGTTTTGTTAACAATTCCGAAGACCCCAAAGCAGCGCACTTCTTCGAAGCACTTCTTCGTTGGGAACAGCACAACACACAACTAAATACAACAGAATCTTTCAAAAGAATTTCGACGTACACATTATTACTACGCATACGTACATACATACTTACATATACCGTACCTTTGTTATAAACAAATTCCACATGCAAAATGCGCTCAACAGCAGCGACAAATTGATTTCGAATGGAATTAAATTGACTCAATAATAATGCGGATAGAAAAAAACTACTAAACTATAATAAAAAAAAAGCAAAAGTGAAATCTTTAATGGAAATGGAATCGTCGAATATATTTGTAAATAGTTGAACAATTCTAACTAAATAGAAATTAATTTAGTAGAAAGAAAATATTTTTTAAAAATAAATCAAACTAAACGTAAACGTAGACTAGTTGACGTACACACAAACACACAGACACCACTACACACAAACATGTTGTATGGCAGCGAATTGGCGCTGACGAACACGTTGATCAAGTTGATCACAATGATGATAATGATGATGATGGATGATGATGATGGATAATAGTGATGATGATGAACACGAAAGCGTTGATAATGTTTTAGTTGTATAAGTTGTAATACATACAAAGCGAGCGAGCAAACGAGCGAGCAAACAAAAAATGAAAAACTGTACAATAATTTGTAAAAGAGGTAAAAATCGTTTTTGATGTTATTAAAAGTAAATTGAAATTTTATTTATACGCATAAGTAAATGAAATTTAATTCCAATTTGTAAAGAAAAACCAAACAAACAAAATGAAAACCTTAAATTAAGCAAACGACAAAAATAACACACAAAACGCAAACAACAACAACAACAAAGAAAACAAAAATAAAACAAGCAAACAAAACAAGGAAATAAATATTATATATGACAGCAGTAAATGCTGAAAATTTACTGGTAGCAATTGTGGATTTTAATGAAATTTAAAACTTACAAAAATAAAAATTACAAGAAAAATAAACTAAAAAATGAAAAACACTTGAGTAACAATTTAAGTTTAATAAAACAACATTAAAAAAAAACTAAAGTAAATTTATTGTATCGCATGAAAAGAATTCGATGGAATAATGGAATTAAATAAAACGAATGAATGAATGAAATTGAAAACCAAATGCGTATTTTTTTCTATTTTTTCATTTTTGCATTTTTTTATATTTTCATAAACATTTAGTTTTAAATTTTCAATTTAATTAATTTAATTTTAATATAGTTTCAAGTTTTCAATTTAATTAATTTAATTAAAATTAAAGGTTCAAGTTTGCAATTTTAGTTTTTATATTTAATTTATGTTGTATATTTTATTTGATATTAAAATTAAAGTTTCAAGTTTTCAATTTATATTTATTATTTATTATTATTATTATATTTATTATTTTATTATTTATATTATTTTATATTTAATTTTAAGTTTAAAATTTTCAATTTAATTTAATTTATTTAAAGTTAAAATCAGAGTTTCACGTTTTCAATTTTAGTTTTTATGTTTAATGTTATGTTTTATATTTTTTTTATATTAAAATTAAAGTTCAAGTTTTCAATTTAGATTTATATATTTAATTATTATTATTTATATATTTATTTATTATTTTATTATTTATTTTATTTTATACTTAATTGTAAGTTTTATGATATGTTTTCAATTTAATTTAATTTAATTAAAATTAAAATCAAAGTTTCACGTTTTCAATTTTAGTTTTTATGTTTAATTTTATGTTTTATATTTTTTTACATTAAAATAAAAATTAAAGTTCAAATGTTTAATTTAGAGTTATATATTTATCTAATTATTATTATTTATATATTTTTATATTTAATTATTATTTTATTATTTATTTTACAATATTTTGTACTTAATTTTAATTAAATGAAATTAAATTGAAAACTAAAAACTAAATGTTTGAGAGTGTTGTTTAATTTTTTCAATATTTTTAACCATTTAATTTTCAAACATGAACACGACTTATACCGATTCCTGTGTGCGCTGTGAGTATTTATGAACAAATTATTTTAATTAAAAAAACATTACTCATTTCTTTGCACAATTGACACTTCACAGGTTTCATTTGCAACTTCGTACAGTGCCCGAAAATTCAATAAGCCAATTAAATTTGTTTGTTTGCCGAACCCTTGGCGGCCATAATTCATCATTTCGCAGTGCTGGAGCAGCGAATCGCAATCGAAGCTGAAGAAAATCGCAACTATGCGATGTACTGTGGTCCAGTGACCTTAAATATGATGATTTATTATCAAACTGCAATTCCAAAAATACTGCGACCAGTTACAGTGCAAAATTAATTACAGCTTGGAAAAAAAGTTATAACAACTATGATTTGTGTAACAAAAATTACATAAGACCTAATTTTTTTTAAGTGCAGTTATTTGAGTGATGAATAGGTTTGATTATAAATATGAAAAATTGAACGTGAAGACTATGAAAATGTGTCTAACAAAGAGTAATTGTGATGTTTGTATATAAAAATTTACCTTGAAATCAATTGACTTGGAAATGTTTAAAAATTGAAAGAGAGGTTGGTTGGTCAGTGGTTGGTGTATTGAAACACAAATCAGTGTAATGTGGGGTTGAATCTCTAAGCAGCTAACATCAACATTTTTTAAATTTTATAAAATATTTAAATTTTGAATTTGAATTGAAAATAGTTGCCTCAACTTTAGAGAACTCTACAATCCAATGTATTTTATTTAATCCTAAATAGTGATAACTTGTGTAATATTTTGAATAAATAATTGATAAATGAAATCACTAAAGCACGAAAAATATGTGTCAATAAATTTAAAAGTGTGCCGCCCCCAAACCGCTTCCATGCTTAAAAGACTCCAAACCTGTGCTCAAAGTCGACATAGAACACAAATGGTTGCAAAAAACTTGACCTTAGTTCCCCTTCGAACTGCCATAACAACGAATTTTTCCACTGTTTGTGCCAATAATTTTCTTCGAGTGTTGAAGCAACACTGCAGCAAGGCAACATCCGTATCACAGCCTTCGGATCTATTAACCAATACAAAATAACAACGCAATTATTGCCAGCAAGCAGAAAACATGCATCAAGATAATTTCAATACTTAAACCTAATAAAATGTATATAAAAAATTCTAGTCAGCTGCATGCAAAAATTAACATAGAATTTCATGGTCCGAGTAGATATTTTTTTTAGGTAAGTATTATATTCTACTTTGAATTTTTTGTCATTTTTATTACTTTTAAAATTCGTAAAAAAAATTTTATTTACTTAAATGCCCATAAAAATTAAAAAATGTAAACATTGCATTTCAAAATTTCTTATTTTTCCTTTGAATTCTTCCTTTCCTTTGAATTCTTGAATTTAAGAAATAAGTATCACAATTCTTTTGTTGAAATCCGCTAATGCAAAAATTTATTGCACAAGGTTATTATTTTTGCAAGTGGTTACTATTTATAGCGAAACTGACATTTGGCAATGCGCAGCCGGTGTCTGCATTATCTCAAACGAAATTCAGACATGCCAAAAGCTAAAAATAATCCAAATGGGGGAGAATAAAAACAATCAGATGAATGTGTGAGTTTGACGTCAGCCAAAAAGTAAACTCACTTTTCAGTTCATTGCTGTTTTCAATTTTAATTTGGCTCTTCGATTTCTCGCTACACTCGCGTCTATAATAAACTCATTACCGCCCTCACCTGTGTGTGTGAATGGAATTAGTTAAACAAATCGCCAACTTGCACCTCATAAATCTGTACAAATAGGCCAATTTGCATTAATTCCGTTGCCCATTAATGAATGTTTATACAGGTTTCCTGTGCAAACAGTTTGTTGACTGAACTTGTTGCCGTTTCGTAAGAAAAAATTGCTAATAATGGTTTAACTACGCTTTCTGCTAAATCAACAAAAAATTCTAAATGATCTAAAATATTTAATGTCAGAATGCACAGCATGAAGAACAGCTGCGTTATGACTTATTTTTGGACCTGATAGACTAGAAACTAGACTAGTTTCAAGAAACTATAATATTTATGTACGAGCATGTGCGTTGTTTATGAAAAATCCTTTACTTTTGAACAATTTTAGCTTTAAACGGGTTAAATAAATTTTGTATCAATATTCTTTAATTACAGTAAAAGTATCTAATATTTATGGCAAAATACAAAATTATCACTTTTTGATTTTATTTAACCATTATTAAAGAAACAGGGTTTTGATCAAACGCGCCCAATTAGTAGACTTCAATTAGAACACAAACTTTCCCTGATATCGCTGAAAATTATTGGAACTTATTTTGCGTATAACAGTAAAATTGTTCTAATTTGTTTTGAATTCACTTCTAAAAATATTAATTTGATGGTACCTACTCAAATTAAGCCCATAAATCAATCGTAGCTTTTGTTATAAGATGGCAAATAGGTGAAGCTCTCAGGCAACTTTGGCAACGTATACAAAGGAAGCTGAGTCTTAGTCTTCGAAACGAGGTGTTTGGTAATTTGTGAGATTTTTTTACGCTTCAGAGTGCAATGACATAGTTTCAAAACAGTCATTAATAATCATCATTCGAATTAAGATCATGTTTTTCGCATCTACTGCCAGTGTAGTTGCTGTTTCATTTGCAATAGTATGGTGAATACCACCAGTGTATATCAATTCTGCCAATAGTCATTTGTTATGCCTGTGGTACTTAACTCCAAAGCTATAAAGGGCTATTAAAACTGTATGTACTTATTGCTGTCAGTCAGATTCGAACGTTTCTACATGAGGAACATAATAAAGTTTTGAATAATGTGTATTCGTATATATTCTTTCGCTGCAGTAGTCGTTGATGTAAGTGTTAAGTACACCACTGACATTCAGTCTCAATGTCGGCGCTTCAGTGCGTCAGTGGACCTCAAACGGTGGTGGAAGGCATAACTGGTAGTTGAACATACATTTCGAAGGTATTTACTAGACAAAAGCAGCGTTCATTAATATAATTTTTCAACCTTAAACATTTATGTATAAATGTTTTAAACTTAAATAATTTTTTGCTCCACAAAGCTTGAAGACAGCTGCTTCGAGTGTAGAATAAAACATTGAAGGAAAACGTTTTTAATTTGCATACAACAATGTAAACATTGCATAAACTATAATATTAGACAAATGACGACAACGTCAGACATGGCGCAATGGGCCGCAAATGACCGATTTGTCAAGTGCGCAGCGATTGAGTGCTGCACCGCGACGCGCTGCAGGCAAAGTGACTGGGCGCGCAAAAAGCGGGATTTCGTGGTGCGAGACGTCACAGCTGCTGGCAGGCGGCAGCAACGGTGACTAATTGCGAGCAACAAAGCAATGCGTTGAACAGCAGACGACCTGCATAAACACACACACACACACACACATGCAGTGAACATTGTGCAAGACCTTGAACTGTTAGTTGGCCTACAGTGGGCCAATCGCTGTGCGGTGGCGCACCGCTTAGCGGTTCATTAACGTCGAAATGTCGACGCGGCTTGCATAAGTGACAGTTACAAGAGGCAAACAATTGGCGCAAAAGTACGGCAGATGACTTTTCAAATCTCAAAAACCACACGTTCCACCTGGCGCCCGACACACACTCAGTGCTGCAATTAATGGGAATGATTAATGATGGCCGCTCGCTGTTGGCTGCACTTTGCATACGCAACGCGTTAGATGGCGGCCAGCGTTGGCAACCGCAACGCATAAATACCACTGCCAGCTGTCAGTTTTGACAACTAGGCAGCTTGTTAATTTTTTGGTGAGCTCAACAATTGCGGTCGTCTCTTGCGTGAACTAATCCAGATGATGTGTTAATGTTTCATAATTGTTTCATTTTTTAAATTTTATTTAATTTTTTTTAACTTATTTATAGCATTTTGTGTCACATTTCGATTTGCATTTTCATTGTCGCTGGTGTGACAACAACAATGAGGCTGTTTTGCGGCAGACTTTGAAACACTTTGTCCTACCCACTTTTCACACTTTTGCTCGCATAACTCATACAGCGTTGACATTTACGTTCGAAAATAGCTGCTGCCGCCATACGTAAGTAATTTAAATGAATGCAAAGCCATTTATTGTATTGTTTTGTGCATACACACACTCATACATATGTACATACGTACACATATCACTCGGCCGTAGACTTTTGTAGCAATTACTCAGCGACACGTTCGTCAGCACATCGATAATGCTGCAAGTAATACTTTGCACTTGGATTGAATTTGTTGGCGCTTATCTCAACCATTCGAAATGAGGTTCATTCATCACTCCAATGCCAATACATGCACATACATATGTACATAAATATGTAGTATATATGATTTATGCGAAATAATTCTTCAAAAGCGTAAACACACTCTTCGACTTGACGTTTGTTTGATGGGAGCAGCTTGTTTGTGTAGTCTGTGTGGAAATATTAATAAACACCATAAATTGTATTTTTGCGCTTGCGGAAAATTTTTATTAATTGCGCAGACTTTCAAAATGAACTTCCTATTATTTTCAATAGGAACAGAGTAACCAAAGTTGCTCTGGCCAGATTGTTTTTAGTAAATTTATTCTACACAGTTGAAAGTTTTAATCGATTTGGGCACTACAGATGAGTTTCATGGTTTAATAGTAATTAATTATTAGAAATTTTTTTATCGTTTAATGTGATTTATTACTAAACATTTCAGTTAGATAAAAAGTGCCAACTCGCTTGCTCACCCTTTTTTTCAAGACAATCTTTTGTTTAAGTTAGTGACTCATACGTTGGCTCTGTATTGATTTTTAATGTGGTTTTTATAAATTAGTTTCGATCTATGAAACGAATTAAATTCTTACGCACTGTGATGAGTGCTGAGTGCAACTTATTGGCGCAAAATAAAAATAAAAAGAATAACATATATAAATGATGTGGAGTAAGATACACCCAACTACTAGAAATATGACACTCTCTGAAAGCTTACAAGTTGCCAAGGTATCATAAAAATAATCTATTAGAATTTAATTTTCCTTGGCTAATCCATTTAAGAGGAAATATGGTAAGAACATGCAAACTTATATACAGACAGAAACATTCACAAAGTTATTATAGTCTAAAAGAGATTTGCTGGATCAAAATTAGTCTATGAAATAATTTAAGTGACTAAAGGCTGCTCCAATGGAATTTGAAATTGAAAATTAATATCTATTGTATAGTTTTTTTTTTTAAACCTCGCAGATATATTCTACGAAGATGTTAAAGACCTGCTTAGGTTTATAACATCGTTCAAATGGTTTGACAAAGTAACTGAATTGTAGGGAACGCTGCATATGGCATCACAACGGGCCTGCTTCTTGACCCATGTCGATAGGACAAGGTCTAAGGAGTCATTTTAACCTATATAGTTTTGAACTTGGATTATATATATTCAATATATATATTTAAATTTAATTATTTTTATTTTATTTTTATTTTTTTACTTAATTATTTTTATTTAATATTAATTTAATATATATATTTTAAATTTATATATATTTAAAGTCTTCATTAAATAGGTCAGAATAAAACATTAACACTTAAAAAGACCAAATTTGTACATATATCCTTAGCCAATTATAATGTTATTGTCTTCATGTAGAATACAGAAATTTCAGTTGAAGATTTTAATTCTAAGGAATCCAACTCATGGCATGGATGCTAGCAAACAGCTATACCTTAGACTCTTAAGAGTCGTGCCAATTATAACTTATTTCGATTATCGTAGATTTGCTTAGGTTAGAGGGAACTAAGATGCTGGCTGAGTTGTCTTTGAGCGCTACTAGATGGACTTTAATTGCAATCTTGGCGTTATTTATTAAAAAATATATCATCTCACATCTAGAAATATAACACATATCCTGATAACAGACTGTGAAGCTTTAATATAAAAATATAATGCTTTGAAGAACAAGTCTTGGACAAGCTTGACTCCTTCAACTTATTCAATTCTATATTCGTAAATGTAAAGCAATATGTGGTCTGATAAAGGTTCTATAGAGAGATCGTCTTTGTCTTAGGAACCATTAGGGAATCACAAAAATTCTAACAGGTCGCTCCTTTATAAATTTCTCCAATCTAATGGTCTACACAAGGGAGAGAGAGAACTTAATCTTAGTTTACATGTATATCTATACAACCATGACCAAATAAGCATGGACTCATTGGTACGCACACAGCCTATTCGTTGACATAATATCCCTCAAGAAACCTTCCGAAGAAGCTATAGCATAGACAATGAGTATGAAAGGCTTAAGAATTTCTTTTGCAGTTGTAGAGCTCTAAGTTTCATACGGGGAACCTGCTTGGGGAATCTTCAATTTGATTAACTACCCAACCTAACAGAGACCATCATTAAAACGTATATTTAAAGTGTCGTTTAGCTATGACCATTTTTATTTTTTATAGGACCATTAATTTATTTTTTATTTAGGTTAGGTTAGGTTAGGCTGGCTGACCCACGGGGGGTCTCACATAGACCATGTTGGTCCATAGTGGTGCCAGAAAGATTCTGGAGCTTCAGACCTGTATATAATTTTTTAAGAACGTTTTGGCAAATCTAAGTAGGTCGCCGCTTTTTTGCTCCGCAATTCTTTCCAAGGAAGGGAACGACGCGGATCCGAGGCAGCTGACCCGTGATCTGTAGAGAGCAGGACAGTGGCATAGCAAGTGCTCCAGGGTACCTTTGGCATTGTCTTCACCACATCTTGTGCATGCATCACTTGGTACCAAGCCAAGCTTGGCAGCGTGGGACGGTGTGAGACAGTGTCCCGTGAGTATCCCGGTTAATAGTTTGCAATCCTCTCTTTGGAGTGATAGTACAAACTCTGTGTTGTTAACATTATGCTCGCGTAGCATGATTTTTGCTATCCTGTGAGATGTAGATCTCTCCCACATGGACGCCGCCTCACGAATCATATTCTCTTCAATTTCCGTCTTGAGCGTGGAGAGGGGTGGATGGATGTCTGGCACGCTAACCGTAGGCCGTCGTGCCCCGGCTTTGGCGAGCGCATCAACCTTCTCATTTCCCTCAACTCCTTTGTGACCCGGTACCCAATAAATAGTGACTACTCTGTTGCGGCAGAGTTCGTCCAATTTGGTTCTGCAGTTCCGTACGCATATCGAGTTTGACATTACCCCAGCTGCTGCTTTTATGGCTGCTTGGCTGTCAATATAGATATTAATCCGAGAGTCTGGAGGGGTGCGCTCCATTGCTAGTTGCGCCGCTCTTGTGGCAGCGTATACCTCTGCTTGGAAGATGCTGCAGTAATCCGGGAGCCGGAAAGACTGTTGAAGGTCAAGTTCCGGACAGAAAACTGCAGATCCCACTCCCTCTGTCATCTTGGATCCATCTGTGAACAAGTTATAGGATTGACGGCTGAGTTCGAGCCCCTGTCGCCACCCATCCGGTTCTAGGACCACGTAGGGTTTGAAATTAAAATATTTTTATTTAATTTAATAAATAATTTATTTAATACTTATTTTATCGGTAATATAAAATCCATAAATATCCCTAATTTTTTATTTAATTTAATAATTTATTTAGTTAAATAAATTTATTTAATTAAATTTAATAAAAAAATTTATTTATTTAATTGTATTTCTTTTATTAATTAATTAATTTATTTAGTTATTTTATTTTATTTATTTATTTCTTTTTATTTCATTTAATAAATAAAAAATAAATACATTAATTTATTTTTATTTGCATTTATTTGTTTTGTATTTAATTTAATAAATTAAATCAAAAATAAATCAATTTAAACTTTATTTAAATTTTAATTAATTGAAATAATAAAAAATAAATACATTTATTTTGTTAATAGTCCAAGAAAATTGCAACAGAACGGCACTTATGCGCTACCTGTGCAACCCTGAGTATAGCAGATGCAGCTAACCTAACTAAGTAAGGTATCTTCTATCCCTCCATGTATCTAGGTAGACTTTTGCACGCAATATTACAAGCTTTCATTCCATCCAGCATTTTCGTTATTCCTCCAAACCAATCTTGAAGCCTTACACATACATCTATGGCATCTAGCTCTAGTATTTTAAGGCAGAGACCTATTTAAAGGTCATCTTTTAACAACTTGTCGCTTAAGCTGGCTGGCCACGCATAGACCCTGTTGGGTCCCCAGCGGTACCAGTTAGATCTGCTTAGAGTTGCAGATCCACATAAAAATGATCGGTGTGATTGTGGGTGTTCCTAGAAAAGTTGTAGAACTTGTAAAAATTGTTTACAATTTTCGATTTACTTCATTTGCATACACATACAGTGAAATTACAAATATTTATAAAAGAAAAAAATTACATGGTTCTATTTCTTGACTTTCAGCAAATGTGTTGAAAATCGCTTATATGTCGAATATTTTTTTTGGCCGCTTTTCTTCATGTCTGTGCCTACAATCATTCCGAAATGAGTTCAACACGGACTAATTAATCAGCAGTGCACAAAAACAGAATTCTGTTCAAATAAATATTGCAATCGTTGAATTTGTGCCAAGAGATGCTTTGAGACAAATATTTAGATTTTCATTGATTTTTTTTGATAATAGCGTTCTTTGAATATTTTTTGCGGATATTGGTTTTAATTGGTTTTATTGGAACTCTTTATCGATGTATTGCAACCGCAGCGTTTCACGAAAAGTCGAATAAATTTTCATTGAAATTAATTAAGGCAAATAAATTGATTTTAGCTTCAATGCACTGCGTAAAGTGATGGCAATTTTAGATTGGTTTGTTTATTATATAAAAAATTTCTTTCAAAGAATATGTGTTAATATAAATTTTAAGTAAGTTGAGGTAGAGACGGGAGTTCTGCAACAGAAGTGTTCCTACAAATTTTGACATAGAGACTATAATGCTGCGGTACGAGACATCAACTTTTTCTATCTTTGTACTGAAATATGGAGATAATAAAATATTAAGATAATTCCTGTATCGGAGCAGATTTTTTCCATCCTCTGTGATGCCATCAGATTGAGTAACTTTACATTTCCATTTCCAAAATATTATAAAGCTATAATACTGTATTTCTTGCATCAAATGGCTTCAAATTAGATCTTGAGACCCCTCTGACCACAGATGCTTTTGATGCATCAAACTATTGTGTCAGTTTTATATATAATTTTTATATATGCAATTAGTATACATACGAGCACTGTGGCGGCCAAAGGATTTGCTTTTGGAAAGTAAGGGAGCTCAGTAAAGAAGTTTTGAATCCAATAGTATTCGACACCCCAAAATTTTAATTACAAACAGATATTTGGAATATGTACGAGAATGTCTAATAAAGTTCCAAGAGCGTGAAAAGCGCCTCAGCTACTTCTTGCGATATGTCAAAACTATGATCTTAAATATATGATATGATATTTTTGATTTGATTTTTGACAATGCACCCCATCCATTACCAGCCGCGTATACTTAACCCATTTTTTACCGCCCCTAGATCTCGAGGACCGATTTTGAAAATTTTCATAACACAGCCTATTTAGAGCCTCCGTATGCCATTTCTGCTTTCAAAAAAATTAAAAAATTTTTTTTTTTGGGCTGGAGCACGCTGGCAAAATACGTAAGCCAAATTGGGAAAATTACACTGTTTCTTTTTAACTACGCATCGAAAGTAGTTGCAACCAAGGAGAAAGTTGAATATAATGCGATTCCCGTGTTTCTAAGGACACACCAAAATATTTCAAGCTAGAACACGCTTAAAACTTTAGAAAACTGAAAGTTTCATAATTTGTACGTCAACTTTGTTTTTTTGGTAAGCAGTATTAAGTGTTCTATTAAAAACAAAAATTCATTTTGTATTAAAAAAAATTTTTTTTAAACCCTTAAAAAAGGTGGTCCTGTTTATACCAGTTTTACACTAAGTGAAACCCTAAAATTCGGAAATAGTTGTACGCAGTTTGGAAGCCAATGAATGTAGCTTTCCGATAATGTAAAAATATTTAATATGCGTTAGAAACTGTTATTTTCAGAATTTTTTAAAGTTGCCGTGTCTTTAAAGACACGGCGGTAAAAAATGGGTTAAGGGGGTATTCTGGTCGAGGCGGTCCGAAATATCGATGTTTTCAAATCGTTGTGGATGAAAAGCTTTTCAATATTTTTATTCAAGGTTTTTCGCAAGTTTTTCTACAGGTTTTGAACAATAATTTTCATTAATGATGTTAAGAATATCTTCTTTAATAACGGTTCATTCGATGCCTCGAACTTGAGCATGCCGGAAATAGTTGTTCCATGGTGGACATGATATCTTCAGTTCAAATATTCTGAAACACAAAATGTGACCCATTTTGTAATCGCAAGACTTCCTGCTATCGCCTTATCTAGGATATAAGCAAACAAAAAATTTCTTCAATTAAAATCAGGTGTTTAAAAAAAAAAGACGATTTTTTGCCCTGTTTTTGTTGATATTTTGCATTAAAAACATTAGTTAAACAAATGCTTTTGCCATAATCCTAGATAAGGCGATACCCACACATTTGCTTAGTATCCTTGTAAAATTTCAAGTCAATTGGACCAGTAGTTTTTTGTGAATCGTGTCTACCGTCCCGAAAAAAATGGTTTCGAGAAAAACAAGTTTAAAGATTTACGAATATGGAATTCACAGATGGTGGGAGCGAAGCGTCGCCCATTGTATAGCCTTGAAACTCGAAAAGTATTCGTCATTGAGAAAAATGGTCTTGCACACACATTCCTCTTATTGTCTACATCAAAAATATTAAATGAAAAAAAAAATCGATTTTTCGGACCATCTCGACCAGAATACCCCCTTAAGACAACATTGTGAAAGACTCATTTGACTCAATTGAGAAGCAACATTGTATCTTAAAACGACCTTTTAACGATTGGATTCTCAAATTGATTTTGGCCCCACTTGGGAATTTATTATATTTTTAATTTTTATATTTTTTTATATATTTATGTTTATTTATATTTTTTATGACTTAATTCAACGTCAAGCATGAACAGCAAATCTCTGCATCTGCGAGGCTGCGATTTCAAAGCTGATTAAAAAAATCAACAAATTAAAAATGACTAAAGAGTCATTAAAAGATTTGTTAAACATTTTTGTTGTCGATTGGCATGCGAGTTGGCATTTGTTGTTGTACTTCATTCTTATTGTGTTTAAGCGTCTTAAATGACGTCATTCAATTTGATTTGGGACAATCACGAATTGATTGCCAATCTAAACACGAACGCATCAAATGATTATTGATTTTATGAAAATGTTTAATTTGCATTCTGTATTGTTTTTTTTTCAAAAATAATAACTAATAATAAACTAACACGTGCAAAGTAATTTAATGTTTTCACTTTATACTGAAACATTTTGCGTCAAAAGAATAGAGTTTTGTGGGAAATCATAGGTAAATCAAGGTTTTTTAGTAAGATTTCTTCAGTAAGATTTGAACCCATGACATTCTGATTGGTGATTCAGCGCACTAGGCACCGATTCACTCACGACCCTCTGACTGATGAGTCACGATTCAAGCGTTCATCAACCTTAACCTCAATACAAAAAAAACAATATTTTTTTAATGAGTTTTAACTGATTTTTCAATAAAACATTATTATTTTTTTTAAGAACTTTCAATCAGTAATTTATAAACAAATATATATAAAATATTTTCACCCATTGCTCACAACTGTACCGTTGAAATTTAATTATTAAAATTAAATTTTCATAAACAATTCCAGCACCAAATATTTATAAAATATCGTCAGCACACTTGTTCGAAGGTGCCTTCGTAGCGGCTTTACGACCCATTCGCTGCAACAATGACAGCCAGTGTTGCCACTTAGAATTTTTTCCCCTACCAAAATTGGTCCAAAATCAATCTCAGCCTACCAAAATAAATTTGTTAAACAAAAATTTAGTTTCAAACACAAAAACAATTAAATTCAGTACAAAAACAATACAGTTTAGCATATTAAATATGCTACAATTAAAAGTATTACATTAAAATTAACATAAAATATATAAATACATACAGAGTAATTTTTAAATTATACAAAAATTAATAGAAAATTTATTAATGCAGTGTTGCTTACCAAAATTCCTTGAAAATCACAACAAACCAACCAACCTACCAATGCCTTAATTTATGAAACGAAGCTCCCAATTTTGGTCCAATTGGACCAAAACGGCAACACTGATGACAGCACCAAATAAATTTACATCACCTATGTACGTCAGAAAGTGAACATCGCTCAATGCAGACGACGCTCGGTGTCTGACAATTGGGCAATCACCGTCGAGCCATTCCACTGCTCGTCATCGGCAAATACCTTTTCTTCTTCAAAGTTAACTGATTGCTTTGGCGTTGAGTTTGCCGTGTTTTTGTGTGTTTTTGTTGGCGAGACTTTAGCAGCAAGTCTGATGTTATATGGCAAAAGTCATTGTAATTTTGTTGCATGCTGTAGCAATCGACGCTGCAGCGCCCAACGTCATCTGGCACTGTGAACGTCGTGTCGACTCGTTTTTATTATTTTAATAATAGGTACGTATGACAATAACATAGTCGTCAAAAATAGCATCGCCTTAACCCATTCAGTGTGGTGTAGTTAGGCTCTAAAAAGATGCAATCGCTATTAAATTTTTTTTTTTTAATTTTTGAAATATTCCATTTCATTCGCTGGACTTTTACTGAGATTGAGAAAATATAATATAATTGAATTTATTTAATTAAAATTAATAAAATTTGTTTTGCATGTGCTATGGATTCATAACTCAACACAAATATCTCACATTTTCAGGAGAGGCGAAAAACTGTTGATCGTGCAGAATTAACATAGAAACAGATATAAAATAATTTTCCAGTTAAAGAAAGTAGTGACGAGAATACAATTTTTAAGGTAGTTAGAGAAGCTTACTGTAAGTTGATTCATAGAAAAAAGTAAATTTTAGAAAGTTTTGAATTGTGACTCTTTTGCAGAGGCGGATTCAGAAATATATATTGTGCGGGGTTTCAAAAAGTAATTCTTTAATATTCATAAATGTTTATGTGTATGCCTTTTAATTTGTATGTAGTTTTAAAGTCGACCCTAATATTTCGGGGGGTTAACCCCCAAAACCACCCCCTGAATCCGCCACTGCTCTTTTGTATTTATTTTGTATGTATTTGTATTTGTATATTGTTCCTAGTTGGGAATATTGTTGCCGGCTACAAAAACTTCTTTAAGCCAATACAGAATTCATTAACTGTTAAGCTTCAAAGTAGAAAAAAAAACATTTCCTTCTCTAAGAATTGGAAATTAACTTTTTTATTTTGTATTCTTCTACTAATGATGAGTTATCTGTTCTCATCACTTGTTCACTCATGATGAGGTATCTGTCATCACTCACTCACTCATGTTGAGTTATCTGTTGATGATCGAGAAGGCGATCGTGAGTCTCTTCGATAATTGATCTTCTTCTGTTCGATCGCAAAACTTTATAAAGCAGGCTTTATTTATTGGGTATACATCTCTTTGGAACTCCGACTAAAATCTCTAAAACATCTCCTCATGGTTCATCATTTCAATGGCTAAACTCATTCTGACATCGTTTAGAACACAATGGAATCCACGATGTAGTACAGCTCAACTTAAACTGTGGTAATTTCTTTAATACTCTAATGAGAAACTGTGGCATATGTTGGACAATGCAAAGAATGCGTTTTATTTTTTAAATAGTGAAAATTGCAGGCTAAAGGTAGGATTCCTCTAAGTAAAACTTAAGCTACGCTTAAGTACTCATCATTCCATTTATATCCATCTTATTCTATTCATTTTGTCCATTCATTCTATCCATCAACACTTTTCGAGAGTTTGTTAAGTACGAAAGAGTAAAAATATTGTCCAGAAATTTTAAGTTTTCAGCGTTATAAATATGCCATTAAAGGGTTAAGTTTTTTACTTCCTTAGGAAAAACATAAAAGCACACATTTTGTTATTTATAATTTTTTGTTTACATTGTAGCAAAGAAAATTAGCGGAAAAAATTAGTACCAACAGATTATAATTTATTTTATGCACACAAGCCAAGGAAAAATGTATGTTTTTCTTTGAATGTTAGAGATTTAAATATCTTTTTTTAATGACTAAAAAACATTTTTAAGGTTAAGGATGTTCTGACATACAAATCTTTCACTTGGCTACTTTCCTTTGCTCAGTAGAGCCGAAATATTTGCCTCAGTTTAATTAATAATTTAATTTTTTAGTTGAAATGAAGACAGTTCTTCTTTTTAAACGCTCAAGAAAAAAAATTTATGTTTTCCTCCGAATGTTAGAGATTCAAATATCTCTGAAAAAATATTTTTTTAATGACTAAAAAACATTTTTAGTGTCAATGATGTTCTGTCATTCAAATCTTTTGCCTTGTCTACTCTCCTTTGTAAAGTAGATAAAAATATTTGCCTCACTTTAATTAATAATTAACGTTTTTAATTGAAATGAAGGCAGTTCTTTTTTAAAATGCTTAAGTTACATAATTCAGTTGCGTTATTGGACTTAAGTAATTTACACCTTAAAAGCCAGACTTGACTATTTTCGAATATTGAAAATGTTTGCCCGCATATCTGACACTTTTCAAGGTTGATGCCAAAGGCAGTGAAAAAATTTAATGATAGCATCGAAGTATATAAATAGTTTTATGCAAAGATGCGGGTCCGCCTCCATAATTAGGCTGCTTACAGCAACAACAATTGCAACAAACCACAGTCAACACAGCAGCAAACCATTAAACAACCGCAAACCTGATACATTTAACATTAACTTAATTATTACACATAAAAATCACAACTGAGCAAAGTAAACAAAATTCCAAAAATTTTACGCGAAGCTGTTGAAAATCTCACTCACGCACTCACAAAACTGATAGCCGGCAGAGCGAAGTTCGAAGCGAACTTGTGCGCGGGGTTTTCTCACACGTTCGTCGTTTCAGCGTAACTGACGACCGGGGATTTCCTCATCGCATGCAAAGCTTTGTGGGTGGCAGGGGAGAAGGAAGAGCGCAGCTGTAGCGCCGACGGGGCCAGTTGGCGAGCGGCTCTAGACGGCCAGCGCCAGCCGCAGTCGGGCAGTCTGATCGCGCGCCTCGACCGATACGTACACGAAACACGCCAATTGTGCGGCATTACCGATCGCGAAGCACCGGCAACAGTGCGCAGGGCGCGAAGCGTTCGCGCGAGATACGGCAAAACAGCTTCGGCGCTGGTTTTTATTGTTCAAAAACCAAATTGCAGTTGTTTGTTTTTGCTAATTATCTGTGTTGAAATGTCAATGCGCTGGTCAAGCTGATGTGAATGCGCAAACAGTCAGTGGGCGAAAACAAATTCAAATAATTTTATTTATTGAAAAGAAAAAGCAGTATTACTGCCATTCTACCTCGAGGCGTGCAAAAGTATTCGAAAAAATGGCAACACGTTGCGTTGCTGTCTTGTGGCTGCTGCTGTTGCAGCTGCTCGCCGTGCTCGACTTCAGTGGGGCAATGGGTTTCTATCTGGCACCGTCGCCGACCCAATCGCCGCATGCGTCTCAAGTGCATCCTTCGCGCATGAACACCAGCAACTGGAGCAATCGGGTGCGTTTGCCTTCAGGAGACTGACAGATGCATGTCGCAAAGTTCATTGCACTGCAGCACAGTAAACAAATAAATAAATAACGAAATGTGATCACCGCAACCCACACACACGCACAGCGTTAAAAACAATCAGAATTTGGCGGTATTCACAAACCGAAAGCAATTGAAAAAACAAGTACAAAGAAGCACAAAAAAGGAACAGAAGCAAATTTTGCCTAAACAACAAGAATACAAATTGAAGATTTCTAACATTTGGCATTTCTTACACTTTCAAAGTCATTGATTGGTTTTTGAAAAAGCCAGTGTTGCATAAAGTGCTTAAAAATCAACTGATTATGTAGTTTTTCTCTGTGCAAAGCAACAAAAGCCGTTTAAAAAATATTATTCTCAGCCTTTCTGTCTTTAACCCCTTCGGGACAGAGTTTAATTTCAAAAAGCAAAATATTCTTTGTAGAAATCTCCCCAAAAATAAATAAATTAATTAATTAATTTATTAGAATAATTAATTCAATGAATTAATTGAAATAAATAAATAAGTATAAATATAAATAAATAAATGAATAAAAACATAAACAATAAATAAATAAATAAATAAATGTGTAAATAAATAATTAAATAAATTAATTTATTGAAATAACTAATTAAACAAATTAACTAATTAAACAAATTAATTAAAATAAATTAATTAATTAATTAAAAAATTTTTTATAAATGAAACAATAAATAATTAAAAATATAAATAAATAAAAAAATAAATAAATAAATAAATAAGAAATAATAAATAAACAAATGAATAAGTAAATAAATGAATTAATTAATTAAATAATTAAATGATTAAAATAATAAATGAAATAAATAAATTAAAATAAATAAATAGATAGATAAATAAATAAATAAATAAGTAAAATAAATAAATACAAAAAATAATTAATTAAATAAATTAATTGAAAAATAAATAAGTATAAAATAAATAAATGAATAAAACATATAAAATAAATAAATAATTAAATAAATGAGTAAATAAATTAATAAATTGAAATAACTAATTAAACAAATTAAATAAAATAAATTCATTAATTAATTTTCACATTATTTATAAATAAAACAATAAATAATTCAAAATACAAATAAATAAAAAAATAAATAAATAAATAAGAAATAATAAATAAATAAATGAATAAGTAAATAAATAAATGATTTAATTAATTAATTAAATGATTAAAATAATAAATCAAATAAATTAATTAAAATAATAAATAAATAAATAACATTTGAAATAATTCTTGTAGCCGGAGACAATTCGATTAAATAATTTGCGTGGGTCATAAGATCGAATAATTGTTTTGAGAGCTATTAAAATCTTGGTGAAACCTACTATCCCAGTAGTCCCGAAAGGGTAAAACACTGCAATTTTCGACACTACAATTGTGATCAACACTGTCATATGGTACGCACATGTCAAATTAGTCGTAAAAGTGTTAATTTACACTATTCAAGTTTTGCTTTAAAGCATTTCACTTCAACGTTTCGCTCTTTATTTTTAGTTTTTAATACAGTTTGGGGTCTTGAAAGTGTCCTGAAGTCATAAAAAACTGAATGTTTAAGTTTAGAATAAAGAAGCATAGAATTTTCTTTTTTGGATTGGTTATTTTTTTAAAAGAAGAGGATTTTTTAATTATAGATTACACATTTACTAAATAAAATGTAATAATATTTGAAAAAGAAGCATAGACTTTTTCCTTTTTTAATGCTCTTTCTTTACTTTGTTATTTTTGCAAGAAGATAATTTTTTAATTTAGATTAAATTCAAACACATTTATTCTGAGTTCTGACTAAAGCAAATGTACTAATATTTGAAATGAAATTTCATGTTTGGGAAATTATTGCTACCGCAGCTAATTTTCAACAATTGTTCTTTCAAAAAAAACCCTCTTAAAGTTTATAAAAAATCATACAAAATGCAATATGCAATGTTTTCTTATGGCCACACGAAGAAAAAATCAAAGAACTTTAAATTTTACCATTCCCCTGTAAAAAAAATGCTGCTTGTGAATACCGCTTTTTCGTGTAAGCCGACAGTTGTAAGTCGCTCAAGTTCACTGCGCCGCATTCGCCACGCGTTCTTCGCTGAAATCATTCTTGCTCGGCAACTTTTTCTCGTCATTGTGCTGTTGTTGTTGTTTGTGGCGCTCGTGTTGTGTTACTGCAAATGTCTTTGAAGAATAATCGGATCTGCTTTCTCATTTCGTTTAATTTGCAAATCTCGGTTGGTTTTTGTTTTTGTTTTTTGACCAAATGCAGCACTTTCGTGCCAATGCGGCCGGCAGCTGTGACTACAAGGAACTGATGACGAACCTGCACGATCGCATCAGCGTGCTGGCCTCCCTGGACGAGGACTTGCGCAATCGTTTGGACAGCATTGAGAAGAAGTGAGTCGCAAACATATAACCAACTAATTAATAACTTATTACACCGTCCGTTGTGGGGCCGGTTTCCGCTGAACGGGTTTCTTTTGTACTTTGAATTTTGAATTTCAATTTCGATTTCATTTCGATTCAACTTATCGGCGATAGAAAAATTCATGGGTGACTTAATATTTAGGCATTGTCTATGTTGAAACCGCTAAGAAAAAAGGTCAACCACTAGAAGAATTTTGCATAAGTGCGAATCGCTTAGACATTCGGCAGCCGGTTCACAAGAGTTGCTCTGCTAAAGACTTTTTTAATAATGAGGAAGAATTTTTGAGTAGACGAATTAATATATAAGAACAAATTATATATGTATAGCAACTACGTTAAATCAATGACGAACTGATTGTTTGGGTCATTTCATTTCCGATTGTTTGTTGTTTTGTTTTGTTTTCTTATAAGCAGAAGTTTCTGCTAATATTTGATACTAGCTTGAACAGCTGCCTCAAAGTTTTACTTTTTTGTAGCAGAACCTTCCTGCTCGACTAAAAGCCCAGAAGATCGCTGGTATGAAAAGTTTCAAATATTTGTACCAGAAGTATCCAGCTTTCCGAACATATGTGAATCCAGTTGCTAAATCGACGAAAATCTCAGAAATTCGATGGTATGAAATATTTAATCTATTTGCAGTAGAACCCTCCAGCTTTCCAAACATGGTTCAATCCAGTCGCTAAATCGACGATAAACCCACAAATTCGCTGGTATGAAATATTTCATCTACGAGTATTGTACATTAAGTCTCCAACTTCCCAAACATGGGTCAATTCAGTTGCTAACTCGACGAAAATTCCAGAAAATCGCTGGTATGAAATATTTCAAATATTTGTACCAGAAGTATCCAGCTTTCCAAACATGAGTCAATCTAGTCGCTAAATCGACAAAAACCCACAAATTCGCTGGTATGAAATATTTCATCTATTTGCACATTAAGTCTGCAACTTTCCAAACAATGGGTCAATCCAGTTGCTAAATCGACTAAAAGTCCTGAAATTCGCTGGTATGAAATATTTCATCTATATAGGAAATGATGAAAATTCCACAATATTTTTTTTATTTATTTTTATTATTTATTTTATTTGATTTATTTTTATTAATTACGTTTTTTATAAATAAATAATTTTACTTATTTGCATAGTGTGAATTTGTGTGGTAATTGGGTTTATCGGATTATCGGCGATTTTTCAATATTTCGGACATCAAAATTGCGATTAATAAAAAAAATTTGTGGTTTTTTCTTTTTGTAAGAAACTGAGTTTTGAGACTGGTTTTGGGTTTTTGATTAATATATATATGTACCTATATGTATATACATATATATAAATATATTTAATACATATATATATTTAACAATTTATATTTATATATTTTTATATACATATATTTTTTAATTCTTAAGAGGAACAAAGAAATTAAAAAAGAAAGAACGGCAAAATTTGATAATTTTTTTCCTTAAACGAATTTTTATTAGGCCGAATATTTTAGTTATGCCGAATATTCTGCTTCGGTTTCGGCCATAAATCCATCTTTGGTCGGACACTAGTAAGCAGTTAATTAACCAACTACACGGTTATTTTTTTTAGCCAAACAAACAGGAAATATATATACAATTCTTCATGCAAACATTAATAAAAGGCAAATCTGCCAACGCTGGCCGCAAGCACAAATCAAAAGTTTCATAGACTAATTGCTTAATGACGCCGTTCCCTTTTCAGCTTGAAGCCAAAAGAATTTGTGGCATTTTTTTTGCAATCGAATAAAGTTTTTCATAATAATAATTCATAATTTTTTGTGCCAACACTCAGAGTCGAACTAAGCCGCTCAAGCATTTTGCATTTCTATCTAATGTGCATTTTACTTTTTTTATCAAAAATGTGTTGTAGCAAAAAATTGCAATGACCTTCAAGTTTTATAAATTATGCACAAATATATCTACAAGTTTGTTTAAGCCAATGTGCGTGTGTGTGTATGTGAATGGGCCGCGAAAACATGTGCGCCTCACGCATAATAATTGTCGGCCTGTCTGTGCGAAAGACGCCCAACTGGCGCATCGTATCACGTTCAAATTAGCGCGCCAACAAAAAGCCAAATGACAAAAACAGAAATTGATACATTATATAACATTACTCACCGCTCATATCAGCGGCTATGTTGTGGAATTTATTATTTGCACTGTACGTCAGCAAATAAAAGCGAAACATGCGCAAAGTCAAACCCAGTGAAACCAAATAAGAATATCGTACAAAAATAATGAGGCGAGGTTGTGAGGGGAGTGTGAAGACCTATGTAGGGAATTACAAAGACAACAAACTGAATAAACAGCACTCCAATTTCGATTGATAAGCAAAGTAGCCGCTTCAGGTGGGGTTGAAAAGTGTCACATGTTGCCAGTAAGGCAGTCGTTCAACATATTCAAGCAGTGACTTTGTAGGCAAAACATAAAAAATGTATGAAAACTTGAAAGCCAACTTGATCAATGACGTTGATAGTTTTCTAGAAACGATGAGAATATTTTCATTTGATTCAACTGATTCAGTAATGGTTACAGTAAATCAAAAAATCCGCAATCAAGTTTTGCTAACAAAATAACAAATTAAATCAATTCAAATGCAATCATTCAATTTTAAAAGTGTACTCGTATATTTATTAGAGCCAAATAAAAAATTAATTATTTTGATCGCGGAGTTAGAAAATATATTTAGAGTCAATTGAACATTTTAATTACAAAATGGGTCTGGAGGAATACGAATTTTACATACTGTATGTAAAAGTGGCGGCCCCAAGGCAGAGCTCACTTAGGCCATAAATTCTCATTGTGATACCACAATCACGCAAACTAAAATTCGATCACTTATTGTACCAGTTTGAGCTTTATGCGAATTCTAGTAGACTGTGAATTGTGCTATCGATTAGATTCTATAAATTGGCAAAGAAGAAGTTGTCCAGGTTAGTCTTTTCTCTTCTAGATAGTACAGGACAAGTCATAAGAAGTGCATTATGGGCAGTGTCCGACCGAAACCACTTTTTTGGGCCGAAACCGAAACCGAATTTCGGTTTTTTTTTAATATTCAGCCGAAACCGAAACTTTCTAGTTGAAATAAAAATCTCTACATCAAGCATTTTTTCAACAAACGAATTTTACTTTTAGTAAATAAAGAACAAACAAACATAACATAAATAAATAAATACTTATAAATAAAAACAATGTATTCATTTTTTAAAAACATAAACATAAAAAAATCACCCTTTCGTACCTTACTCGCTAATATTCAAAATTAAATTATTTAATATTATATTCTAAAAAAAAGAAGTTTATTTACATTAGTGGCATCTAAATTCTCCTTCTCATCCTTTCACTATATATCTGCTCGGCTGCACACTCACTACACAATAAAATGTAAAAAATATTCTAGAAAGTTTCGGTTTCGGCCGTTCGGGCATTTTTTGGCCGAAACTGTAACCGAAAACACTTATTTGGGCCGAAACCTAAACCGTAGATTCGGTCGGCCACTAATTATGGGTAATGAGTGCTTAACCCGAAAATGCCTGGTCAATGCCAATGCAGAATGTCAGGCTGGAAAGATCGATATTGCTTACCTAAATCTTTGCGAGATCCTAAACTTTATTAGAATAGCAGATAGGTTGGGTTAAGACGGCCTCGAATACGAACCTTATCCTATTGTGGACCCCGTTAAATTTTGACTTTCGAAAAATTCCTGTTGGAATATTTTGCATTTCAAAAACACGTGATAAACACGTGTCTAATTACACTGTACTACAGCATTTCTGCAACAGAGTAAGGACCATATATTTCTGAAAGAGGACGTCGTACAGATAATTTTTGCTAAACAAAGTAATAGTCCAGCACGTCTGAGTTTTTTGTAATTTGCACATAAAGGTTAAGGGGGTCCCTACAGACATTCACACGGAAAGTATAAAAACTTGAAGAGCTAGAGCTTCTATGTCTAGGACACTTTTTTCCTTGACCCCCCCCTTTTTCTTTTTTATGTTTTTTGGAATTTTTTTTTCACAAAAAGCTTGTTTTGAGTAAAATATTGCAAAAAATACTATATTGTCTTTTTGGAAAATATTTCTCATTAAAAATTAAGTGGGGTTTTCGAATAACAAAACTTTCTCACAAGCACCCCCCCCCCCCCCAAATGCCTTAAACACGAAACCTTCATGTAATACTTTTTTCATAAATTGCTAGATCTGCTTGAGATGTTGAGAAAAATGTTGAATAATAAAAAAATAAATATTTTCCATTGAAAAATAGTTCAGGTGGTCTCCAAACAATTAAACCCTAAGAAGTCCTCTCTTAATAAAAGAAACAATTTTTACTATCCATGCTATTACACCGTGCGACAGCATTTTTCACACTGGGAAAAATCCATATGTGCGTGAAACTAGAGACCAAATATAGTAATACTGCGCACTCAGTTTTTCTTTTCTACATCCTTTGTCCTTTTAAAAGGACTTCAAAATACTATACGCAGTAGTACTATGTTTGGTCTCTAGTTTCACACGCCCATATGGATTTTTTCCGGTGTGAAAATTTTTTTAATTTTTGTCGCACGGTGTTATTAATCCATGTTTTACCCTTTTAGATCCCGAGATTAAAAAAATCCAGTCCAAGCGGATGCTAATTTTTTTTTAAGTACTATTTCAAATTTCATGTTTGAACTTTAGCGGTTTGGACTGAGCGATAATGAATTCGTCAGTCATTTAGTCAGACAGGAAAAACAATTACATGTATATTGATGTTGAAAATCTCAAAAATGTTTATTTAGAAAATTTTGAGTGGCAATTAGTTTGAGTTTCAAGTGGTACTGAGGTCAAAAGTTGAGTAAAAATTCCCCAAAATGAAATCCTATGTGCACTTTTTTAATATAAATACTAGAAATCATCCGCTAAAAATAATAGAAAATTTAAAAAAAACATAAAAACTTCCTTCCCTAACATTTTTCTGCAATTTTATTCCAACTCACAGAATGGTGCAATTCGAGGCCAGCAACTTGGCGCGCCTGGACTCCATCGCCATTCAACAGACGGACTTCATCAAGCGACTCGACAGCATGGAGTACATCGAACGGATGACCAAGCGAGACGTTGCAGCGCTGAAAAGTGATCTCACCGATGGCAAAAAGGACGAAGGTCAGCCAGGTCAGTTTTTTTGAAGCAACTTGGCTATTTTTCAAGTAACTAAACTTTCATACATCAGATCACACCATAACGGCGCGCCAGACCGATCATCTGCCGGCCATGGATGACAGCCTCAAGTTGGATTCGTTGGCCACATTTTTGCAATCGACACGGCTGGCTGTCGACAACCTGCACAGGGATCTGGAAATGAACATCACGCGGCTGTCCAAGTGAGTCAGAAGCGGGCAGTGAGCGAGCAAAGTGGCCGCGATCGGCGCGATCAAACGTTGCTGCGGCATATTTGTGGCGCATTTTCGTCACACATAAGCGGCGCGATCGTGACGTGCCCACTGTATGATCACCTTGAATGTTTATTAAAATTCTTGGGCTGGCAATATCATCAATATTTCGCTGCCGCTGCACTCAATATTAATTAATTTCGATTGTTTGCGCCAAGAGCGGCGGCTGCTCGTGGCTTTGGGTTGATGTGTTTTTGCGCCGATCGTCGATCAAATGTTGTGCAAGATTTTTTGATTTGATGAGTTGGATTTGTTTCTGTCAATCAACTGATTTAATTTATTTATTCAATTCAATGTAATTGTTTTGTATTTAATTTGATTTGATTTAATTAATTTAATTAATTTCATGCAGCATGGTGGAGCGGCGTCTCAATAATATTCAGCGCCAGAATCAGCGTCAGCGGCAACAGGGCAACTTCTACAGCACCAGCAATCCGACTCAGCCGCTGGTGACCAGCTGTGCGCAGGGCGCGCCCACCGCCAACGGCATTCTGCAGCTGCAGCTGACCGCCAGCTCGGACCCGTTCTACGTGCGCTGCGACGAGAACATCCTGGGCGGCGGCTGGACCATCATACAGAATCGCTTCAACGGCAAGCTGAACTTCTATCGCGGCTGGCTGGACTACAAGAAGGGCTTCGGCAATATGGGCGGCGAGTTCTTCATTGGACTCGACAAGCTGCACGCGCTCACCACATCGGCCGTGCACGAGCTGCTCATTCTGATGCAGGACTTCAAGAACGAAAGCCGCTATGCGCACTACAATCTCTTTGCCATTGGCAGCGAGGACGAGTCCTATGCGCTGAATTTGTTGGGTAAAATTGAAAAAGCCAAAATAAAAAAAATTTATTTTTAAATTTGGAAATATTAAAAACTTTCAATATATTCGTAATATTAAAAGTTTTATATAAATATTTTAATAAACAAAAAATTTTAAATATATTTTCAGGTGAATACAACGGCGATGCGGGCGATTCGTTGTCCTATCATGCCGGCTACAAATTCTCCACATTCGACAATGACAACGACGGCTGCGTGGACTGCAACTGTGCGTCGTCGCGCATGGGCGCCTGGTGGTACAACTGGTGCGACATGAGGTACATACCGCTTGACATATTTTCACCTTCTTCATCTTAAATGTGCCACTTGTGCTTTGCAGCAATTTGAATGGAAAATATTTCACCAAGGACTACGACAAAACGCCACTGTACGAAGGGATGTACTGGGAGGGTTTCCGGGGACCCACCTACTCGCTGAAGGCAGTCCGCATGATGATACGGCCAGTGAGCACCGATGCAGAGTGATGGATTGGTGTCACTTTTACGCACACACACACAGACACACCAACACACACTCACTAACCTTATTGCCATTCAGCAGTTTTCGTGGAATGATTTGTGTTCAATCATGAAATCTGTATGTATGGTCCTGGAACCAATGTTAACTATTAACTTAGTATATATATATATGTACATATATCTGACATATGTATGACTATGTGTTGACAATAAGCTTTTATACTTAAATTATAAATAAAAACATGTATTGCCATATTGTGTAACGAAAAGTGGCGATCTATGATTTGGGGCAGCCTAATGCTGGTGTTTTAACAAAGACTGTTCCTCACAACAAACAAAGAGGTGTTCCTCAATCGTGAGGCAACAAATATGGCAAAAGATTTGTCTTTTGAGCATGAAAAAAATAATTTTAGCGACGATTGAATGGAGTTTAAGTGCGTATCGAATGTGGCCAACGATAGTCAACAACACACATTCAGTTCAATACAACTGTAATGCCTCGAACTTATTGACAATGCCAGTAATACGACCTCAACTGTCACAATATGAATCGCAACATTCGCAATTATTTCGACGACTACACTACACTACACCAAACACAGTTGTGGCTGTCGCCAACCATTTTTTATTATATTAAATTTTGGTTAGGTTTGCAGAGTAATACAAAATCTGGAAAAATTAGATTTTGTTAAAAACTATGCCGACAAGTCAGAAAAAAATTTTGGCGACTGTACGGCCAACATAGCCTAAAAAATTATTCTTAAAATTTGCATTTTATGTTTTTTAAATGTAACGAGAGTGGAAACAATTTTAGGAAAAAATTTATATTTTAAAACACTGTACGAGAAAAAAAAAATTTCGTTATTGTACTCGAACCAAAATTCTAAATGGACAAAACTTTTTTTTGAAAAAATAAAAACCATTTTTTTTAGGTTATATTTACTGTTCAGTTCCAATAACTTTTCTGATAATGCGCCATTCACATCAAAAACTAGTTTGAAAGTTATTAATTTTTTTTTTTTGTTCAAGAAATTAACTCTCCCAGATCGGAGATTAATTATTAAGAGCTGCGGCTCGAGTAAATTGTAACTAATAATATTTTTAAAAAATATAATAATCGAACTTTCATTAAATTTAAAACTTTTTATTTATTTTTTACCATTTAGCATGAATTTTCGTTTCAAATTTGAAAACTAGTTTAAAAGTTATTAATTATTTTTTTGTTTATGAAATTAATTCTCCCAGAGCGCCATTCAAATTTGAAAACTAGTTTGAAAGTTATTAATTTCTTTTTTGTTCATGAAATTAATTCTCCCAGTTCGGAGATTAATTATTAAAAGCTGCAGCCTGCGTTACTTCTATTATTACTAATAATATTAAAAAAAAGAAAAGAATCGAACTTTCATTAAATTTAAAACTTTTTTATTTATTTTATTACCATTAAGCATGATTTTTCCAATGAAACAATATTTGTTTAATAGCTCTTAACCTGTTAGTTTCTACCATGATCGTATGGTCACACTAAGCATGCACTAACAAAAAATTTTTCAATTATCCTTTATAATTAAACGCTTAAAAAAATGGTCTCCGAAAATTCAAAAGAAAAAGAATTCCGGCACATTCGAGTTACTGTTTTCTGACTTGAAATGGTCTGAATTTACAAAATTTGCATAAAATTTAAATTTAAATTATTACATAAAATTTAAAAGTTATGTTTATTTGTTTTATATTAAACATGATTTACTTATTGCAAAATATTTTCTTTTTTTACTTTTTAATGTTTTCTGACATAACATCGACAGAACTTTCATAATCTGCAGTCAATATTTCTTAAAATTTAAATTTTATTTATTTATGTTAAAACATAATTTTTAACTGAAACAAAATATCTTTCAATATTTTCTGACTCAAAATTTTCTGGTTTTTCAAAACCTGTAACGAAAATTTGATAAAGTTTAAAGGGTTGAAACATTTAACGTTTGAATTAAAAGTTTAAGTTAAACCAATAAAATATTTTTGAATGTTTTGGACGTAAAATCGTCTTAACTTACGAAATCTGCAGTTAATAATTTTTCAATTTTAAAAGTTATGTTCATTTAATGAACACAAAAAATAATATTGTCACTGAAACCAATTGTCTTTCAATATTTTCTGATTTAAAATTGTCTGACGTTTAGAAACCAGCAACGAAAATTTCATAAATTTAAAAAGGTTCAAATTGAATTGAATTGTCTGACCTTTCGAAACCAGCAACAAAAATTTCATAAATTTGAAATGATTGAAAAAAATTCAAGTTTTAATTTAAAGTTTCAGTTAAAAAAAGTTAAAAATTAAATATTTTTTAATGTTTTTGACATAAAATCTTCAAAACATTCAACATCTACAGTCAATATTTCTTAAACTCTAAAGGTAATTTTTATTTATTTAACATAAAAAAATGATTTTTTCACAGAAATAAAATTTCTTTAAATGTATTCTGATGTAAAATTTTCTGACCTTTCGAAAGCAGAAACGAAAGTTTCATAAATTTGAAAAGGTTGACAAAATGTGAAGTTTAAATTGTTAGATTTTTTTTACTTAACACAAAAAAATTATTGTTTTCACTAAAATAAAATTTCTTAGGTATATTTCCTGACTGGCAAAAATATGCAAAAAGTTTCAAGTTTATTTATGTTCATCCTACTTTTCAATAATTCATTAATGAGTAAAAATAAATGCTACAGAATAATAAAAATGGCGTACAATTTCTGCTCCTGAGACGCCATATTGGATGTTACCATTTTGCATTTAAAAAAACATTTTTTTTATGTTCTGAAGGCACTAATTTTATTAGTTAGTGACATTTCTTTACGATTTGGATGCAAAAATGTGCCAGATTCATTTTGAAACCTCAACGAAAAAAACTTAAATGCATTTCAGTTCATGTTCAGAAAAACAAATTAAATTTTTTTGTTTTAACTCCGACTTACTTTCTGCAAACAAATTGTCAGTTGGGTTAGTAATACAGCTGCTGCGTAGATATTTTGGTTTACCTTACCTTACGTGAACTTATATCATAACTGAACAGAAAGTCAAGTTACTCAGTTAACAAAAGTGGCGAAAATTGGTAGAAAATTGTGTTGCTTCTTGTTAAACCAATTAAATATATTTGAATGTTTTTGATGTAAAAACGTCTAAACTTACGAAATCTGCAGTTAATATTTCTTAACTTAAAAAAAATGGTCATTTAATGAACCCAAAACATAATTTTGTCACTGAAGCAAATTGTCTTTCAATATTTTCTGATTAAAAATTGTCTGACCTTTCGAAACCAACAACTAAAATTTCATAAATTTGAAAAGGTTGAAAAAATGCACTTTTAAATTTAAAGTTTGAGTTAAAAATTAAATATAAATAAAAAATAAATAAATAATAAATTAAATATTTGGCTTAGAACTACCTTACGTTGTGAACTTATATCATAATTGAACAGAAAGTCAAGTTACTCAGTTAACGAAAGTAAGTAGCAAATTGTTGAAAATCTCTCTATTTGAACTGCACTGGAACAACGAAATAGTGTTGCCCCAAAAATCTGAAATCGGCGCCCACTCACTTGAGCATCTCTGGAAGTTGTTATAGTTAGTTGTTACACATTCATACATACTTACATACAAACATATGTACGTACAGACGTTCTTCGCTAACTATGCAAAAAATGCAGCCACTTCATTTCGTATCGCTTCCGCATCTCCTCCATCGCGCAGCTGTCGTGACTTTTGCGCGCAATTTCGAGTGACCGACTGACGTCAGGTGGGTGCTGCAAATTATGGATAATTTCGCGAAATCAGCGCGCAATAAACACAGGTAAACGAGATGTCATTAGACATGCACTCGACTGCTTAAAAGCGCCGTCACAGTCGACTGCCGCGGTCCAGAGCTGCTTCAACGCTTCGCACAATCGTCAGTGGAAAATGTTCTATTGGGGCGCAACTTTGCTGCTGGTGCTGTGCAGCGCCAACCATGCGCACGTCTACGACTCGAACGCCGCAGTGGCCACGGCCAACATTTACTACCAGCGCCCGTAAGTATGGACCGCAGTGCCATTGCCAGTGCGAGAGCCAAGTTCAAGAAGCCTTTTTGTGCTGCTTTCCAGGGCCTCAGTCGACGGGCCGAGCGAGCTGGTGCTGGATCGCGTCGACGAGCTGCCAAGCAAGAGGTCTGTCAAGTTGACGGTGCACGGCTTTACCGGTTCGCGTACGCACATCTCCATTGTGCCGCTGACGAATGGTGAGAAGAAAGACAGTTGTCATTTGTTGTGACCTCTGTTGTGATGTTCTTTTGTCAGCCTATCTGGCGCAGGGCTACGACAACGTGCTGGTCGCCGACTGGGCGGACGCGGCGCGCATGGACTATGCGAGCGCGCGCAAGGCCGTCGCCAAGGTCGCACAACACTTGGCCCGCATACTGAACACGTTCCTCACGTAAGCCATAACCGTAGACGGAGAGAGAACGAAAATGTAATTTTTCCATGCCTTAGCAAACACGACATTCCGCCCGGCGCTGTGCACATCATCGGACACAGCTTGGGCGCACACATAGCGGGCATCATGGGCCTCTTCTTCGAAGGACGATTGGGTCGCGTGACCGGCCTGGATCCGGCGCTGCCGCTGTTCGCGCCCAGCAGCGCCGACAGCCTGCGCGCCTCGGCCGCGCGGTTCGTGGACGTCATACACACCGACTATCCGGTGTTCGGCGATGCGACGCCGCGCGGCGATGCCGACTTCTATCCGAACTTTGGCCAGAGCGCACAGCCGGGCTGCGAAGAGTTCGATCTGCTCACCGCCGGCAAGCTCTTGCTCGAGAAATGTAAGTGGCCCCGTGGATGCGTTCGAATCGCCGCTAACACTTTCCCCACTTGCAGACAGCTGCAGCCACAATCGTGCTGTCCTGCTCTACGCAGAGTCGATTAGCCTGCGGGAGAACTTTCCCGCACGACGCTGCCCGTACGGTGTCATAAAGACGCGCAATGCCGACGCCTGTGCGACTGCGGCGAGCGACGAACCAGTGGTGTACATGGGCGAGGCGACCAACAGCGGGTGCGTACGAGCGGCTGACGCTTTTCCAAGTCAGACACTAACTGTGGCTTTCGTTGCAGGGTCATTGGCGGCTTCTATCTGAAGACGTACGCTACGCCACCCTTCGGCCAGGGCCTCAATGCGCGCTTCTAGCCAAACCTGTGCAATACGATCAGCAATGAGACGTGCCGAGGGTCAATCGACATTATTCAAATGCTGCGAAGAAACAGATTTTCTTGGTCGCGTGGCAGCTGGTGTTGGGCGGACACAGCTGTGTGTAACCTCCAAAGGCAATTAGGTTCTCAGTTAATATGTTATAGAATGGATCTGGTCAAAGTTGTTTTAAATAAATCTAAATAATTTCGAAGAAACATTGGTATTACCAAACATATGTAAGAAGTTTTTGCTAGGAACTGGTAAACATGTTTCATTCTTGATTTCCAAAATAAAAAACTGGCAAAACAACGATCCACATGGGGAAAGACCCGAAACCAACTGAGCAGTGATTCGAATGCGCTGAGTCTGAGCTAACCACTGAGTCATTGAAGCCAAGACTGCAGAAAATTTTTGAATAGAAGATTACCTGATGGGTTCAAGTTAAAGGTCCATAAATTCTTCATACAAAACCCTGTCTTCTAACCTTTGAATTCTTTTAGACTAGAGCCAATAGAGCTTCGTAGGTAGGGAGAACGCCCACCCTGATTGTTGGGCCGTAAGAAAAATGTGAAGAATTTGTTCAACGAGAGATAGCGTCAGTCTGTTCCATCTTGTAGGCATATACGCAGACAGTGGCGCACACAGGGAGAATTTGGGGGTTCAATCACGTAAATTACTGCTACAAAATATGGTTTCGAAAGGTATTAGGCTCAAAAGTTGTACGCACAATCCTCATCCTCCCCCAAAATGAAATCCTGTATGCGTCACTGTACGAAGCTTTGCATTTCTTGCGAATTTTATCTAATTGAAACTTTACTAAAAAGGGATCTTTATATATATTTTTTTTTTTAAACACGAACAAACGCGCAGGTTCAGGAAGGATATAATGGTTAGGAGATAGGGTTTTGAGAGAAGTGGTTGTGGACTCTTGACTTGAACCCATCGAGATCATAAGTGCTGGGGAAAATAACCGCAGGGAGACCATTCCACAACCGCGCTGTACGGGCCAGAAACGAACTTTCTCTGTAATGCGTAGTGCGCTGGAACATCAGCTGGAACAGTTTTGACGTGGAATGCATGGGCGCCAGTGTTCAAACGGGTTGCCCGGGGGAATACCCGGAGTGATGGCATCAAGCTGCTCATCTCCACTGAGCAATTACCGAAAAAGTATCGGTAAAATAACACCACACATGCCACGTTTCGACGATGCTCCAAGGAGTCAATAGAGCTGAATGCCCTACTGTCCCCTATAAGTTTAATCGCACGGTTTTGCACCCGATCGAGGAGCTCCAAATGGGTTTTTGAAGCCCCCGCCCAGAGGTGCGAGTTCCAACGAAGATCGTTCTTAATGGACATGCCCAGAACATCAAGAGCTGCCGATTCCGCAATACCCACACCACCCATAACCAGGGATGTGTTGGGATGTGGGGAGACTCGTTTGTGGGATAACAGGCAACATTGGGTCTTGCGGGGGTTAAAATCAACCCTGTTCGCTTGACCCCACTTGGAGATTGTTTGAAGGTCGCTATTAAGTGTGTCATTCATACGGCGGCGTTCTCTCTCAATCTTCACAGAGCTGGGACGCTTTGTGAAGGAGTATGAATGAATGACAAATGGTGCTGTCATCCGCAAACGAGTAGATGGGATTCTTCGTCGACGACAATAGGTCGTTGCTGAAGATCAGGAAAAGGGTTGGAGAAAGGACCGAACCCTGCGGCACTCCCGCGCTAAGGGAATGCTCTTCCGACATTGAGTTTTTTCCAGCAACCTAAATCAGTGCCGGGCAGAATTATCGTAATGACCTTTCAATTAGTGTGCTCTAGACTCCGGGCCCCTAGATTTGCCGTTCCGAGCAAATGTTAATGCAATCTTGGGTTCCAAGACCCCTCACTCACACCAAATTGTTTTACGAAATGTATACAACACACACGTCGGACGGACGGACGTCAAATGGACATCAAAACAAAAACATGTCATAGATTAGTTAGATTGGATAGATTATGATCAGTGGCGGATTCGGGGGGGGGTTTTGGAGGTTGAAACCTCCCCTGCGAAATATTAGGATCGACTTTAAAACTACATACAAATTAAAAGGCATTTTATAAATATTAAAGAATTACTTTTTGAAATCCCCCCGAAATATTTTTCTGAATCCGCCCCTGATTATGATTCATAATCGTCTGAAAGCAGCTAAAATTTGAAAAAGTTCAATTCTGGGATCCAAAACCCCTCATTCACATCAAATTGTCTTACGACATATACACGTCACACACGCCGGACGGACGGACAGCATAACAAAAACATGTCGCATTGTTGGACTGTCTGGAGCCCATAGATTATGACTCATTTGACTCGTCTGGAAGTCCGAAAGCAGCTAAAGTTTGAAGCAGCTGCTAACGTTTGCAGCTGTGTCTGCAATGCCCACAGAACTGAAATGAATAGCCAATACGATTTACTATATGTTACCGCGCACGATCGATTCACCAGCTCAGTTTACTTTCAGCATCTCAATCGGAAACAACGAGCCCATAGTTCGAACATGATCTGCCGGTGTTTTGTGATTTGTGTGTTGGCTGTGGTTGCCGGTGCGGCTTTGCAGAAAACACAAACGAATTCGGTGATCGATTCGGCCGACATTTACTATCAATTACGGTGAGTTGAGGTCGTATGCTGAAAAAATTATCTAACTAATGGGTTTTAAATTTACGCCATTGGAAGTGTGCCCGAACAGTCAAAAATTGAGGTTCCATTGGAGGAGATGAGACATGTGGTGGGTCCACGTGACATCAAAGTGGTTATTCATGGCATGAGACAAAGTCGCGACTATCTCAGGGCCACAATTGTGAACAGTAAGTGATGATAGTTGGACTATCAGTCTATGGCATTCACCGCTCGTTCATCCCCAGGCTACACGTCCAAGCACTACGCTCATGTGCTGCTGGCCGACTGGACTCACGGGGCTAGTCTGAAGCTCAATCAGGCCTGCAGCATAGTCGACGATTTGGCCCAACTGTTCGCCGCAAAGCTTAACAATTTCGTGCGGTAAGACTGCATTCAGTTTTTACAAATTTAAAGGATGTTAAGGAAATAAGTTCCTTGATATCTCAAAAATGAAGTAATATATTAATTCATGGTTGGATATGAATAATGATTTTGAAAGAACAAAAACACATTTTTTATGAGATAATAATCATGACAGATGTCCAAGAATGAATGAAAATAATAATTAATTTTTAGTTAACATGCCAAATAAATCAATATTTTTAGAAATAATCTAAGTAGAAAAGTAGGAAAGAAATCTCAAAATAATTTTTAGTTTAGTTTTGTTTTTTATCACAAAAGAAAATTGAAAGGATGTTAAGAAAATAAGTTCCTTAAAATCTCAAAAATTAAGTAATATTTTAGTTCATGGTTGGATATAAATAATGATTTTTAAAGGACAAAAAAAATTTGTTAGGAGATAACATCAATGAATGAAAATATTTATTAATTTTTAGTTAACATGCCAAATAAATCAATATTTTTAGAAATATTCAAAGTAGTTAAGGAAAGAAATCTAAAAATAATTTGTATGCTTAAAGAAACAAGTAAGAAGCATAAGATTCAAGTAATTATTAGACAGTATCTGATTTTGAGAATAATTGAAAATCGTCAAAGATATTGAAGACATTTTCGAAATTGTTATCCTATAAGGATTTCTATGTTTTAGGACAAATATTTAAAAAAAACATTACAAAATCCTTGAAGACATTAAAGTCATTTTTTCATTCTGTAACATCAAAACAAAAAATTTAAATTATAGAATACCTCTTCCTTCCTTTTAAGTTCGTATTGGTGTTTTATGATCATTTCAAATATTGAATATTGTTTTTAAAATAAGAAACCCCACTCTACCTGTCTTCTTGATTTATATGTTTAACGATTTATTTGTTATTTTTTTATTAGTAACTATTAGAGTATAGTATCTTATTTTGAGAATAATTCAAAATCCTCAAAGATATTGAAGACATTTTCGAAATGGTCATCCTGTAAGGATTTCTATGTTTTGGTCCTAAACAAATATTTTAAAAACAATTTAAAAATCATTGAAGACATTTAAGTCATTTTTTCATTCTGTAACATCAAAACAAAAAATTTAAATTATAGAATACCTCTTCCTTTAATGTTCGTATTGGTGTTTTATATGAATGATCATTTTAAATATTAAATATTGTTTTTTAAACAAGAAACCCCACTCTATCTGTCTTCTTGTTTTATGTGTTTAACGATTTATTTGTTAATTCTTTTTATTAGTAATTCTTAGAGTACAGTATCTGATTTTGAGAATAATTCAAAATACTCAAAGATATTGAAGACATTTTCGAAATTGTAATCTTGTAAGGATTTCTATGTTTTGGTCCTAAGTAATACTTTAAAAACAATTTAAAAATCCTTGAAGACTTTTAAGACATTTTTTCATTCTGTAACATCAAAACAAACAAAAATGTAAATTTTAGAACTTTTTTCTTTCCTTTTATGTATGTTCGTACTGGTGTTTTATGATCATTTCAAATATTGAATACTGTTTTTTAAATAAGAAACCCCACTCTATCTGTCTTCTTGTTTTATGTGTTTAACGATTTATTTGTTAATTCTTTTTATTAGTAATTATTAGAGTACAGTATCTGATTTTGAGAATAATTCAAAATCCTTGAAGACTTTTAAGACATTTTTTCATTCTGTAACATCAAAACAAAAAAACTAAATTTTAGAACTTGTCTTCTGTCCTTTTATGTTCGTATTGGTGTTTTATGATCATTTCCAATATTGAATATTGTTTTCAAAAAAAAGAAATGCCACTCTATCTGTGTTCTTGCTTTATGTGTTTAACGATTTCTTTTTTAATTTCAAAAAATCATTTTGATTTCGATTGCTTCGTGTATTCAAAAAATTTGGAATAATTTAAGTTGCACGGAACTACAAGTTTTCGTACAAACCATTTCCAATTTGTCATACTGAGTGATGCTCCCAAACTCGATCCATGCCCAAGTGATCACTTGACCACTTGATCCTTGATCCTTGAGCCATTGTGCTGCTTCCTACATTTCGCTGAAACTTGATCGTCCAAACTTGGAACATCTGAGCTCATTCCAACTGGCGCGTAAACAGCTGCACAGCCATAGCGAAATCAACTTTCACGTACTTATTTGTTGACCCTAGTAACTTCTTAGCTTGCACGCAGCAATCAACAGACAACTGCACAGATTGTCTTGAGAATGAAATCATCTTTTGTTTCTGAGCATGAATGCATAAACTTGTATATAATAAATGAATTTTTGATCATTCATATCTACACAACATGCACATAAATATTTGTACAATCACAACTTTGCAGAAAATTCAACATTCACACTTCGGACGTTCATTTGATCGGTTGCGGCTTGGGCGCAAATATAGCCAGCGCCATTGGTCACACTTTCGGCGGCCAGCTGGGTCGCATCACCGGTCTGAATCCCACAAAGCAAATCTTTCCCGTCAAGCAGCTGACCTTCAAGGCGGCACAGTTCGTGGACATCATTCACACAGCGTGCGGAGAGGACAGCGATTGCGCAGCCACCGGCTCCGTCGACTTCTATCCGAATTTCGCCCGATCGCCGCAACCCGGCTGCGAAAAGGATCCCTACACCGGTAAGTGACTGCTAGAACCGAATGCGACAGCTAATTGTGACATTTGTGGAAACTTGCAGCGAAATGCGATGAAAAACGCGCCGCCATCTACTTTGCGGAATCCATATTGCGACCCCAAAGTTTTCCCGTCTTCTCGTGCGGCCCGCGCTTTCTGCTATACGACGTTTCCACACTGTTCAACGACTGCGGAGCGGCCATGGTCTCCTCCTCGGACAGAAACGGACACAAAGACTCCGTACCGCTCTACATGGGCGAGAAGTTTCAAGCCAAGTAAGCGAACACATCCAGTGGGGTCTGCACTGGCGGCTAATAATTTTCACTTTCGTTGCAGCGTCAAGGGCACTTATTATGTGATTACGAATGACCGACCGCCATTCGGTCGAGCGCCGAGATTGTGGTAGAGCGGCACTTTGGCGTACGCGGTGCGTACCACTGCTAAACAAGGAAAGCTTCAAACGGTTGGTGTCTTTGCTGTTGCGTTAAACTCGCTGGTTGTGACCCTGTTGCACAGGGTGACTAAAATATTTATAAATTAAATGATTCCGAGTGCGATTAGAATTAGTGTTGCCAATCAATTGTTCGCTAAAAATCCCACACTATAAAAAAAATAATATTTTAAAATATACTAAAAAACAAACAATTAAAGTGCAGTTTTCATTAGCAAATGGTTAACACTAGAAAGACCATTGCGGTCATTTTGACGGATTTTCATTTTTAAATATTTTTCTTTTATTTATTTTTTTTATTTATTTTTTTATATTTTATTTTTTTTAATTATACTTTTTTTTTGAATTTTCTTTAGTATTTCTATCAACTTTGGTGACTTTGATGACTTTTATTTTTTTATCGGGTTCTATATTTAGTGTTACAATTATCTACGGTTCTACCATTACAATTAGCCCAATTCGATGTGGACCTTACGAGATATCAGCGGATATAATATGAAGTCTTTGTTGGTATGAAAAATTTGCGGTCTTTTTAGTGTTAAAACAGTTAACAGTGCTTAATTGCACAAATATGGAATAGTCTCGCTGTGGAAATTCTCTCCTAAGACTTTGGTGGGATTAAGTTAAGTGTGTATAAATTCTTCACTCAAAAACTTATCTCGTAACTTTTGTATGCTTTCCGAACCACTGTGCATTGACTTTTTTTTAATATTAATTTATTATTATTTATTTTTTTTTAATATTATTTATTTATTATTTTGTATTATTTATATGTATATTTATTATTTTTTTTATTTTTTATTTATTTTTTTATTCTTTTAATTTAATTTATTTATTATTATTGATTATTATTTAATTATTATTATTATTATTTATTATTTAATTTATTTTTATATTACAGTTAACACCAGCCTTGCATATATCTGCTATCGCAGCTACACGCGCACCGCCGCATTAGCCGCGTAATGCGATCCCGCGCGACGCAGACGTAACGCGATCGCATATGCGCGACCGTGGAACCTGCTAACGCTGCAGAACCGTTTCCTGCGATCCAGGTGCTGACGCAGCACACGTGCCGTGGTCACCGTGGGAGCGCTGCACTTAGTTTAGCTAGTTTAAGGTTTCTTTGTAGAATAAGACAAATTGTGCAGTCAGTTGGAATCGGGAATGGAAATAAACAACATCGCTTTGCGAGCCCGCCTAATTCTATCTTTTTTCTTGAACTCTCTCGAACGGCCAAGTCGTGGTCGTTCGAGATTAACTTTTTAGCGGAATCCTTCGATGATTCCTTAACTGGCGCCCGAGCAGGGACCAACACTTCTTAACTGAAGAGTGGAGATTATTCGTGCCCCAGTAGGTCGTCCACAATTATAAACGTGGACTTCTAAAAAGGATAACGCGAACCTCCCTTGTTGGATCCTATATTCGGCTGCGGAAACAGACTGCGATTCCTACGGGACCCTCCAGCCTGGAAAAAATATACAGAGGAGTAACGAAAAACAAACAGACTGCGATTCCTACGGGACCCTCCAGCCTGAAAAAAAACATACACCCTTCGTTCCTCGATCTATTCCGCAAGCCGATGACAGAGTCTCGGAGGATTCCCCAAAAAGAAGAGTTTTCTTGATAACAAATAAAGCAAAACCACCGCGCCAGAATGAAAATAACAGTGGTGTAAGTGGATGAAAAGTATATAGTGAAAAGTATATAGTGAATGAATAGTGAGAATAGTGAAAAATAGTGTGTGCATCAAACCAAGAAAAGATTTAATGTGAAAGTGAAAGCAAAAGCAAAAAATTAATTTAAAAAAATATATATATATTTTTCCAAAAAATAATAAATAAGAAGGTTTGATGTGACAAGCGAAAGCAAAAAGAAAAATTAAATTTAAAGGAATATATATTTTTCCAAAAAAATAAAAAGGTTTAATGTGAAAGTGAAGGCAAAGGAAAAAATTAATTTAAAAAATACATATTTTTCCAAAAAAAATAAAAAATAAAAAGGTTTGATGTGACAAGCGAAAGCAAAAGGAAAAATTAAATTAAAAAAATATATGTATATATTTTTCCAAAAAAATAAAAGTGCCGTAAGTGCATAACAAAAATTCTTAGAAAAGTGAATATATTTTTCCAAAAAAATAACAGTGCCGTAAGTGCATAACAAAATTCTTAGAAAAGTGAATATATTAACCAATTGGTAAGTCCGGAACAACAATTTATGAACAAGTACTCCCTCAGGTCAGGAGCAATGGAGGAGATGAAAGACTCCATCACAGGTTTGACCGGAGCAGTCAATGCCATCCTCGAAAAGTTGAGGGGGATTGAATCGCGCATCCTCCGGCTAGAGCAAGGTGTCACAAACGAGACGCCTGCAGTCGCCAGAGAGGATGCCATATCCCTCCAACCTCCGAGGACGGAAGAGGACCTGAGGGATACCAGTAGGCTACCCGACTGTGTTAAAGAGCTACAGGTCTTCGACGGCAACCCAGTACAATACTTCTCATGGGTGCATGCCGCCGAGACGGTCCTGAAGGACTTTGAAATCGTGCGGAATCGCCCGATATATAGGGCTATTCTGCAAAACATAAGGCAGAAGATCAGGGGCCCAGCCGACACGGCTTTGATCTCCTACAATATTTTTGACGATGATTGGGGGGAAATTAAAAAATGTTTGTCCCTTCATTACGCGGATAAGCGGGACATCCGCACATTGGAACATCAACTGAATCAGTTGAGGCAAAAGGGGCGAAAACTTGATGAGTTTTATGCCCTTGTTAATCATCAATTTTCATTAATAATTAATAAAATAAAAACCGAGAGTCACTCTCGAGAGACCGCCAACGCTCTTGTTGAAACCTACCGCCACCGAGCGCTGGACGTATTTGTGAGAGGGCTAAATGGTGAACTCTCTAAATTACTGATGATACAGAGACCGAAAACGCTCCCAGAGGCTTACTCGTTGTGCTTAGAAATTGAAAACATGAATTTCAGGAGCGCGGCCATCCATACTCCCGCGCCATCGAATCGGGTAACGATCCCTCTTAGCAATTTTGGTGGAGAGGCTAGACCTCCTCTGCCGCCAAGAAAACACGGATGGAGCCCAGGGAACAGATACGATCAGCCGCGCCTATACTACCAAGCACCAAGACCCCACATGAGTACGCCTAATCCTCCCGAGAAGATGGAAGTGGACGGTTCAATTCAAACAAGTCGAATTAATTATATGAACCGACCGCCCAATCCATTCGAAAGAGAGGTGGGCTCTGAAAATTTCCCTAATAACAAACAGTAGAAGCTGTACCATGTAGAGGTCAACAGGTGACACTTACATCGACAATGACGTTGACGACGCGACAGAGGACGGTTTAAAGGACGACAATTTTATGTCAAAGGCCTCTCTAGCGTACCATACCTAGAGTATGTAACGCGAAGAGGGGATATTTTGAGCTTCCTCATCGACATCGGGGCGAACAAAAATTTTATCAATTCCAAAATAGCTGCCAATTCCCTTGACTAAACCTTTTTCTGCCGGAGAGTTTGCAGAAAGAATTGACAAACATCTCGCCGAAGGAACTTTTATATATAGCCGTAGATCGGTACAACAACACGATCCACTCAGTAACAAAAAAGAAGCCAAGTGACGTGTTCTTTGATCGATCGGCTAGAATAAATTATCAATCCTTAACCAATTTCCTAGACAAAATTAACGGAGATGTCCGTGCCAAAATTGAGAATAACCAAGAAAAGCGCAACCTTCGGGTCAATTCTCATCAAGAAGACCCAATACAATACGAAAGCGGCAATGCGATATACATTGCCAATAAACAAGTTAAATCAAGCAAAAACCGCTCTATAAAAAGAGTCGGTTGTATAGAATAACAGAGTAACTGTTACCACAACCCCCGGAAAAAGAATTGACGCGGCCCATATCAAGAGTTGCACCGCAAAAAAATAAAATAACATAAAATATTAAAAATATACAATTCAAATATAAAGGAAATTTAATGAATTAATAAATATATATAGAAACAACATCGGTAAAGAGCATATAACTCATGCATAGACCCTTGTGCCCCAGCGGTCTGGGTACAAATTCGTTTGTAGTCGATCAAGCCGGATTGGTTCAATTCCAGTTAACTCGGTGGTCCGAGTGGCGACAATCGAAGTGGTTCAACTCCATCGGGGGGACTATGGCTTTAACTGACGTGAAATCACTCGTGCCATGAGTAGGCCATTTGCAACTATTAACGCTTTTGGCTAAAAGGGAACAACGCGAGCTTTCCAATGTCAGCTGAGTGAAGTGCCTCTATGCCGATAAAAGAAAAAACATTAGAAAGAAATATGCCTTTCTATCAAGAAACAATTGAAAAGAAGAGGACAATTTTTTTTAGTAAAAATGAAAAAATTAATCAAATATTGCGAATATTGTTAAAATCAATTAACAGAATATTAGTAAGAGAAAAAACCTACTAACTAAAACTATCAACTAAATAATCATATTAAAAGAAAAAAGATCCACACACCCATCACGCTACTGTAAAAAAGTACCCAAGTCCCAGCAAACATGGCAGATACTTGGCAAGAAGAAGCCGAGTATTGGGGCTCAACTCCCCGTTTGGGAACGATGGAATGGTACAAAAAAATATACAAAAATATAAAAAATAAAATAATAAGAAAAAAACTAATTTTAATCAAATAAAAAGGAAAATATGTGCATAATGATGATGATACTTCCAGATCATTATCCTATATTTTGTAATATTAAAATACCTTATATTATGTCAAAAACAAAAAAACGAACACTAACGCAGACGATATAGGCACAAATAAATTAATAAGAAAATAAAAAATATACTAATTCAACTAATTCATTAGAACCTAAGAGTTTTAATCTAGGATTAAGAATCTTCCTGGAAAACTTATAATCGGAATTATATTAACAAATAGCAATGATATAATGATAATCTTAAATCTAAGTTGAACCCTATTTTGTAAATGAAATTAACATATTTAAAATCAAGTTGAACATTTTTTTAATAAATAGAATTAATAAATTTAGGTTCTAATTCACCTTAGTATATAGAAGCAGTGAACTTGTACATTAGTTTAACTCTATTTTAGCAAGAAACCACTACATAATCTTCACAGTAAAATTGATATCAATTAAAATAGCATAGAAGGTTTTCCTTTAATTAGACTGTAGAAATAGTAATTCCTTAAGAAAACATGTAATTCTTTATAATAGTTGTTAAATGAAAATATTAGAAAATTAAGCATTCTAAAGTAAAAAGACAAAATTTGCTCATTGAATGATACAACTCAAATAAGGAGAATCAATAGAATTAAGAATATAGATTTTAATCCTATTAGTGAAAGTATACCAACGAATGTTACTTAGTATTAAGCATTATTTTTCTAGTAAATAAGGCTTCTATCGTGGCTGCTGCCTGTACTTGGACTGAACATCTATCAAGGGCACCGATCATCGCGATTAGGGAAGGAAAAGGATATATCACGGACAGTCACTAACTAACTACAGCGGAAAATCTCACTGAAGACGCGAGCCAGAAAACCGTCCATTTACACGAACGGGACGCTCTTGCTATACGTACTTTCCATGTCAAAAATACGCGACAGTGAATATAGCTTGCTAGTGACGAGGACCTCTATTCACAACAAGTAGCAGGTGGACCTAGATTTCGAAGAGATACTATTTAATCACGAAGATACGTGTGGTGTTATCGGACAATGTTATTCCATCAACAATTCCACAGTCTGTGAGGAAAAGGCACTAAAAAAGCTCCCGTGCATTCCTAAGCTTCTCAAGGGTGGCCATGCAAATTGTACTTATCGTACGAATGCTGCACAGTTTACCGAGATGATAAAAGGCGATACGTTACTCTTATCAAACTTCGAGGGTGAACTGAGCTTCAGTCCTGCCCCCACCTCTGACGAACATATCCAGTCAAGGCCACAAGATCGACGTGGAATATATCCATGCCCTGAGCATAGGAAACATCAACCATCTGAGGAGTCTTGCTACCAAATCTAAAGCTACCATGTTCACGGACTTCGCAATGTTCCTGCTCATACTTACGATAGGCTGGATAATTTGGCGAAAGATTACGAGCAAACTCAACCTCCCACCAATACATTCACCACCCCAAGGACAACCTACAGCTTAACATCGGATCTACGGGACGTAGATTTTTGGAGGGGGAGGAGTTAACACCAGCCTTGCATATATCTGCTATCGCAGCTACACGCGCACCGCCGCATTAGCCGCGTAATGCGATCCCGCGCGACGCAGACGTAACGCGATCGCATATGCGCGACCGTGGAACCTGCTAACGCTGCAGAACCGTTTCCTGCGATCCAGGTGCTGACGCAGCACACGTGCCGTGGTCACCGTGGGAGCGCTGCACTTAGTTTAGCTAGTTTAAGGTTTCTTTGTAGAATAAGACAAATTGTGCAGTCAGTTGGAATCGGGAATGGAAATAAACAACATCGCTTTGCGAGCCCGCCTAATTCTATCTTTTTTCTTGAACTCTCTCGAACGGCCAAGTCGTGGTCGTTCGAGATTAACTTTTTAGCGGAATCCTTCGATGATTCCTTAACTTTACTTATTTATTTATTTTTTAAAAATGCATGTTTTACACGGAATGCATGTTTACACCGTGCGGTAAAAAATCTCTTTTGTCGAAACCCATTCAAAAGATTATATAGGCATGAAACCAGAGGTCATTCATAGTAATGTGGCTTACTCAGTTTTTCATATTCTGAACCGATGTCTTTTTTAAAGGACTTGAAAACTTTAAGGAAATACATATGTCAAAAAATTTATTTAAATATTTGCATTGATGAAAGGATGAAGATATGGATATCAAATGAAAGAGGAAAATTTTCGCCTTTAAAATAAATTTCCTATTTTGAATTTCTAGGACCAAAATATGTTAGTAAGGTCATTTCAAATATAAATCATTCGATATCCTTGAAGTTTTTTAACGACTCCTTTTGAAAAAAATATATGTTTTGGATCTCGCTCTGTAGCATAATAGCTCAGAATTTCATTCTTCCATCTTTATTGGCTTAGAGTAATTATTAAATTAAAATAAAAATTAATTTGTTGTCTATAAAACTTGGTTGAAAATTAATATTTTAAGTTTTTTACTACATCTTAGTGTTATTATTTACTAATAAAATTTAATTTTATTTAAATTGAAAAAATCTCGTTACTCTAACTTTATTGGTTCGAAAGTTATTAAAAAAAGGCGGAAGCTGCAATTCTAATGAAGTACAAAAATTCTAATTTATTTGAGAATCAGTATTTTAAATAATAAAAAGATACAAAATCAATGAAACGAGAATAATTAATTTTTGACACGTGATCAAGTAGATTTTGGGTTTTAACAAACTTACTTTTAAAGAAAATTCTATATAAATTTTCAAGGATATAAAGGATTAAAGTTTCCAAAGGACCTTTTTCATATCCTTTTTTTACAAATAAATAAAAGATCCATTTTATTTAAATTCTTGAGCCTTTCCTCTTTCATTTGATATACATATCGCCATATTCTAATGAGGTTAAGTATTTTTTATATTTTTTTTTAATTTTGTATCCCCTTCAAAATTTGTCAAGTTCTTTTAAAAGGGCAAAGAATATAGAAATGAAAAACTAGTATTAGTATATGCAGTATTACTATGTTTGGTCTCTAGTTTCACGCTCATATGGATTTTTTCCGTTGTGAAAAATGCTGTCGCACGGTGTAATCATTTACTGAAAACGAAAATTAAAACTTCAAAAAAATTTAATTTATTAAATTTAAAATATGTTGCATATTTCAATTATTTAATTGTTTCTCCCACTTCCAACGTTTTACTGCGCTTCGCAACCAAAAAGTATTGGCAACACTGGCCGCATCCAACACAAAAATGCCCCGTACTTCATCCGAAGAAACCCCCCCCCAACTGAATGGTTAGCTGCATGATTTACTGTTGTTGCCTCCTTCGCTGCCGCGCCACAAAGTCCGCTGTGGCCCTTTGCGTTGCCGTTCAACACACTTTATTAGTCCGCCGCTGCCAATAAACCCAACACCAATTTATGTGCTAATAACTTCACTACCAAACACTCATCTACATTTAATGACTGGCGCAGTGTCGTTTGTGTGCTGCGTGGCTGGGCGGGCGGCCGCTGGCGACACCTGCGCCACCGGGCCACCGTCTGACAATTTGACACCTTGAGCGCAGCGCGGTTGGTGGCTCGATCGGTGTCCAAACAAACCATAACGTGAATAGTCGCTGCGAGCTACTCAATGGGCACAAATCGTGCGGCGGAATGCAACAACGACTGACACAATGCCGAACTGACTGGCTGCCCGGTGCGCATGTGTCCAATAAATTGCAGGATTTTCAACGGTCGCGCGGCGTTTTCGATTTAATGTGCGTCGACGTCGGCGTTGCTGTGTGTTTTCATTCCGTTTTCATTTGCTTGTGAGGCTGCGTTTTCACTGTGGTCAATGTGATGGCAAGAAAATTAGAGTAAAAACCAAAAAGTTTCATGTGTGAATTGTTTAGACTTCACACTGCAGCATCTGGTTTTCACCATCAGAACTTTGAGGGCCATCGAATGCAATGCCACAGAAAATTCATCATAACTCATGAGTTATCTGTGGTGTTGCATGAAAACGAGGCCTCACAAACCAATCGTAGAAGTGTCATTCTTCCTGCTTGTGTCCAGTAAAGAAGCTTGGAAACATTTACAGCTGCGAACGTGGGTAGCTTCAATTTAAGATAAAGTAGCAAATTATAATGAACGTTGCAATTGCGGTACCTGAGCCTTAGGACAGCAAATTTTAATATTGTCATTGGTTGTTGTCCAATGCACGTACAATTTAAATTTATGTATTTTGAATCTTTTTAAAATCAACACAATAATTCAAAATAACAGCACAAAAAATTCTTCGTCCTCTTTGTAAAGCATTATTTTGCTCCTAAAAGGATGTTAAAGGACCAATTTGAATGATAAAGTACCTACTACGTACTGGGAGTCGATTCAATTGGCCATTTCTCGATCATAAACTGCATAATTCTGAGCATTAACCCGGCGTCATTGTTGCCGGGTATCTAATACCCGACGCATTTTAAGTTATGTTCTAAAAAAATTATCGCAGAATAAAAAGATTTAATTTGATGAGTAATATGCTCATTTTATGATAAATAAATGTTTGATTTTTATTAATAATGTATTTAACTACCTATTTCCCTATTATAGAAAACTAATATTGACATAAGCTTGATTCAGTGTACAATAATGTACATGGGTAAAATTTACCCGGCCACAACGGCCAAGTTCTGTTTAGTAGCCACAATGACGCCGGGTTAATAACACTGCACAACAAAATCAGATTTTTTTTAAATAACAAGGTTCTGACAACGGATTCTGGTAGAAGGGGCCAAAAAAAAAATATACGTGTATCGGCGTTTTGAAAGTTTACATCTGAATTTTTTTTTTAGGGGGGTCAAAATTTTACCCCTTTTGCACATTCTTATGGTGAATCGGCATACGAAAACCATGTAATCTCACATTTTAGGTATATGATGGGTTCAGCAATTTGATGTAAAATACTACGAAGAACATTTTTGTGGAGCACTTTAACGCTGTAGCTCCTATTTATATGGGTCAATTTGACCCTTTTTTTCTAAAATGCCAAAAACGTCCTGTAAAACAGGACTTTTTAAGGACAAAATTTACCACGAAATAATTCGCCATAAAATTCTACTATAGGTCTCTGAATACATCAAAGCTCAGAAATTAACATGAACGGCAAAATTAAGCCAAAACTGAAAATGTGTTTCAGTGTTTATTTCGTACTTAATCAAAATTGGTACCTTTCAAACTGCGTAATAGACAGTAGTTGAAACCTTCCGATTTTTTTTGTTTCACTATAGTTCCGACCGGCTCTCGGTGAACAGTGAGACTGTCTAAAATTAATAATAGTAGTTGAAATCTTTTGATTTTTCGGGTTTAACTATAGTTTCGACCGTCTCTCGGTGGCAGTGGGACCGTTAAAACTTAATAACAGACAGTAATTAAAATCTTCAGATTTTTCGGGTTTAACTATAGTTTCGACTGTGGGACCATCTGAACCTAATAACAGACAGTACTTCAACTACTTAGTAGTAGTAGTTCTTCAGATTTTTCGAGTTTTACGATAATTTCGACCGTCCTCTCGGTAGAAAGTGGGACCCTTCTAAGTTAATATAGACAGTACTTAAAATCTTCAGATTTCTTTGAGCCACATGATAAATTCGACCGTCTCTCGGTAGACAGTGGGACTGTCGAAACTTATTAACAGACAGTGGTTGAATTCTTCAGATTTTTTGGATTTCACTATAGTTCGACCGTCTCTCGGTGACAGTGGGACCGTCCAAATTTGATAACAGAGTTGACAGTAACAGTACAGTTAACAGTAGTTGAATTCTTCAGATTTTTTAGTTTAACGATAGTTTCGATTAGTTAAACTTAATAGTAGTAGTTGAAATATTCAGATTTTTCGGATTTCACTATAGTTCCGACCGTCCCTCGATAGACAGTGGGATCGTCCAAACTTCCAGGCATCACAATAAGCTTTGAGGCAGGCCCGGATTTAGAAATTTGCCGCCCCCCCCTATTAAAATTTCTTGAATGGTGGAATTAGTGTGGTACGAATAGTTGTTTTTTTTTTTTTTTGCTTGCGCATTCTGTATGTTTATTTTCTTTGCTTGGGAAATTCAATTCCCACGAATTGAACAAGTTTTCAAAGTTTCCGCTAAAATTTGCCGCCCCTCAATTCTTGCCGCTCTAGGCGACTGCCTACAATGCCTACATGGTAAATCCGGGCCTGCTTTGAGGGTTCCAAACTTAATCAAACTTTTATTACATCACAATTATTACATATTATGAGCAACAACATTTTAGCAAGTTTTCCCAAATTTAACAGTGAGAAACGAAACGAAAAAAAGTTGAATTTAACAAAATTTATTTTTTTTCAAACTTCATTATTCAAGAAATAAAATTTCGAATTGCTGAAACTAGTGAGATGCAAGTAACTAAGGCAATGCATAAAGAGTATTTAAAGCATTCACTCCATCGATAACTTTGTTTCTGTCTCCTTTTCAGTCTCTATCTCTCTCGAGCTCCAATTATAGTCCCGTCTTTTCATTATTTTATATGTAAAATTTATAAAAACAATCAGTTTTTGAACTCAACGCTTCATTGACCACAAAACAACAATGTAGAAACAATAGTAAAGCACCAAAGCTGCCATCGGAAACAACAGTAAACCACCAAAGCTGCCATTGACCACTCATGAAAATTAAAAAAAAAAACATTTCAAAATCTAAAGAAGTCAAAAATTACAGCACTGCACAATGAACCACAACAGGAAGCAGAAATGGGCCACAACGCACTCACCGACCGACACTGACAGCGCTCGCATCACAGATGGCCACCAGTCGACATCGGTGTCGGTGCCTTTTCTAACCCATTTGACGATTCATTGACTCGGCGTTGTTGTCGCTGTCGCTTTGTCATCTTATATACTGTGCTGTGTGTGCAAATAGAAATGCGTAAAAAATTGCCTTCGAACTGTATGGCACGCCCCCGCCCGCACTGGCCGTACGCCCAGCACATAAACAAACAAATAAACAGACAGACAAACAGTCGGCCAGTGCCACCAGCGCTTCGCATTCAAATGTTTGCGCTGCTATTTCGCTTTTTTCGTTCCCCCCTTCAAACACTGATAAATGCATTTTCGTACGTGTGTGTGTGTGTGTGTGTAAGTATGTGCATGTGTGTGTGTTTGCTTGCACAGTGCATTGTGCCGCATTATGTTTTGCTTCAATGCCATTTTCCATTTCCATGTCATTTTCATTGTGCCATCTTTTGACTTTTTGATGGGAAAGTAAAACAAAAGCCATTATTTTTTTCTCTTTTCTTTGAAAAAGACAAAAAAAGATAAATTCGTATTTTATGCTCTATTTGTTTAGATCAATATTTTTGTTTCGGTTTTGTTTTTGTTTTGATACGCACACCAGAAAACGAACGAATGTGAATGTGTTATGCCATTAAAGGGTTAAAATCTGTAAAAAAAACCTAAAAGACATCAATATTTGGAGCGCTTCATATTTTGTGATTAGGTTTCATAAAAAAAATTTTGCTGTATTGCTTGCCTTATGCGGTCCACTGTTGACCTTCGGCAACTGGCAGCTGATAGCGTTTAGTTTGTAAACATATTCATTCTAATCAATCAAAACACACTCGATGTGAATGCGTTGAAAATCAGTTGAAAGTGAGAACTGTGCGCGAGAAGATGCTGAAAATTTTATTGACACTGAGTCTGAGTCTGTGCCTGTGGGCCTTGAACGATGCGGCCGTTTTCAATGAACGATATTTCAAAGATCCAGGTAAATGCTGCACGAAAAGATTTTGAGTGATGAAATTTTGAGTGAAAAAATTTTATATTTTTTGTATTGAACTAAAGAGGCTTTAGTTTAAATTTTAATCCTTTTGTGGCATATTTAAGACTAGTAAGATAAACGTTTTTTGGAGAAGGAATTGTTGAAGATGAAGAGAGGTATCTGAAGATGAAGTGAGGTGTCTGTTGTCTATTGAGATTGAAATAATAACAGTTAGCAAAAGTAATTACATATTTAATTTTCAATTTGACTCGTTTAATCTTCAATGCGGCATCACTGTTGTTGATATCAACCTTTTCAAGTTAGATACCATTTCAAACAGTTCCAGTAGTCTGGTGACCGCCAGACAGTCTCACCTGTGTTTCTGGATCTCCTGTGTCCCTACTTGTCAAGCTTAAAGATTGTGTGAATTTAATTGCCATTTGATTTTCCTTGAACGACAACAAAATAATGAGTCAATTCCCATTACAATTTGTAGTGTACAAGTGTAAAAATCCATTATTTTCAGCTATGTGTATGTATGTATGTGCTCTAAGTCTTAAACGGTTGGAGATCACGTTTTAATTTTTTTTTGTGGAGAATGAGTACATTTAAAGCTTTAATTTACGTTAAAATGAAAAAAAAAAGTTGTCGAAGTTACTCAAATATCGATTTCAAATTTTCACTTCCGGTTTACTATACGTAAAAAAAATTAAAATTTAGAATTCGACAAAAATAAAAAAACAACAACTTTTTTCCTATAAGAAACAATACTTTTTAGTTTTTTTTACAAATTAATTGATACAGATAATAAGCATCCAAAAATGCATTACTTCCTGTTTAGTCAATTTTTAGAAGCTCATAACTCAGCAAAAAAACATCATACGAAAAAAAAATTGGGTGTACACATCCACGTCTACTAGAAGTATAACTGACCAGAATATAAACAAAATTCATTTTTTTGGGATGTCCGCTTGACGTGAAATGCCCCATATACTAGATGACTCTTTTTAACTGACAAAGAGATGATCGATATCGATTTGATTGCAGTGGGTTTTACAGCATTTGACGAAATGTGACTGACTGGTTCAAAGTGTAGAACTCAGGTTTGAAGATGCACTGATAAGAATGAAACAGTGTTTGGAGGCATGGCTTCTAGTTGTCTTATCTACGTTTGTATATACGAATATGTCTTGAACGATCCCAAGTAGAATCGTTTAAAACTGAGTTTTTGCTAGTAAAAATTTGATTTGTGCAACTTGAAAGGATTTAAAATATTCTAATTTTTATGCCGGCTCTGAAAAGCAGGTCGGAAGCTCCTTCAAGCTTCAATTACTTTACTGCTCAAGTTTGGCAAAGCAAATTGAGAGAGTTTGGCAGCCTAAAAGAAGAAATAGAATTGTTTAAAATAGAGTTTTTGCTTGTAAAAATTTAATTGTATTTGAACTTAAAAGAATGGAAAGGATTCTACTTTTTATGTTGGCACCGAAAAGCAGGTCGGAAGCTTCTTCCTTGACAAATACTTTACTGTTCAAATTTGGCAAAGCAAGTTGAGAGTTTGACAGCCTAAAAGAAGAAGAAGAAGAAGAAGAAAAAGCCTTGTCAACTTATGCTCACATTTGTGTATGCAAATTCTTCTAAAATAAGCCCAAGATTTTCTTTTTTCTTCATGCTGCTTATGTTCTGGCAAATAAGTAGATACTGCACTGGCGAACGCAAGGAGGGGTTTTGAGGTTTTATCCTCTCAAATATCTGTTTGGTAGAAAAAATGTGGGTGGCAAATATGATTTCAACTGGTATTGGACTCAAAAGTTGTGTATGAAACCCCTTTGAAAAGGACATCCTGTTCTTGAAAATTCCCTTTTTTTACATATTCCTTGCTAGAACATGAATAAATATATTCCTTCCCGTCTCCTTTCAGCTCATCCAGGCAAATGTGTCATACAAAATAAGGTACTGTCGCCGGGTCAGAGTATCAAACATCCTGTAATGCAGTGCGCTCAGTTCACCTGCGACAATGCCCAAGGCATGGCCACCATAGAGACGTAAGTAAGCCTTGCAAATATAATTGTTGCAATTACAAAACAACAACAAACATATAAACTATTTTCTCATGTCATCTAATTAACTTGTAAAACCCACCGCCATTGCAGTTGTGATCCGGTGAGTGCGTTGCCTTCGCCGCTGACGCTGCTGAATCATTACGACCCGAACGACAAGCCGACCTGCACATGGGGCGAGTTCATAAATCCTGCGGCGCCATATCCTGACTGCTGCAAGCGACACTTCTCCTGTGTGCTCTGAAACTGCAACTGTCCACATTCTCCACAGGCCAAAGAATTTAACAAAAATAAAGTCCAATAAAAATGATTAATTGTTGACAACTGCAGTGTGGCTGGAATTTTTTTAATTTTTATTATTTTTTATTTTTATTTGTTATTTTTTGTTTTTGTTTTCTTAATCGAATTTCACCGAAAAGGTTAAAACAATCGCTCACACACTCAACCCAACGCAACGCAACATCAAAGGCCACAGTCCACAAAGTGCTACTGTCGCACGTTCGATGTGCCAGCTGATTGTCGTCGAGATGTCGCCTTCGAGTCGGCGCACAGGCCAACAACACTCATCCATCACATTCCGCTCATCTGTCAAATGTTTAATAGACTTCATTATTTATTTAAGGGTTTATTGTTGTTGTTGTTTGTATCAGTGCTTGACAAATTTTTTCATTAGATTTTGATGAATCGAAAACAAAAAAAATTGATTACTTTAAGATCAGAGGAAGAAGTTTTGTCAAGCATTGCCTAAGCGCACTACCTGTAAATGTATAGAAATGGGAATTCACATACATACTGCGTGTATGTATGTCCATATGTATGTATTTATGTTCATATATGAGGTTAACACAAGCAACAACAACAAGTCAAAGTTCAGTCATTGCGTGTTGCGAGCAATTTTTGTACTTTAATTATTGTTGTAACTGTAACGGTTTAGTGCTATCCGCCTACACATCAATTCGAAGCAGTGTTGCCAGAGACCTAGCTCCAAAAATCCCCACCCTCTTTATCCCATTTAAAAATCAAAAATCCCGGAAAAAATCCCATTTACAAATATTAATTAAAAAACGTGTCTTTCAATATCAATTCATTTTTTATTTTTATTGAGAAAAATTTTTTAGATAAGAGATTTTTTATTTTTAATTATTTTATTTATGTTATTGGTTTTATTTATTTTATTTGATTTATTTTATTTACTTGACTCATTCTATTTATTTTATTTATTGTATTTATTTTATTTGTTTTATTTATTTTATTTATGTTATTTATTTTATTTATGTTATTTATTTAATTTATTTAATTTATTTTATTTTATTTTATTTATTTTTTTAAATTTTATTTTATTTCATTTCATTTCATTTCATTTCATTTCATTTCATTTCATTTCATTTCATTTTATTTTATTTTATTTTATTTTATTTCATTTCATTTCATTTCATTTCATTTAATTTCATTTCATTTCATTTCATTTCATTTCATTTCATTTTATTTTATTTTATTTTATTTTATTTTATTTTATTTTATTTTATTTTATTTTATTTTATTTTATTTTATTTTATTTTATTTTATTTTATTTTATTTTATTTTAATTTATTTATTTTATTTTATTTCATTTTATTTTATTTTATTTTATTTTATTTTATTTTATTTATTTTATTTTATTTTATTTTATTTTATTTTATTTTATTTTATTTTATTTTATTTTATTCTATTTTATTTTATTTTATTTTATTTATTTTATTTATTTGATTTATTTTTTAATTTTATTTTATTTTATTGTATTTATTTTATGTATTTTATTTATTTTATTTTATTTATTTTATCTATTTTATTTATTTAATTTCATTTATTTTATTTATTTTATTAATTTTATTTATTTTATTTTATTTATTTTATTTTATTTTAATTGTTTTTATTTTTGTTATTTTATTTTTTTTATTTTATTTTATTTTATTTTATTTTATTTTATTTTATTTTATTTTATTTTATTTTATTTTATTTTATTTTATTTTATTTTATTTTAATTTATTTTATTTCATTTCATTTATTTTATTTTTTTTATTAATTTTATTTGATTTTCAATAAAATCGAGAAAGAGGTGCATTTTATATTCAAAATAGCATAACTTCAGAAACAAAAATTTGTGTATATATTTCATTTAAAATAAAAATAAATAACAACAAATATTTCAGTAAAAAATAATATTAATTCATATTAATAGTTTTGATTAATTTCTTTTTTTTTGTAAGGCAAATAAATTTGATCGATTAGCAAGATAAAAATTGACAAAGAAGTTCGTTAAAATGCATGGCAACTGTGTATGTTTTTTTTAAATGCTCAGAAATTGTAACCACTCTGAAAACACAACCAAAAAGTTGCTTTTTTAGAGTAATACATTATCTCTACGAAGAGGTTGCATCTATTGGATAGTTGCAGTTTGGGAGATCCAACTGTAAAAACTGTAAAAACTGGATATTGGCTCAAAAATCCCTTTTTAGACTCAAAATCCCGCGCGCCCTTTAGAGGTAAGAAAATACCGAAATATGAGCGAAATCCCAGATTCTGGCAACATTGCTTCGAAGGCCGGAGCGTTTATGGCCAAAGCTCAGATGAGTGAATGTCGCTGAACCACAAATTCTAGAAATGTGGCATGAAAGTAGTGTGGATCGTATGAAGTAAATATTTCCTAATTTACGAGAACAAAAGAAAAGTGGCCTCGAGTTATTTTAACATTTAAAATTTTTATGAACCACAAATTCTAGAAATGTGGTATGAAAGTACTGTGGATCGTATGAAGTAAATATTTCCTAATTTACGAGAACAAAAGAAAACTTGCCATGTCAGTACAGAATGTCAGTACTCATTCTTCTCTATCAAACAAGTTTATAAAATTGGTTTTCAGTAAAAAAGGACTAGAATAATTTTAGCATTTAAAATTTTTTTAAAATTAAATTGTTTAGAATTGTTTGCAAGATTTGCAATGAATCAATTGCGGATTGAATTGAAAAAAAATTTAACAAATTGAGTCTTATTTTTTTGAAGAATTTAACGTTACTCCACTGGCTTTTTCCTCTCGACAGAGGTGTGGAGATTTACTTGACCCAACTTCCTGAGAAGTTATATTGCCGTAACTAAAATTTAGTCTTGGACCAGAAATTTATTTATTGATGTGCAACATTCGTTCAAAAAATTCCTCGTACTTTTAAGCATAAAAATTCTGCTTGAGCTCCCAGTGCCCCTTAACAGAATTGCCATTATTCAGAAGATGGTTTTGAAAAGTTTGAGATTTGTTTGAAATTCTATGGTCAAAGGCAACAATCGCTGAAGTTCATAAGTATTATTTTATTTATTTATTTTTAGCAGCACACTTTATAGGAACCTTAACTCAATGACGTCTTAAGTCAACTTAAGCGTTTATTGTTTTTGACCACAGAATTGTTAAAGGTGCATTGACCTTCGGAATTCCCTGATTGCCTTAGTTCATGTAACCCAGAAGAATGATAACATTATACATTGCACTCTTTTCAACACCACATAAAAGTTTCGGTCCAATCAAGGATCATTAAAATCCTGTTGGCATTCTCGTACCCTCTGTGCTAGCAGGACCTGAAATCCATGGAACAAACGTAAGCTTCATTCAACGAGCTGAGAGTTTACACTTAATTACTTTGCTTCTTTACCCGTTTGAAACTTTACTGACTAAAAAAAAAAGTTTTCTGATCACAGCTTAAATGTTCGGGTAAGTAAATCTTCATTCAAAAAGTCAGTCATTTGACTTCAGCTCTCTCAGAACGAAACTGTGTGGTAGTAATTTTTGTCTTGTTTTTCTACAACTATTTACTACCACATTTTCCGCATTTTTCTAACAACAAAATGACCAACTCACATGCTGCATGTGGCGCTTGTAAAGTTTGTCTGTAGCTCGTCGAAAAAATTAAATGGGGTTAGCGCCGCTGACCAACAACGCTCCTCACTGATATCCGCTGTCAGATATGCAAATTTCAACATTATTTTCATATTAAACGAAACACATTCAATGCTGTCGCTCATAAATTATCGAATTCGGCTACAACATGCCGAGCGAACGTAGCGCACACTTCTTCGTCCGTGTGTGTGTGTGTGTGTGTGCGCGCTTTAGATTGGCACCAAAGGATACTTTTGATATATGTTGGCTTTTAGCGCAACGTGTAGTCGGTTTTGTGTTTTCATGTAAACGTTTTTCTTCCGCACATTGTTGTTGTTGTTCATTTAGTTCGCGTCCTTTTCGTATGCGCCACAGCCACGTCTGCACAGCACTCTCTCAGGCGCTCACGTTTGTGTGTGTGTGTGTGTTTTGGTAGACGTGCCACAAGGTAATTTTCGACTTGCCAAGGATCATCAATAATCTGCGGGGAGTTGTTGGGTTGACTCTAGCACGCATTTTCGTTCAAACACACACACACACACACACACCCACACTTGTTCGCCTTCAATTTGTGGCCACTTTTATGGCTATGGTTGTTGCTATAGCTTATAGTTGTTGTTGTTGGTTGGTGTTGCTTTTTTTTCTACTGTCCGCCCGACGTTTGATGGTCAATTAGTTAATGAAAAATTTCCAATGGGGTCGTATTGCCTGTCGCTCGTCTCTTATTTGGCGATTTTCGTAACTGTCCTGCGGCATGTCCTGTCCGGCTGTACATGTTACATGAATTTTGGTTTTTGTTTTTTTAATTCCTGCTGGCGTGCTTTTGCACACTTTACGATAATACTTTGTATTTAATGCTGACAGATAGCTGTGAACTTGTTTAATCAGATGCAACGCCGCGCACTCCACCAAAAAAAAAAAACAAAAACCAAAAAATACTCGAAATTTATTTGCCTTTAGTGTAGCTTTGTGTGCTGCAATTAAATGCGTTTAGAATTATTTTTCCTGGGTACAAATATACATAACTTTGACCTTTTCTCAGCTCAGCCGACTTGAGTTGTGACCATTTCGCATTTGTCGAATTGCCGAATCGCCGCCTGAGACCGCGAAGGCGCCGCACGCGCGTAGTGGAAATTTTTCTGCACTCGCAGCTCGTAAAAATTCGACGTAGAGTATGACTCGACATTAGGGTCGTTGCTTTATGTCGATTGATGTCTCTTCTGATTGCGTGGGGCTGTAAAATGGCACCAAAAAAAACAAGAAACCAAAAACACCATAAATAAATAAATAAAATATGTACGAATTGAGCGCAAATATTCATGGCTTTTAATTTTGTTTGATTGCGTTTCGGGGAGTGTTGGATCCGGCGACTGTGTATTTTCGTCATTAGGCGTTCTAGATACGCGGCTGACTGCGTTTGCATGTAAATCTCGATTGATAGCTTTATCAGTTTTAAGGCTTTCTATAAATTTTCATTTGCGTACATTCGAAATTAAACAGACGCCCGGAGGGTTTTACGGCACGCAGTAAAAATTCAAAATTCGAAACCTTCACGTGTGATTCGGCGAATAAGTTGCGAAATTATTAATGCGGAATAAAAGTAAAATAAATATGGAAATTGTGTCATAAATATTAAAATTGAAATATGACAGAAAATGTGTTAAGGACTAAATGGCTGGCATGATTGCTCGAGGCGCCATAAATAATTGACGCAAGTTGAAGATTAGCTGTGACAGGTGCGGTACCCAGCACAACTGTCAGATGGCTGAATGAGTGGAAGGGTGCATGAATTTTGGTAGAAAGTTGGACAGTATGAGAGAATATAAAGGGTATGATTTTTATCATTGAGCACAACGATCATTGGCCAACGATGCTGTTGGAAGAGGCGTGAAACTCATCAGAGACAATAATGACGTCTTGTGAGCAACCAATTCCATGGAATTTTTTTTTTCAAAAAAATGTTTCTTGAATGAAAAATTCACAAAAATCAAATAATTTCTTCTTAACACACAATTACGATTGCAAATAAATTCAGAATGCGGAGGTTAATGGGGTTTCGACAATACATTTGAATTTTTGCTGCGCAGAAACCCAAAAGTTGTCAGCCTCTCAACTCCGATTGTATGGGAGACGCCCTCTGGTGGTAAATTTCTGAACCTTAATTAATTTTGTATTTTTTTAAATTTTTTTGATGAATAAATCATTCAAATCGGTTCAGTAGTTTCCGAGATACGATGTTTTTACTAGATTTACCAGTGAGCAACCAATTCCATGGCATTTTTTTTCAAACAATTTTTGTTGAATGAAAAACTCAAAATTCAAATGTTGAAAATACGATTGCAAATAAATTCAAAATGCGAAGGTTAATGGGGTTTCGACAATACATTTCAATTTTTACTGCGCAGAAATCCAAAAGTTTTCAGCCTCAAAACTCCGCTTGTATGGGAGACGCCCTCTGGTGGTGAATTTCTGAACCTTAATAAATTTTATAATTTTTGTACTAAAGAATGTTGCCGAACGATGAATAAATCATTTAAATCGGTTCAGTAGTTTCTGAGATACGATGTTTTTACTAGATTTACCAGTGAGCAACCAATTCCATAGCATTTTTTCCCAAACAATTTTTGTTGAATGAAAAATTCACAAAAGTCAAATAATTTCTTCTCAACACACAATTACGATTGCAAATAAATTCAAAATGCGAAGGTTAATGGGGTTTCGACAATACATTTGAATTTTTGCGTCGCAGAAATCCAAACGTTGTCAGCCTCAAAACTCCGCTTGTATGGGAGACGCCCTCTGGTGGTGAATTTCTAAACCTTAATAAAATTTGTATTTTTTACTAAAGAATGTTGCCGATCGATGAATAAATCATTTAAATCGGTTCAGTAGTTTCGGAGATACGATGTTTTTACTACATTTATCAGCCAATTCCATGGAAACTGACCGGTTTTGTATGGCAGCCCCCTTAAGACTTGAAGATATCGGGTAGGTGTGTTAGGAAGAAATATTCGGAAGAGAAAATAAATGGGAGTCGGTCTTACATACGGTACGTCTGGAACCAGCCCGAGAGCAGTTAGAGCCTATTTTATAAAAACAATCATTTTGTATGGGAGCCTCATTAATGGTTGGAGATAGAGTATAAATATGTTTGAATGAAATGTTCAGGAGGGAAAATTAGTGGGGGTTAGTCATAGATTTTAACCCTCTAAGGGCTATTTCTGAGCAGTTGTGGAGCAATTAGTCGAATTTTCAAGCACTTTTGTGAATTTTGATCTCCATTCAAACTCCAAAAATTTTTTGCTCAAGCACTTTTTTATCAAACGGCATAAAGTGAGATGTTCTTCAACATTGAAATTGAAAAATCGTGTACTAAATCATGTCTAATCGCCATGTAGTCAACTACTTGATTACAATTAATCGTCTATATTAATTTTATTTTTTAAGAATTAACAAATAGAAATGTGTAACTGATAAAACTAGTAATTTCTTCCACTATTTTGTTGCCAACAGGCTACTTTGTAGACGTTCGAACCCTCTATGGTTAAAATAATTTTTTTGTAGTTCTTAGAATAGTCTGAAGTTTTAGAAATAATACGAAATGAATAAACTGAATATCAAAATTTTAAGAAGAAAAGTAGACACTTTTCTTGAATGTTACATCGTTACATAGTAAAGAAAGAAAGAGCATAAAGAATAAGAAAAAAATTTAATTTGATTTTTACTTCAATACATTATTTTATAATTTTAGTTGACGTAGATGAAGATATATTAAAATTTTAGTTATGCGTACAAAATTTTATGTTTAAGTAAAATTTACAGCCCTAACGATTTGGTTGCTGTCATATGATAAAACTTTAAAAGACAGAGTCCGCTAATAAAAATTTATAAAGTTATTATGGAATAGAAGATGAAATCGAAAAATTTCAAATTTTAAATTTTCCCAGTAAATTAAATATTAACAAATTTGTAATTAGAACTGAAGAATGCTAAGAAAAGCTTTTGTCTTGAAGCAGTGAAGCCAATTGATTTAGATAGAAATTTTTACTCAGGCCCAAAGTTAGTGACAGCCACAACTGTGTTTGCTAGCCGTCAGGGGCGGATTCAGAAAAATATTTTGGGGAGGCGGGATTTCAAAAAGTAATTCTTTAATATTCATATTCTATATGTTCATTGACTTATTAAATAAATAAATAACATAAAATAAATAAATAATTTGTATGTAATTTTAAAGTCGATCCTAATATTTCGGGGGGCTTCAACCAAAAAAACCACCCCCTGAATCCGCCACTGCTAGCCGTATTTCATAACTTGACATATGTGGCCGTCATCAAAGTGTTTTGGGCCGTAAGACCAAATTTGTTAGTGGAAAATATGGAAACTCTGTCTTAGAGTGTTGAAAGAGTTGTAGATTCTTCAAATTTAAAGTTTTCCGAATGTGTTGTTTTACTTAGTCAGTGGCGGATTAAGGGGGAGGTTTGGGGGTTGAAACCCCCCGAAATATTAGGATCGATTTTAAAACTACATACAAATTAAAAGGCATTTTATAAGTATTAAAGAATTACTTTTTGAAACCCCCCTCGAAATATTTTTGGGAATCCGCCCCTGTACTTAGAAGCAACACCAATAGAATACATGTTGTACTATCTTTGGTAGAAACATTAAGGTTCATAATGTACCAATTCCGCTTGTTGAGACTTTTCGTAATGTTCAGGTTATTCACTGTGAAAAGGTGTCTGACGTCATCAGTTCAATCAATTCGCTCCAGTTTAACCAGCTTTTCTTCTTCCTAAATATTTTGTTCAATCGCCTTTACAGCCTTTTTAGGCTTAAATCCAAAATTTTTGTTTTGACAGTTTTGACTATTTGAGTCAGCAATAACAAAAACCAAAAAATCCACAAATCATTTTACACAGGAATTCAGCAGAACAATGCAAAAAACAAAAACAAAACAAAACAATAAAAACAAATAATCCAAAAAATTAAAAAAAAATGAAGCAAAATATTAAAGCAATTAATTCTTTACAAAAACAACAAAAGAACATCCAATTTCATCACCTTCGAGCGCTAAAGTCGACCAGCATCGATGGCGTTGAGGCTGAAGTGGGTTGTTGTGGGCCACCCTTCGTGCGCACAGTCGAAAACAGTTAGGTGTGCAACACCAACGCGCGCTCCTTGTTGTTATTGTTGTTGATGTATTTGTTGGTATTGCGTTTGGCTACGGTTGACTATGAACGCGTGCGCTGCATCATCAACGCCATCAACACCAGCATCGATGTCAGCGGGTTGCAGGCAGCAGGCAACCGCCACCTAGTCTGCACGTCTGTCCGTCTGACAGAAAATTGAAGCATCTGCGCGCCGCCGCAGCTGACATTTCAAGTGCTTTGCTATGAACTGAAAATCCCCAAACTCCGGGCCGCGTTCATACAAACATATTTTAGAACATGATTTCGATGAGCGGCTTAATGAGTTGGTAACACTTATACCCACTTATTTACAACAACGCGAGCCAGCAGCCGTCGTCGCGACGGCTGCGTGATGCTCTTACTCAGCATGTTTGGTTGCGGCGTTGAAGATGCGTGTCGAGTGCTGTAAACATGAGTGGAGCTTATTTGGTTTTGTTGTTGTACGCTTTAGCGGCTATAAACTACAAATTTATTATTTTTCAAAAACGTTTTCATTTGATTTGGTGTGCTTTATGACGCTTCGCTAATGATGTGGCCCACAATTGTGTGTAGCACACATACACACAAACTCATAGACAAACACAAACACACACACACACACACACAGTACAATTCACAACAATTGTAATTTCAATTGAAATGAAATTAATTTTTGATTAATTTTGAATTTCATAGCCCATGCAGCGCTTCCAGCAGTGCGCCGGTGTGCCGCTGGCTGCTTCGACTGCCAGCGGTGCGTCGTGCAGAGTGCAGAAGTGGAGTGAGGGTTGAACCGAGGTGATGCTTTCGATTGGTAGTGTAAATATATGGATTTTTGGCATGAGGTGAGGATAGCTTCGACGAATAACAATAACGATGCTGCCGCTGTGACTGCATGATTTTTGCTGCTGTCGTTGATGTTGTTGTTGTTGTTGTTGTGGTTGCTGCTGTCGGACTGGAGAAAGTCGTGACAACCTACGCTAATTAGGTGCAACGAATCTCGAACAAATAAAGCCCAACAACAAACCGACACTGAAATATGGCACAAGTCGAAATTAAATTAATTACTTTTGTGTTGGAGTTTTATAGCACAATTTATGCTATGATTTGTTTTTGTTTTTCGATTACCCACTTTTGAGGTTGCGTAAAGTTGTTGTTGTTTTGGTGCGTGCGTGCAATTGCCGAATGGGTGCAAGGGTGGGTCGTTGGCGTGTGCTGTGTGCTGTTCGTGTGTGGGTGGCAGTGATGATTTGCCTTTTTGCTGTGCAAGTAACTGTGCCGACTGACAGTCATTGTGACATGATTAATTAATTCGTATTGCTTAATGAATGACTGAAAAAGTGTACGTTTCATTGATGAAATCATACAAAGAGCAAATTTTTTAGTTACGCCAAACTTGAGTCTGAAGACAAAGATGGAAGGACGTATTTGTATCTTTGTTTAAGTACATAAGATCAAAGTAGAAACAAGAAAGAGCCCTCAAGCACAATGATGTAACATAAAACTGGTGACGCACACAGGATTTAAATTTTGTATAAAACTTTTGGACCCAAAACCATTTGAAACCATATTTGAAACCAACAATTTTTTTAGATTTTTAATTAATTATAATTTAATTAATTAAACGTTCTTAAAAAACTACATATAGGTCTGGACCTCCCCGTGGGTCAGCCAGCCTAACCTAACCTTAAATAATTTGTTTTCCTTTATTATCATCATCATCATCGTCCTTAAAACACTTTTGAATTCACTTTTCACAACTTTTTTACCTTTTAACTTTTGGTTCAAATTTCTGTAATAAACACAGCAGTGTCATAGATTTTAATTTAATGTCAACATAATTTGTTCACTATTTTTAATTTATTTGCAAGAATTGTGTTTCTTTTTACCGGAATAAATAAATAAAAAATAAATAAATAAATAATAAACAATAAATAACAAATAATAAATAATAAATAAAAAATAATAAATTATAAAAAATAAATAATAAATAATAAATAAATAAATAAATAAATGAATTAATTAATTAATAAAATCCTAAATAATAAAAATAAATAATAAAATAATAAATAATAAATAAATAAATAAATACATACATAAATAAATAAATAAATAAAAAATATATAAAAATAAATAAATAAATAAATAAATAAATAAATACATAAATGAATTAATTAATTGATAAATAAATAAATTAATTAATTAATCAATTAATTAATTAAATTAATTAACAATTAATTAATGAATGAAATAATTAATTAAATTAATTAACAATTATGAATGAATGAATTAATAAATTAAATTAATTAATTAAATTAATTAACAATTAATGAATTAATAAATAAACAAATAAGTAAATAAATAAATAATAATTTTCAAAAATACCCAGAAATATCTCTCAACATTATAAGGTCATTCCATAATTTAATCGTTTTTTTATTGCAGCCGATATCTATGGCGACCTACATAACCGTTAACACATACCGTTATGCCTCAAATGTGTCACAAGTAGTGCTGTGTTGTATTGACACTTGTTGGATTTGTCATCACTGCACCGAGGTAAGAAATGGTTTACGAGCTTTGGCCAAGCTACAGTCATGAAGTTAGGACGAGTTCAAAAAGTACAACAGCATTTGTTTAGAAAAAATTTAAAGTAATTTTATATGTAGTGGGATAACTCTTACAATAATCAAGTGAACTATTCCAATTCAGTTCAAAAGCTTTTGAAGTTAGTCTTATGAAGTGGGATTCATTGAAGTGAATGTGTGGTCTCAAATAGCATGAAGGCCATTTCAAAAATTTGCAGCAAGTAATGATAACAAAATTATGGTCTTAATGTTATGGTTACCTACTTTTAAACTGTTTGAAATGAGGTTCTAAACTATAAATGTTAAAAGTATCGACTAGATGACGCGGTTCCTGCCTGGGTTCCATTGTAATACCAAACCTTTTTTTCTAATACTCTCAGCTTGCCATCAGACCTTTACCTTTAAATCGATGAATTCGGAGACAATATGAAAGACAAACCATTTCATGGCCGACATAAGTTAAGTTTAGCTAAGTAAGTTAAACTTTTGTTTAAAACCATCACTAAGGCCGAGATTTTGTGTTACAAGGAGGAGCTTTAATTCAATTCATATCCAACGTCTGGAAGTCAGGTAGTGACTACATTTAATAGGTCGAATTTTACTTCATAGGGATGTCTCCCTTAGGTCCGGTTGGTGTTGGCTGAAGAAAAGTTTTGATATAACATTGAGTCAATTTCATGTCAGAGCAAGAAAAGAAGGTCAAACTCTGTAATTTGTTTCCCTTTTAAAACAAAAGTGAAAATTAAGTCCTATGGTAAATTTTGAATGAACTTTTGAAATTGTCCTAAGTGTATTTTTATGAAATGAATACAGGTTATTTGAATGAACAGTTCATTGATTTGCCTGCAGGGGTCTCACACTCACATTTGAGTATTTAGTATGTCTTACTTTTAGAATTCACCAGATTCTAATTTCTGCGACAGCAAATGATTTCTTCTAAAGACTTCGTGAAGACAACAAACGCTCTCAGCAACATATTTGAAATGAGCTTTAAAGCAGATCCATCATAAATTTAAATGTTTTCTATTACAATGACAGGCTAAAGCCCCTAAATCTAGGCAACATTTAAAGCATTAACGATTCAGCTCTGCGGCTGTCTTTTTTATCTTTGGATATTTTGTTTTTTGCTCCAATAAGTTTTTAAAATTCATTTGAATTTTTTTTCAATTATATTAAATTTTTTCTGTTACAATGACAAGTTAAAGCCCCTAAATCTAGGCAACATTTAAAGCATTAACGATTCAGCACTGCGGAAGTCTTTATGAACTTTGGATGTTTTGCTTTTTTTGAATTTGAATTTTTTTTTTTCTAGTCAAAAACACTTAACGTCATCGTGAATAATTGCACTTTAATTTCAGCGTTAATTTCAATTAGCATAGAACGCGCATAAAATCAATTTACATACAGACGCTGCCAGCATTTAGCGGATGCGTTGGCAGCACGGCTGACTCTGAGGCCGTTTAGTGGGTTAATGGGTTCTTTGCTGCAGTTGGCGACGAATGGCTGAATTTGTGTCAAAGCTGCGCTGACGGAACAGACGCAGGCGTAGGCAAACGCACTTGAAGGCTGCTTGATGGCTGACTGATTTTTGGTAGTTGATGAAAAATAATAATAAAAAAAATGAAATAATAATAACAAAAATTATGCAAAAGTGATTTCACACTTTGTATAATAGTCTGTCAGCGACGTGTGTGGCTTCACTCACACACACACACACACACTCATACAACTATTAAGCACATTCATGTGGGTGCATATTGTTGTTCGTGAATGTCTCCAAGGACACACCGGCTGAGTGGGCAGATATGTGATTAGAAATCTATGGGGAATTTCTATTCCACCGGACAGCAAACAACCGACAACAAATACCGCGAATGTTCACATTTTTATGACATTCCGAAAAGATGCGCATTGCACTGCGTAGTCGAGTGCGATATTCCGAGAAGTGTGATATTCGAAACAAATTTGCGCTCGTCACTGCGGCACCACGTCACCATTAACCCAAAAGCCACACAGCCACACAAAGCAGTCTCCAATTTTCGAGTGTCATCTGGAACGCAGACAACACAAAAGCCGAATGAAAATAAAATTGAAAAGCGCACAATGTCCTTTTATCAACGAAATAAAGCAGAACAAGGCATGCGGCTTTATGGCATCGGCTGGGCCGAGATGTAGCTGGCAGCGCGTTTTCGGGGGCCTAAACGCTAACGAAATCAATCACAAATGCACTTAAGCCGAAATCTCAACTGCAATCAAGCAGCCAAATTGTCCAACTGTGACGACTGTTGGCTGCGCGAAGGGACAATTCAAATTCAGGCAACAACACGGCGAGCTGATCTGTGCAAGCGTGACATTATTATTGAATTTATTCATAAACAACAAAACAAAAAAGCTGAAGAAATTGAAGGTAAAATGTAAAAACAACAGCGGCAGTCGACGGCAGACATCGGCAGAAAAAAAGATCGATGCATTTACGAAGGCATAAAAAATGTCATGCGACAGATTTGTAATTAATCATCTGGGCGCATGAACTGAAGTGCGGCGCGCTAAGCGACTTCTGAAACCTGTTGCGAGCGCGTCGGAGCGTTGGAAAGATCGCCTTATCGCACGATTTGATTTTAGCATTTACATAAAAATGATGTAAATGCACAGTGGACATCGGCCATAAATGCCACCACCGGCACAAGTCGATTGCCACCATCGGTGGCAAGTGAGTTGCAGCTAATTGTCGAGAATCGTGTGCGATGCGATGTCATTTTTCTTGAACTCCACTGTTCGACATGTCTCGAGAGAGAGAATGAATGGCAGCAGAGGCTTTTACAGGAAATGCAGAGCTAGCACATTGATTTTTGAATGGATATTGAAAATGATTGAGGGAGGGTTTGATGGAAGAATTTGAATGAGTGGGTTACTAGTTGATTGTTGATTAAGGAAATTTTTTTATATTGATACTGCAAGGAGTATATATGTCTTTTCCAGGTAGTAATTTGTTTGAATTAATAAAGAAAGTATAGAAAATTTTTTATTTATTATTGGCTATTTATTTGCCCGAATCAGACAGTTTATTGGAACTGGGTAGTAATAAACGAGAGTAGTCTTTATAAAAAATGTTAACAATTGGATTATACAAAATTTGGGCAGTTTCTATGAATCTCCGAAAAGTAGACGCCGTATCCTAGGCTCAAATTTTGTATATTAAAAAGTGGAAGAAAGTTAAAGTTGAAGTACTGCGGCATCTGGCATCTGACTGTAACTGACTCTTTCAATGAAAAACATTATAGTATGTATTTGGTTATTCTGCCTGTCTCTTAGAATCATATTGCACTATCAAAGCACTTCAAAGGATATAAGCAATCAATGATATTTTAGTCCAAGGTCTTGGAACTTTTGACTGAAATCTTGATAAGCCTTCTTGATAGATAGTGTTTTAAGTAGAGTCTACTTAGTAGTGTTGCCATATCAGGAGATTTCCTCCTAGATTTAGGAGATTCTTTGCCTTTTAGGAGAGTTTTTAGGAGGAAGAATTGTTTAGGAGATTTCTATTTTATGTTAGGGGATTTTTCTGATCCTTAGTGGATTTTTGGAAGATTTTTGGATAACGAACTATGATGTATTGGAAACACTGTCAAAAAATATATTTTGGCAACTATTTTAATAGTCAAAGTCCCCTATTGTGTTAAAAATGTTTAAGCTTACAAAATGTAAGCTCGTTCTATCTCGCTCTCACTTATTGCTGTCACAATAGTCAAAGTCCCCTATTATGTTAAAAATGTTTAAGCTTACAAAATGTAAGCTCGTTCTATCTCGCTCTCACTTATTGCTGTCACAATGAAATGCCGCCAAAAACGGCACTTTTTTTAAATTAATTTGTTATATGTTTGGTTTTTGTTAAGTTTTTTTTGTTAACCCTTTCGCTACAGGTTTTTACTGGGGAAAGTAAAAATGTTAAATTTTACGTTTTAGACTTCTATTTGGTTATATTAGCAACATTCCATAAAAAATTTTTAATTTTTATACTCGGACCCTGTATTTAAGAGTGTTTTTCTATGAGAGCAACCACATCGTTGTGGCTGTAATAATTACTTAAACATAAAATTTTTTACGCATAACGAAAATTTGAATATTTCTTCATTTACTTCAGCCAAAATTAAAAAAAAAGTATCTAAATTGAAAGAAAACGTCAAATTAAAAAGTTCTCTAATTTTTTCTGCTTCTTCTTCCTTTACTATGTCAAGATATACCATTAAAAAAACGTGTATACTTCTCTTCTTTAAACTTAAATATTCAGTTTATTAATTTCGTATTTTTCCTAAAACTTCAAACTATTCTAAAGACCAACAAAAAATGTAGTCTTGGAACCATAGAGGATGCAGACGTCTACAAAGTAGCATGTTGCCATATGGCAACAAAATAGCGAGATGGTTAAGCTAAAAGTGGATAAAAAAGGCCACAATAAAAATAAATTATATGTATGTATATATTTTTATTTTTTATGAGAAGTTTATGGTAATTCCTTTAAAATGACGCCAATTAAAAAATAAATTTAGGAGATTTTTTAACTTTTGGGAGGAAATTTCAGTATTTTTTTAGGATTTAGGAAAAAGTAATTTCAGGTATCTGGCAACACAGGATTTCATTTTAGGGGGTTCGTACTACTGTTGAGCTCAAACCCCCTGTGTGCCACTGATCCCCACCTACCAAGGAGTCCCACCATCTTCCTGCGATGGAAAAGATCTCAAAGTCTGAAACAAAAGTTGAATACAAAAATTTGCTGAAATCTCCAAACTTCCAATGTTACAGAAATCCATTTAGCATCGTTAAGATCAAAACAAAGTTTTTGCAAATCAGGCCGGTCAGCATAACATAACCTAACTTTCCTTGTCCAAAATCAAATGCATTAGGCTTCGTAAAATCCAATTGTACTTGATGGATCTGAACAGAACAACTGATCTTCTGTACTGATCTGAAGTGGACTATTTGAAATACAAGTAATTTAAAACATTTTTGCTACTGAATTCTTCCAATAGCCAACACCACCGATTTGCCGATTGATAGCTTTTTCTGGATCTTGTTTCTCTACACCAAATAGTGAAAAGCATTGAGTTCAGAGTCTTTCATTAGATTTGTTTTCTAGGTCATGAAGTGCTTAGATGTTACAGGTTATTTCAATTTTCTATTCCATTTTTGTGTTCGCCCAGAATCAACAGAATTATTGTGCATTAATAGGAACATATTTTCAGTCATAGGGGGAAATATACTTAAGACATCAAATTGTCATACGTACCAAGCACACAACGCTTAATTTTAGGGGGTTCTGCACACTTACGTTGACCTCATTTATAACCTTTTCTGTCACTTAAAATGTTTTAAACCAAAAAAAAATTGTAAGTTTAAATTCCCAAAACCCCATTGATCCCATTAGCACCGTAACCCCAAATATGAATTCTAAGGTTCCTTTATTATGAAATGTTTAATTTGAACTGAAATAGCCTCGCTTGGAACCGCAACAGTGTTCGGATGTTAACTCACAGTAAACAATTAAAATTGTCTACTTTTCAATCTCTAAGTTGTCATTTTACCTCCTCAATTGTTTTAATTGAATTTGAAAAATATGGAAAATTGCACATTGTCTGCAGCGAGAATGACAAACGTCTTTTGTCTTGAACCGATGGCCGTCCAAAGTTTTTAGCCGCATGCCGAAATTAATTAAACGCTTCGCTGCCTTTAAGCAACCAGCGACACCTCATCCATTTTCATTGTCGCTGTTCGGTTATTTGTAATTTTTAGCTAAAGGCATGAAGTGAAAAGCGGTGAGGGGGCGCGAAGGGGTGGCACAAAGGACAGATTGGCATTGTAGTTTATGAATTGTGCAAAGCAATTTCATTGGCATTTTCTGTGTAATTTGTAATTATTTACAGAAATGTCAAATGCAAATTGCATTTCTGCTGTTACAACAACAACAAAAAAATAATAATAACAACAAGGAGTTTGCTGTCGTTGCAAACTATGAATGACAGAGCAACGGTGCAAAAAATAACCAAACAAAAAACAACAACAGCAAAATTAACCACAAAGAAAAAGCCACGAGAAGACAAAGAAGTCAACAAATATGTAGACAGACAGACGCAAGGACGGACGTATGGAAGTACATAAGCAAATAAAGCGAATAGTGTGCAGCGTGCGACGTACATACATACGCACGTAAGTCAGGTAGCACTAAACACACACACACACACATACAACTTTGCTGCTTTTTGTTTGCCATGTGTCGTCGATGGAGTGAACGTGAGTACGAGTGCGAGTAGTTTTGCAGCAAAGTGTCTTCTAACTGTTTTCGCTCTTTTCATTTTATTTGCCATACAATTCGCTTACAAAGTTTCATTCGTTTAGCATATAAATTGCATAAATACATACACAAACATACAAACACAAATACTTGCACGCTAAATTTACATAAATGCTTTTACATATTTACAAACACACACACATACATACACATCCATACACATAAAATACATGTAGATATATATAAATGTACGAGTATGTATATGTCAAGTCAACCATTCAGTCATCTGCCCATTCATTTCGTCCAATAGACACAAATAAAATCAACAACAACAAAATCATACGACAGAAAAAAAATATTAATGCATAAAAAAACCATATTGCTGGAGTTTTCACCTGCAGCCGCGTATCGCATTTTCTCGCTTCCCACTTTCGCCTTTTGCTTTCATTCAGCTTGCATTGTGCGTTGTTTTTGTTTTGCGGCCCCCAGCACCAACAAACAACACCACCACGAATGTACGCGAATCGCGCCACCTCGGCCCCATCACTGGCTCACTCGCTGCTGCTGCTCTGCTGCGCCGGTTGCTGTTGTTGTGCTTTAATTCCATTTCATTTCAATTCATTTCACTTTATCGCAGCTCTGCCTGGTCGCTCTTTCTCTTTCTCGCCCATTCGGCACTGCCAGCCATTCGGCCGCCCGTCCGTTTGTCCGTCCAGCCCTACTCCACCCGGCCACACGTTGTCGCACATTAGCCGTCGCTTAGCGGCCGCCGCCGTGCATGCGAGCGCCGCGCCGCGTCGCTCCGATTGGCTGAGCGCGCTCGTGTGGCCACTCCTCTATTGACTTCTCCCCGGACTGTGTGGCTGTGTGGTTGCTGTGCGCTTCCATTTTCTTTCTTGCACTGCGTTCTCGTTGTGTGTTGCTTGTGTGTTTATGTTGTTGTTGTTGTTGTTGGTTTTAGCACGTTTCGTGCTATGAACTGTTGGCTTTAATGGGTTTTTGGTTTCAATTTCCCTCTATTGCATGACTTTGCATTGTTTTTCCTTAGCGTGAATTCATTTTCATTTCCTCACTTTGTGCAAAGTTATTGATTTTTCACTCTCTGGAAATCTAAAAATGTTGCTAGAAAATGAAACAATTATGCAAAACTATCTGAATATTTTGAGTTTCTTGAACTGAAAGCTTTGTTTTAAATTTACAAAACATAACACTTGCATTATTTTTCTAGTAACACTGTCCGTAAAAAATTCAAACCATTTTTAACACACAAAGAAATCGATATACCCAGCCAGTGAGACTACATTTTGAGTTTTTCTTTTTAACACCACGATTTTGAAATCTGAATCGATAATGGACGTTCAAAAAAAAAAAAAATTACTAAAATACAGTCATTCTGGAATTGCAAAAAGTTCATCAAAGGGAAGAAGAAAATTAATTGAATGAATAAAAAAATATTGTTGCTGGAGTTTATCAGAGCGAAAGCCAAAAATTAGTTTCAAACTTTACGCTTCAATATTATTGAATACAGCAATCAATGTGCTGTTAAAAATAGTCAATGTAGAATTGCAATAATGGATTTAAGGGGAGGAAGAAAATTAATTGAATGAAAAAAAATGTTTGTTGGAAATATCAGAGCGAAAATATTGCCAAAAATTCGTTTGAATCTTTATCCTTCAATATTATGGAGCACAGCAATCATTGTGCCGTTAAAATATAGTCAATGTAGAATTGCAATAATGGCCTTGAGGGGAAGAAGATAATACTTAAATGGAATAAAAAAAAAATTATTGGAAATATCAGAGCGAAAGCCAAAAATTCGTTTCAAACTTTAAGCGTCAATATCATTGAACACAGCAATCATTGTGCCCTTAAAAAATATACCTATGATGAAATCCGAACCATAAGTTGTGACAACATTTAACCGAATTTTTTTAACCGTAAAACTGGCCGCCAAAAATTCTCTCCTCACTTGGTCACACCAAGAGAGGATAGGACGTCTTCAGTGGCGGATTCAGGGGGTTTTGGGGGTTGAATCCCTCCCTCCGAAATATTATGATCGACTTTTAAGTACATACAAATTAAAAGGCATTTTATAAATATTAAGGAATTACTTTTTTAAAGCCCCCCCGAAATATTTTTCTGAATCCGCGCCTGGGCGTCTTCAACTTGGTCCTTCCACCCGAGACACGGTCTCCTTCTTCATCGTTAATATCCAACTATCGCGTTGGATACTTTTTTCGCCAGAACTTCATTGTCCATATGGAAAACATGGCCAAGCCAGCGCAGCCGCTGGATGTTAATTCACAGCTCATACAGCTGGTTGCTGGTTCCCATTCCATAGTCGTCCCCAATATGAACAGGGCGAAAGTACCTTCCTCTGAGAGTGGTGTCTGTTACTCAATTGCCTACCGATACAGACCGTTGCATCACCTACTGGCAAGAGTAATCCTTTACTTCATTTCCAGGTTGACATCCAGGCTGCCAAGGAAGACCAGAATTCCTACCAACCTGATATCTTTAACATTATTTGTCCAGGGTAAAAATTACTTCAATACTTCACTTCAAAGGAAAATGCATTTATTTAGTTTTAATTTAATAAATTTTGTTCATGTTTTGCTTTAATGGGAATGACTATGTGATTCCAGGGAAAATCAGATCATAAGTCGTGAGATCGGTATTAAAAAAATCACCCTTTTGATTTGCATTTTTCAGTCAGTCTTTTCTTTGAATCGGTTGTGTGTTTTTAGTATTCGGCGACAACAGCCAACAGCCAACTTAATTAAAAAAATTATACTAAGAAAATAAATCTAAATTGAATAAATTTTTTGTTGTTTTTTCGAGCATTTCTAACCATCAGTGGTCCAGCGGTTTATTAACAGATGCTTCAGTGACAGCACAGAATTTCCATCTCGACTTGAGTACATTTGCCTGTTTTGGTATATTTACATCTTTGCTCGATTGTTACGTGGGGTAATCTCAGTCCCAGCAAATTAAAAAAAAAATAAATAAATAAAAAAACGTTGAATACAAAGATTAAGGACATAAGCACAGACGAAGGCATTGGAAAGATCAAGCGAATGCTATATGTTATTAAATAAGTAGTATGAAATTAGTAGCATGCAAAAGACATTAACTAAAGATAAATAAGAGTATCTAAAATTTATTTTTAGACAAAATATGTCGTAACTTAAAAACTTAGCTTAAAAATGTATGAGATCAGATTGTTTTCTATGTCCTATCTTCAAGCAAATGTATACGCAATCTAACAAGAACAATAATAATCAAAATATTCAAAAGAAAGCTTAATTACTTTGAGTCCAGAAATTGTATACTCCAGGGGTGGATTCAGAAAAATATTTTGGGGGCAGGGGTTTCAAAAAGTAATTCTTTAATATTTTTGAAAACCCGTTCAAAAAACAAAAAATCCTTTTAATTTGTATGTAGTTTTAAAGTCGACCCTAATATTTCGGGGAGGGTTCAACCCCCAAACCCCCGCCCCCTGAATCCGCTACTGGTATACTCCAACAAAGCGTGAATGAGAAGGTTAAGCTTTGGTCTAAAGCACAAATTCTTTACAGATGTGACATGTCGCTAATGTGAAGTCTCGACAGTAGGCAACAATTTCAGTTCTTGCATATAAATTTTGACAATCATAAAGGCTTTTTGGTAAACATAATAAAAATAAGTAATTACCAAATTAATTACCAATATACCATATAATTTATATATGTATCATAGTTTTTATTTATTAAATTGGTTGATTACAGCTTCAGTTTCTTTAGTTTTTTTTTCGTTTTTAACAGAGAGAGAGTTTTGAGATCTGCGCTGTACCGTGTCTGTCTTTCGAATGTCCTTCATTCCGAGTCAGTTGTCTGTTTTTCCTTTCACAGTCCCGTTATCCCAACCTAGGCGTGTTGTCCAGTCCGTGTCCGCGGCAGGGTTGCATTTGCATTCGTTTTCGCATTTCGTTTATCGTTTAGTCCGGGTTACCCGTTCGTCCGTTTTCCTTCCTACATTTATATGCATTGAATGGCTGATTGGAAAACTATCTAATATGGATGTATATATGTATTTATGGGCAATTTGATGTATACATAAACTTATGAAAAGTGCATAAAAAATTGGAAAGAAACTTTATTTCATAACTATGAGAAAAAACAAAAATATCGATGATAATTATTTATTAAAAAAAATAATAAAACACAAAATATAATATAACAAAAAAATTCGAACATTTTTATAAAAATATAATAACAATAAAAATACAAAATAATAATGCAAGTACAGAAATTCGATAGTAAAAAACATAATAACACATATACAAAATTTGTAAGAAAGAAATAATAAAAAATGTATTTATAAAATAAATGACATAAAAATGATAATAAATAAAATTATTAATAAAATACAAGCTGTAATAAAATTATTTGCAATTATAAGTTTTGGATTTATGTATTCATGTGGAATTTGATGTATACATAAACTTAAAAGTGCACCAAAAACTGGATAGAAACTTTATTTCATAACTAAGCGATAGTAAAAACCAAAAGTGTCGATGATTATTATTTATTAAAAAAAACACAAAAACACAAAATATGATATAACAAAAAAATGTGAAAATTATTATAAAAAAATAATAATAATAAAAAATACAAAATAATAGTTCAGAAAATCAATAATAAAAACATAATAACACATATACAAAATTAGTAAGAAAGAAATAATAAAAAATTAATTACAAAATTACATATGTAAATAAAAAAATTATACTAAATGAAATTAGTAATAAAATACAAGCTGTAATAAAATTATTTGCAATTATAAGTTTTGGATTTATGTATTTATGTGGAATTTGATGTATACATAAACTTTAAAGTGCACCAAAAACTGGCAAGAAACTTTATTTCATAACTAAGCGATAGAAAAAACAAAAATATCGATGATTATTATTTATTAAAAAAAAACAAAAAACACAAAATATGATATAACAAAAATATTTGAAAATTATTATAAAAAAATAATAACAAGTCCAGAAAGTCAATAATAAAAAACATAAAAACACAAATACAAAATTAGTAAGAAAGAAATAATAAAAAAATTAATTAACATAACAACACAAATACAAAATTAGTAAGAAAGAAATAATAAAAAAATTAATTACGAAATTACATAAATAAAAAAATTAACTAAATGAAATTAGTAATAAAATACAAGCTGTAATAAAATTATTTGTTATTATAATTTTTTATAATTATTTTTTATACACATTTAATTCATTATACAAAAAAATAGTAATAACAATCAAAAATACAAAATAATAATACCAGTCCAGAAAATCGTAAAATAAAAACATAATAAGACAAATAGAAAATTAGTAAGAAAGAAATAATAATAAAAAATAAAATAAAAATAAAATCAAAAATAAAATAATAAAGAAATATAATAAAAAAAATTACATAAATAAAAAAATTATTACAAAAATAGTAATAACAATAAAAAATACAAAATAATAATACCAGTACAGAAAATCGATAACAAAAACATAATAACACAAATAAAAATTAGTAAGAAAGAAATAATAATAATACAAAATAAAATAAAAATAAAAAATAATAATAAAAAATAAATCTAATAAAAAAAATTACATAAATAAAAAAATTATAATAATTTAATTTTAATTTTAAAAAAATTATACTAAATGAAATAAGTAATAAAATACAAGCTGTAATAAAATTATTTGTAATTATAGTTTTTTATAATTATTTTTTATACACATAAATAAATAAATAAAATACAATAATAAGATAAAACATTTATTATAAAAATATCATAAAAATATAATAAAAACACAAAAAAGTAATAAAAATTAATATAAAAAAGTTTAATTTAAAACGCGAGAACATCATTTCTGCTACCTAACGGCACATCGGCGCACAACCATTTCAGCCAGAATCATCAGCCACTAGTAACAACCAGCCACAATTCCACCAGCCTTTTGTTGCCAACAAAACGTGCGCTCACAGCCCAACTTATTCAAGCCTTATTCAACACGTATTAGAGCCAAAGTGCGGTCAGCTCTTATACGCCGCTCACGACGACAGACTCGCTCGCAGCGGTCACCCGTTCGCGAGCATCGACAAGCGAAGCACACCTGGTCCGGGCGGCTCGACTGGTGGTGGCCGGACCGGTGGGCCGCACATTCGCGATCGATCGGCGGAAAACTCTGCTACGCACCAAACTTTTCATTTTCATTGCGCTCTCTTTGGCTTTGGCTGCGGTGTGGTGAAGTTTTTGGAGCTGCAGCGCGGCCGCACGTTTACATTCTCCCGCGCACATCACCTGCATAAAAAATGAAAAGGCAATGAAAGACAACAAGCACACACATACACACACACTCACATATACACTGAGACCGACTGGATAGGAAGAGGCAGGCAAGCAGGCAGCCAGATACAGATACCGCAGCAACAACAACAACAACAGCAACAAGCACACCGACAACCACTGACTGCGGTGCGGCCAGGTTCGTCTGCGCCAAACCACTGCTACCCAATCAGTCTGAACTCGGTTACCGGACAGCGAAGCAACACACACGGCGCTGCTCAGAGACGTCAGTTCGTCAGTTGGGTTGGTTGGTTCTTTACGAACGTTTCCTGTTTGGTCTTTTCGCTGACACCACAACCACCACCACCGGTACCGTTACCGTCACCGACACCGTCAGCGGCACCATCGGCAGCAGCAACACGCCAGCGTTGCCACCAGCACTGCTCTGGGCCTTCATACGTACGTGTCCGTCCGCAAACGACGAGTGCGCGCGGTGTGCGTTGGCCTTTTTTGGGGGTTCCGCACGCGCTTCTCCCGCAGCGATTTCACGCGCAACTCGCAGTCAAAGTCGCAGTCGGTACGTGCGTTCGATCGTTCGTTCGTTAAGACGTTGTGGCGCGCGGCAGCGGACTGTTTCGACAACTCGGAAAATTTGAATTTCGCCCAATTTGCGCCACTAAATGCAAGTAAATAGAAAGGAAGAAGAAGAACAAGCAGCAGCAGCAGACGATTCACTTTTGCGTCAGCGCAGCGGCGAGCGGCAGCAAAGAAGCGAATCGAGATTCGATTTGCCGTCGCTAGAGAGAAAAAGCGGCGCGAAAAGCAATACGAAGCGAAATTTGTTAAATGACAAAAGGCAAAAAATTAATTGCAGAAAAATGTTCAGTGATGAATGAAAACAGTTTTCGAAATTCGTTTTAAACTGGACACAATGGAAAATGGAAATGTCAGTTGAAGTGCATACAAACAAAATTTAACCAATAAAAAAAAAATAATAATACATACATATATAAATATTTATATGGAAATCACCACAAGTGCCTTTAAACCAGTTTTACGCCTTTGCAGTGCATTCAAATATGCAGCAAGCAGTGCCTTCAAGCCTCAGTGACCTCCGCGCGCGTCCCTTGAATTTCTTGCAATTTTCCAATGAAGCGAAAAAAATCACTTCCTACGTTTAGCCATGAAATGTTGAATTTTTTATAAGAATTTTTTTAGTGTCAAGTGCCTAAAATTCGGTGCCATCCTAACGCGCGAAAAGTCAATCGACCGCAACTTCAGTGCTTTTCCACCGACCCGCACACAGGTGAACCGTAAAAAAATAAATCGTATGAAAATTGTGAAAAATACATAAAGCAAGTGTGGCGCTTTGGTGATCATAAATGCATACGGATATCATAATTGGCGATCAATTTGTGCCATCAGCAAATTATTGGGTAATGCAGGTGAGTTGAGTCGAGTATGGCAGCATAATAATTCACATATTTGGTTGTAAAGTGTAAATTAAGAAAAGTGTAAAGCTGAAGTAAAGTGAAAAGTTGAAATCAACTCAATTTAGCTGTGAAATTTAATATTTTTGCACACAACTGTGAGACTCCAAGTGTATGAAAACTGCATTAAATGCAGCAATTGAAAACAATTTCGTTCTGTGATGAAAATGTGAGAGGCAATTTTTATTATATTTTTCGGAAACTTAATAAAAATATGCAATAATTTGCCTTTGAGTTTTTAATGTTTTGTGGCTTGAATTATTGGGTAAAAGTTGTTGTTGCTCTAAGCAGTTTCAATACTTTTTGCACTGTGTGGCATATAAAAATATTTGTATACCTAATGAAATGATGAGATGTTGGCAATTCTCTACTAATGAAACAAACCAACTTCTTACTTCTTAACTTTTAAAGTTTTGCTTTAGTTTCAAAAAGAAAGTTGAGTGAGTTTAGGTGTTAAAAAGATGCGAAAGAAACAAAAAGATGTGAATACTTGCTGTGAAGTAATCCATGTTAACTGAAATTTTCTGTGAAACAATTTTACGATAGAGATATCGATGTAGATAGCGAATTCCTTGACATGATAACATTTTGAAGGGAATAGTTATAGAATAGAAATTTCCAAGTAATAGGAAGTGTACAAAAAATTTAATCTATGAGGGAAAACCAAAAATATATTTACGAGTTGCATAAACCTTACTAAATCTTTGTAAAAGATATTTGAACGAAATATCTTATTTTAATGAGAATCGCATTAGAAAACATTACTGGATTTTTTTGCTAAGAAATTCTTTATTTTTATGATATTTAAAAAGGACTAGTTTTTTTTAATTAAAAATAAAAATATAAACATATAAAATATAAAACTTAAAAATATAGAAAATTAGATACTAATCTTTTCTATTATGTTCCTTGTTGTTAAGTATTATTGTGAGCTAAAAACAAGCCCAAAATAACCCTTCAAAGCGGCTTATAAAGGGTTAAGATTTGCTCAGGAATAGCATTCTTGAAATTATTAGATTACTTTAGGACTTTCTTGGTGTAATATACCAACAAATTGATGACATATAATGAATTTATTTCTAGAGGACAATTAGACTGTTGTTCACTATTGAACGTTTTAGACCAGTGATGATCATTCTGATCATTCGCTCTTTGCATGCAGCAGAATGGTATCCCTTTTATAGACAAATATGTTTCGGCAGAATGGCTTTAATGGAGAATGAGGTACTGGAACTCCAGTTGTCAGATATTCTTTGCTTTACAGAAGCAACGAACCGGCTAAAAGAGATCTAGGAAAGAGTCTCTGGGAAACATGACGTCCGGGGTTGCGTATTGAAGGCCGCAGAATCACCCAACGGAGGGGCTGGCTCGACCTTTTTTACTACTTCAAGTAGTTGCAAGTCCGGGCAATTGCTAGTCAAAGGGGGACCTAATTTTTAACGTGGCTGTGTTCATGGACACTACCAACACTTTTTAATAATAATAAAATTGATAATGAAATAATGGAATAATCATAATAATAATAATAATAATGGATACAATTTCCTCTACAAACTTATTTGGCTCATAATATTAGTGTAGATCCAGGCATATAAAAGATGGGTTCCTCAGGAAGAATGGCCTTCAGTGGATTAATGAAATTCAATAAAATTTTAGTGGATATTTATGAGCATATAAATTTGTTTGTATATAACTTTGTTATAAAACTTCGTTAATTAAATTTTATATTAAATAAACAGAATATACGTATAAGAGTTGCTTTCTGTTAGATTTTTTTAATTTTTAATTTTTTTAATTTTTTAATTTTTTTATTTTTTTTATTATTTTTACCAAAGCATGAAAAACATTGAATTAATTACAGTTTTTTAGATGTAAACGTAAACTTGTTAGGGTTCTCTATAAGAAATCAACTATTGTAGTAGTTGAAGAAGGACATTTGGGTTTATGGTAAAATTTTAATAAGGGAAATCGTTTTTTTTACTTCTACAATAAAGACACATGTATGAAAGATAAATGGAGGAAATTTTTACAACATTATTCTGGGACATATGAAGAACCATTTAAAAATATTTGTGGAGTCTTCGAAATGGAAACAATTTAAAAATATTTGAAAATTGTTTAATTTCAAAAGCAATTTACTAACTAACTAATAATTTCGTTTGAGGGTTCCAAGTGGTATTTTAAGCTGATTTTTTGCATATGTTATACACGGAAGTTATTTTTTTATTTTATTTTATTTTATTTTGTTTTATTTTATTTTATTTGATTTGATTTGATCTTATTTGACTTGATTTGATTTTATTTTTTTATTTTATTTTATTTATTTTATTTTATTTTATTTTATTTTATTTTATTTTATTTTATATTATTTTAAAGTTATTGTTACGTTTACTTATTTCGTCAAAGTTAAAATAAACGCTCAGTTACGTTTTTGTCTATGGTTTTGTTTATAATGAACCATCAAAAGGCTTAAAAGGTCAAAAAGCTCAGAGAATTGTGTTCTTAGAAGTGAGTTTTTATTATTTTGAGTACAGTGTGAGTTTAGTCATATTTAGATCACTTTCGAGATATTTTCATAAATTTTAAACCAAGTTTGAACCAATATATGAAACTCTAAAATACTAAAACTTTACTTGCTCTAACTTCAAGAGTTTACAAAGCCACTTAACCGATAGCGCAGTGACTCTATGTCTCTCTTCAAGATTAGAGATTAAGAGATTGGATTATCTCTAATTAATTAATGTGTCTCTTAGTGGGTTTTCATATTTTTTTCGTATTTATATTTTAACTCTCTCACCAACCAGGACCTTAATTTAAACTGCATAATGTTTGAGTGGGATAGTCTTCAACCTTAAAATCGTCCAGAAAACCGTTATTACTGCAACTAAAAGTACCGTTGTAAAATTAAAAAAAATTATATATTAGTAATATTGTACTTTTGGAGTGATTTTAAATTGTGCAATATTTAAGTGCACTGAGGAACTATTAGAGAGTTTAACTCTTAAAATTGATTGAAATTTTTAAATAGAATAAAAATGCCAATTCAATACTAAAATAATTTGATTTATCTGCCATCTGTCTAAAAATGTTCTTGGATAAATTTTTGCATGGCTTTCTAACAGTAAATTAATTATTAATTACTTAATTAATTATTATTATTTATTATTATTATTTCTAACAGTAAAATATTATCTAAGAACTCAAACTGTTTGCCGACTTCAATCAACGATTTAATGTTTTAGTACAGACCAGAGAATTTAATAAAAAAAAAAATGTATATATTTCTTTTTAATAACTTTTATTACTCTCACTCTCCCATTCAACGCTCTCACTCTCCCTCCTCTCCACCAAGCAATGCCAATTACCAATCGTACGCATTGCGGTCTTTTTGTGTGTACAGATTTCTATCATTAAATTAAAGTCATAAAATGTTGATTATTTTTGTTTTATTATTATTGTTGTACAACAACAACTGCGGTTATGTTTAATCGCTAATACGTTGCTTTAATGGCTCTCAGTGCCGGCCACCCTGACTAAGTCAAGCAGGCGAGAGGACGAGAGGCGCGCGAGAGTCCCCTAAAAAAACTGAATCAATTCAATTTTAAATGAGAATTTGATAAAATATACAAACAACAAATGAGCAAAATAAACGTGAAAAACGCTTCTACTCTGTGCGAAACAGTTTTTTGCCGACAAGGGAAACTTTTTTTCGCCTCATTTCACACACATTAAAGCGCGACGGCTGTTTAGTGCGGCGGCGTTCTGTAGAACGTTTTATGAGTTTGTCTTGTAATAAAAGTGAATTTCGATTTTGATTTGAGCCGATTTGACTAATGGACGCCAGCATTGCCAACTCAACTGTTGTTGTGCTTTATTTATATAAAAAAAATTAACAAAAAATGTTAACCCATTAAGCCCTGAGCGTTGCGTTTGCGCAATGTTTGGGAATTTCGCTATATTAAGTAATTCATAAAGACAAAAGACTTGAAAATAGGTAGAATTGGATTAGAATTGATCGTTTTAGATTCTGCCATACTCAAATTTCAAAATTATTTAAATATTCATAGGTTTTTTTCGATCCAAAGTCAAAGGTTTTTTTTTGGGGAATTTTTGAAATTCAATCAAAAATACTTATTCTTCAAACCTATCAAAATCCCTTAGAGGACTGCATTTTGCAATGCTAAACTATTTAAAAATAAGTTTTGAACATTTTTTTTTTTTATTTTTTAAACAAAAAAATATGCTATACGTTTTGTGTTGCGCGAATGAAACGTTGGGCCTAAACACTGCCAATTTTCATACAACGCAACGCGTGAAAATGTGAAAATCCAAGCAGCTGATATTTTATTGGCACATTTTATTTTCCGCAAATGTTTGATTTTGTTTATTTGTGTAATGTTTGCGAAAAACATGACAAAAAAAAAAACATGATATGAATGTTTTGCTTGATTTTTTTTCTTGATTAGGTCAATTAATAAGATTGTGTAAAATTTTATGGAAATCGCACAAGCCTTTCTGGGGTCAGGTTTTAATGGGTTAAACAAGTTGAATTTGTTTGCTTACAGAAATGTTTACTCACAAAGGCAAAAATCCATTCAACATTGTAGTTGGCCAATTAGGCTTAGGGCGCTTATTAACAGCTTGAGCTCAATGTTTACACAACTATGTAACACAATATATGTTATTGTTGTTTTTGTTAAAATTTTACAATCCGCACGAACGTCGGCAATATTGAAATCGATTTGTAAATGTTGTTATCACTTGCAGATCCATATCGCAGCTGTCCGTCCGTTCAACTGGTCACAGCCGCAGCTGCCCACAAGCATTGCCACACATAAACGTGCATACACACACACACACACATACATACATAGAGTGCGGTCTTCCTTTTTGAAATTGTGGCCAGCAACAAAAGGGTTTCACTGTCACACACACACACACACACACACAAACACACACAGACACAGCTCGCAGTGACTGCGTTCCGTCTGCATTGCTCTGAGCTCGACTTAGTCATAAAAGGCAACTTGTTTATTTACATGTGTTGCGTTTGCTTGCCAAGTTTTGTGTAAATGTTTGTCCGGCTGTCCGGCGCGGCATTCCGGGCGCTCTGTCCTGCGGCCGCATTGTCGGCCAGAAGTTGGCCTCGCTGACGTTGCCTCTACTAGTGCTAGTTGTCTGAATTTGTACATTGTTGTTGCTGTTGTCGTTTTGTCACACTTGTCATATTATGCTTACTTAAATGCGGTCCGTCACTACATCCTTTCATTGTTTTTTTTTCCTTTTGCTTTTTGGCGTATTTTGCGCTTGCAGTATGTCTCCCCTTTTTCTTCTTCTACTCAAATTAAACGCAAAAATTTCTTGTATATTTTTTTTGTTGGCTTACAGAAAAAGGTGTAAATTTAAAAGTGTTAATATATCATTTACTTATCGCGCTTGTTAAGCATTATTTTCCAGCGACAAAAGGCACTTAATTATGGGCCAAGGGGGATATCGGTTTATGCGTCGCACACGCGTACCGATGACTTAACGCCGGCACATGGTTTCGGGTAAACTTGCAAATTTAAGCAAGGCCTATCAGATGCTTTGGGACTTCTGGAAGGAAAAACCATTTTAATGAAAAATTAATAATGTGCTTCGTTTTGATGATATTTTGTGAATTCTGGGTACAATTTTAGGGGGTTTTCTTAATGTGTGGAAACTTTTTGAATTTAAAATTAATTTTTTTGGAGCACAGGTCGCAAATACTCGTATTAATATTATCCATAGAAATATTGTTTTCAAAATGGTTTCAATATTTTAAAAATATTTATTTAAAAGTTTTCCTATTAAAAATTTTTTTAATAGGAAAATTATTTTTATACATTTTAAATTGCTTGCCTATTGCTTAAATTGCTAAAAATATTAATTTGATCATTAAAAATATAAAATATCATATGAAAATAAAAATATAAAGTAATAAATTGCTTGCTTATTGGTTAAATTGCTAAAAATATTAATTTGATCATAAAAAATATATATAACTATAAATAAATATGTTTGCTTGCTTATTGCATAAATTGCTAAAATATTAATTTGATCATTAAAAATATAAAAAATTAAAATAAAAATATAAAGTAATAAATTGCTTGCTTATTGGTTAAATTGCTAAAAATATTAATTTGATCATTTAAAATAAATAAAACTATAAATAAATAAATATGCTTATATATTTTTCAACCAAAAATATATAAGTTTTAAATTGTTTTTTAATGTAAAAGCCATTAAAAAATTTAAATTTGAAATTCGATTTAAATTTGTTATTTGCACATTCTGAATGTTAAAAATGGTTTAAATATTTTAAAAATATTAATTTAAAAATTTTCCTATTAAAAATATATATCTAAGTTTTAAATTGCTTGCTTATTGCTAAAATTGGTAAAAATATTAATTTGATCATTAAAAAAATATATAAGTAACTATGAAAAAATAAATATATTTTTATATATTTTTCTACCACAAATATATAAGTTTTAAATTGCTTTTTAATGTAAAATCCAGTCAAAAATTTAAATTTGAAATTCGATTTAAATTTGTTGTTTGCACCTTCTGAATGCTCATAGAAATCGTATTTTAAAGTATTATCAAATTATTTCAAAAATATTTATATCAAATATTTACGATTCAAAATATTTATAGAAATTATGAATCACTTTCATTGTAAAAATTTACTACACGTAATTTTTTTTACAGTAAACTGGTGTTTATTTGCAAATTTACAATTTGGAAATGTGAAAGCGAACGGTTTGAATTTTTTAAAAAATTCTAGTAGTTTCGAAAACTGAGATTTTGCATAAAAAGCTTACTGACCAATATTTTGACTACAAATAACCTTAACTCTTTGAGGGCAATAGTTCCTTAAAAGCAACTTCTTGCAGGACTTTGTAGGAAGGAAACAGTTTTTTTAGGTCTAAAAATTGTAATGACTAAGTTTTGTATTTTTTGCATAAGCGGGCTAAAATTTTTCCCGTATGAGTTAAACTTGCATCAATTTCCCCATATGGGGAAATTTTCTTCCCCTTTAAAACTTCTTCCATGCAACTTTTTCTTCGCCTTAACAGCTTAACTTGGCCCAAGTCTACGCACTCATGGAATTCATGAATGAAGCTTAGCCGCACATAGCTCAGAAAACCTTCATCAGTTCGTTTGTTTCAAACACCAACAACGTCGTTCTTCACTTCCTAATCAGCTTTGAAGATAAGCGAAAATTTCTACGAAAACAGCAAAAAATATATCGCGCAGTGCATTTCTTTATTGGTTCTTGGCGGCTCTTCCGTTCCGTTATTTTGTGGCCGGTACTTTTTTCTGTTACTATTGCTTTATGTTGTTGTTGTTGTTGTCGTTGTCGGCTGTAACAAGTTAACATCAATTGTTGAACTAATTAAGCATGTGTTGTCAAATATTTGTCATGCGCCGCTAAACTACAAAAGCGCAATCCGCACGCCGACAGTGCGGCACAACGTTGCGTCCGACTGTCAGTTTGACAATTGACGCTGTCGCCGATACATGACACAACTGCGCCGCTGCCTGGCTTCGACTCATCCCCGCACAAACCGTTAGTGTGCCGCTGTCGTTGTCCGCGGCGAGTAATGGTTAATGAAATGTCAATAAAAACATAAAATTTACACACAAAATTCTTCTTCTTCTTGCTATGCATGTGTGTGTGTGTGTGTGAGTGCAACATTGGCAAGATATGAATGAGTGTGGTTGCAGTTGAAAAAATTATTCCCACGATCGTGTGCGCAGTGTTTTGAAAGTGCGAATGAGAAATTCTTGTTGCCGGCGCATTCCGGGAATCTCGGCGGTAATCGGCGTGTTGCGCTTTATTGACAGTGTTGCATTGCCAGTGGAACATTGTGATTGGCAAGCTTCAACGCACCGAAGAGCTTCGGAGCGATAAAGCGTACTGCCTCTTCGTCTTCATTAGCATTTTCTAAGTCTTATCAGTTGTAGTTGGGTCCCTAGAATTGAGTGTTCTAAGACTTTATGCTACTCAGTTGGTGGTCTTTGGTGTTTGGGTGTGGTTTCTTTTCTAATTAGTAGCTCCTGAATATAAAATATAAAACACAAAGAAGGGTTCCATTTAAATTTTTATGTGATTTTCAACTTTCCTTCTCAAGCAGATTTTTAAAAGTATATTTTTCAAGTTGAAAAAATTCATTATATCTTAGAAAATAATTCCTGGAGCACGAGTTCTTCTCTTAACATATAATTTGCAAATCTACTGTCTTAACTCTTTCGACCCCAAAGTTGCCTGAGAGCAACTTCACCTATTTGTCATCTTATAGAAACAGATACGATTGATTTATGGGTTTAATTTAAGTAGGCACCAACAAATTAATTTTTTTTAGAAGTGAATTCAAAACAAATTACAAAAATTTTACTGTTATCCCCAAAATAATTTCCAATCATTTGCAGCGATATAAGGGAAAGTTTGTGTTCTAATTGAAGTCTACGAATTGGGCGCGTTTGATCAAGACACTGTTTCTTTAACAATGATTAAATAAAATCAAAAAGTGATAATTTTGTATTTTTCCGTAAATATTAAATAATTTTTCTGTAATTAAAAAATATTGATACAAAATTTATTCAACCCGTTTTAAGCTAAAATTATTCAAAAGTAAACTAGCTCTAGAACTTTAACAAAGAGGCGTGGCGACTTCAAATGTCGTGTGCACACTTCTTAGACAAGTTTTTCATGATTTAAAAACCAAAAAGTAATATCGAGACACAGGGTAAAGTTAGGGGTCGAAAGGGTTAAAGCCCGAAGTGGGAAGAATGCGTGGCAATTGTCCACGAAGAAGTGCAGGAGAACTTATGTAGAAAGGAGCTCCTTAGGCACAAGTTCCTTTCTAAGGTATAAAGTTTCAATGTGGGTCAAGTAATTTGTGTACCAACATTTCAATTTTTTCAAGCTCGACTCGTGCGATTTTAACTCTGCCACAGAGATCTTGAAGACAGTGAGGCGCCTGATAGCTTAGACAGATAGGTAAATGTAACCGTCCGGCAGCGAAGGCCACACATAGACCCCTATTGAGTCCTTAACGATTACAGCTACAGATCTGTTCATGAGTCTCACTAATGATTCAGCAGAATACAAATGTTTTTGGAGCACCGCAGCAGAGTTCTAGAAACTAAACTCTTCCACTTTGTAAAACTTAGGAGCATTCAGGTTGGTCAAAATGTTGTTGTGGTATCGAAAGGCAGAAATAGTCAGAAATGTTCTGAATCTCATTGTTCTGAATCGCCGTAATCTGAGCCTTGTTATACGTCTATGCTTCTACAGTTCAATCGAAAGAGTTGTGTTACGAACTTCGCATGATTTGTAATTCGAAAATGTGCAAATTCTTTCACCTGGTCATCGACTTTTTGCTTTTGCTTTTGTCTTAGTGTTTGTAAAAATTAAGAAGAGGCTTTAGCCACCTGCTGATCTACTCAGCTGCTGAAATGCATAACTAAAAAAATAGCTGCGACAATCCATATAGGCTGAACTGGGTAATTTTGCATATTATGAAGAAAAGATTAGGCATTTTGAATATTGAGGAAAAAACCCCTGTGTTGCGACTGGGGCGTCTTATTTTGTCCTCTTAACCAATGCAAAAGTTACACTTTCTGTTTGCAGCAGAGTAAACATTGCATATTTCTGAAAGAGGACATCGTATGGATCACTTTTGCCCAAGAAAGTAATAAACTAACCTCAGTTTTATTGTCTTAAAGCGGTAGTAACCACGTGGCTTGACAATCCGATTACGAGACTAAGGTTCAGCTTCTCATAAGAAACAGGATTGTCTGTGGGGGTGTGGAAGGGATCAACAGTGTCATGTCGAGAAAGTTTTAGTCTCAAATGTTTGCCATTTCCTGCTAAAATGGTTGATCGTACCAAAAACTTTAAAACTATTAAGATTTTCTATGTTTTTTCAAAAATTGGCCATGGCTCTTTCAATAAAGCCACATGAGAGAATTGAAATATCTTTCGTCGCACTAACATAAAATGTTCTATTAGTTCTATTATTAGGACTACGAAATCAGTGACGACCGATTAAATTAAACAATTCCAACTTATAGCAAAATCTTTGGAACAAATTTTATTTTTTCTCTGCCCTATTGAAGCCAGTTCCGAATGGCAAATTAAAGCTGCTTTAAAATTTTAGAGTCTTATTTCCTGCTGAGAGGATAGCCGCCGAAAGAAGAATTTGTTTTCTCTATTTTTAGTGTCGTAAACAGCATTCACCATCTCTATACAACTAAATATTGTACCATATCAGATGAGCAGAAAAACACGATGCAAAGAAAATCAGTAAATGAGCTTCTGAACTTGTAACAAAAATAATTAGTTTTCACTCAACTTTGACATGAAGCATGCAAACCTGGTTCAGCCGAAAGTTCACTCAAACTTTTCTCAACGATTGTAGAAGAGAAGAAATGCAGCCACCGGTCCCCAATCAACTAAAATTTTTTGTATCAAAATTTTCTTAAAAAAGGCCCAAAATAGGAATGAAAGAACTATTTTTAGATGAATTGTTTTTTTTTTACACAAAACCAAAACATAATTTTTATATTACAATTTTTACCGATTGCCCTTAAGTTAAAATATAATTAAAATTGAAAAAAATTAAAAATTATTATTAAAAATATCAAAATTTTTTGGTTTACACAATTTTGTAAAAAAGGACAAAATTTCACAAAACCGGCCCAAAGGCCCAAGTGAAATAAAATGGCCCACTTTTGGTCCAAATGAACCGAAAGTGACAACCGATGCGGTGCGCAGCATCTATGAAAATATGACAATTATTTTGTAGTAATTTTTAGATCCCAATTTTCTTGTCTTTTCTCGTCATTGTGAATACCGCTAATGCTTTCGAACTAAGCCCAAGCCCAAGTGAAATAAAATGTCCCACGTTTGGTCCAAATGAACCGAGAGTGAAAATGTTTATGAAAATATGACAATTATTTTGTAGATTATTTTAGTTTAATATTTTTTTTAAATTTTATTTTAATTTAATTATTTGAATTTTTTTAACCCAATTTTTTTGTCTTTTCTCGTCATTGTGAATACCGCTAATGCTTTCAAACTAAGCACTAACAACACGTGTACATTTACACCTTAAACTGACGGCTAATAGTTTCATGAGCCTAAAAAAAAAAATATAAAAATAAAATTTAAAATTAAAACAACAACAACAAACTCGTAAATATCGTTTCGGTCAACCGCACACCCTCGCAGCTCCACACTGCACAACACTCGAGTGCAGAGGCAAAAAAACGAACGAACAAATGGACAAACGATTTGTGTGTTCATTCAAGCGCAACAACGCCACAGAATTCAATGAATACAATTCGATTTCTATCAGCAACAACAATAACAACAAAAACACAACAACAATGCAAGACATACATAAAGTATGCTAATATTAATAAATAATATTAATCATTGGTATTAGTAATCATGGCTGGTCACAATCGTTGCAGTCGTAGTTGTAATTATACATAGTTGTAGTTGTAATTGTTTGTAGTACGATTTGTAGTTGTTGCAGTGCAACGACGACGACAGCGGCTAAGGTTGCATTATGGGAGTGTTGCTCGGGGCAATTTGCAATAATAGAAATTGGAGCTAATTATTGCTAAGCAAATCGCACTAATATACATAAATGTATGTGTGTGTGTGTGTGTGTGTGTGTGCGTGAATGGCAAATTAAAAAGCCATTTCTTATGCGCGCCGTATGCGTCGCTGAGTTGATTAGTGTTGCTTTTAATGATTTGTTGTTGTTGTTATTAGTATTGTTGTTGTATTATAGTGTGAAGGCAGGAGGCTGAACGCAGCGTGCAATTAATAATTTTTCAGCGACCAATCGCGCGCCTCACTGACACGGGGGTGTTGTCCACTACACACACAAACACAAACACACATAACCACATCCGGCTGCAGGGGGTAGCTGATCATATTTTACCTATGTTTTTATATATTTTACAACAACAACGCTGCCATTCGCATGCGCAGCCTCTATAAATCAAATTAATTCGTTTCTTTGTTTTTGTCATTTTTCATAATTTCTGTAAAATCAAATCAAAACGCATTCACAATGAATTAAAAGCTTTATTAGTTTTGTTAGTTGTCCTATGGCATCGCTTCCGGCCCGCAATTAATGCTTCGTCGTTCAATTTATTTGCATTTCTTGCACAATATTTACTCAACAATTTATTACTCTACTAATTTATCTACAATTTTATGTTTTAATTTATTGATTATTATCTTCGAAGCGCCACATTTGCAGCCCATTGGCGCCGCCCAATTATGTCTGCTGGCCTCTTTCAATTTTCGCCAATTGCCAATTTTACTGTCTGGCGAGCAATTTTTATGGCCGCTGTTGCTGTCGTTGTCAGTTTATTTCGCTTTTTACAATTGCACGTCTGAGATTTTTCCATGCGCTTCCCTCGTTTGGGTTTATTACACTATTGAATTGAAATTGCACTGTTTTGTATGATTTCCTTTTCGATTTTTTTCTAAAATATTTTTTTACAACCATTCAATATAAATAAATGATTAATTTTGCAGCGCTTTTTGTCATCGACTGGTTGATTGGTGTTTGTCAATATTTGGCAACTCTTCAACAAGTTCTTTGAATGGCCTTCGAGTTGCGATGAGTTGAGTGCAGATAAGATAATGTGACAGCTATTTGGTTGTTTGTTTCTATGTGGGGTGTGAGGGGTGAGGAGACATGTGGACCTGTTGAATACTTTTAACTAGTTGTATTGCAAGTTAAAGTAGGGAAAACTTTAAAGGAAAAACTATTACAAGAATTAATACAAGTCCACTATTTCTAAGTAAGAATCCATTAGGAAATGAAATTAATTTTTTTATGAAGTTTCTTGGAGGTTTATTCCATAAATATTAAACATATGTTTAGTACAGAGTTCGTGTTAAGAGAGCCGTAGAGGTTAAGTAGAATTGGCTTATCTCTACATGGCCAAAAGTAAAATGCACAGGCTGATAAATTTATACTTTCTTAGTATTCTAGAGTAGAGAAGTATTATTCAATATTTAGACTCCAGACTAGAAAATGAATTTCTAAAGGAATTTTCTTTGTCGAAACAGTCAAGCAAGTGCAGCACTCAGACAGAGATACTTCCATTGTACTGTGACTTGAGATTCCCTATTAATTGGCTTTAACCCTTTCGACCCGAAAGTTGCCTGAGAGCAACTGCACCTATTTGTCATGTTATAACAAAAGCTACGATTGATTTATGGGTTTAATTTAAGCAGGCACCAAAAAATTAATATTTATAGAAGTGAATTCAAAGCAACCTACGAAATTTGTACTGTTATTCCCAAAATAATTTCCAAGAATTTGCAGCGATATCAGAAAAAGTTTGTGTTCTAATTGAAGTCTACGAATTGGGCGCGTTTGATCAAAACCCTGTTTCTTTAATAATGGTTAAATAAAATCAAAAAGTGATAATTTTGTATTTTTCCATAAATATTAAACAATTTTTCTGTAATTAAAAAATATTGATACACAATTTATTTAACCCATTTTAAGCTAAAACTGTTCAAAAGTAAACTAACTCTAGTACTCTTCTCAGAAAAATGTTTCATGATTTAAATACCAAAAAGTAATATCGAGACACGGGGTAAAATTCGGGGTCGAAAGGGTTAAATCTGCCCGACCCCCGAAGAAATATGAAAAGGCGCCACGGTAGTCGCTTCTCAACACATCACATCCAAATGTCTCAAACCTAATTCGAGCGTAGGCGAGGCAGACACACAAAACGTGGTCCGCCGTCTCAGAATGATGAGACGACAACAACCTTTCCTATGTGATATGCCTAACTTTTCCATGATGCCCCTAGAAAATGGCCCCTCATTAGGCCGAACAAACTGCCTGCAGTCGTTCCAACATAGAAACAGAAGAAACTGCAAGCATTTGTCTTAGATGACGGAAAGAATAAGTTTTGTTCAACTGCAGCTGCTCTCAGCCTGTCATGCTCGCTCCTGGGTCATAGTGACCCACTTATTAACAGTGGTATGGTCCATAAATGTAGTCTCAGAGTCCATTCAAGCACAGTTTCATCAAAAACTTTGAAGTTATATATGTCAACTTTGCGTGCCGCTTCTTTGTACTATCTATAGCTTCTTCTTTTTTTCGAAATTTTTATTCAATATTTTTAAGAATAATTTTCAAAATGTTACTCTTTCACATAAAAAACTTGATTGATTTTATATTTTTGGAAAACCAAACTAGAAATAAGGGAGGATTTCTGCTCAGTTTAGCTAATTTGGTTCAACTGGATCCAAATATATCCAAAATGTTTCAACAATCAATGAAAATACCCAACCTCAGAGAGTAAAAATATCCTAGAAAGAAGCTCTCAACTTGCCGTTTAAAATCAGCATAACACTGCTCTCTGTTATTTGAGTAAAAATTCGAAGGCACAACATGGTGGGTTGCGGAAAGTTGGGCCCTATGTGTCCAAATTTGTTAATCGATAAGGACTTTCAATGTCAATGTATCGCTCGTATCTCGTAGAGAAAGTTGAAAGTCGATGAAAGTTAGAAGTTAAGCATTGTTTTTTTGTCTTTAAAAAACACCCAATGCAAATTTTTTCCAACAGTCCAACAGTTTCATTAGTCAAGAGATAAATTGTAACACATGTTTTTTGATTTAACTTAATTTTATTAAACTTAATTAACACACAAGTTGATCTGATACTGGATATAAGTTCACATAAAGAATCTATACAGAATAAGAAAAAAAGGTGCAGGGTTAATAAATCAATAAACTAATAAATCAGCTGTTGTAAGAAGTCCTATTTTGACAAAATTCCTATTAAATGACCAATTTCCTATTGAAAGATACATTTCCAAATTTTTTCCATGAAATCATTAAAACTACACTAAACTTCAGTGTTGTCAGATCAGCAGATTTCCTGCCTGATTTAGGAGATTCTTGGCATTTTAGAGGAATTGCAGAAGGAGGAAGAAGCGTTAAGGAGAAAGTTTAGAAGATTATAATTTTATGAAGAAGTGTACAAAAGCAAATTTCATGGTGATACATTTGACATAATTAGTGGCACTGAAGCCTTGAATATTAGAAGCTAAAGTGTCTAATTTAATTTAATTAAATTTTACGCTTCAAAGTTTATAATTTATGCAATGAATGAAGGAAGTTTATAGAACCGATTTTCATACCCATCTCATTTTTTATATGTTTTGTTTGTGTTAAGTTGTAAAGTTGTTGTTAAGCTGAAGCTGAATGAATAAAAAGCCTGCAATAAAAAAAAACCAAATATAATTTTATTTTTTTTTTAGATATGTAATTCCTTAGTTTATAATGACAATAATTATAAAAAAAATATTTAAGGAGATTTTTTAAATATTTGGGAGGAAATTTCAAAATTAAGAAATTTTAGGAAATTTCGATTCGAGTTGCCGGACATTTTTTATTTTACAAAAGTGACGGATAAGCTAAAAGAGATTTAGAGTCTCTGGAAAACTTGATGTCAAGAACGCCTATTGAAGGCCGCAGAATCCCCCGATGGTGGCCAGATCTTTTTTATTACTTCAAGTAGTTGCCAACTCGGTCACTTGTTAGTCAAGGGGAAGGCAAAAGCTTGGATACAATGGCCAGTAATGTCCACATGACTGTGTTCATGGACATATAACTGATTATACAGCACTCTTCATTTCATGAAAAAGAATGGCTCTAACTTTTCTAGAAGTGTAAGAGCAAAAATCTAAAGATCTTTGTTTCTTATTTCGTTTGAATTAAGAGTTTTATATCTTTAGCGCAAAAATGTTCAACAGTAGCACTGATTCGGTTAGAACCGTCATTGAAATACTGATGGAAGCCGAAAAAATATGAATTTCGTATCTACTTTGTGAGAAGTAAGTCATAAAGTCATTGCCATGGATTTCTTATGATGTTTCCGTTGCTTTATGCATCTTTTATAGCAGCTAACCTTCGCCACATGTGGCAACGCTGCACGCCACACACAAATACGCCATCGCAGTGACTCCTGCCGGCAATCAATGCAAATTTATCCATTAATAATTTTGCAAGCGCGCTTGTACCAGCAGCAACAACACGGCCGCCACGACCGTCGCCATGCCGCCATGACACAGTGGGAGAACGCGCGTTCATATTTTCCGCTTGCATAATTATGACGGCACAGCAACAAAAACCACACACAAACGCCACCAACCTAAAAAACACAACAATTGGAATTCATTGACATGCTTTCGATTGCAATTGTTCAAAATTGCAAAAATTAAATTAGGTCAAAAAAGCCAAAAACAAAAAACCAAAACTAAAAACACTAAACACAAAAAAATTGAACAGCCAACAACAATTTTCATTACCACAAAACAATAGAAAAATTACATAATTGTATGCGGCAAAAAATGAGACAAAAAATTAAACAAAATTAGATTTTAAAAAAATCGCACATATGAGAAAATAACGAAAAATGCAAAAAGACAAAAATTGTTATTCGTGTGCAATAGCAACAACAAAATTATGTTTAAAAAATTAAAACCTCATTAAAATTGGTCCAACGGTTTGTGTGTGTAGTCTAAATAGCGTTGAATAGTGTTGTTGTTGTTGTTTGAATTTTTTCTATTTTTATAAATTTTTTTTTGGTGAGTTTTTGGCAAATGCCAAATGCGGCGGAAGCAACGAAATATGCACGAAAACATCGCACAGCGGGACACAAATCAATTAAATGCCAATTTTTCATATGATTTGCAAAACGCAATACAACAACAAAAACAACAACAACAATAAATCCATTGCTAGAATAACGTTGCGTTGAAAAAGTTGCGTTGTACTTTGTTATTGTTGCTAACAAACAAAAAAAAAATTATGTTTTTGGCCACATCACCGGCCAACAAAGCAGTTAAAGTGAAAAATTGAATAATTGTCAGCGCCAGACAGCAAAAATGCTGACAAGGTTGCCAACGCGGCTGGACGCAAATCCCAAACGAAAATTAAAAGAAAAAAGAACAACAATAACAAAGGACACAAACAAAAATTAGAGGCAAAAAAATTGTTGCAAACAAATGAAGATCATTGGGCGAGTGCGGCGGCCCGAAACAGAATCGAGAAACAGAAAACCGTATTAGAGGTCAACCATGGAGAATGCAAAGTCAGAAATCACGCGGCCGAAAAATGAAACTGACACAAACAATTGCAAAATCAATCACTCACACTTTCGTTGCGGCCAATGGTACAACAGCAACAACAACAACAACAACAGCAACAATTACGAGCAACACAACAATGATTGGAGCAGCAAGGCAAGCGGTGATCTTGCCACGATTTGGACACGGCGGCACGTGAGCATACAACAAAGCAATAACAATGCTGAAAAGATTTCACAGTCATGAAGAGTGAGAGTGAACGAGGGAGTGAGACAGGGACACTGACAGATTTAAGCTGTGATTTCTTTGATTTTTTTTGTGTTTGATTTCTTTTATTGTAATGAAAATTTCTGTTGCCGACTACGAGGACCACACATTCGAATAACTTCAATCAAATTGTGGCGAACTCAAATGTCACAAGCACTTGTGAGATTATTACACACGATAGGCACCCACTGTCGATGGGACATTGGCGGTATTCATGTAGAAGACATATGCCCCAAGCAACAACAAAGCACATTAACCATTTCGCTACAGGTTTTTACTGGGGAAAGTTAAAATTTTAAATTTTAAGTCTTAGTCTTCTATGTGATTATAATAGCAACATTCCATAAGTAATTTTTTAATTTTTATACTCGGACCCTGTATTTTAGAGTGTTTTCCTATGAGCCACATCGTTGTGGCTGTAATAATTATTTAAACATAAAACTTTTTACGCATAACGAAAATTTGAATATTTCTTCATTTACTTCAGCCAAAATTAAAAACAAAAATATCTAAATTGAAAGAAAACGTCAAATTAAAAAGTTGTCTAATTTTTTCTGCTTCTTCTTCCTTTACTATGTCAAGATATACCATTACAAAAACGTGTATACTTCTCTTCTTTAAACTTAAATATTCAGTTTATTAATTTCGTATTTTTCCTAAAACTTCAAACTATTCTAAAGACCAACAAAAAAATGAATTCTTGCAACCATAGAGGATGCAGACGTCCACAAAGTAGCATGTTGCCGTATGGCAACAAAATAGCGAAAGGGCTAAGGTTAAATTTGTCACATTGTGTACAAAACAGCTTCAAGCGGGTCATTCTTGCTTTCCTTTGAGAAATTAAAGAAAACTTTCTCACTCTAAGAAGTAGCTTTAGCCATTAAATAAAACCATAAAATTTTAATGGAAAAACTTGAACGTTATTTCAAATTATAATTTGTATTATAAATTGTTCACCATAACAAGGCTTCTTAATTTAGATCTTCTTCAGTCCTTAATTGCTTTCTATTGATTAAAACATTTGCTTGCAACCAACTTTGACATCTTGAAATCACATTAAAACCTTTTTTATATCAACAAATATTAAAAAAAAGGGTTAAGTTGGCTATAAAATTCCGCTTCGCATGCGCCCACAAAGATCTCAGGGCTCGAAATCTCGCTCAACTTTTATGCTCCAAATGCTCTTAACATTGTTGTTGTTAGTGTTGTTCGTTACGTTTACATTTGATTGGATTTACGATTTACCACCAAAAACCAAAGCATTTACGTTACGTCTACGCGGCGGCCACAGTCTGCCACCGCGAGTCGCCAGCGCTGCTCCGGAAAGCCTCATTTGACGCCGCATTAAGATCAATTATTTGATTTGGAAATCAAATCTGCATGAAATTTCATGAAATCTCAAATATTCTCCACTCGTCGCCGTAACCGACCAACGTGACCAACGGCGCACGTTGGCCGCTACGAAGCGACCTGCGGACCTTTTGCCGGTCTGCACGAAAGTCTGAGTCGTTGTGTTGCTGCGAGTGTTGTGTAGCCGTTGTCAGAATTGGCAGCAATTTTGGAGCTAATAGCGTTGACGCTGCGACTTACTGCCATTGCCTCAGTGAGCGACGACGAGCGAGTGCAGCCGCACTTGAAGCAAAGTTGTCTGTACTCACTGAAGCCGGCAGCCAAACAGTGCTTCGACGAGGTGAGAAATTGTTTGCCCTGCAACAGCTGCTTAGCTCTAAGCTGAAACAATGCCGCACTGTTCGAGCTTTGAAGGCGATTTAGGCGATGTGGCTGTGACGCGTAGGGCTGACAGCTGCGCCGGGATTTGGGCATTTTGCGGCATTTCTACGCATTGCCTTGAGTTTTGATTGATTAACAAGAGCAGCTGATGGTTTTATTGATGCGTCCCTAATTAAGGTCGGCCCTAATGGCTATTGACAGGGACCGTCCAAGTTCGGCGTTAGTCCCGAGATAAGGTTGTGCTTAGGTCGAAAATGTGAAGAAGATTTATGAAAAGCTTTACTCACGATGACGTGAAGGCGAATGAACATTTGTGAGGAAATATTTTGCTATGCAGCTAACAAATTTGTCAAAATTCAAATTCAGTCAAATTTGTCTAAAAATTTAAAATATTAAATAAAATAAATTTCAATGCAAAATATTGCTGAATTTTAGAATCTTACTAGCTCTGTGTTATAACTTTTTAGCAGCACTTTAACACTAGAAAGACCTCATTGTTGCCATACCTAAGTCTACATATTATATCCGCTGATATCTAGAAAAATACACATCCGATTTGACTAATTGTAATTGTAAAATTATAATTGTAGAACTAATTGTAGATCCTGATAAAAAAATAAAAGTCATCAAAGCAAAAGTATAGAAATAGTAAAGAAAATACATACAGATATTTAAAAATGAAAAACCGTCAAAATGACTGCAATGGTCTTTCTAGTGTTAAGGTATATGGTACGTCTCACATATGTTTAAAATGCTTGAAAATCTAGGATAAAGACAGAATGATCTGTAAGGATATATACAACTATTGCTATGCTAATTCAAAATTTAAGATATAAAAAGAATGATCTGTAAGGAAATTTACAACTTTTTCAATGTTATTTGAAAATCTTTTATAGGATATAGAAAGAGTGATCTGTAAGGAAATATACAACTCTTTCTATGCTCTTTGAAAATCTATGATATAGAAACTATGGTCTTCTTCAATTCTTACAAATTTTATAGACAGAATGACTTGTAGGGATACATACAACTCTTCCCATTCTACTTGAAAATCTAGGATATAAAATCAATGATCCGTAAGAAATGGTCTCTTGCTATGCCTTTTGAAAATGCTATTTGAAAATCTAGAATATGGGCAGAATAATCTCTAAGAAAATATATATGATATGCTATTTGAAAATTTAAGATATAAAAAGAATGATCTGTAGGAATATACAAATCTTCCCATCTTACTTGAAAATCTAGGATATAGAAACAATGATCTGTAAGAAAATTATTAACTCTTGCTATGGTATTTGAAAATCTAGGATAGAAAAAGAATGATCTGTAAGAAAATATACAACTCTTCCTATCCTACATGAAAATCTAGGATATAGAAACAATGATCTGTAAAAAATGATCTCTTGCTATGTTATTTAAAAATCTACAATGTGGACAGAATAATCTTTAAGAAAATATATATACTATGCTATTTAAAAATTTATGATATAAAAAGAATGATCTGTAGGAATATACAAATCTGCCTATTCCTAATATCTGTCTATCTCATCAGTAGCGTTTGCTTCGAACAGAATAGATGTTAAATTTTATTAAAAGATATAATTGGTGCCGGTTAGATAGATAGACTTTTAGACTGATAAATGAGACTGATAGATTTTTTGTATGTATAATTAATTAACTGTCTCTGAGGTCTTCTTCAAAGAACTATCTTTCAGTTGTTTTTCAATCAGTGGTCTGTGAGGTCTTTCTAAATGAGCTGCCGTTCTCCCTACGGTAATCAGCAGAGATTGTCCCCAGAAGTAAACTGAAGCAATACCTACTTACTTATGGCATTATTCGGATCTTCAGCAAAGTTGTCCCACAATCTTGGATCAAGGATCCTAATGTGCCTAAGAAAGGTCATTACTTATGTTACTATCTGGTTCTCCATCAAAATAGTAGCTACTTATGTCACTATCTGACTATCCAGCAAAGCCGGATCACAATTTGGTATCAAGTATCCTAATGAACGTAATGAACTCCACTACTTATGTTGTTATCTGACTATGCAGCAAAGTTATCCCACAATCTAGAACCAAGGACCCTAATGAGCCTAAGGAACTCCACTACTTATGTCACCATCTGAAACTCCAACAAAATCGGTTCTCAATCTGGTATCAAGGATTCTAATGAGCCTGCGCAAAGCTTTTCTTGTAAGCTTTCTTTCATAATCAATGTAATACTTAGTACGCACTATTAGGACATTCCTTGTACTTTTTCCATCCAAACTTTATCAAGAAATTAGTTCGAGGTATAAAAATTGTTTGAACGAACTTGGAATAAATTGTTGTTGTATTTAAAAATATAAAAAATATAACAAAACGAAAAAAATTAAAAACATCAACAATTTTAAAAATATAAGAAAATTATAAAAATAAAAAAAATAAGAAATAAAAAATAAAAATAAATAAATAAAAATAAAAAACAAAATATGAGTGTACAAATTAATACCAATTCACAGTTACATTTAAAAGTAACAAAACTAAATCGTAAAGTCAGAAACATGTAAAAAAAGTTGTTGAAATAATATAAGTAAATTAATTAAAAAAAACATAAAAGAAATACAAAAGTACAAACAAAAAATATTGTGTTTACTATAATAATTAATTATTAATTATTAACCAAGTTGTTGTTGTAGTTATATAAAAAATATAAAAAATGAGACTAAAATATAAATATTTATTTGTATTCAATAAAATCAAATAAATAAAATATGTGAATACATATAAAAATATTATGAAAAATTTAAAAAAACTGTATTAATTAATATGAACTAAATATAAAATAACTTCTAAAGTATAAATTAATAATTGAATATGTTGTATTATTTTGTGTATTTATTTTTTTTATTCAGTTTTATTTTTGTTTATAATTTTTAATTTATTTGATTGAGGACATTCCCTGTACTTTTTCCATCCAAATATTTCACTTTATCAAGAAATGAAATTAGTTAGAGGTCAAGAGATATCTTGATCCCTTTAGGTCCATTGTCTGTTGGATCTCTAAGTGTAAGTACAGCTTGCATTGCATACTCTCTTCCTACTCTAACCTAACAAAACTTTAAACTCCTCAATTTAAATTAAACTTGAGCATCATAAAATTTACTGCTTACATAATCACCAAAATCTACAATACCGAAAAATTGTCTATAAAATAGACATGCGGCAATCTGAGTTGAGTCTTCATTACCCCGTCAAGCATCATTATAGTAATTTATTTTCCAAATTTTCATTATCATTCCCAGCGATTGAACAAATTTAACCAAAAAAGGTAGCAGTAGAAATTCGTTTTAGCGAAAGCAAAAGTGGCGCAGCGTCTCTGCCTCCGCGCGTGTGATGCGCATCCGCTCAACGAGCGCCAACCAGACACAGCTGCAAATTAGATGAAAGCAATCAATTTCTGTTTGCCTGTTAATTTTCATTATTTCAATCAATTGCAACAAAAAGCAATTTTAATTTACAGCACAACCGATGGAAAATAAGGGCAGCCGCTGGGAAGTGGGTAACTGGGTCTCGGCGGACACGATTTTTAGTTTATCGCTCTACATTACTAAAACAGCAACAACAATAACACAATTAATTTTATTGCCATTTTCCTACTATACACACACACACACACACACACACACACACATATATGACGCTTTCATTCATTTGCACCTGGAATGTTCAACGCTTTTAGCTTTGATCGCGTTTATCGGCGGATTTAAATTTGATTTGGTGTTGTTGTTGCTGGATTTTTATTTGCTTGTTTAACTTTTATTACCAATCAATAAACATAAAAGCGAATTTACAACGGAAAATAGAAATCGTTAAGCAGCGGAGCGGACAGTTGCTCGCTGTCCAAACACTCGCCGACTGTTGTTGGCTGCTGTTGTTACGTTTGATCGATCATTGCTGCGGCAGTTGCGTCTTTGCCGGCGCATCGTTCAGCCTCGCCGCACTTCGCTGCGGCAACTTCATTCCATTCCACTGCAATGCAACAACACCAACTGGAACTTCATAATTGTGCGCCTATGTTTTGTGTTGCCGAGCCATTGTCGCTGAGAAAGCGTTGTCGGCCGAATTGGCGTAGTTTTCTGACGCTTTGTTGTTAGTGTTTGCCGTGGCAATTCGATTTGATTTGTTTTTGTTATGCTTTTTGTGCTAATTGCCTGTGTACGCAAAATACCAAAGCCAACAGTGCTGCTGAAATTGTTGCTTGGCTACAGACGGATTTTGTTGGCCCTTTATCGGCAACACTGGTCGCAGAGTGTTCGATGTTGGCTGTGCCTGGCATTCAAATTTTCCGCATAATGGAGTAGTGAGTGGGCACGTTTGGCGATTTGTTGTTGCTGAGCAACGGCTCAAACCTTGTTAGTGACTACCCAGTGGGAAAATTCTGGGCGAATGTGAGATGTTAAATTCTGTTCATTTCATTTTGGTTGCACATCAGAAGCAATCAGCAAATAATTGTAAAAAATCGAATAAGTGAATAGATTTTTTGTGGAAATTTATATGCGATTTTTTTAGGTTGAGTTGGAAGAATAATAATAAATAAATACTATGAGTTCTAAATTTCCTACCAGGCAGCCAATGTTAAAAATACACACGTTTTCGTTTTTTAATGCTAATAGAGAAATTTAGGATTTTTGTACAATGTTTGCATAAAAAATTGGCGCAAATTGCAAAGCAAAATTATTTGTAGAATAAGTTCGCTGAAATATGGTACATGGGGTGTTTGTACTCTGGAAGTGTGAATGAATCAATTTATTGTTAATTTTTATACAAATTTTGTTAAAAATATAAACATATCAAATTTAATAAAAGTATAAACATTAAAAAAAATACAAAATGATAAAAATTAATAATAATACAAAATATTAAAAATTTATAATAAAATTATAAATAAAAATAATAAGAAACTAAAAATATCTTCAGAAGATGTGAAACACAAAAAAAATTCTTTAATGAATTTTGACCACATTTTTTTTGTATTCAGAAGTATAAAAATGTTAAGAAACTATTAAGAAAAATTAACCAAGAACATGTCAAAAAAGCATTGATATAATATTCAAAAAATAAAAAAAAATATTATATGAAATACCAAAAATAAACAATAAAAAAACAAAAATAAAATAAAAATAATAATAACAAATATGAATATTGTTTGAAAGAACTTGGACTAAATTGTTGTTGTATTTAAAAATATAAAAAACATTAAAAAATCAAAAACATCAACAATTTTAAAAATATAAAATTTTAAAAATTTGTATATAATTTAAAATTTAAAAATAAAAAATATAAAATTATAAAAATAAAAAATAACAAAATATTAGTGCACAAATTAAGACCAAATCGTAGTTGCATTTAAAAGTAACAAAAGTAAATCGTAAAAAGTCAGAAACATGTAAAAAAGTTAAAGTGAAATAACATAAGTAAATTAATTAAAAACAAAAACACAAAAGAAATACAAAAGTACAAACAAAACAGATTGTGTTAACTATAATAATTTAAACCAAGTTGTTGATGTAGTTAAAAAATTAGTTAAGTTAGTTAATTAAAGTTAATTAAAAAAAGTAGTTAAAAAATGAAACTTTAATATAAATATTTATTTGTATTAAATCAAATAAAATATATAAAATATGTGAATCCATATAAAAATATTATGAAAAAATAAAAAACTGTATTAATTAATATGAACTAAATATAAAATAACTTCTAAAGTATAAATTAATAATTCAATATGTTTTATTATTTTGTATATTTATTTATTTTTATATTCAGTTTAATTTTTTTTTATCATTATTAATTTATTTTATTGTTATTTATTTTAATTTTTACCAAATGTATTATTTGTGCAAAGTAAAAGAAAGTATTTTGTTTACAAACTTACACCAATTTTTGCATATTAAAAATTTGAACTGGAATATAAAAACTATTTTAAATTCTATTAAATTTATTATTTGTGTAAAGTAAAAGAAAATATTTTGTATACAAACTGAGACCAATTTTGTTCTATATTAAAAACTTTTAACTCACAATTTTTTTGTATATTAAAAATTTTAACTGAAATATAAAAACTATTTTAAATTGTATTAAATGTATTATTTATTTGTGCAAAGTAAAAGAAAGTATATTGTTTACAAACTTAGACCAATTTTGTTGTATATTAAAAATTTTAACTGAAATATAAAAACTATTTTAAATTTTATTAAATGTATTATTTATTTGTGCAAAGTAAAAGAAAGTATATTGTTTACAAACTTACACCAATTTTGTTGTATATTAAAAATTTGAACTGAAATATAAAAACTAGTTTTTAAACTAAAATATTTTCAAATAAATAAAAATTTTAAAATACATAAATAGATGTAAAGATATTTTGAAAAGTGAAAATAAAATTTAAAAAAATACTAAAAATATATGAAAACATTATATACAACAACAAATAAGCAATATTTCTTTCACGAATTCCTGTTCCATCAGGCAACAAGTTTGCATTTAATGAGGTTCTCAAAAGTTCTTAGACCAAATTGTTTCTGTATTTAAATATTAGAAAACTTTAACTGAAATATAACAATTATTTTTTGAACTACAAAACATGTGAAAGTATTTTCAAATTTATAAAAAATACAAAAACATATAAATGTAAAAATATTTTAAGTAAAAAAACATTATTAAAAAGAATTATCAAAAATATATAAAAACCTTTAAAAATATATTAAAATAATACGAAAAATAAGAAATTAAAATAATAACAATAATTGAAAATAATTATGTAAAAAAATAATTTGAAAAATAAAAAATAAATAAATACAAATAATAATAAAAATATAAAATACTTAATACGAAAAATAAGAAATTAAAATAATATAAATAATTGCAAATAATTATATAAAAAAATAATATGAAAACTAAAAAAATAAATCAATAAAAATTATAATAATAATAAAAATATAAATAATACGAAAAATTAGAAATGAAAATAATGAAAATAATTGAAAATAATTATATAAAAATATAATACGAAAAATAAGAAAAATGTCTTTGATGAATTCCTGCTTCATCAGGCAACAAGTTTGCACTTAATGAGGTTTTCAAAGGTTTTAAAAGCTCTAAAAAATAAGCAAATCAGCTGACGGTAAGCAGAGGAATTGCATTATCGTTTCCCCTTGTGAAGTGTTGACCCTAATGACTAATCGCCGATACATTACCAAACATATAGACGCATATTTCATTAAAATTTCGTCCCCTCGCACAACATGAGCGCAATCAATCTTTTCATATTTCGAAAATTCTCCGAATACGTTTTCAGCAAAGTCAGCGCTCACGGCACCCCATCGTAGCCACTGTGCTGATTGCAGGTAAAAAGCAACAACAACAACAATAACAAAATTAAAAACTGTTGCTTTTTATACAAATTAATTGCCCGCAAATCCTGTCGTCCGGCAAATGCTGAAAACGATTTGAATTGGCATTTCAATGCTCGATTGACGCGAGGGGGCGGCAGACAAAGCGTCGCTGAGCTGTTGCATGTCCGCAGGCTACGCAACGCAATTTGGTAGCCATTTGCGTAGCCGTCGCTGCCGCTGTCGACGTCAGGCTTCACTGCGCAGCGGTCAATTTTGTCGCTGGCCCATGGCAAATACAAAACGAAAGCAAACAACAACACACAAAAGTTGAGCGAAAAAAGGCTGGAAAATAATGCGCATGATCGAAAATCGATTTTAATTGATCGCCATAAATGCGCGGCCCTCACTTCCGATGGCAGGAAACAATAAAAACGGCGACGGAAAATTGTAAATTGCTGCGTTTATTGGGTTCACTAAGCAGCGCTCACATGAAGAAGAAGAAGAAGAACTGGTGTGCGTTGTGGAGGCGGTGGAATAAAAAACGCGTCAAACATAAATTGTGGGAAATTTTGTTGGCTAAACGCAAAGTCAGACGTTCAAGGAAATCGGATACGTTAACGTCAACGCGCGGCAACAACCCTTAAGTTGAGTTGATTGTTGCGGTGCATAAATTACGCATCCCTAATTGAAGTCGAGTGCTCGGCGCATCGATGCAGCGTCGAGCTGGGCTTGTTTGATTTTCACACAGCACCGACCGCCGTCGGTCTATGCAAATAAATTAATGGCTCCAAGGATATGGCATGCAATTTTTTCATTATCGCGTCAGGCGAACAGGGGTTAATTGTATTAACGGCAGGCGGGCGCGGACATGATTATTTTTCACCTTCCACCAGCGGACATTTCAATTATTTCGGCCATACATGGCGGCGACGCTGTCGCGCTGACTGGCGGTCTGGCAACGCTGCGACGGCTGGTGATTTATTAAATGGCAATTCATGCGGTTCAATAGGCTACAGCAATCGCACATAAATCTCTGGCAGCCAGACGCATACCAGCCACTGTCGACCGGCGCACAGTGTCGCGAGTGTGGCCAAAAATGGTAAAAATCAATGTTACAAAATGACTAAAATGAATCGACAGTCGACAGATAATATCTCAACTAAGAAAAATCCGTTATCCGATCTTCAATATCCCACTCCGTTCCATTTTTATGTAGCTTCAAAGTTGATGTTAAAAAATACGCATTCGTTCCAAGTTTGTGGGTAATTCTTTGTGCTGAATGAAAAATCAAATAAAAATATAATTTATGTACTAATATAGTCATGTTATATATTAAATAAAACTTTGGAATTTTTCCTGTATGGCAGTACAATTTTTGGGTTTGTGCTTTGAAATAACTGTGAAATCCCGTTACATTGAAAAATTACGTTTTTTGGTTTGCTTCTAACAAAGAACCAAAAGTTTGGTGGAAAAAAGTTTAAAAAACACAAAAAAACACTTTTTTTGTTCCAACCTTAAATGACTCAAAAAAGTATGTATTAACATAATCCGGAGTAATTTTTTGCCTTTAAGTGCCTATTTGGTTGTTATTCGCATTTTTATAGTGACACCTCCACTAAAAATACGTGATTTCTTCGAAATGTGGCGTAAAGCTGAATCCAGAAAGCGGTCAATAAAACTTGATTTTCTTATAAATTTACTTAAATATAAGACAGGCGTTGATGGTAATCATGAACAAAAGCAAAGTTTGCGTCCCCACCAAAACATTTACATACTTTTTGTAGTGGCACCTACAGTCAAAAATTGTGATTTTTTCGAAGTATGGCTCCCGACGCACAATTAAAGTAGCGGCAAAGCAGCTGCTGCAATGATGTGCTATCTAAAGGAAAAGGTTGGCACATTGTTCGTATCATCAAAAGTAGGCAAAATGCCACGCCCACTTTAAAATCTAAACATTTATACCAAAATATGGTATTACAAGCTGAAAAAATTAATACACGAATTCATAAAGGAAAAGTTTTGGCCACTTAGTAAATATGCTCCAGCTGCCACGCCCACTTTAAGGTTTTAAAAAGCTTACGAATTAAAATTACATCGTGGAATGAGTATCGTAAACAGCCTTCTAAAAATTAAGTTTTAGTTTTAGTAAAAGACGAATATTTTTGAAAGTGGGCGTGGCAGAGCGCCCATTTTTAGTGTGACGTTTTAAGTCATTATTTTAAACTCAAATACCAAATTTCATAATTCTATCACTAGTATTAAGCAAGTTATTTCAATATTACAGTTCGTTTCGTATGGGAGGTGGGCGTGGCAGTGGTCCAATTTTAATGATTTTTTGTGAATTTCTTATTTTCGTCCACGAAAACAATCTCACAAAGTTTCATCGAGATAGGACAACGCTAAGTATTTTTGGCCACGGCTTATATGGGATCGCGACACTGTGCGGCGTTGCCACGTTGCCATTCAAATGAGCGTGCGGCCACCTTTGACACCGTGAAATTGCGCCAGAAAGCGCCGCCGCCATACAATTCATTTAATCACAAAATCATTAGAGAACCTTTGAAGCAAAATGCGGTCATTTCATAAAAGGAACAAGAAGAAGCAAAAGAAGAAGGCAACGGTGCCAGTAGCGGCCGTCATACATCAAAAAGCGATGCAGTGTGCAGTGCTGGCTGGCGGATGGATGGATGGATAGACGGGCAGTTGGACAGTTAGACAGCGGAGAAAATGGATGAATGCAGCACGGCAGCCAAAAATGCAGCCATTCAGCGGCAGCCACCGTTACAGCAACTGACCCCAACGCATGACCCAGCGCCAAAACTAATCACACACACACACACACACACACATACACAGTTACTCTAAAAATTCATTTAAAGTAGCAGAAAATTTTAATAAAGCGCCACATGCCACTCTCGCCGACACGGATAGGCCGCATGCATCTGCTGGATGCTGCAACTGAACGGCTAAAAGACTGAAAGACTGAACGTCGCTGGCTGTGCAAAAAAGTGCTGCCTTGCGATCGCGCACTATTAATCATCGCCAGTCGGTCGGCGGCTGCGCGCATTCAGACGCACAATTTTGCACAGTGCAGTGGAAGCTTAATTATTGTTGTTGTACAACAAACATTTTCCATACCTATTTTCATGTAGCGCTTTTTTTATTATTCGCTTTTTGCATTACGCCGCAGCACTTTGACTTGAATTAGTTTTGCCTCTTTTTTGTATGAATTTGGTTTTTCTCACAGTTGTGCAGTGAAGCCGTGAAAAATTATTCGAGCTGCCAATAATGGGTTTTTCGAAGGTGCATTATATAAGGTTACTTGTATCGCAAACCAAAGCAATTCGATTAAAAGCATATTTTTAGATTAAAATGTTGACTAAAAATTTTTAGAAATTGAGTTCTTGTGGCGAAATAATTGCATTGAGGCATCAACTATTCATAAATCATGAAGTCTCATAGCTCTTAATGAGCTAACGATCTGGTTTGATTTATTAAAGTTGAATGAGTATAGCATATTTTATATGTTGGTGTAAAGAAACTAACTCAGAATCCACTAAAATTTGGTTAAACTTTACTCGAGAGCTAGAAAAATTCTCTCATTAAAAAGCGTTCAGCTGAAAAATACGATCCATTCGTATTGGGTTTTAAATTTGGTCAACCCTTAACTTCACTCGAGAGCTAAAATGCTAGAAATATTCTCTCATGAAAAAGAGTCCAACTGAAAGCTACGATCCGTCCATATTAAACCTCAAATTTGGTGAACCCTTAACTTTACTCGAGAGCTAAAAAGTTAGAACGATTCTCTCATGAAAAACAGTCCAACTGAAAACTACGATCCGTCTGTATTGGACCTCAGATTCGGTCAACCCTAAACTTCAATCGAGAGCTAGAAAGATTCTCTCATGAAAAAGAGTCCAGTTGAAAACTACGATCTGTCCGTATTGGACCTCAAATTTGGTCAACCCTTAACTTCACTCGAGAGCTGCAAAGCTAGAAATATTCTCTCATGAAAAAGCGTCCAGCTAAAAACTACGATCCGTTCATATTGATCCTTAAATTTGCTCAACTCTAAACTTCACTCGAGAGCTAAAAAGCCAGAAGGATTATTTCATGAAAGAAAGACAGTTTTCCAGCTGAAAACCACGATCCGTCCGTATTGGGTCTTAAATTTGGTCAACCCTTAACTTCCTTGAAGAGCTAGGAAGCTAGAAAGGTTCTCTCATGAAAAAGATTCCAGCTGAAAACTACGATCCGTCCGTATTGGGCTTCAAATTCAGTCAACCCTAAACTTCACTCGAGAACTAGAAGTTGAACCCTTAACTTCAATCGAGAACTAAAAAGCTAGAAAGATTCTCTCATAAAAAACAGTCCAACTGAAAACTATGTTCCGTTCATAATGGACCTCAAATTTGGTGAACCCTTAACTTCACTTGAGAGCAGAAAAGCTAGAACGATTCTCTAATAAAAAAGCGTCCAGCTGAAAACTACGATCCGTCCGTATTGGACCTCAAATTTGGTCAACTATAAACTTCAATCAAGACCTAGAAAGATTCTCTCATGAAAAAGAGTCCAGTTGAAAACTACGACTGGTGTTCTGGTGGTTCATTGTCTGGTGATACCTTCGTAAAATATTGAGTACTTTTTAATGATTTTTGCACAATTTCCCTGAACAAGGAAAGAGATTAAACGTACTTCATAGTCTATGCTCTTGTCTTACGCTCTCTACGAGAAGACAGTCTTATTTGGACCACTTATTCTTTGATAGTCAATGGGACTATCCACAGTCTACTTAGCTTCTATGGAAGCTCAAACTGTTTGTGGTATGAGTAAAAGGATCTGAGTTGGTTTTTGCTCGTTCATGAAACTGGAAGGGAACTGAAAAAATTGGGAAATCTATGAATGAATAAAATAGTAAATAAATATTATTATATTCTTACAGGACATTCTTATTCTTATTACGGTCTTTTTATTGTCTTATAGACTTTTTAAAAGGCAGGAAAATACTTATTTCGACTTTCAACAGCTCGTTCAGTAATCATCGATGTCAAAGGAAATGAAGAAGTAGGAAGATTTATGTAAGGAAAAAATAGTAAATAGTTACTAAGGTTTTTAAAGGACATTCCAAATCTGATGATATTTTTGTCATAGTCGCAGTGGCGCACACAGGAGAGGTTGTCTCCCAAAAACAAAATTTGCTGCTACAAAATATGATTTAAAATGGTATTGTGTTAAAACGTTGTACGCAAACTCCGTCACCTCCTCCAAATAAAATCCTGTTTGCGCCACCGCATAGTCTTATGGACTTATTGGTATCAAAATGACTGGGTCCACTTTCTAAAAATGTTTACAATAACTACAGTAACAAGTAGGAGAGAGTGTCCAGCATTTTCCGAGCATCTGTACTGCACTTGCTGCCAAACGAAAGCGCCACCTTGAAGACTACTTCTTCGGTGCTCTTCGAGATTTTTTTGAAACAGCGATGCAGCGATGCTTGAAACATGATTCCAAGTGATTCGTGTAGAAAGGGAAAAGGAGCCCATTCAACTCTCTGCTGGCATACAGTGGGCCTTACAGTGGCACACACCAGATTTGGTTGGGAGTAGTCCGTACATAATTTTTAATCTTATTACCAGGGAAAGGATTTTGTGGAAATTGCCTTTTTGTTTGCTGCTAGATAGAGCATTTCTGATTGAAAATGAGCACGAATTAGGTCCTCCTGATTAGAAATATACCACTTCTATTTTGCCTTTTTTCCCCTTAAAAAGGCAGTTTGCCTTTTTCACCCATAAATGCCTTTTTTAGTGCCTATTTTACCTATAAAAGCCACAAAATGCCTTTTTCAAGATTTGTCGAGCGCCTTTTTATTTTTCTTTCGTTTTTAATATTTTCCACCTTTTGTTTCGCAAAAATACCTTGAAACTAAAAAAAAATTAAGTGGCAACATTGCAATTTCGTTAACTTATCGATGTTTTTACATTGATTTGATCATTCCTAAGCCGTTATTTTTTGTTGTGCAGTGGAAAATTTAAAGAAAAAAACATGCCAAAATCAAAAAGTTCGGTTAGCGCAAAAATTTCCGCGCTGATAGCAGAGTTTGGTGGTGCTGAGAGAGGTGCTGAAATCCTTTCTTTTATTTATTTTTTTGTGATACAAGTACGGCTTTTATGCTTTTATATGAGAAGTTAAAATATGAATTGAAAATATGTGCCTACATTTCAATTAAAATATCTTAGTTTTAGTTTTTAAACTATCTTTGAAAACCTTGATGTTCCTTTTCTTATACAAAAAACGAGGTATAAATATTTTATGTTGCATACGTCAGATGAAATAAAATTATTAAAAATACATACCATTTCCCCTTTTTTAGATTTTCTAGTATTTTTTTCTTATTTTTAAATGCCCTATTTGGCCCTTTTAGGCAGTTTTTAGTGCCTTTTACTGCCTTTTTGGAAGTTTTTAGTGCCTTTCCGTGCCTTTTTTTCTATTTTATTTTGCCTTTTTTATAGGTTTTTAGGTCCTCAAAATCCTTTCCCTGCTTATTACCATTTTAAAAAATATTTGCCACCCACAAATTGTATAACAAAAATCAATATTTCGGGTGCTGGAACGCCTAAACCCAACGTTCCAACTTAGATATTAATTTCATGGACCAGTAAAACTCATAAATATTTATTACTATACACAAATAATTTCTTAACATATCAAATATTTATTTAAAATATAAAGTCTATTTATTCGAAATAGAAATCTGTACTTACTTAGTTTCAGACAAAAAACTCAGAGATGTACAGCTACCAAAAAATAAAAAATCAATAAAACAACGTAAGAACATTTTTAAGGTTCTAACTTTATAATTAAATACTTTTGTACAATTTTATTTTATATATCTGAATTAAAATTCATTTTAAAAGCATTGCAACAAAATGGCGCACATTTATTTTGCTTTAACCCCTACAGTGCCACGCACATTGGTGCTTGGCGACATGCGCACTGCGGCCCATAATAAAGTCACCACCAAATGTCGCCTCGCATGAGAGCGCCACAAAATAATAACAACAACAACAACGACATCATGAAAACAACAACAATATAAATGAAAAATAAAAACCACAGAATTGGGGGGAATTTGAGAAGAAAAAAATGGCGTACAGCATGAAAAATGCAAAAACTGAAACACTGGCGAATCGTCGTCAGGCGACAGCCGTCGGTCGTGTGTGCTGTGTACGCTGAGCTGCCGCTGGCCGCTTGCGTGCGCCGAACGTGGCAGCAAATCAAATTTCATTTCAAAAAAAATTTTAAGTATAACAACAACAACAACAGCTAATAGCAGCAGCCACAGCAACGGCAGCAGTAATAATCAAATAAAATGTGGAAGAAGCGAGACAAAAGTAGAAACACAAAAGAAGCAGCAAAAAATTGGAAAAAAGTAAAGCAAACAGAGAAAAAAGCTTTTAACAATAGCATGAAAAAAAATACTACAACAACAACATTGAGAAAACGCAAATGCTTGGCTACTAGTGGAGACTTTTGTTTTTGTAGCAATACTGCTTGCTATTTTATCTACCGCACACACACACACACACACACACATGGAGAGAGGCCGACAAGAGCCAACAATGCGAACACGCCATTCTAAATATCACATTTTGTTGTTGCTATTGTTGTACATAGTTGATTTTTGTTGTTGCTGTTGCTACTGTCGTCGTTACTCGCTGTGAGTTGTAGTTCGTAATTATTATTGTTGTTGTTGTGTTGTTGTTTATGTGCGCATGACGAATGACCGCAATTTGCGACATTTTTTTTCAGTTGCTTCTTTTGTACTTCACTCTTTTTTTTCACTTCTTTTATTTTTTGTATTTTTTTCTGCTCTGCGTGCGTATGTAATTTCATTATTTTCTAACGTGTGTAGTTGTTGTTGTTTTTTTTGTTTCTGCTACTTTTGTAATTGTAATTCTCTTCTACATTTAATGCGTTCGTTGATGTTTCTCCATTTTTATTGTTGTTGGTTTTACCATTTATCGTTGCTATGTATATTCGCGTTTGTCATTGTTTTTGTTTCTGTTGTTTGTCATTTGCTTAAATTATTGTTGTTCTTGTTGTTGCTGTCATTATCTATTTCTATTGTAATTTGTTGCCGCTAACATTGCGTTAATTGTTGTTGCTGCGTCCATTTTGTTTTCACAGTTCGCATTCGACGTTTCGTTTCGCATATTTAACCAAAAAAACCATACGTACATATATGCAAATATATATTTATTTATACACAAAAGAGATGTGTAGAAAAATTGTCGTTATGATGTAAATTGTGTTGCTTATTAAAATTTACTGGAAATTTATTCGAACTCACACACACACACACACACACACACATGAGACGCTTAAGTTTTGCTTTAGTTTTGCATTTGTTTCGCTGCTTTTACCTTTGCCGGTCTGGTTATGTGTAAATTTGACTCTTTTCACTGTGGCTTCCACCATTTTTTCACTCTATCTCTTCATTTTAAGTTATTGGAAATTTATGTGGACCGCCGCGTTGCCGTTCCATATACTCACTCGTGTGTTTATTACAGTGAAATATCTTCCCTTCCCAATCGCATGAATTCATTTATTGTCTTCTCTCCCCCCCCCCCCCACACTGACCATTTGCTATGCCGAATTCAATGACCACAATGGCAAACATTTGCCAATTATTCCATTTAGCCATTTTTGTCTCTAACTTTTTTGTTATGGAAATTATTTGCTTCATTGGTTTTTGACATAATTTATGTTATTTTCGGTATTTAACTTAATTTTAATTTAAATTAAACATTTTGTGCAATCGATTAACCATTGACATCATTTATGTAATTTTCAGTATTTAATTTCATTTTAATGTTTAATTTCATTATGTGCAATCGATTCATTGAGTCAATGCTGCGGCAGTGTTTTAATTGGGAAAATTAAGGAAGTTTAAAAAAATCGAAAAAAGTTAAAAAAAAAATATAAATGCTTTAAGTACTTCACGATTTATTGCAACTGCATTGGAGAAATTCAATCTAAACTACTACAAAGTGAATTTTTTAAAGATTTTACTGTTATTATTAAGATTTTATTATTATTATTATTGTTATTGTTGTGCTCGTCGTGTTCTAGAAACAGGCACGTAAACCAATGGTCCATTGCACCTCGACGAAAGCTTCCTTCGTGGATTTTGCTTACTTGCGATTTCAAATGCTTTCCATACGTTTTAGCTGCATTTTCAAGTCGATGTGTGTGACTTGTGGTCCATGGGTATTTCTTATTAGTGAACAGTTCTTCCAGAATGGATATCATTTGCACACACAGTGGTTGTCTCGTTATTCTCTACGCATAGCCTTAAGGTAGATTAGATACGATTTATGAGACGTTGTTTTGGAGAGGAGACTGTAAGATCTACTATGGTTCCCCCGTGGCTCATAAGATTAGAGTGAAGTATTATTTAGTGACTTCTTTTTATTTTTGAATTAGAAAATATTCCTCAATGAATTGTTTTTATATTTATACTCAAAAACAGTGCTCAATTATTTAGTATTATTTTAATTCAAGTATTTCTGTTCACAGATTAAATTTCTGATTAAAATTCTTTGTTCACGATTCAATAATTTTTGAACAAAAACATCACTCAAAGTTTTTATTATTATATTATTATTTTATTTAGTTTGCAATATAAAATATTACAGCTACTGTTGGAGTCCTCGCTGCCAGGGCTATTAACTCAATTTTTACACAATTTTTTATTACTCAGTAAAAAAATAATAATAAAGAATTAATAATACTCATTATTAAAAAAAATTACTCAGGAGTGATTACTTTATTGATTTTTTTAGGTCAACCAATATTTGTAAAGTAAATTTTTTAATATTTTTTATAGTGAGTTATTGTTGTATAGAGCACTACAAATATTTTGCATTGATTTATGTTTCTTTTTGAACAAAAAAATATTTTTAAATTCAGTTCTAAAACAATAAAACTCAAAACTTAAGTACTAAAATTTATTTTATTTTATTTTATTTTATTTTATGTTATTTTACTTTATTTTATTTTATTTTATTTTATTTTATTTTATTTGATTTGATTTTTTTTATTTTTTTTATTTTATTTTATTTTATCTTATTTTATTTTATTTTCTTTTATTTTATGTTATTTTACTTTATTTTATTTTATTTTATTTTATTTTATTTGATTTGATTTGATTTTTTTTATTTTTTTTATTTTATTTTATTTTATTTTATTTTATTTTATTTTATTTTATTTTATTTTATTTTATTTTATTTTACTTCATTTTATTTTATTTTATCTTATTTTATTTTATTTTGTTTTATTTTATTTTATTATTTTATTTTATTTTATTTTATTTTATTTTATTTTACTTTATTTTATTTTATTTTGTTTTATTTTATTTTATTTTATTTTATTTTATTTTATTTTATTTTATTTTATTTTATTTTATTTTATTTTATTTTATTTTATTTTATTTTATTTTATTTTATTTTATTTTATTTTATTTGATTTGATTTGATTTGATTTAATTTGATTTGATTTGATTTGATTTGATTTGATTTGATTTTATTTGATTTGATTTGATTTGATTTGATTTGATTTGATTTGATTTGATTTGATTTGATTTGATTTTATTTTATTTTATTTTATTTTTTATTTTATTTTATTTTTTATTTTTATTTTTATTTTGCGGACTTCTGAACCCTCTGCATAGTAAAAAAAAGCAGAAAAAATAAGAAACATTTTTAATTTGATTAATCAATTTTTTTTCATTCTTTTAGTTGAAGTGAATGAAGATATATTAGATATTTAGTTATGCGTACAAGATTTTATGTTTGATTAATTTTTACAGCCATAACGATTTGGTTGCTGTCGTATGACAACAGGGGACAGTAATAAAAATTTTAAAAATTATTATGGCTTCTTCTTAATGAAACCGCTCAGAAGACTTAATCTAAAAATTTTAAATTTTTACTTTCTCCAGTAAAAATCTGTAGCGAAAGGGTAAAGTATCTTATTTCAAGTAGTATTTTTTCATGTTTTCATTTTAGTTTTGATCGAAGAAAATCACTTAAACATTAATTTGTGTTTCAAATTTATTTATTTTATTTATTTATTTTTATTTTGCAATGTTAATCCAAAATGTAACGCTCAAAGGTTAAATTAATTTCGTTTGTTTTTATAAAAAAAATCAATGACTTATAGTTTAGAACACTTTGCAAACAAAACAAATGGCAAAATATTATTTAAGTGTGAAAACTATGACAAATATTTGTGTATTCAAGATTTATATTTACATTAATTATTGATTAATTTTATTTGGTTTTTTCATCAAAAGCAAAAACAATTCGATAAATATTTTTTTAATGGGAAAGTTGTGAAAAAATTTGTTTATTTAAAATTTTTACTGATTGACAACAACATCGAGTTATGTTTACCTATGGGTTCAAAATATATAAAAAACTTTAACTATTACTGCATGCCGCGCTTTACTCCGCTCCGCTCCGCACCCAATAGAGATGTACAGCGACAATTGAAATTTACACGACAATTTGACAGCTCAACATGACAACCGTTGCATGATTGCAATCAGCAGACGCAGCACACAAATCAATTGCAATGTGCAATGTGATTAAAAGCAAAGCTTGAAATGCTACAGAAACAACAACAACAACAAACGTTTTCATGTTTTCAAAACACTGCACAGTGGAATTAGAAAGCAAAAATAATCGAAATCGCAATACGGGTGGAAGTAAAGCAAAAATGTGTAAGTGTGAGTTTCAGATCGAGAGGTTTTGTGTGGTGGAATGTTGTCTGTGTTTGACTATGTGTGTGTGTATGAGTGTGTGTGGGGCAACCTCTAACCGCCCCTCGAGGCAATTAACATATGCGCACGATTTTCAAAACCAATAACAGTTGCAATAAAGTAACTGAAAATTGTAAAGAAAACAACAACAATAACAAAAAAGACACCAACAAAAACAATTGTTGCATGGGAGCTGAGGCAAAACATGTGTGCCACAACACAGCCACAACGTGATGGCCAACAGCAAAATTCAGCAGTTGGTAATCAATAGGAAAAACAACAACAACAAAAATGAAAATGAAAATGAACGCAGCAAAAATTACTACACACTGCAGGCGTTAAAATGGCAAATTCGATTTGAAAAAAAAATGAAAATTTTGTATACAACAAACGGCCACTGCGCACTGGACGTTCGTTGGCGGTGGTAATGGGTGACAATGAATTGGCAATTGGCAATTGGCGATCGGCAATCAGCCAATTGCCAATTGCGAGTGTTGTAAAGAATGCGAACTATGACCCGGCTAACAAATTGACAAGCCATCTACGACAGCGGCGCGGCGACGCGTACTGCACACTTTGGCAGCGTCAAACGCTACAGCAACGATAACAACAATAACAACAATACCGGACAGCGGACACATTAACTTTCCAGGCACTTCTTTTTTAACGCTGCGCAGATTTGGCCGTTGCTATTGACCGTTCATGGCCAGAACAGGTTTACACCATCAAAAGCCAGCAATAAATAATGTATTTTAATTTTCGTGTCAACACACACACACACATACATAAATACACTTATCACTACTAACAACAACAACAAGAACAACAAAGCTCAAAAGACAGTAACAGCAAGAAATTTGAAGAAAAAAAACTGTCTTGATTTCTAATCGTCCAAAACGCAAAGCCACGCAATAAAATTCAATCAAATTGAAAAAATATGGAAACATTTTTAGAGCGAGACAGAGCGAGTGCTGAAGAAAGAGTAGGAAATCAACAACTTGTATCGAGTGTCAAACGTTGCGCTGTGTTGACACTTTTTCTGGGCACAAATTTATGCCGCACATTTTAATACCAAAAATATTGCGGCGGCCCCAAATCAACAGAAAAAAATTAATATCCAAACTGTGCGGCCAATAGTCGAATGCGGCCGCAAGTTGAGCCAAAGCCAACAATGAAAGAGACTTTTAAAAATCAATAAAATTATGTAAATTGGATTTCTTTCATTCAGAAAGCGCGCAACGTCGAAAAAAAATGTCCCCCTTCTGCGTTTGCTGTGCTGAGAAAAGAAATCAAAATTCAATAACAACAACAACAACGACAATAAAAGCAACTACAACAAGTAGGAAAATACAACAAAAGTTCAATAATGTGGTGCTCGGGCGAATGAGCTTAAAACAAGAACAACAACAACATCAATAAATAACAAAAAAAGTTTAACAACAACAAATACAAAAACTGATTTCATAGTTAAAGCGCTAACAGCCACAAACGATCGAAATTCATTCACAAAACGAGGAAAACAACGCACAGGCACAATAACAAAAAAAACCAAAAACAACAACAACAACAACAGTCACTACACATTATACGTGTGGCATTCTTGTTAACAATTTACGCATTGGCAACATGCTGTGCGTACGCGCGCAACAACAACAACAACAACAACATCATGTTAAGAACAACAAAAACAATGAAAGCAAAAATCAACAATCATAAGCAACAACAAATCGCAAATACCAAATAAAATAAATGGACAAAAGCCAACAACAACAACAACAATAACCAACAGCAACCGACAAGTTGCGTCTTCGGCGCTGGCGACTCAGGCGCACAGGCGTGGTGCGACGCGCGACTCGGTCAGCCGGTCTTGCAGTTGTTGGCAGCGAGAACAGCCGATTCGCCGCACCAACAATGGGCCGCGTCCAAAAGTGTGGCAGCAGTCGAGCGCCGAACTGCCGCACTGCCTGTCTGGCGGCGACGTGCGGCCAAGGAGTGAGCGATGACCGCGCAGCATCAAACAGGTTCCACAATTCCCGATCCCATTCGGCGCAGCGAACTTTGGGTTGCCGCGTTCTATTTCGGACACACTTACAAGCAGGAAGAAACTGTTAACGGCTGCAGCGCGCTTGTTAATGTTTTTGTTGTTCATTTTATGTGTTTGTGTGTGTGTGTGTCGATTTGATTTGAGACTTTTAAACTGCGGGGTTTCGTTGTGTGTAATCGATAGCTTGGCTGGTTTTATTTTTTCGGCGCGTGTTCCAACTGTTCTATTCATTATTATTCGGCCGACTGAATGTGCGCCGATTGTGTGGCACATAGCCGTGGCGATGAATGAAAGCGTGGCCCAAATGAGTGTAGAACGATAACAGACAATTTGTGTGCTTTTATAAGTAAATGAATCTTACTTTCAAGCCACAAATTTGAACTCGATTTTGTTCGTTTTTCCAGACAATGCAGTGAGTTATTTAATTCAGTTAAGTCAAGTGGGTTTCATGTATATTTACACAAAGTTTTGTTCACTTTGTCAAGAATACCGTTGGTTATCACTTTGAAAAAACATTTTGTGATAATGCAAACACACTTTGGCCGACAAATAATGCATGCTGTAGGTCTACGAGAACAAAAGCAAACTTTGAATTCAACCAAAACCCTCTTTTTTGGAACATAACAGTTTCGGAATTGCCGATAACAGCGTACGACAAAAATTTAAAAAAATTTTTCACACCGGAAAAATCTATATGGGCGTGAAACTAGAGAGCAAACATAGTAATACTGCGTACTCAGTTTTTCATTTCTACATCGTTTGTCCTTTTAAAAGGACTTCAAAATTTTGAAGGGGATAAAAAATAAAAAAAAATATAAAAAATACTTAACCTCGTTAGAATATAGCGATGTGTATATCAAATGAAAGAGAAAAGGCTCAAGAATGTAAATAATATTGGTTTTTTGTTACAAATAGACGCACATATGGATTTTTCCTGGTGTGAAAAACGCTGTCGCACTGTGTAGTTAATATTGTTTTTAATATTTGCTATGTATTGTAAAATTTTCATAAGTACTATGGTTTATAAATAAAGAACGGACCAGTTGGTCAAAATTGACAGGTGGGTGTGACTGGTCACATTTCATCATTCATGGGCCAATCATTCCATCTCTTTTCCTACATACATCTCTATGATGGTGTGAGAAAAATACCGAGATATCAATCATTTTCAAGATCATATAAGGATTTGGTTGTTGCACGTTCATGATAGATTAAGAAAACTTGAAGATTCCCTATCATTGCATCTCTTTTCCTACATCTTTACGATGGTGTGAGAAAAATTCCGAGATATCAATCCTTCAATCATTTTTAAGGCCATGTAAGGAATTGTATGATGCACTTTAATGATAGTGTAAGAAAAATTGAGAACGGCCCTATCATTTCTATTATTCCATCTCTTTTCCTAAATCTTTATGAACGTGTAAGAAAAATATCGAGATATCAATAATTTTCACGATAGAGTAGTAATTTGTTTTGTAAACAATATACTATATGATGTGATCAAAAGAATGCAAATATGAATCCTGGCCCGCTTAGGTCTATGAAGGTCCATTTTTATAGCATAGTTTTGAGGGTTCCCATTCTTAGTTCGAGTTTCTTCTTAAATCTATGAATAGTCACTTTAGCTACTTTTTCTTTCAAGTACCATAAAGTGCAGAGCTGTACATAGTTCACCTTATCTATTACCAATTTTTGTTTCTTCTTTTTCAATGACGTCCAAATACAATATTTTCTTTACAAATGTGTAACTACTTACATACTAGTTCAAGGTTTGAATGATAATAATATTCCTCTTCAACAGGTATTAATTTTAATCAATTAATTAATTATTTAATTATTTTAATTTATTTATTTAATTATTTATTTATTTTTTTAATTATTTATTTATTTATTCATTTATATATTTATCAATTTATTTGTTTTTTATTTATTTATTTATTCATTTATATATTTATCTATTTATTTGTTTTTTATTTATTCATTTATTAATTAATTAATTAATTAATTAATTAATTTATTTATTTATTTACTTTTTTATTTATTTATTTATATATTTATTTGCTTATTTATTCATTAATTAATTAATTTATTTATTTTTTATTTATTTATTTATTTATCTATTTATTTATTTATTTATTTTTCATTTATTTATTTATTTATCTATTTATTTATTTATTTATTTATTTATTTATTTATTAATGTTTTTGTTATTTTCGTCTATAAAAAATATCCCAACGTTAGTACAATAAATAAAGGGTTTTTCTTTTAACGTCAATTACTAGCAAAACAAACTACTTTCAAAAAATTTATATTAAAAACTAACAAAAAAATCTTTGAATTTAGTAATCGTTGAACAAATTTTATTGATATTTATTTTGAAGATATGTAAATATATGTATATGTTTCCTGCCTTGAGGAGGAATTATGCATTTGAGGGTTGAGAATCGGCAAAAAACTGTAAGTGCCTTTTTTTCGAGCTCAACTTCACAAACACAAAACGTCGAGTACGAAGTGAGTAAAAGATTACTGAGTAGAATCGTCAGTAGACTAGTGAGAAGAGTAAGTAGTCAGTGGGGAAGTAAGCTGAGTCATCAGTGTACTAGTGAGAAGAGTAAGAATCGTCAGTAGACTAGTGAGAAGAGTATGAAGTTAGTAGGGAAGTAAGATGAGACGTCAGTAGACTAGTGAGAAGAGTAAGAATCGTCAGTAGACTAGTGAGAAGAGTAAGAAGTTAGTAGGGAAGTAAGTTGAGTCATCAGTGGACTAGTGAGAAGAGTAAGAATCGTCAGTAGACTACTGAGAAGAGTAAGTAGTCAGTGGGGAAGTAAGCTGAGTCATCAGTGTACTAGTGAGAAGAGTAAGAATCGTCAGTAGACTAGTGAGAAGAGTATGAAGTTAGTAGGGAAGTAAGATGAGACGTCAGTAGACTAGTGAGAAGAGTAAGAATCGTCAGTAGACTAGTGAGAAGAGTAAGAAGTTAGTAGGGAAGTAAGTTGAGTCATCAGTGGACTAGTGAGAAGAGTAAGAATCGTCAGTAGACTACTGAGAAGAGTAAGAAGTTAGTAGGGAAGTAAGTTGAGTTGTCAGTAGACTAGTGAGAAGAGTAAGAATCGTCAGTAGACTAGTGAGAAGAGTAAGAAGTTAGTAGGGAAGTAAGTTGAGTCATCAGTGGACTAGTGAGAAGAGTAAGAATCGTCAGTAGACTAGTGAGAAGAGTAAGAAGTTAGTAGGGAAGTAAGTTGAGTTGTCAGTAGACTAGTGAGAAGAGTAAGAAGTTAGTAGGGAAGTAGGCTGACTTGGAGACAGTAAAAATCAAGTTGAAACGCTTGGTGAGAGTACTCGGCAGTTGCTGCCGTAAGATCTGTTGAACTTTATGGTGTAAACTCTATTATTATTTTACTATTTTTTTGTCATAGTTTGCAGTGAGCTGGAGTTCACACCTATGACTGATTTTTCATTGATCTAAAGCTGAATTGTTGCTCTTTGCAAAAACTTAATTTTCCGTTAGTAAATTGTTACTCGATTTGCATACAATTTCCATGCGGCCAATTGCGGCATTCTTCCACCATTGCCGCTTCGTATAGCGACCGGCAGCCAATTATGGGTCGGCACTGCACTCATACAAATATTCCACCTTCACTTTCGTTGCCAAGTTGACGCGTTTCGATTCGATTCGACTCGACTTGACTTTGGCGACTTGGCCAGGCTTGAGTCATGGCAGCGTGCAGGCAGCAATCAATCGACACCTAAACGCACGCAAACGCCAACAGACGCAACGTGCAATTTACTTGCACTGTCACTTCGGGTTGTCAAAAGCGGTGAAGCCTCAATTAAACTTCCCCGTCGGTGCGCGCAGCTGGTCTGTGCCGTTTTGCACTTCCTTGTGCGCTCCGCACGCGCCACCGCCTCCATCGCTGCTGCTGATGTGTTTTTCCATTGACATGTTGGGCTTCTCTATGGGCCCGTCTCGCTCTAGCAATTGTTTGCAACGGTTAATTAAACGATTAATTTGTCAATCGCTTCAAGCGCAAATAAATCAAAACGCTCACACGACGCAGCACTTTGGCAGCCAAATGGTGCGGCACAGTCAGTCGAACAGACAGACAACGTTTTATGCTACTTTGAATTTCATGGCGAAACCTTGAATAATTAAGTGTTATTTAAATTTTAAATATAATTAGATTATTTCAAGCGCACACTGGCCGCCTCAGCATGCAGCCAGCACAGCTCATTTGCTTAGAATATAAATAAATTTAGATAATTCGAGTCTTGTCAGCGAGCAGTCGGAATGCAAAGCGTTCTCGCATAATCGACGCAGATCGACAGCCGCCAACGGAAACGCCGCGTCGGAGTTACGCGCTAATTAAAGTTCCTTTGGCTACTTTTTTTGTTCTTGTATAGCATTCGAACGCAATTGGCAATTAATTTGATTACTTCGAGTTGGATGAACAGTGAAAGTTGTGCTGGAGGCAAACAGCAGCCCAAAAGTGTGGAGTTGTAGATTTGAAATGGAATTCGAGCACAATTGGAGTCCAACAGTTAACAGTTAATTCTAGAATTGCTAGACTAAGCAGTGGTCATGAAAAAGTGAGTCAGATTTGACGGCTGAGTAATCAATAAGAGCTCAGACCAATAAAATATTTTTTAGTTGATGGAAGGATATCGAAGCTAGGAGAAATGTATTTGCCGATGAAAGGAAAGCATTTTGAGAACGTAGAAGCCACCCAAAAGATTTGTACTAACAACATCCTAAAGGAGATTCCACAGTCACTTGACATGCAAATCGTTGTACTGGGTCCGAAAGGGTCTATTTTAAAGGTGTAGTGTACTCACTACTCTATTCACCAATTGACTCACTATTCTACTAACCAATCTACTGAATCTTACTGACTTAGTTTTGTTTGTTTTTTCATTTACATTGCATAGATACGTTTACAAATAATGACATTTTTTGAAGAATAGGCAATAAGGTTTCATAATTCATTATTTTGGGTTCATACACCTCTTATCATTTTTCAATTCTTTCTTTAGCAAAGAAACTGACAAGATTTTGCCGTTTATTTCCAGCTGCATTGTTGTCAAAGTTTTGAGAAACCAAATTCATACAAACTTTGATTAAAGTTTGCCAAACTGATTTTGTACAAGTTCCTACAAAAGATTTGAGGAACAGATTTGAAACAAATCTCTATTAAAGGTTTGGGAAATACTTGTAGATTTGTAAATATTAAAGAGATTCCCTCGAGAGATTCTCGCACAATTTTTCATACACTTGCAGATTTTATTTGTTTTCCTATAGACTTAAAATGTTAAGGTTTTGCTTGATTTTCCTATAAATTTAAATTACAAGGGTTTTATTTGATTTTAACCCTTTCGACCCCGAATTTTCCCACCAGACACTTTTTTGTTGCCGGCAATAAGAAAACGATTCGCTCCCGGCAACACATTTATCGCCAGTAATATCGCCAGCGTATCGATTTCGTATCACCAGTCGCTCTAAAACGTCCGCCGAAAGCAACTCGCCTTGACGAGTTGTTTTCATATCGCCTGGACGAGTTGTTTTCATATCGCCTGGACGAGTCGTTTTCTTAGCGCCTTGGCGAGTTGTTTTCATATCGCCTGGACGAGTCGTTTTCTTATCGCCTTGGCGAGTCGTTTTCTTATCGCCTTCACGAGTCGTTTTCTTATTGCCTTGACGAGTTATTTTCATATAGATTTTTTATTGCCTTAGGCGACTTGCTAAATTAAGCAATAAGTGTTTTGAACAAATGTACCTATTTCTAATATTTTCATTTTATTTGAAAAGTAACAATTGGCAAAATTCAAAAGTGAAATTAGTTGTTCTCCTTGTCATGGTGCTTCCTTTTTTTTTCAATTCTATCCTTATCCTTATAAATTATATGCCTTTGCAGTATGCCATTGACGCGCAAGTCGTCTTAGTTGGGAAACTTTTTGTAACATATTCCTAAAATTATATAAACTCATCATACTTTATAGGTAAATAGCACTTCCACTTACTCACTTATAGTTTTGGTTGATGTCTTGAGCTGGAATCAATGTTCTTGATCAATGAACCGTCGACGAATGAATAAAATTTTTTAAAATACGATCAATCTCACTGAAATACAAAACATAGTTCAATTCGATATTTCAAAGTCCTGGAAAACAAAGTGTTTTTGTACACAACACAATTGTTTTTTTGTTGCGGGACATGTTGCTAATTTGTCGCTGCGGCAATAAATCGCCAATTTGTTGCCACTGACGATTGTTGCCTATTTCTCACATTTTGCTTGGTGGGTTACCCTGTGTCTCAATATTACTTTATTAGTATTTAAATTATGAAAGACTTGTCTAAGAACTGTGCACACGACATTTGAAGTCGCCACGCCTCTTTGTTAGAGTTCTAGAGCTAGTTTACTTTTGAACAATTTTAGCTTAAAACGGGTTAAATAAATTTTGTATCAATATTTTTTAATTACAGAAAAATTATTTAATATTTATGGAAAAATACAAAATTATCTTTTTTTTGATTTTATCTAACCATTATTAAAGAAACAGGGTTTTAATCAAACGCGCCCAATTCGTAGACTTCAATTAGAACACAAACTTTACTTGATATCGCTGCAAATTATTAGAAATTATTTTGCGGATAACAGTAAAATGTTTGTAATTTGCTTTGAATTCACTTCTAAAAATATGAATTTGTTGGTGCCTACTTAAATTAAACCCATAAATTAATCGTAGTTTTTGCTATAAAATGACAAATAGGTGAAGTTGCTCTCAGGCAACTTTGGGGTCGAAAGGGTTAAATTAACTATTGGATGGTTTCAATTCGCACTGCGGCGCCACGTCTGTTTCGTCCAGCTTCTCCTTACACTCTTCCTTCTATTCATTTGTGATTCGTCCCATTCGCATTTCCATCCATTGTGCAGAGTTGCACTTGTCCGCCCATTCTGCAAAATTAGTACATCTGTCAATTCCGGCTGGCTTTATGGATCAAGTCCACATTTCCATTGTATAAAAATTTCTATTATAGCTTCAAAAAACCGATTATATAAATTATTCTACTAACATTTTACGAAACCTAAAGATTTGTCTTAAAACTTCCGTTCAAGTAACTAAGTCTTTCTACTAAGTCTTACTTGTTTTTCTTTTTAAGTTTCCTCAGTCTCACTGCGTTCCCATCGCATTAGCAGCAACGCTCAAAGTAATCCGCGGCAATTGCAGTTGTTGCTGTCTTTAATCGTCCTGCACAGTGTGGGCGTCTTTTTAATGTCAACGCTCATTGCAGTTGTGGCCAAAAACAAGAATAAAAAAAATTTAAAAAAAATCTGCAAGAAGAAGATGGCCCAGAGTGAGTGGCAGAAATGGTTGTGCTGTTATAAGTGCAAGAAACTGGAAGCTGCCACCGTCGCGTCGGTAGCGTAAGTGTTGCCAATGTGGCTTGCGGCTGCTGTGCTGCTTAAGTGATTTGATTTGTGTGCTTTTTGCGCTTTTTGCGCGCACAGCAGCAGTGACAGCAATAGGATGTGCGGTAATTTCCTCTTCGCATTAGTGTTGTTTTTTGCAATGTTGTTGGTGTGATTGCTACACGCAGTGCTGACACCGAGTGGGCCAATTGTGCACAGCACAGGTTACATCGTTGCCGCAAAGCACAACGTGGGTCAGCAAATGTTGCTAAAGGAAGAGTATTAAATGAATTGTTTTTCAATATTTTTTGTAATTAATAGTAAATTAATTTTTACGAAATAAAACTTTTAAATATTGAACAACAAATTCCGCGGCAATTCTTGTAAGTTCTACTAACATTTTATGGCTGGTGTGCCGCTGGTTGTTGGCTGCTCGGTTGGTGTCGCATCTACGTCACAGCTGCCTCGCATCCATTTCATGTTCAGTGACAATAACTGCCAGCGTAAATGTCGCGTTTGTTGTTGTTGTTATTGATGTGGTTGTCGCCTATCGCACAGCATCTGTGCAACTCAAGGATTTGCTCAAAGCTTCGTTTACATGAAAATTGTTAATGCGTTTGCTGCTGCTGCTGCTGCTCAGTTGGTGTTGTTGTTATTGTTGTTGTTGTTATTGTTGGCTTGCAGCGCGCACAATCAGGCGCGCGCACAAGTCGCTTGATTAATTGTTCGTGCGTTTGCGTTTTGCAGTTGCCAGTTTTTGTTGTAAGCAGTGGCAGCAATTTTTTTATTGTTATTGTTGTTGTTGTTGTCGTAACAACATCAACTGCAGCCGCATCAGCAGCACCAGCGCTTCGTCAACGTTGATGTTGCATGTTTGCTGCCGTGTTCCATTCATTGTTGCTGCTTGCTGTCTGTCTTCTCTTATTTTTTTTTTTTAATATTGACTGCACACAATTTATTTGCAATTTGTTGTTGTTGTTGTAATGGTGATTTTTGTTATTTGCGCTGGCAAAATGTTAATTAATGAACTCGCATCAAACTGTCACGCGGAAGCAGCAAATGGCAAAAGACTTTTGCCAGCCAGTGTTGCCAGCGCGAGTGGGTTTCGCCTGCTGGCCAGTCATCGTTTTTCTCGACGCTCTTTTCATTGTTGTTTATTTATTTTATTATAATGTTTATGGTTTTTTATTTAAGCTCTTAACAATTTATTAAAAATTTGCATATAAACAACCGATGGAAATATTCGTCTTGAGCTGCTCAAAATTGCAACGCCCACACGTCAGCTGCGCTTCGTGCGCCACTTGCAGCCATCGAACTGCAGTCGGCAGTCGGCAATTGGCGGGTTGCAGCTGTTGCCAATCGGACACTCGCAACAAGCCCTTCTAAAGTCGTAAATACACGCGGACGCAGATTTACTTGCGCTGCCACTTCGCCAATAAATTTGTATATTATTTAATTAAATCTAACAATGAGTGAACAAAAATATTAACTGAAATTGTTTGTATTACGAATGAACTTTTTAGGAAAATCTGGTTGCTACTATCTTCGTGAGTAGAGTTGGAATGCTTAGCTTTAAAGTTCGTCTTCAAACTTTTGCTATGCTGAACCTTGTTTTTATGAGGGTTCCTCATTTTGAGGGATTCATCCGAATATTTTCTACACTTCTACACTGTTTTTTTTCGACATATAAGCGTATCGCTGATCCAGTCTCAGCAAAATATGTTTAGGAAGTTTATTTTCCCTTTTTATTTAACTATTTCAAGTTATTGTAGGCTCTGCCCGACTTCTACTTCTACGTCTACTCCTTTTTTACTTCTACTTCTTTCTCTAATTCTAATTCTAATTCTACTTCTACTTCTATGCACTTCCACTTCTATGTACTTCTAATTCTACTTCTACTTTTACTTCTACTCCTAATTCTACTTCTACTTCTATGTATTTCTACTTCCACTTCTATGTACTTCTACGTACTTTTACTTCTACTTCTACTTCTGCTTCTTTCTTTACTTCTTCTTCTATCTCTATCTCTACTTCTACTTCTACTTTTACTTCTATGTACTTCAACTTCTACTTCTACTTTTACTCCTACCTCTACTTCTACTCCTATTGCTTCTTCTTCTTCTTCTACCTTTACTTCTACTTCTACTTCTACTTCTACTTCTATTTCTACTTCTACTTCTACTTCCTCTTCTACTTCTACTTCTTCTTCTACTTCTACTTCTACTTCTACTTCTACTTCTACTTCTACTTCTACTTCTACTTCTACTTCTACTCCTACTCCTACTTCTACTTCTATTTCTTTTCTTCTTCTTCTTCTATTTCTTTTTCTTCTTCTTCTTCTTCTTCTACTTCTTCTATTACTTAGTTTTTTCCTAGCTTTCAAGTTTCGCTGCCGTTGAAATTCAAGGATCCAGTTTCCTTCTTCCAACATATTCTAGGCTGAATATTTTGATTTTTGAGGCTTTCTATACCAAGAATTCTAAGAATCTAAGTCACTTTTATTTTTTCCACACATTTTCACATTTCACATTTTTTTTCGAATGCACTGAGGGCCCTCACTATCTTCTTGAATCTTCACTTACTTGCTTGAAACTTCTGTCTGTCTGTTTTCATTTCGTTCAGTCAACATGTTCCAAAGCTTCTCGCAGGCCTTGACACATATCTCCTGTTGAGAATCATAGATCAAGTTCTTACCTTTAAGGTTTTTTTTAAATATCTGAATGACTGCAACTCTTTTTCTGAAATGTTTTATCTGGTCTTGCCAGTTTTTACTCAGAAGAAGCTTAACTGATTATAAAAGGTCATGAAGTTACTTGGCTCAGCATTCCTCATCAGCTTGATCTATCTTTACTGTGTATTAGGGACGTTGCCTGATTCATTAAGGAATCTTTTTGGCGAGTTGCGCCATCAAATTTGTAGTATCTCAATGAATCGAAACGTGTTCTTAAGTTTCATCTAAGTTGAACTGATTCAGATTCGTTCCTAGTTTAAAGGGATAAAGAGTTCACAACTCATCTATTAACTACTACTTGCATCATTGTGTAGTCTACACAATCCAATCCAATCTGTTAAGGCAAATCTCCCTCACCTCAATTCAATTCAGCATCGTAAGCCGCAACGTTTTTTTCAGTGTATTTAAACCATTGCCTCGATCGTCACATTTTGCTATAATTTTGTGACTGCAGGCAGTTAAGATGGCTGATTTTTTGCCACTTACACTGTCACACACATTTTTACTACGGCCACATGTATTCCAATGATCGGTCCGGCATGACCAATGCACCAGTCCTCATTGGTGGCTATCAACTCTAAATGCCAGTTTTATGAATGCCATACAAAATCAATAACAATAAAAATCCAAATGGACCATTTTATTTGTATTTTGGCGGAATTGAAATGTTTGTTTTATTGAGCGTTGCGATCGCGGCAACAACAACGATAACGACTGCATAACTAAATTTCAATGCGACGCGTCGGCAGCATTTAAGCTGGCAACAAAATTTAGATTTTTGCATGATTGCATGAAGTTTTATTTGGTCAATTGTCAGATTGTTTCATTTAAAATGCATACAAAATTTTCTTGTCTTCTTTTTTTCTTTTTTTTTGTTTTCTTCTTCTTTACTTAAGTACTTACTTACTTAACTGGCAGATGTCCCCATCACTCTTACAATCTTGTTTGATAATTTTTTAAATTAAAGTATTGATGAACAATTAATGACTTTTAATGGTTCTTGTAAAAGTATGAGCCATAAAAAATAATACGAAATTAATAATAAAAATAATTAAATAAATAAATAAATAATAATAAAAAAATTAATAAATAACTTAAAGTTAATACAGAATTAATGACTTATTACAGTTCTTGTAAAAATATGAACCATACAAAAATAATAAAAAATTAATAATAAAAATAATAATAAAAAAATTTTGGTACTCATATCTTGTCTGCATTTCAAATATTTTTTGGCATGGAAATCTCGACCGAGTAGTTTTTCTCATTCGATTTTAAGTTGCAATCAAACGCTGGTCTCCACCTGTCTTGACGGAAACTCAAATCTAACCAAATTTACTGCTTTTGCTGTCACTCAAGAACAACATTTTAAAACGTAGTGCTGAATTATGGCAGCGCCTAATTAACTCAAAAAGTGCCCAAATTAAATTAAGCAAACGTCGAACACGCCCACAAAGTTGACGGCCAGCGCGAAATGCATAAATCTGCATAAAATTTTGCCAACGGCAAACAGCAACAAATGCAGTCAAGTATTTTGTCAATGCAAACACCAGCAGTCACCAATGCAACAACAACAACACTAGCAGCACAAGCCAAGCACAACAACATGCGTTGTCACAAAAATAATTTTTTTTAAAATATAATTCGTTGCTGGCTTTTTGTTGGAGCTTTTAACGCGTCGGCAAATTGCATTAAACGGATTTTCAATTAAAATCGGTAATAAATATAAATCATGGTATTTAGGCACTAAATGAGCGTTAACAGCGCGCACATTTTTTTTGGCACAATCGAAATGACAACAACAACAACAATAATAATAACATAACTAACAAAAGTGTGGTTAGGAAACGAGGCAAAGAAAATACTTGATTTAAGCCATAGAAACCGGAAATTTGTTGTTGTTGCTTTAATGGTTTTTTATATATATTTTTTGTGCTCAAAATTATTTGCAGTAACAATAACAACAACTACAAGAAAAGTGAAGCTGTTGATAAATATTTTGGGGAAAAACACAGCACAATTCAAAGCAATAACAAAAAGAGCACATTTATAAAAATAAAAACTCAGCAACAATAGCAACAACAACATTAGGTATTATAACAACACAGTAAGTGATCAGCAGCGACCAACAACGTTGGCCAACACTGGCCGCTCGCATTGTCCACGCAAAACGCAACGCAAGTCTGCGTGTGTGTGTGTGTGTGTGTTAAATTGGCGCTTTTTGCATGCACACACACCCCCAAAAAAATTGACTTCTTTTTTTAATACACACACACACACAAATTTGCATACGAAACCAGCAAACTCACTTTTAAGTCGCACTCGTTTGTTATTTTCGTTTGGAGTTTTGTTGTTGTTATTGTTTTTCGCTTAAATTGCCGTAAAAACAGCAGCAGTCACTTCGCTTCTGTACGTAATTTTAAAAATATTCACATTGTCAACATGAAAAAAATCCAAATAAACTAAATTATTTGCACAACAATGTGACCGAACGAAAAAAAACTTTTTGTAACAACCAGAAAATAACCAAAAATACACACTTAATGATGCATTGTTGCCGTCAGAACGTTAATGCTGCACTCGAACGGCAGTAAATTGTTTTTGTTGTTGTTGTAGTTGTCGTGTTTTGGTATTTTGGTGTCGGTAGTAAAAGTGCTAAAGCGGCAATGAAAACGAAAGCGTACCAAGCGGGCAAAACGACACACTGAAGCAGCGGAACACAAACTTTATCATTGCTGGAGTCATTGCAAGTGAAACAATTTTTTTTTAGTGTTTAAAAGTTTTTTAAATTTTCTTCAAATGTTTTAACATTTTTTGCAAATATTTTAAAATTTTTTTAAATATTTTTTTTGCAAATATCTTAAAATTTTTTTAAATATTTTTTTTGCAAATATTTTAAAATTTTTTTAAATATTTTTTTTTGCAAATATTTTAAAATTTTTTTTTTTGCAAATATAAAATTTTTTAAAATATTTTTTTTTCAAATATTTTAAAATTTTTTAACAATTTTTTTTTCAATTTTTTTTTTTAATTTTTCTGGCACTGTTAGCAATTGAAATAATAATAAATTTTTTCTATATCGCTTGATTCTGGAAGAGTTTTTCTACGTAAATTTTTTTCTAAATGCTGGAAAAAGTTGACAACATTTAAGGCAAGTGTCCATAAGTTTTTGCTGGAAAAATCAAATCAAAATATAAATCAATCAATCAAAATCTTTCTAAGGCTTTCAATGGCTCCTTAACTAACACAAAGCTTAGTTTAAGCACATGGAATTTTATGGAAAGATTTAATTGAGCCATTAGAACACAACTCCAATGAATCACTGACCAGTCAAATGAGACAATTGAACTAGGCATCAGTTTCATTAAATTGTAGTGGAAGGACCGCTGTATCCTGGAACGTTTTTCAGCTTCATGAGAAAACGATCTCAATAAATCAATAACTTGAAGTGTGAAGAGGCACCAAGTATGGAGATTTGTGTACAAAATCCCAGTCCAAGTGCTGGCCTTGCATATGGTAATTTTTTTCTACAGATCATAAATAAATTTGATCAATTGTCTTGGCCAAAGTTTAGTAGCAACAAGTCCATCTATTTCCAGAAGCTTTAAGTAAATTACCTTTTCTATTCAGCCCAATGCTATGTAACAGTTCGATAATGTTGTCAAAGTCGTCTTGCCGATTCTAAAGGAAAACTGTCCCTTTGAAGGTTATGGCAATAGGCCAAGTCCTGAAGATTGGAGCTATTGTTGTATTTGCTTCAGTAAGAAGGTGAAAGCGACTATAAATCATCTAGTCACTACTAGACTCTGTTTAGAGTTTAGAAGCAAATGGAAAATCTTGGGGTGTCCCTTTTTAAGTGACCTGGAAGACCTCTAGTTAATTCATATCAGAGATTTGCTTAAGTTTTTCATGAAGTAAAATATTTAAGTTTAAAATTAAAAAGTAAAAATTGTTTTTTAGTGGCTTGGAAGACCTCAAAGCAATCCATATCAGAAACTTGCTTAAGTTTATCATGAAATCAAAATGGGTTAGGTAGGCTCTCTTAAAATTGTTCAGAAAGTGGCAAACTTTGCTAGCTCGTGGATGCCTGAGCTCTCAATGGTTGCAGTAATTAAATATTCTGTGTCAAAAAAAAAAAATCAATTATTTAAGTCGAAATTTAAAAAGTGAAGATTGTTTTTAGTGGCCTGGAAGAACTCAAATCAGTTCATATCAGAGACTTGCTAAAGTTTGTTATGAAATCAAAATGGGATAAGGTGGGCTCCCTTCAAATCATGCAGAAAATGCACCTTTTTCTATTTTGGTGTGTGTGTTCTTTGACAAACTTTATCACCTCGTGCACGCTTAAGCTCTTTATGGTCCTTATGACAAAATTTTCTGTTGGTTTTTAGAATAGTTTAACACGTTAAAGTGTTTTGAAAAAACAAAAATTATATGTTTGAGTTTTAAATGAAGTAGAAAAGAAGTTTTTTAATGCTATTTGATATTCATACAAGATAAACAAATAAATAAATAAATTTGATTTGAAGGAGTTTATTTATATAATAAATTATATAAAAAACTATAGACTAGGCATTAATTACAAAGATCTTCGGCCTAAAGCATTAATAAATAAATAAATAAAAAAATAATAATAATAACTAAATGAATAAATAAAAAGATAAAAAATAAATAAAAAATAAATTAAAATAAATTTAAAAAAACTTAATAAAAAAAAATAAATAAATAAATAACTAAATAAATCAATAAATAAATAAATAAATAAATAAATAAACAAATAAATAATTATAAAAATAAATAAATAAATAAATAATTATAAAAATAAATAAATAAATAAATAAATAAGTAAATAAATCAATAAATAAATAAATAAATAAATAAATAAAAAATAAATAAATGAATAAATAAATAAATTAATTAATAAATAAACAAATAAATAAAAAAAAATAAATAAATATATAAATAAATAAATAAATAAATAAATAAAGTTATTAATTAAAAAATAAAGAAATAAATTAATTAATTAATTAATTAATTAATTAATAATTAATTAAATAAATAAATAAATTAAAAAATTAAAAATAAAAAAATTTGAAGTATGTATTCAGCAGCTCGCTTTACATGACATGCTGTAAAATTTCAAAATAAAAAACACATTTATGAGAAAAGTTTGAGCATCGCTGCGCCAAGTAAACCAGTAGCAACCAGGGACACCACACTAAGGCAGCCAGAGGGAAAAACCGACAGACAAGTTGGCGAACAAACAGGCTCTACAGTTGAAACAGGGAGTCATTGGGGGGGGAGGGACAGCAAAGCGCAGACGCAGCCGGACAAGTCAAGTCCGTTTCGATGCGTCAGACGAACGAAGCCATTTGTGAAGGTGAACGAAATGCGCAAAGGGCCAAAAATGGGCCGCGCACTGGAGCCGAAAACACTTGCAAATTACGGCGGCAAACAGAGTTGCATAATCGCCAACACTTTGCTCACGTGCGACCAAGAATTCTACCTGCTGACAGCGCCGAAATTAGCTGCCGCCGCATTTATTTTCGTTGCTTATCGGTGCCGGCCTTTGGGGGCTGGCGGGCCATCAAATGACGTCTGGAATGTGTTTCAAGTTTGGTTGATTTTATTTTTACATTTGAAGCGCAAAATTATTGCGCACAAAGAATGTAACGCGGAACAGGCAGCAATGAATGCGGCCGCTAGCGGTGAGCAACGTTTGTTGCGTAAGTAATTGTCGGAATTGAGCGGAAATCAGCGTGAAATTAAACTAAGCAAATTTTATGCGCGCCCAAGTGCGACCGAGTGCGGCCCGAAAAAGGCCAAGAGCCCACCAGTTGCCGTTTGGCATTTGCCAATTTGCCATTTGGCCCGTTCGAGTGCTCCACATTCACGATGGGCGATTAAATTGGCGCAAATCGATGGCTGCAGTGCGCATTTGCCGCCGCTATTTAGCATAAACGCTTCGGCCGCTCCACGCACGCCAATTGAACAGCTGAACGACAACAGCTGTGCGCTCGGGCCGCCAAACCAAACCAACAAAAAAAAACAAAAAAAAAATTACAAACTTCCGCTTTCAATTGCGGCCGCAAATTAAGAGCGCGGCGCGCGCAAAATTCAAATTTTCACACACACACACACACACACACAGAGTTTCGTTGGTGATATCTTCGTGCGTTGTTGAGCAATAGAACCTACATTGCTGCGGCACACACATGCGCCGAGCAAATTGGAAGCGCGCAAAAAACCACCAAACCTACAACAACAAAAATACAAAAAAACAGAAGAAAAATCGAGTGAAAAATCTGCACATGGGCGAACAGACACTTTGGACGTTGCACGGCTGGCGCATTAAAGCCCACAATTGTGCGATCTAAACGCAGCGGCGGCCATTTAAAATGCCAAAAAACACCAACAACAACAACAACAACCGCACAACAGTTGTGCACAGAAACAAAGCTGCAGATTGTGGCGCATGAGTCATGCGGCGCAATCGTCGGTGCGGTGCGTTTAGAACAAATTACATGCACGCCGACTGTGCCACATTTTTCTTTGGTTTTTGTAATTTTATTTTGTATTGTTGTTGTTGTTTTTATTTAGGTTTTGATTTTATGTGTTTTGTGTGCAAAAAACAAAAAGTCAATTTGTTTGGCCCCGAGGGGCTTTTAAATCAAAAAGAACGCTGCGATTTTCTTTGCTTATAATGTGGTGGCGGTTGTTGTTGTTGTTGTTGTTGTTGGTTGAGTATTTTGATTTTGAGTCAACTTGGGCAATCACTATGTGGCAATGTTAATGCTGTGCCAATAATAGCACCAACACAAACAACACACACACACAGAGTCCCCACACACACACACACATGTTGCACGCATTTGTTGACATGTTGAGTGAATGGGTTTTATTGAATTGCAGCTGGGGCATCTAATTGCCAATTTACAAAAAAAAATTTATTTTAAATTAAAAAAAATATATTCTTTATTTTATTTAGTTTTTTATTCTTTTTTCCTTTTGTTATTTAATTTTTTTTTAATTTTATTTCAGCCAAACATTTTTATGAGCGCTTTAGTTTTTATTGCTTGTTGTTGTTGTTGTGTTTTTGCGCAATTTCTGTACGTTTGTTTGCTTGCTTCGAGTGTGGGATTTTGACGCAATTTTTTACAAATTTTTTTTATAAGAAAAACATCATTATTATGCCGCCATTTTAGTGGCACAATCATGAAGTGGTGCAATGCATGTTGCATGGAAAATTCTCTGTTTGGCCTCTGTTGTTGCTGGTGCGTAGGCTGGCAATTGTTGCGCAATGTTTGTGGCCAATGCAGATGTTGCGTATTGCTGAAAACATGAATCATACAACAAATGTGTAACTGGAATTCTTGGCTCAAAAACTGTTGGTTCAATATGAGAAATTAGGTGGGCAGGTCAATAAGAAGACCTACGTGCAGTTCAGAGAGAAAGGAAATCGCACTGGTATCAACTTTTTGTAAAGGACAAGTTTACTGTCAAAAGGTCGTAGAGGGAAGATGCATGGTGGTCTATTCAGGAGAAACTAATGAAAAATTACCTCCAGAGTGGGTAAATGAGAAGCTGCAAGAATCACGCACAGTAGATACTTAAAAACAATGCGGCTCCTGAATGCAGTCTTTCAAGTCCTGTGCGTGATTTTAGTTTATGTTCTTAGTGATAAAAAAGTACATTAATACGAGAGTTTTTATTCCATTAAAACGTCTTAAGAGCAAATGTCGTATCGCTTCTTCTGTTGCCTTAACTCTACAAGTTCTATAAAAGTCATTTTGAAGTCACCTAAACTAAAAAATTAATTTTAATTGAAAACGTGATACAAAATGTCATTCATTTCCAAAAAATATTAAAATCGCAAATATTGAAAACCAAATCTAATCTAACCCAATACAAACAAATAGAAATGTCATTCATTTTACTGAAAAATCTAATCTAAGTTAAAAAACCAACAAAAAAATATCACAAATTATTAAAAAATCTAATCGAAGCTAAAAAATCCGACAAAACTGCCTTAAAAAAGTAGAAAAAATATTTAAAAATTAAAAGGAATTCAGAAAGCATGAAGAAATCAAATCTTAACCAAAACACAAAATTCATAAATTGTAAAAAATCTAATCGAAACCAAATACAAATGCAAGAAATTCATAAACTTTGAAAAATCTAATCAAAACCAGAAACCAGTTTAATTTGTTTTAACAGAAGAGAAAAAATAAAAAATTAAAAAATATATATAAAAAATATAAATATAAAAAATATAAAAATAAAATCACAAAATATAAACAAAATCTAATCTAAACTAAAAAACAAAAAGAAAAAAACACAAATTGTGAGAAAATCTAATCGAAGCAAAAAAACCAGACTAATCTGCTTTAACAAAGCAGAAACAATTAAATTCAATTCAATTAAATTTACAACAATTAAATTCACAAACAATAAAAAAATCGTTTTAACAGAACAAAAAACTAACAAAAATGTATAAAACTAAATTCACAAATTATGAAAAACGCTAATCTAAACTAAAAAGCGAAAAAAAGAAACAAATTATGAATTAATTATTAATTTAAACATTTAACAAAACATAGAAACCTTATAGCAAATGTAATTTAAACATTTAACAAAACATAGAAACCTTATAGGAATATCTACAACAAAAACTAAAAAAATTAAATTCATAAGAAAATGTCATCCATTTCCCCAAAATCTGAATATCATAAAATTTGAAAACCAAATCTAATCTAATTTAAAAAAAAAAGACATCAATTAGGAAAAAATCTTATCTAATCTAAACCAAACCAAAACTACAAAAATAAAACATTCACAAAAAATGAAAAAATTAATCAATGCCAAAAAATCAGATTTTTTTGCTTCAGCAAAATAGAAACATACATCGAAAAAATTAAATTAAATTAAATTAAATATTAAAAAATGTCAAATCTTAATGAAAATATCAGATTCCTTTACTTTAATAAAACAAAAAAAAAACTATCAGAAATATAAGGATCCCGAAAAAATATCAGAAATTTTAAATGAAAAACTATGGTAAAAAATTTAATTTTAAACAAAAAAATATAAAATTTATAGAAGCCTATTAAATTGAATCTAAACCAAAAAAATCAGACATTTGCTTTAACATAACGAAAAAATGTATCAAAAAATTAAATTCAAAAACTATGGAAAAATCTTTTTTTTAACAATGAATAAAAAAATTTCACAAAAGCTGGAAATAAAACAGAAAAAATCTAATTTTAAACAAAAAAAAATATAAAATTCATAAAAGCCGATTAAATCGAATCCAAACCAAAAAATATGAAATTCACAAATTATAAAAAACATCTGCTCGTCTGCAGCAATCAATTTAACCCACACTTTTTAACCCATGAACACACTTCGTCTATTCCAATGCCCCACGACACGTATAAAACTCCTAAAAAAAACAACAACAAAAACAGCTGAAATGCTCGTAAGCACTTCAAAATCTCATAAAACACCGCTTCGTTTCATGAGCGCATAAAAAATCGACAGAATAAAAATGCATAAAAACTACAAAGTCAGCACTCGAAACATGGAACTAAGCAGCCAACCAGTCAAATAACACACACACACACAAACACAGCCAACAGTCAAACCGGGACTACTTAACTCGAAGAGAAGAGCGTTGCGTTCGAGGAATTGCCATATGCCACACTTTTCTGTCACCTCTGCCACACACACACACAGACATACATACACACAAACAGAAGGGGGCACGTGAGGCATGCAACACGAGCGGCATCGCGTGTCGCTTCTTTACACAGCTAACGAAATTAAAAGCCAAACAACGCACACGCGCCACAATTTAACACTCGGCGCACTGCGGCGCAGTGAACATTTTCAACCAAAACAACAACAACAATTCGCATTCGGCATATAATCATGTCATAAATTCGAGCAACCAGCCGCTGTCCAGCAGATGAAAATTTGTTACCTTATTAAGCACCAACAAAACGCCATTTACCACCTACAACTCCACCCCAAAAAAAAACGCCAACAATACCAAATTGTTGCTATGACTGACGTCATGCACGCGGCTGCGCATGTTGCAGCTTTCGTTGCTTTCGAGGGCCACGCATAACATTTCATTAACTTTTGTGGCCACAAATGTCCTGCTACAATTTTAGCACCTTTGCTTCCATCGAAAAGTTATGTTGCTTTTATTTTATGTTATCATTGTTGTTGTTGTTGTTGTTGCTGTTGTTGTTCTTATAAGAACGCGTGCGCAGTGTTTATGCGCAGTTTAAACGCTCTTAATGGCCCTCGAAATGACTGGCCAAACGCTGACAGACACCGACAGACAGTTGCGCGGACAGACAATGGACACAACAACAACACAATAAACAACAGTCAGCACAGCAGAAAATTTCATAGTAAAAAATCACCCCCAACTTGTAATTTATGTGAACTATAAACCGACGAGCAGAATATTTCGCTTGTCCATTCATTAAACGAACTCATCCTTTATGGCATCTGGCCGGCTATTTGTCTGTCTTTAGCTTTTAACTGTCTGCATACAGTTTTCTCACTTCACACGCACAACAGCACAGCATAGAACACGCTTCACACTCTAAAACTAAAGTAAGAATACAAAAACAAAATATTGAAAAAATACGACAAAAATACAAAAACAAAAATATAAAAAATAAAAAAATAAAAAAAATTCAACAAAGGTAAATCGTTGCTAAGCACGCGACCACATAATTTAATTTAAGCCAAATAAACGGCCGTCAGTGCTGAACTCATACATACACGCACACATACACACACACACACACAACAAAATGTTTTGACTAGCAGCACACAACGGTCAGAGTTCAATTAGGGTAAGTTGAGGCACTCGACTCTGGAAGGGAGCAAACCGGATAATGGCCGAGGGGCAAGTGTGATGATGCGTCTGACGTGACGTGCGTGTGACATACGGTTAATGACTTTGTTAACGTGAAATGTTGAAAATGCTAAAAAACAGGCAGGGAAGACTTTAACTTTGGGGCATTAACATTAATTAGTGTTGAGCGCGTGAATATTGATAAATTGGAAAATGTGGTTCACATTGAGGTTACTCACTTTTTCCTAGGCAGGAAAATGTGAAAACATTTTTTTTTAAATATTTTTCCCAGAAATACGAGTAGGTATCGAGTATTAATTAGGGATTCATTATGATGAAGGAAATTTTTAGGGTAAATTTATGTGTTTTGATTTGAAACTGTCAGCCGGAGCTACAGACTGGAAAATCGTTCAGGATATTTTCAACTACAGGGAACAATTCACTATTTCGTTTGTGTCTTTTTTGTGCAGTAAAAAAAAATCCAGAGATTCCGGGATTGTGATTGTCAGTCTCGGGATTGTAAAACTGGTCCCGGATTGCAATGTCTAATGTATACATACAAAATATTTATATAGTTTTCTTAGGTCCTTTTCAGGCACAATTATTTCAAGTACACCAATACCTCGCTTTGCGTTTTTTCGAAGTTGCGTCGCTGCTGAATTAGTACTAATTTTCACTGTGCGTCGTTAGATTTTCGAAGTTGCGTTGTTTAGGGTTTGTCTTTAATTTTTTTTTTTGAAATTTTCTTTTTGTTTCCAAAAGATGGCACCACTTATGTTTCTAATTGCGCCATGCCATCAAAACTCGGGGATTCCCTTTCTAACTGAAAATCAACGCAATTTTAATACAGTTTTATTTTCACTTTGTTTTGCGAATTTTAGAATTCAGTTTCAATTAGTGTGTTGTGCTTTTTGTAACGTTTCAATTAGTGTGTTTTGCTTTTTTTTAAAAGAGAATAATAAATTTTTATAAAGTTTTACGGGTTGTTTCTGGTTACAAAAAAGGTAAATATTTTTCCAATTTATTTATTGGCAGAGTTATATTATTTTTGTTTTTTAAATGTTTACTTTGTTAAATTTTCTTTTTAAAAAGTAGTATTTTCATAACCCTGGAACCTATCTTCGATCTTTACATGGTTTGCTATAGAAAATCATAATTCACTTTGCGTCGTTTCAATTTGCGTCGTGTTTTTTTGGAACGTAACCACGACACAAAGTGAGGTATTGGTGTAGTTTAATGACAGAAAAGACATTTGAAAAAAAAATTTCGCAAAATACATAAGTTGTCAAAATAATTGTGATGTCTCTATTTGGATCATTCTTGGCTTATTTCACTATTATTTCACTATAGTTGTCATTTGAACATTTCAACAATTGATTTTTTGCTGCCATGTTGGGCCAATTTTAGATCACTTGATCCATTACACCGTGCGACAAAAATTAAAAAATGTTTCACACCGGAAAAAATCCATATGGACGTGAAACTGGAGACCAAACATAGTAATACTGCTTACTCAGTTTTTAATTTCTACATCCTTTGTCCTTTTAAAAGAACTTCAAAATTTTGAAGGGCTTAAAAAAATATCAAAAATACAACAAATTCTTATCCTCGTTAAAATATGGCGATATGTATATCAAATGAAAGAGGAAAGGCTCAAGAATTTAAATAAAATTAATTTTTTATTTATTTGTTAAAAAAGGATATGAAAAAGGTCCTTTGAAAATTTTAATCCTTTATATCCTTGAAAATTTATATAGAATTTTCTTAAAAAGTAACTATGTTAAAACATAAAATCTCATTGATCACGTCTCAAAATTTCATTGCTCTATCTTTATTACTTAGTTCGAAAGTTATTAAAAAAAGCTGCAAGTCTAATGAAGTACAAAAGTTTTAATTTATTTGAGTATTAGTATTTTAAAAAATAAATAGATACAAAATCAATGAGATCAAGGAGATTTTGGGTTTTAACATACTTACTTTTGAAGAAAATTCTATATAAATTTTCAAGGATATAAAGGATTAAAATTTTGAAAGGACCTTTTTCATATCCTTATTATACAAATAGATACAAAATCAATATTATTTACATTCTTGAGCCTTTCCCCTTTCTTTTATATACATATCGCCATATTCTAACGAGCTTAAGTATTTTTTATATTTTTTTTATTTGTTATCCCCTTCAAAATTTTGAAGTTCTTTTAAAAGAACAAAGGATGTAGAAATGAAAAACTGAGTACGCAGTATTACTATGTTTGGTCTCTAGTTTCACGCCCAAATGGATTTTTTCCGGTGTGAAAAATTTTTTTTATTTTTGTCGCACGGTGTTATATGCGGAACAATGCCGGCAAAATCGAATGTTGGTCTTCTTCAATACTAACCGCAATGGTGACTTTGTTTCATTGATACAATTTCATTCAGAATCTTTAAACGTGATAAAATTTCGTAAGCCTCTATTTGCAATTTGTTGCATAAATTTCTACTAAAATAATTTCTCATTTTGAGTTGTGCCATGAAACTATCAAAGAAGCTACAGCAAACAATCCATATAAAAAACACATTAATTAATACTTTGCTTCCACGTTTTAATAGTAAAAATTTTTTTATTTGACTTTTCTCAAAATTATATTAATAGCCATGCGTTGCTATATTTGGATAAGACAATATTTTATGGCACTTTAAATCCGCGCTTAGCCCACTTTTTGTGCCAAAAAACATTCCACAAACGTTTGTGTGCCATTTTGATGGCCTAAGTATTTATAGAAAAATCTTCGAGCCATAGTAGAGTTACATATCAATTTATCATAGCCACATGCCTTGGCTGGTATTATTCGATTTCCATTTCCACCTCTCGACGCATTCACACATTAAAAGTAAGCTGAGCTTTCGCCAAGGTGCCGACTCGGGCCACGCATTAGCGTTTCAATTTATGTTGCAGCCATTAAAAAGTGAATTTATTGCACAAACACTAAAATTAGTTGACACCTGCTCGACTGCGGCCCAGCGATAAGATTAAGTGGAAAATTACAACAACTTTTATATGTGAAAACAAAGTGGATCGTGTAGAGCGAGAGTTGAATGTAAGACGAAGACTGAATCAAACGACACAGCAAAGCTGAGAAATAAGCAGAAAATTTATTTAAATATTTATGAGCAACTTTTAATTGATGACCAACGATGCGCATATGACATGCAAAGTAGAGGAAGAAGTGAGTAAAAGAAAGGAACTGAGTGGTCACTAGCGTTGTGAGGTTTTTGAATAATATTGAGAGAAATACAAAGAAGATTATTAGGAAATAAATGTTTATGTTTATGGTTTTTTAACAGTTTAGTCAAACAGAATAGATTCTTACTGTACTTAAAAAAATTAGTTAGAAGGCAAAGAAAAATACGAAATACTTTACACGTTTAGAAAGCTAAATCTTAATCTTGTAATTGAGTTGTCATACCTTGACTTGATTTATTGCATAGTTTTTTTATTACAATACTCTGGAAATTAATTTTTTTCATCAAGTCTCATAAAATGGTTTGATGAAAAAATACATGAAGCAAAAACTTGGGGAGTAGAGTGGCAGTAAATGATGTTGCATCGAGTTTAAAATTGCCAAAGGATATTTTTTTAGTTCAAAAATTGCTACTTAGTGGTTCAAAGTTGCTTTTCGAAAATGAAAATATATAATTAACCCTCATTATTTGTGTCTTTTGAATATTTTTTCCGAACATACTAACCTTCTATCGGCAGCCGCCGTGGCTCAGTTGGTTAGTGCGTTGAACCGCGAGTCGAAGGCAGCGACCCAGGTTCAAATACTGCCTGTAATAACACCTAAAAAAAAAAAATTACGGCTGGAAATGGCTAACCTCTGAGAGTAAAAATTGCTTATGAAAGAGCTCCCAACCTGCCGTTCGGAACCGGCATAAAACTGTAGGTCCCTTCCACCAGCGTACAAATTCACACGCACAACACGGGTGGTTTCGGGAAGCTAGGCCTTAGTCTCGCGTAAGCGGGCTGTCGTGCCAGTCAATTATTATTTACTAACCCTCTATCTTCACTGCTTCATGGGTCTCTCATACAAAACCACAGGGACCGTAAATAATTATTATCGCAATATCTTTAATAAAAAAAAATCAAGATGAAGGAAGCATTGCAGATATATCATATAGTGCAATAAAGTGATTGTTTTTGAAAGCAGTTGTCGAAAAAGCAATAAACCCATATTTCTCGATTTTGATTTTCCGCTCATCGAATAATAAATATTTGTTGATCGGAAAATAAAAATTATTTGTTGTTTTTTTTTTTTGGGGGGAAAAATAAAAATTATGCGGTGAGTTTTATTTTTTACTTATAGAAAAAGAATATATAAATAATTCATAGTAGAATTTTTATTTCATGAGCAAAAAATCATTTTTAATAATTTTTATTTTGTGAAAAAAACTAAACAGAAAAATAAATTCATAAATTCATTCTGCAAGTGAAAAATAAAACTCAACGCATAATTTTTATTTTTCCCCCAAAAAATAAAACTCAACAAATCATTTTTATTTTCTGATCAAAAAAAAAACGAACACATAATTTTTTTTCGGTGAGCGCAAAGTAAAAATCGAAAAATAAGTTTTATATTTTAATTTTTTTATTTCGCTTATAATTTTTATGGTCCCTGCAAAACCATCGTTTTTATTAAGTGTGGCTGTAACTGCTCTCAGGTGGCCCTCATAAGTGTCAAAAGTAAGACCTACAACCATTTTTTCATCTTTATAAATTTTTCTTTCAAAAAAAACTATTCTCCATATCCAACTTTTAAGGGCGCTGCCATACAAAACTGGTCATTATCCTTGAAATCGGCTTCCCTTTTAAATCAAACAATTATAAACATTGTATCTTATAAACTAATGAACCGATTTGAACAATTCTTCAAAGAGTCGACAGAATATTGCAGTTAAAAAAATACAAAATTCATTAAAGTTTCAAAACTCACCAACAGAGGACGCTTACCATAAACATTAGCACACATGCAACACTTTTCATTTAAGTAGCTCACATAGCTGCCGATCAACGCCTTCCAACACCAGCACAGAGAGCACACACAGCATTAGTTCGACTTATGTAAGAATAGTTCTGCCTTTTCCTGCAACTCCGCACAATATTATTGGTCACATTTTATTGTGGCCATTTTTAAGTGCAATAATTTTTTTAACCAATGTTTGCAACATTTCACTGCAATGCTTTAGTTTTTTATTAAAATTGTTTTACATTTCGTACAATATTTTTTGTGAATAATTAGCTGACCCAGTTGGCGCACCGCATTGCGTGTACGTTATGAATGAATGTGGCGTGGCGTGGCGCGTTGTCGTGTTGCATGCAAATGTTCGCTTCTTTCGAGCGCGCTGCTGCCCGCTGTGCCTGACTTACAAGTAGCCGAAAGATGTCAGTAACACTTTTGGCTTAATATTTTCAGCGGCATCGAGCTAATGAGCGCACTGCAGTGCGCCCAATAACCAAAATGCATTTTTGTCGGCGAGTGCACAAGAATGACAACTTTTGCCACTTGGCCGTTGCTCTTGCTGCTGCTGTTGTTGTTGTTGTTGTTGTTGTCGCATTATGAGTTATGCGAAAATGTCATGTTAAGTGCTGCTAATAAGTCGAACTTTGTTTGCATATCGATGTGGCAACCACAACAAATACAACAACAACAACCGGAGTCATGACAGCAAGTAGCTGCGAGCGGCAGCGTCCGCCAAGGCTTCAAGTACACTGAGTACTTGTAGTCGATTGCACTGGCATTTTAAATAAATGGCCAAAAAACTAATGCAAAAGAAACAGCCACTACAACAACAACAACAACTGTGAGCAATATTGTGAGGAGCGACAAAATGTCGAAATGCGCGTGTCAGTAGGCAGCCAAGCCAAGTTGCCAGCATAGTATTTGAATTTGAATGTAACAAAGTCGAATGCTGTGCACAGTCGGCACCACAACAGCAAACAACAAATACAACAACCACAACAACAAACAAATAAATTCAACTATTCAAATTTGAAAAGAAAACCAAACATTGCCAATGAATATGTTGCATGTTGCTGATGTTAGGTTTAGGTTGTTGTTGTTGTTGTTGTTGTTGGTGTGTGTTTGTGTTTGTATGCTTTGCTTTTTGAGGTTTTGGTTTCATTTATTATACCAGACTCTGGAGATGTGCAATATTTTTGACTTGATTTGTGGTTCGGAAGTGTTAAAATGCTCACTTTGGTTCGGGATCATCAGAAGAAAAGATCTATGTACAAAATTTATGATGGATTTGAAGGATTCAAGGACAAATAGTGGATGGTTAAATGATGGATAAATGAATGAAATAAATGCTGGAACTGAAGAGTTTATAGGTTGTCAATACCAACTGATGAATGGATAAATTTATGATGGATTTGAAGGATTCAAGGACAAATGGTGGATGGATAAATGATGGATAAATGAATGAAATAAATGCTGGATCTGAAGGGTTCATAGATTGTCAATACCAACTGATGAATGGATAAATAGTAAACAACATTATGATAACTGTTATGTAGGATTTAAAGGGGTCTAGGACTGTTAAAACCCAATCGATGGGTGCTTATTTACACAGAGAGCTGGGCTTAAAGGCCATTACGTTATTTTTTGTAATACATAGATCTGAAACAACATAATGGCAACCTTTGTGCTGGATCTGAGAGGTATAAGGATTGTCAATATAAACTTATATACAGATAAATAGAAAAGATGGGCCGGAACACCATTATGATAACCTTTATGTTGGATCTAAAGGATTCTACGACTGATAAAACCAACAAATCTCTGGTTAAATAAGAAGAGTTGGACTGAAATACCAATTTGATGACTTTTATGTTGAATCTGAAGGGTTCATGGACCATCACAACCAACTCTTAGATGGATAAATGACACCTGGACTCAAAGACAATCATGATAACTGAATCTGAAGGGTTCAATACTAACTGATGAATAGATGAATGGAAAGTAGGTCTGAAACACCAATATGGCCACCAACTTTATTGATGGATCTGAAAGGTTCAACGACTGTCACAACCAACTGATGAATGAATAAATGGTAGAACTTCACGCTAACTGTTGCAGTGAATGAAAATGCTTCAAGAATTGTCTACATAACCGGATAGATGCATAAATTCTAGACACGAAAAGATCATAAAGTATTTTTTACTGCCTTTATCATTTTTTATTTCTATTGATTTTACATTGATTTGCAATATCGTTATTGGTGTTCTAGTTATTGTTTGCTTACGATTTGATATGCTAATTTGGGTTTTTTTTACCACACCATCGCTGTTGAGTTTTGGCAAAGCGCTAAAAATATGCTGACAGACAACACGGGTTAACACTAGAATGCCCAAGGGAGTCATTTTGACTACATTGAGGTCTTTTATTGTAAATAACTTTTGTTGCATCGCTTTCTAAAAAAATATCTTAAGTGACTTTTATTAGTTTTTAAAGCTAAATGGAATAAATAAATTAAAAATATTGTAAACAAATAATATTGTAAACAAATTTTTTACCCCAATTTTGCAAAATTTACCTTAAATGCCCAAAGGTAGTCATTTTGACTACCTATATACAATTTTCAGCAAATCTTACTGATAAAAAGACAAATATGCATCTTCAATTGCGAAATATGAAAATTTCAAATAATTGCAAATATTAAAAAAATATATCATAGTAGGCTGTGACAATTCCCAAGTTTTTCAATCAAAAATTCACTCACAAAATTCATTCTCAAATTCCAAATTCCAAGTTTCATTCCATTTTATCCCATTGATGTGTAAAGTACGCCATTATATTTTAGTGAATTTTCTTTGTAAACCATAAAAAATAAAAATGGAGTACTTATTTTAATTTAATATAATGTGCATTTATTCATATTTGCTACTTGAAAACCAATAAAATTAAAAAAAAGTCAGTAAACAATATGGTAGTCAAAATGACTACCTATGGGCATTTTAGGTAGGTCAGATTTTCAGGCATTCTAGTGTTAAGTGCTGGAGACTGGAGAGCGCAGTCAAAATCTTTATTATTGACAACATGTTGCAAATTTTCATCACTGAATCGATTTTCGATTTGCATAAAATGTTGGACAAAATTTGAATAAAACGCAGCAGTGCTGGCGGAAATAGACTGCGGCAATTGAGTGCTTGCAATATATCAGTAAGTAATGGCAGTCGGTAAAAATGCTAATGATACACTGGAAAAACTTGAAGAGAATTTTATAAGTGAACAATTTGACTTGGAAATAATTTTGTGAAATTAAAATTTGTAATTGAATTTTTCATCATTTAAAAATAAAATAGGCCGAGCGCTTTCTTAATTCTTATAAGTTCATCATTGCCAGCTGAGGGCAGAGTTGTCGCTGAAAAAAAATTCTCTGACTGAAAGTACACAACAAAAAATCTGTGTTGTCACAACATTGAGACCAGTTAGTTCAGTTGCTTGCAATATCAGTGGTTGGCTGCATACTTTCAGGATGCTTATGATAGTTTTTTAATGTTTACAATTTTCAATTTAATATTTTAATAATTTTCGTTTTAATATAAAAGCTCAAATGAACAAAATATTTTGTAGTAACTACCCGCAAATGTTACTCATCATTCACCACTGAGAACTCAGTAATGCTGCGCTCTCTACTGGTCGCCGTCGACTATGTTCTGTGTGATTTCGATGCGAGTTGTGCACAACAACAACTAGATTTACGATCGGCCGAGCCAATAAAATCATTGCAAGCGATTTTTAATGCAAATTGTTATGTTCTTATTTATGAGTCATGCGCATTTTTGTGCTTTTAGTATTATTTTCGTATTCTGTTTTCTACTTTTTTGCTATTTGCAGCAGCATTGAGTGAATTTTTTATTTATTTATACATTGAATTTTTTAAGTGCGGCGTGTGCGCCACAGATGCTGGCTGTGGTGTTTGGTGGTGGTGGTGGTTTCTGGCTGATAATTTTCGGTTACCGTTTTATTTGTTGTTTACTTGTTTTTTTTCGTTGTCTTTTGTTGCTATTTAGTTTTTATTTTTGATGAGGGTCAAGCTTCGGGCTGTGCTATTAATTGCGCTTGCTTTATTGTTGTGTGTGACTGTGTGGTGTGCAGATAGTAAACAAGAAAAAAACACATCAAATGCAAAGTTTTGTTTTTGTACACGCAGGGGCAGCAGATTGTGTGGGCACGATAACGGTGGCAGATAAGTTTATAAGCAATTTTTAAGTGATTTTTATGGGCATTCCAAAACAAATCTTTATATGCGAAGGTAATTGAAAAAATAGAAATATTTCAAATGTGTGTTTGACGGAAAGTAAAGCGGCGCTATTTTGTGTTAGTTTGATGCTTTTGTTACTATAGTTGTTGTTGTTGTTGTTGTAGGAATGAGTAACTGATAGGAAGCGTTGTTGTGTTGAAAGTCTTTCCCGTGCTGTGACTTGATGAGCGTGCGGCCTCGTTTGTGACTTTTAGAGGACATAAAATGTGTCATTGGCGCAAACAAAAGACTTGAGCGGCAAACTTGCACATGATGTAATTTGTAGGAGGTTGGCGAATTTATTTGTTGTAGCTGACGGTATAAAAACTTTATTTTTAGTGCAAGTTAATAAATTAAAAAATATATTTCCAATTAAATTTAAATAAAAAATTTAAAAATTCAAAAATTAATGTGTTTAAACATTGTTAATGAAAATAAAAAAAAATCACATAGTATACTTATTTAGGAAATCCTAAGTAAATCAAAACTAAATGAAATCGAATTCGAAGATGATTTAATAATAGCTGACGGTATAAGGAATTTGTATTTAGTGCAAATTAATAAATTCAAAAATATATTTTAATATAATCGAAATAAAAAATATTAGAAATTAAAAAATTATATTTTTTTAAATAGATATTGTTAATGAAAATAAAATATATATGTACACTTATATAAAAAAACTCATTGTTAATCAAAACTAAATGTTTAATTTGATAAAGTATGAAATGCATATATGATGAAATAAGAAATATAATTGATTTTTAAATATACAAAAATATAAAATGTAAAATATCAAAATGATATTACCCATTTCATCATTCATCATTTGTAAATTAAAAATATTAAATGCAAAATATAAAACAAATAATATGACATATCAGACATTAAACAAATAAATATAAAATTAAAATGTAAAATAACACAATTAAAAATATAATAAATAGAAATTTAAAAAATTAAAACATAAAATACTAAATATAAACTAAAAAATGCATTGTTTGATACTATGTATTTTTTGTAAATGTCAAAATAAGGAAAAACCAAAATTAAAAAAATATGAAGTGGAAAATGTTTAATTTAAAAACTAAAATATTAAATGCAAAATATAAAATAAAAAATATAAATATTGTAAAAAAATCAAGTATAAAATAATACAATTTAAAATATAAAAAATATAAAATAGAAATTGCTAACTTTAAAAATTCAAATATAAAATACTAAATATAAAAAAAAAAATGCAACTGTTTGATATGTTGTATTTTTTGTAAGTATCAAAATAAAATTTACTAAAAAACAATCATTACAGATCAATAAACCAATACAAAAATACTGAAGTTGCATTACTGAAGTCAATAAAATCTTTTTAACTGTGTCATCGCAACACTCTATCACCCACAATCTTTGCTGCCTCTGCACTCACGTTTTTTGCAATTTTTCACACTTTTGTTCAAAACATGCCCATAACACCGACACGTGTACCCTAGCACCAAAGTGCTTTCAATGCCCGAAATCTTCTCGCTTCCTTCTTTGTTCTTTGTTCCCTCAAAACACATCAACTCCACCGCAGGCCACTGTCACTGGATCGAAAAAAAAACCTCACAAAGCGTAAAAAACGCGGCGTTACGCGCGCCGATTGCTTTTATTGATTTTTAACAACACTTTAAGCTTTCACTTAAAGCTTGATTGTTTAGCGAATTTATCAACCAACGAAATCCCGCACAAATCCAACGCATTGAATGAAATTCAATGGAATGCCGGCTGCAGCCGCAAAAACATTAAAAAACGCTTAATTTAATGTTAGCATCAATTGCGGAAATATTTCGCTCACGGAAAAAAATTGCCGTTATTACAACAACCATCAGTTGTACACAGCAGCAGCAGCAAAAGTCTAACCACAGCGGCGGCTGCCGTTCGAGCACACTTTGTACTGTCCCATTCTATGCGGCAAACGGCCAAAATTATTCATTCCGGCGCAGTTTGGGCCTCGGTTTGCGGTTCGTTATTGACAGTGGAGCCAACGCTTCTCGAAAATGTATTGTCAATTTAATTTTGCGCAGTTTTTTTCTACGAGTAATTTTTTTCACCCTTAATAATGGGAATAGTTTTTCTTCGCTATAATTGTTTAGAAACTGTGGCAAATCGATTCGATCTGCTGGGAATGGAAGAGTTGCTGATATGGCAGCGCGTGCCGTATGGCAACAATAACATTCATAGAGATTTCACTCAAAATTAACATTACAGAAATATGTGAGTAATTGTTGTGTAAAACAGTAAAACATGTTCAGTTATTTATTTAAGTTTTGTAAGGAGAATAGATCTGAGTCGACTGAGACTGGGAGAGGATCTATAAACAACAACAGAAAAAATATTTAAAATAATTCAAAATATAATTATAAAAAATAATAATCTATTTCCGCATAAATCCCAAACGTAGACAACTTAAAAAGGAAAAAATGAAATTAAAAAAAAAATACTTTAAACAAAATTTTAAATATCCAAAACATTTGCAAAGCATCACAACTTTAGAGTTGCTTTATAAATATATTTTTTTTTAGTAAAACAAGTTAAAAAAAATAATAACCATAATACAAATTAAATACCTAACAATAAAAAAAATTTCAAAAATTTACAATAAAAATTTGAAATCATCGAACACATTAAAAAAGAAACGTTTTCACAGTAAAATTTTAATTAGTACAAAATAATCCAAAAAAACAAAAATAAAAAACAATTATTAAAATTATTTAATTATTTTATAAAGATAAATAATTTGTTCTGTTAAAAAATTGAAAAATCAGAAGTAAAACTATAGAAAAATAAATAAATTCTAAAAATCAAAAATTACAAAAAACAAAAACTTCAATTTCACTTTCACTGAAAAATATTTTGGTTAGTACAAAATAGTCTAAAAATAACATTAAAGTAAAAGACAATATCTGCGAAGGTTTTTATATAAAACAAATAAAAAATCAGAAGTAAAACGTATGAAGTGAATTGTAGAAAAATAAATAAATTCTAAATAAATAGAATCTAAAACTGTAAAACTCTGAAAGTATCGAAAACATTCAAAAACAATATCATAAATTTCATTTTCACTGTAAAATACTTTAATCTTAATTAATTAATTAATTAATTAAATAAATAAAATTTAAAAACATGTGAATAATTTTTATATAAAACAAAAAACAAATCCTAAGTAAAACGTATAAATTAAATTCTAGGAAAATAAATAAATTTTAAATAAATAAAATTTAAAACTGTAAAAATCTTAAACTATTGAACACATTCAATAACAAGACCTTCAATTTCACTTTCACTGTAATATATTTTGGTAAGTACAAAATAGTCTAAAAATAAAATAAAAATAAAAAACAATGCATATAATTAATTTTTTTATGTAAAACAAAAGTCATAAGGGAAACGTTTAAAATAAATTGTTGAAAAATAAATAAATTCTAATTAAATAATTTCTAAAAATCTAAGAATCTAAAGTTTTAGAACATATTCAACAACAAGAACTTCAATTCACGTTCGCTGCAAAAACTTTGGTTAATAAAAAAATAAAAATAAATAAAAATAAAAATAAATAAAAATTAAAATAAATAATAAAAAGTAAAAATAAAATAAAAAAGAAAAAAATATATATATTAAATCATAACAAAAAATTAAAAAATTGAAAAAAAAACATTTTTAATAAAATAAATAAGCAACATTTCAAAATTAACTCTAAACATGTGACATGATGAAACACAACAAATCATCACTATACACAATCTAATAATCTAAAGTTTTAGAACACATTTAACAACAAGAATTTCAGTTCACTTTCGCTGTAAAAACTTTGGTTACAAAAAAAATAAAAAATAAAAATAAATAATAAAAATAAAAAATAAAAAAATATATCTCTATATCTATAAATAATTAAAAAAAAAAAATTAATAAATTGAATAAAAAAATATTTTTAATGAAATAAAAAAGCAACAACTCAAACTAAACTCTAAAAATGCGGCGTTATCACACACAAAAAACATCATGTATAACAATTTTGGTTTCTAAAAAAAATATTCGAAATATTTAAAAACTTTTTACAACATTTAAAAAAATTACTATAAAGAATTTTGGTATCTACAAAAAACAAAAAATTTTCGAAACATTTAAAAACACTAAGAAAATACAAGTTTTTCTACAATTATGTAAAACAATTATGTTAAACAAATTTAAAAACTGATAAATTAATATTTTAAATATAATTAAAAAACAAACACAATTTTAAAATAATCTTTAAATATGTAAAATTATCGAACACACTAAAGAATTAAAAAAATCAGTTTCACTTTTTCTATAAATAAATTTTTGTATATAAAAAAATGTGCCAACCAATTAAAACTATGTACGCAAAATATTTGCTCACATGTGCAACAACACTGTTTTAGTTTACTTTCAACTCACATTCATTCATTCGCTCAAGCGACCATTTAATAGTAAACAACATTCCGCTGCCAACTTGAACGAATCGCATAAAAAATCTACTTGCGAATAAGAATTCTAGCGTTTCCATGCAGCGCGCCGCTCAAGTGTCAAGTTTGACACTTGTGAACAAAAAACACCTACACACACACACAAATCGTTTATCAAATCGCAAATCAACTGAGTGAGAATAAGTGTGCCTAACGAAATCTGCAAATATTGGCACATAACATTTTCACAGCCCCACACAACGCGCTGCGTTCGAGTGACTGTCTGTCTGTTCGTCTGGCAGCGTCCGTACGTCTGTGTGCAATCTCGCGCCATATCTAACACACACACGCAGACATACGCACTTGAGCATGCAACAACAACAACAACAACAATACCCTCATGAAGCGAAATTGCGCTAAACTAATCAGCGATAAGCGCGTTGGCCAAAAACAACAACAACAGCAATAACAACGACGGCGACATCTCACTGTTTGTGCGATTCCATTCCACAAATTCATACCGCAAAATATGCAGATTGGTGCAAAACACTTCAAGCTGTTGTTGTTGTTGGTATAGTTGCTGCAGTTTGTTCAGTTGCAGTTGCAGTTGCCGCAGTCGAGAAGTGGTACGAACGTGAAAAAGCCGTGAAAATCATTAAGAAGCAAGTGGAAATGCGCGCCGCAGTGCCACACAGGCTGCGGCCGCCGTCGCCATTGCTGCGATCGCGAGTCGGCGGTGACACATTTAACACTTGACGCGTCGCCGCCGACTGCCGACTGCGCAGCATATTTGCATGATTCATGCGCGCCCGCCCGCTCGCTCGTTGTTATTGTTGTTGTTATTGTTATTGTTATGGCTATTGGCAGCTGGGCGTGCAACAAAGTCGACTCAGCATCGAAATCGCGGTCAATGCACAAATTGTTCGCGTCGCCATTGCGCGTAGCAACAAATGTCGCACAAAGATGTTGTTGTTGTTGTTGTTGGAGAAATAAAATTTACAACGCACACAATTTACGGTCGTTGCGTATTGGTGATGCGAGCCAGCGAGCGACTGCCACAAGACGCAGTCACATTCACACAATTGGCAGCTTTCAATTTTTTGCATTTTTCCTCACTGAAAATGTTTGCTTTTTGTTTCATTTTATTTTTAAATTTGTGAGAATTATCGCAATGACCTCAAAAGGGTGTCAAAATGAAAATTAAACGCTTTATGCCTCATTCGATACTCTGCGGCCGCAACGTTTTCTATTTGCTTGCACTGGAGCGTGCGAGTGTGCAGGTGTGTGTGCGCGCGTTTATTTGCAATTTTCCCCAAAAATGTCACAAACACGCACAGACATTGGCCGACCGACAAATACCGCACATGTCAGGCAACGCAATTGACAAGCGACCAAAAACATGAAATACATTTATTTACCCACTTGTACAGCAACAAAAACGCCCGTCGACCGGCTGAGCTATTGAAAATTTATCAATGTTTATTTTATGATTTGAATGTCGCAAACTTTTTTGGCCGCATGTCGTCAATGTTGTTGCTGATTGTGGCACATTCTTGTTGCTGTTTCTTGGTGTTGTTAAGTGTTCTGCCATTTCGAGCGCACAGTCACTGTCAGTCGCGGCATAAGTTCAAGGAAGTGTGTGCGGGCCAAGTGCTGAGCAAGACTGACTGGTAATGATTTTTTTTTTTATTGTGTAAACAGTAAAATTTGCCAAAAGCGAGTTCAACTTGTCGCACTTGCCATGACCACACAGACTGAATGTTTTTATTGATGTTCACCTTTTTGCTGAGTTATTAAAAATTTGAGGTAGTTAACGCTTTCGTTGGAACTTTTTTCTGGTGAGTCTTTGATTTGGTATTTTAAGCAAAATTCTGACAATTTTTGTATAAATTTTTTAATCATTAAAATTAATTATGAATTTTCAAAATTTTTCTTTCAACTTTTTAACTGTCATTTATAATTATTAAATTGAGAAAAAGTGGCATAACTTGAAATAATTCGGTAATTATGGAATTAAAATATCATCGAAACAGTCACAACTCAACATTTCGGATTTTCTAGTGTAAAATAAAAATTCTTGCAACTTATCATAAAGCATAATCTGTAAGGATTTTCTACTGAACGGTCTATACGTTATTTAAAAAAAGTGTTTATTTAGCTCAAAAACAGTTTTTTGCGTTTCCTGAAAAATGAAAAATTTTGAGTTGTGTCACTTTTGTTGTGCGTGTGCGATATGTGCACTAAATTTCGAATACTTTCAAAACCTTAAACTATTTTAAAGACTTTAAATAAATTTAATTTCTTGAACCACAGAGAGCTAAGGTGTTTGAATAGTTGTGTGAAGCCCTAAGTATGCCAACAAAATAACGAAATGGTTAGAGATTTCAACTTCTAAGAAAGCAGCAATAACCAAAAATTAGGTCACTCTAGAAATTGTTTGTTTGTTAGACCATTTGAGAGCATATCTGACTTCTGAAAGGTGCAAGCAACACTCTTTTGATCAGGGACCGTACCGGTTATGGTTTTTATCAAAAAAGTCAGATTTTAACTGTTATCTTTTAACTTTTATTTTTCCCTCCAAAAATAAAAGTTATTTTGTGCCTTTTATCATTTCAGGAAAAAATAACTGTTACGTCTGACTTTTATTTTATCGGTCGAAAATAACAGTTATTTTGTGACTTTTATTTTTTCGGTCAAATATATCAGGCAATTTGAATTTTTCAAAGGCGATTTGCAGACTAAAAACCTTTTGGTAAAATTTTTTTCATCGCACAAGTCTTATAGATCAGAATGTGCGGTCTGCTGAGATGAAAAAAATTGTATCAATAGTTTTTTAGTCGGGCAAACGGCCTTCGAAAAAATTCAAATGAATGAATTGACCGAAAAAATAAAAGTCACAAAATAACTGTTATTTTTGACCGATAAAATAAAAGTAAAAAATAACAGTTATTTTTGCCTGAAATTATAAAAGGCACAAAATAACAGTTAATTTTAATTTTTATAGTAAAAGTCAAAAATATAAAAGGCGTTCCAATATTCGTGAAGCTGGGGCCATTACGATCATAATGGTATATTTGAACAAAATATTCTTAAAATTCCTCAAAATATGCTCTTTTATATGTTCCATTTATAGTCTGAAATACAAGCAAAAAACAAAAAGAATAAAAGACAAAAATAAAAGCTTTGCATATTTTGAGACCCCTAATTTTTTAAGGAAAATGTATGAATAGTGATGAAAATGGCAATGGTACATTTTTGCTATTATTTCGATGCGAATGTATATTCCGCCAAATAATTTGGCTGTGTTGTATTGCTTGATGTTTCGGCTTTCATTATACGCCAAATCGTGAATTGATTTACAAAAAATGTGTATGTTTTTGACCATCAAAGAAAACGCCTTAAAATCCCATATTTTCCGACTTTGAGGTCCAATTACCGCGGAATTTTAAAACTTATAAAAATAAGTTGCATCGTAAAAGAAGCAGTGTGGTGTTGTTAATGCGATAAGGTGAAAATAATGTCAATCGGTTTTTTGGTTTAGAAATTACGATCAAAAATATGGAAAAAGTAGAGGAAAAACTGAAAAAATGACACGGCAGCTCACTAACTAGAGCTGCTAAAAAAAATCTGAGGGTAGATTCGAAATCAGCGCACCCAAATTAGTAAGAAACAGTAGTAGTAGTAAAATATGAATAACTTTTGAGAAGAAGCAGGTAGGATTTCAATTCGAACGGATTTTGAACCTATAATCATCAACAAATACAACCCAGATTGCAGTTTTTGTCGACATTTTTGTGCTACCTATCGATGCTTCCTGCCTACCGTGAGAAAAAGTCCTCCGGCAATTTTCTCGTTATGCTTTTTTGATTTGAAAATTGTAAAATAACAGTTATTTTCGGTGCCTGCTTTTGATAGCTCATGAAGGCCATCAAACTAAATATACATCACCGAATCCAAAGTTATGGTAAATACTGATTCATCGATCAGCACATAAACTAAATATATGGTCCAAAGTGATGGTAAATACTACTCGATCGAGCTTCAGAAGCATTCGATAGAAAGTGTCCCGCAGAATTTTCGGTATTTTTGGCTTAGAAGTTACAGAATAATGCTTTCATGGTGTGACAAGCTTTTTAAATTCTTCAGCAACACGAATATGGTGGGAATTCCAAAGATAGTAACGCGTCAGCAACTGGAAGAAAAAGAAGGTCTTGTGGTTCAAATCGATGAGTGAAAGAATAGTGTTCGATGTTTAAAGAGAAGTATTCTGTACCGAAGACAATGTTGCAGGGGACGCCGGTAAATACGGATGTCTCCAATAAAAAAACAAAGTAGCTTAACCCTTTCGCTATTTTGTTGCCATATGGCAACATGCTACTTTGTGGACGTCTGCATCCTCTAAGGTTGCAAGAATCGATTTTTTTGTTGGTCTTTAGAATAGTTTGAAGTTTTAGGAAAAATACGAAATTAATAAACTCAATATTTAAGTTTAAAGAAGAGAAGTATACACGTTTTTTTAATGGTATATCTTGGCATAGTGAAGGAAGAAGAAGCAGAAAAAATTAGAGAACTTTTTAATTTGACGTTTTCTTTCAATTTAGATACTTTTTTTTTTTATTTTGGCTGAAGTAAATGAAGAAATATTCAAATTTTCGTTATGTGTAAAAAGTTTTATGTTTAAGTAATTATTACAGCCACAACGATGTGGTTGCTTTTATAGAAAAACACTCTAAAATACAGGGCCCGAGTATAAAAATTAAAAAATTTCTTATGGAATGTTGCTAATATAACCACATAGAAGCCTAAGACGTAAAATATAAAATTTTAACTTTCCCCAGTAAAAACCTGTAGCGAAAGGGTTAAGCCAAGGTTTTCAGTTGCTTTAACCAAATATTAAAGGTGAGAATGAGGTCTTAGTTTGATAACGAATTGTAAGATATATGGAACATCGCATTGTAGAATGAATTCCCTTCAGGTGCTGGTGTTTCAGTTGAACCTAATTCAGATGAACCGAAAGGCAATTACACAACTTTATCAACTTGATTCTACGGATTATTTTCATGCTTATGATGCCATAAAAAAGCACATCTCAAGCACTTTTGGAACATCTAAAACGGTTCAAAACAACGCCTAAACAATATCCAACGTAATCCCAAAAAAATTCACATTTCTAAATCTTCAACAGCAACTCAAACAGTCCTTAGTAACATTCACACTTGTGATCCCACTAAGAAGCATATCTCAGACACCTTCAGTGTAGCTCAGTCGATTCCTTACAAATTTCCTGTTTCAAAGCCATAAAAAAGCAAGTTTCAGGCATTCCTCAAACAATTCTTAATAGACTCACTTGTTGTGACCAGATGAAGAAAACGCATAAAAAAAAACTGAAGCAAAACTTTGTAGCACCTCGACTCTAAATCTTCGTTTTGCAACAGTAGCTCGTTCATTGGTTCCTTCCTTTTCAACTCCAAACTCCAAAATGTTTCGTAATAGATCTGAAATGGTTTCCCCCCTTCAATCTGTGCACTGCAGTTTTTGTTGTCATTTATACTGAATTAAGTTTGTAAAGCGGTAATAATTTCGGTATGAAATACTTTAACGAAATTTTAAGTTGAGTTTCGTGTGTCATATTTCAGCCACCGCGACAACAGCAGCGACAAAAACGCCATGAAAAATGCACAAAACCCATCAACGTCGGTCGTATCGACGAGTGTTTGGCGAGCCGGCCAAAAATTTTATTCGCACTTTTTACGCTTTTCAAAGTGTGACGACGAAACGGCCAACCGCCAGCCGCCAGTCAGGCAACCGACTAAGCGCGCCAACGGCCAATCGGCTGTGCGCCAGCCGCGCAAATGAATTCTACACGAAATCGTGCGCTGGTCGAAAATGAATTGGCGCTCATTTCGTTTTGAGCATTACAATAACAACAGAAACAACAAAACAAAAAACGGCATAAATTGCCACATAAAAGCGAAAATCTGCAAGAAAAACGTAACCGAATCAAATCAGTGAAGGAACAAAAAATTTTAGGCGCACAACGATTTATTGTGTGTGTGTGTGTGTGTGTGCGTTATTAGGCATAAATAAATTTCACATAAAATAATTTAGCTTAATTTTATGCCAACATTTGGCGCCCCACCGCACCGTCGCGCAGTCCGCCAGCTGCCGCGCAACACGTGCAGGCGTGTTGTTGCACTTGTTGCGCTGCTGAAACAACAATAACACAAATCCTAGCAGCACCGACAAATCCCCACCGAACACTAACAACAACAATGGCAGCACGCAAATGACCTCATAAGCATGCGTCGCACGTGAGTGGCGCGCCGACGCTTGTGGAATCTTAATGACGCGCCGAGTAAAGCGTACAATTAGAATTTTGTTGCTATTGTATGCGCTGTGCTTTTTCTTCGCTACAACAATAAAACGGTACTTCACGTCAACAGACATTGTTGTCAATTTAACCAACAATCACACTCACACTCACACACACACACACACACACACACCAGTCTCGGTGCTTATGCACTGTGCCGCATTTGGGTTTATTGATTTTCCATTTGAATTTGAAATTTCTGCGCCACTCTCCCACTCCCCACACTTCGGACCACTTCACTTCGTGTACAATTCTCGACTTTGATGCTTTCTTACAATGTTTTTTTTTCTACAATGTATTTTTTCACGCTTCTTTGGGGTTTTTCATTTTCCTGTCATGCGTACGCAAAGTTATTTTCGAACTTATGACCAGCAATGAGGAAGAACCGTCGCAGCAATATTAATAACAACAACAACAACGTTTCTCATACTTTACACTGACAAAAAATGACAGAAATTGCAAGGAAATGTATGCAGTTTAATTGCTTTTAGAATGTTTAACAGAATTCCGCAAATGAGCCGCAAACCCAACGGTTTTCATATTGAAATCAAGATGAATTTCTTTAAATCTGCAAACACTGTCATTGGGGTCCCGTAGCCAACTTTATGGACAAATAAAATATATACATTTTTATTACGATTCAGAAAAAGTAATTTCATTTAACAAATATTTATTTAAAATGAAATAATAAAAAAGTATCTGTACTATCGTTTGAACAAAATACATTGGGTTGTACAGCTGTTGAAAAGATAAAAATGCATAGAAAAATTTTAGGACACTTCTAAGGTTAATAAGTTTATCTTTTCCTTTGGAACATATCATTCGGGTTTTATTTTATTTAATTTTATTTAATTTTATTTTATTTGATTTGATTTGGTTTGATTTCATTTGATTTTATTTAATTTAATTTAATTTTATTTTATTTTGTTTTATTTTATTTTATTTTATTTTATTTTATTTTATTTTATTTATTTTATTTTATTTATTTTATTTTATTTTATTTTATTTTATTTTATTTTATTTTATTTTATTTATTTTATTTTATTTTATTTTATTTTATATTATTTTATTTATTTTATTTTTTATTTTATTTTATTTTATTTTATTTTATTTTATTTTATTTTATTTTATTTTATATTATTTCATTTTATTTTATTCGATTTGATTTGATTTGATTTGATTTGTTTTGATTTGGTTTGATTTGATTTGATTTTTTTATTTTATTTCATTTCATTTTATTTTATTTTATTTTATTTTATTTTATTTTATTTTATTTTATTTTATTTGAATTTATTTTATTTTATTTCATTTCATTTTATTTTATTTTATTTTATTTGTTTTGATTTGTTTTGATTTGAATTTATTTGATATGATTTGATTTGATTTGATTTGATTTGATATGATTTGATTTGATTTGATTTGATTTGATTTGATTTGATTTGATTTGATTTGATTTGATTTGATTTGATTTGATTTGATTTGATTTGATTTGATTTGATTTGATTTGATTTGATTTGATTTAATTTGATTTGATTTGATTTGATTTGATTTGATTTGATTTGATTTGATTTGATTTGATTTGATTTGATTTGATATGATATGATTTGATTTGATTTAATTTAATTTTATTTTAATTTTTTATTTTATTTTTTTTTATTTTATTTAATTTTTCTTTTTCTCCCTTTTTACTTATTATTCCAGTTATTCTCTCTATTTTCTCTTTTATTATTTTTTAAGAATCTCCTCTATCTACCTTAATCGGTCTCTCTATTTCTTTGCAAAATATTGTCACTGATTTTATTTTACGAGTACTTATCCTTTTTCTTCTTTTCTACATACTCATCCAGTTATCTTAGTTATCTCCTGATCTATCTTTTCGTTCGTCTGTCTGTCTACAATCAGCACCTCCACCTCCACATTTTGTCACAGTTTAAATTATTTTTCCATTTCTATTTCCATTGCCTTCTTGCTTTGCTTTGATACTTCTGAGACATCTCCATTTGCCATTCTGTCTCCAGCCTTTCTTTGCTTCTTTGACTTTATTCTCTTTCCCCACTGACTCTTTCCATAACTTGCTTCGAAAATCGCATTTACCCAAAAATTTTTTCATCAGTGTACTTCAGGCCACATCAGGTGTGATATCGAATGTGATTTCAACTGGCTTACTTGTGACTTCTGGTGTGGTGTTCAAGGAAGCAGCGAAATTTGTTTTCCGTTTAGCAATTTTGTAGCGCACATAAATGCAAAGCTACGACAAGAACAACATAGAACAACAACAATAACAACTAAGCACAAACGCAAACCTTTTCGATTTTTTCAGTGTTCATTGGACGTTTATGGCCCATGTTGTCAGTATTCGTGTTGTTATTAATATTAAAATTAAAATTATCAAAAATTATTATTACAACTGCAAAAACTGACAGAAAACGCCAGTTTCAGCGGTTTGCAACGATTTATTTTAATTTTTTTTTTTTGCTCGTTGTGGCTGTTTGCTGCTGACGCTGTTGTTACTGTTGGTATAACGTTTATTGTAAATTTAAGTTAAGTTGTCATATTGAAAGGCGTTAATATGCGCCGATGGCTTCAACAGTCGCCCATAAAATTAAACATTCGACACTCACGCAGCCGCCGTTGCTGCTGCTGTCATAAATGCGGCTTAAATGTTTGGGAATTTGCTGTGCCGCTGGCTTTTCTGCCATGTTTCTTCTTCTTCTTCTTCGTCTTCTTACGTTAAAGTTTATTTATTTATTGTTGCTTGTAAGACGGCAAAATAGCGTCTGATTGATATGCAAAGCGTCTACATTTCTCGTCATTAATAAAGTTTATGTAGAAAAAAAAGAAACATCAACAACAAAAAAAATAGTAATAATAAAATAACAACAACAAAAACAACTACCACATTCTACAACAAGTCATTGTTTTCATTCTGAAAATTTTGGTGGCTTTCATTGGTGTTGTGCTGTTGTTTGTTGCCTGTTTGTTGTTGCTATTTTTATTATTGCTTTAAACTGATTTTAGTGCCAATTGTGGCTGCTTTATTTTGATACAAACACACACATACATACATAGTGGAGGGGGCGGTTGACGTGCACGCGTTCGTAGTGTTTTCGAGGTTTCTGACCACTTGATGTGAAATTCTTTTGGCATTTCATTTATTGGCAGAATGTTTTCATAATTTCGACTCATACGTGTGAGGTACGTTTTAATGATTATTTTTTTTCTTTTTTTGTTCAATTTTTAATTTCCTTTGCTGTTCGGATTTTAATGAAATCACGTTGTAAACGTTAAAATTGTTCGTCAGCTTGTTTATAACTCGGTTCGAGTTGTTGTTGCTTTTCGATTGTTAAATTATTTGGACAGGAAATGTGATTGTGCCCATTTGCATTGGAATATGAAATATTTTAGAATGTTTGGTCACATTTTATTGAGCAGTTGTCAGGAGTTGAAGTTATTTGTTTTGGTTGTCCATGTAGCCAACAAACATTGGAATTATTTATGGATTGGAAGGAGGTCTTGTGGACAGATGTGTAATGGATTTAGGCTCACAGCTCAAGATTTAGTTTTGAGTAAATCTGTGGTTTGTTTTAGTTTCTTTTTTTGTATTTGGAAGCGCAGAGAAGGCAGCTGGATGTCTTTTGGTTCGATTAAACCGTGCGACAAAAATCAAAAAATTTCAAAACACATAAAAAAATCTTTATACCATACTTGCAGAACTAAGGCTAAATGTTGTAAATCTGCGTTTTTAGTTTCTCTATCTGACGTCAGGACTTTTTTTAAAAGAACTTTGAAATTTCAAGGACATGTTTATTTAAAAAAATATTTTAAAAATTTAGAGCATTGTAGAATAACAATTTGGGTATCAAATTAAAGAGAAAAATTCTTAATCTTAGAAAATTTAATGTTTTGGTGTTTTGGTTTTAAAAATCCTTAAATATCCCTGGAAATTTCCAATAGTTTTCTTTGACAAAAAAATATCTTGAGGACTAATATGTACACTACCACATCCTTGAATTTCGTCCTTTAACTTTTTCGTCCTTTTAAACTTAAATTTAATACCTCTCTTGTAGAATAGAAATATGGGTATGGCTATTCATTTAAAAAAATCCTGACGTCAAAGAGAAAAACTAAAAACGCAGATTTACTAAATTTTTTCGTGTGTAAAATTTGTTGTCGCACGGTGTTATATGTAATTTATAAGACACACCTTTGGAGAATTGAGGCGGAGATTCTCTGATTTAAAGAAATAAAAATGTTTAAATCAAGTCTCAGTCAGTCTCAGCTTTATACCAGTCCAAGCCACGCTTTTTCCTGAACTCATTTGCCACTCAGCTAAGGTCAATCAATAAGCAATTCTTCTTCTTCCATACACACTTATAATTTTCTTTACTATCCAAACACATTAAAACATCGTTAAACTATCGTAATTTGTTGTGCTCTAACCACTTCCCACTTTCCAAATATTTACATCATTATCGACAACTATATGCAAATGTCCACTCCGATGCGCCTTAACTGGTTCTAAAACCGATATGTCCAGTGCTGGGCGCAATTTACGAGCTTCAATTATCGGCAAAGGCCACGTTAGAGTCCGTAAAAGCGCACACTTCCAACAAATTGACTACCAAAAAATTCAAACATCGATTGGAAAACTCGACCAAACACGACGCATGGACCAAACTGGGAGTAAAATTAATTCCGAACGCTGAAAAGCGAAATAAAAACCACAACTAATGTCTCAAATATCACAACCATTCAAACGTCAATCCGAATAGCAGAAAGAATTTTTACACTCATGTGACATTTCTGTCGATTATCATCATTGCCTGGTTATGGCACTGATTAGGCCACGGCAGCACTGGCCAGTCGGCAGGACGGCCATGCGTAGTGCGGCCGATCACGCAGACTCGCTGGCTGGCAGGCAGACAATTGCGAGACGCTGAAAAGTGCGCCTGCAGTCGCTCAACTGAACTTCCATAAAGTTTTCTATTTTATTTTTCGCTTCGGTGCGTTCGCCAACTGGCGATTTATGTCGATTAATGCATAAAGACAGAGCAGAAGACAAGGGGCGCTCCATAAGCAAGTAAAGTTGTAGAATTATTGGCAGACAGACAAACAAATAGACGGACGAGCAGAGACAGCAACCGTTGATGCACACTTACACGCACACACACACACATACAAACAAAGATCTATAAGAGCAGTGCGCATGGTGCATCAACGGCGCTGGCCCCCACAACAACACCAGTCGCTGTGCCGGTGCGTGCGCCAACGAGTCAATGGGCCGTTGAGTGAGTGAGTGAGTGAGTGAGCCAGCGCGCGAGTGTGTTGAATTTATTACTTACAAAAATGGTGATAACGATGCCATTAATGCGCACATTCAACAGCGAAATGTTGGGCATAAAAAAGAAATGCGACTGCGCATGCGCAACACTTTCCGCATTGCATGCGGCTGCTGCGTTGCTGCTGATGGTGATGCTGCGGCGGCGTTGGGTGCCGTTGGCGGGCGTTGCGCATGCGCAGGTGAAACCGTTTCCCAAGCGCCGCAGCCAGCGAAGCCATCCGTCCTTCTGTTCGTCCGTCCGTCCGTTTGCTCGCTTATATGTCAGTGAGTTGCTTTGTGCGGTGGCTGCCTGAGTAGCTGCACGATTGAATTGCAATTTCTGCGCACGTCTGGCATCTTTCGCATTGCTTGATCTGCAATGAGAAGAAATGGTATGCGAGCCAGCCAGTCAGCCGACCAAAGCGGCCAACGAGCAAACGTCTGTCTGGCCGCGTCTGGCTGTACGTGTAAGCGGCGGCCGAACGCCTGATTGTGGAATGCGGTTCAAATAAATTGTTACAGCGGCATCTGTGCGGAGTGTTTGTGAACCCGTCTAGCACGTGTGTGTGTTTTTTTTTTTTTTTTTTTTTTCGTAGGAGGTGGAAATCTTCTTAGACACGCTTGAACCCGTGTTCAACCGCGTGCCGGATTTTTACCGGCTAAAACCAACCCCCTTTATATCGCCAGCCCGTTCATCCCCGCGGAACTGCCGCTAAGCATTGCATCGCAGGGCGGGCAACTGACCCTATTGGTCTGGCTCGGGTCTATTGCGTGGGATTTGAGCCCTACGCTCTTGCTCTTGCCGTCGCTGTGCTATCGTTATGATTGCAGCGAACTTGCAGACTGCTTCCCACTTCTCTGCGCATTGAAGCATTTGTGGTACTAAGTTTTGACACGTGTGTGTGTGTGTGTGTGAGTGAGGACTTTCTTTCAAGCTGTTAGTAGTAATTTGAGTCTGGGCCCAAGCAGCTAATTTATGCGCTGATTTGTCGATGCCTAGAATTGGCTTAGCAAACTGCTTTCTCTTTAGCCCAACAACAAAAACGAAAACAAAACTGAAAATAAATCTTGCAAATTGTGCAAAAATTACCAGATGCAGCGCAACTGCTGGTGGCCAATTTGCACCAAAAGTGACCCATTAAAAGCGGCCATGAAAAAGAAACACATTAAAATTCCAACATAAAAACTTTGTGCGCTTTTAAGTAAACAGCAACAAAACAAACAAGTCGTTAAAATAAGTACAACTTAAAATTATCCAAAAAAAAAAAAAAACTCACAGCAACAGTAAAAAATTTAAGGCATGTAAACAATAAAATGCGAAGGCTTTGAAGTTAATTTTTTTTACTTCAAAATTTTTTTTATTATATTTTTGCGGGTGACTCGCTCTGACTCATCTATGGTGTATGTCATGGGGCTATAACTAAAATTTACAACAACAATTATGTGTAGCGCACAGCTGCCACACTGAGATGCCTAAAGTATCTGTGACAAGCACACAGCTGCTGGCCGAGGCGATAAGATCTCTGCCACTCGTCTGTTGCTGATGCTTCCTCCCAGGCGCTGCAAAAAGTCATAGTGTCACTTATAACAACAAAAACAATAATATGAGAAAAATAGCTTAGTTTGGCACAAAAAAGGGGCTGTTGGAAACTGTAAAAGTGCGGCCATTTTTGGCAGTGTCACATGTGCCGTTTGGCTCAACCGTTCAGCGGCACAGCGGCCGGCCGGCGCTCACGCACGCGCTTCACTGTGACTCAATGGGCCATTCGCGCGAGGCGGCACTGTGTCAATTCGCGCGGCCGTATGGCCTCTGCCTGCAGCACTTCGTTGTTGTATGGAAATTGTGAGGTCTCAGCGCAAGCGCCAAATACGGCAACCGATCGGAAAGAAGATATCGACCGATAGAAGCAGCAGCAGTCGCAGACAATGACTGTGGCAGAAAACTCAATTACAAAAGTTCGCTGTTGATCTTTCCTAAGGCGCGCGATATGCAAATTTATATGTTAAATATAGCGCAGATATTGGATGTTTATAAAGAGTTAGGAACATTGATTGCGATTTGGTAATGTTTTTAAATAAAATGACAGTGAAGTGAGGCATTGCAGAGCTGAAGTCGTACATTGTCTACTAGTGAGACAGTTGTGGGCCCAAGCTTCAGACGGTCAGAATCGTCAAATGTTACTACATCTATTGCATTACTATTGTATAAGGTTCGTAAAATGTCTAAAGCATCGAAAGAAGTCGAAATCAGCACTCCACCTTTCCAGCAGGTAGAGGTCAGCTTCGAAATCTTAGGTAGCGAATCTTACCGAAATCCATACACTGCAACACCCATTTTCACCAAGTCGTAGTATGTGCGTATCGAAGACCAATTTAAAGTTATTTTAGGCCATTTACCTCATTCCATCTTTAAAACTTTTTCTACCTTTCCACCAAATCGAAATCAGCATCGGACTTTTAGGTAATCAATCTTACCGAAATTGTCACACCGCAAAGTATGCATCGCTATCTTAGATTTTAAAGTCGTTTAAGGCCCTTTACCCCATTCGACCTTTAAAACTTTTGTCTCGAAGTCAGCACTCCACCTTTCCTTCCCATCAAGTCGAAAAATACCTTGGAATCTTAGAAAGGGAATTTTTTTAAAATTTAAATCTGCACCTCAGTTTTCCAACAACAGCATTGAAAAGTCGTTTTAGGCCCCTTACCCCATTCAACCTTTAAAACTTTTGTCTCAAAGTCAGCAGTACACCTTTCCTTCCCATCAAGTCGAAAAATCCACTGAAATTGAAAACTTAGAATCTATTTATGAAAACAGCATTGAAAAGTCGTTTCAGGCCACATACACCATTCTACCTCCAAAACTTTTGTCTCATGCTTTTCTATTGTTCTCATCTCTATTCTATCACAAAGGACTTTGAAGGCCCAAGAAAACTTTGTTTTTCAAAGCATTCACGCACCAAAATATTTTATTTTTCTCTATAATTCTCTTTTTCTTTATAATCCTCTTTCCACAACAGCAGAATCGATGATTTTCTTTGGCAACACAAAATAATGCCTCTCAGCAAATATTGCCAGCCACAACAAAAGACTTCAGCAACGAACTTCCATACCTAACTTTGCACAACTTTAATTAACAAACACAAAAAACCAACACACTGCAGGCAAACTCACTTTTTCCGCCAGCAGCCACTGCAACCTGTTGTAAATCATTAAATAATAGCTTCACACCCCCCTGCCCCTTGCACCCACAGCCGGCCGAGCTCAAAGGCAGCCAGCACACTGTGACTGTGCAGGACGTTTATTTCACTTTTATTTGAGCGTCGCGCGCGGAAATCTCATAAACCGCTATGCGGCACAAAAATCGTGCCCACAACAATTTATGTAACTTTTTGCACTCCAGACTTAATGACATTATCATCATCAGCACCCCGTAAAAGCAAATGGTGTAATGCCAAATGACCCTAAAACTAACAATGCCCTCGGAGAATTTTTTCCCAAAAAAAAAAAAGCGCCACACTACACGAACCGCAGTGCCCAATCACAGAAACAACAATAACAATTGCGGTAAACAAAGAGAAAAAAAAACAAAGCGAAACTACGAAAAGGAAAATTCAATTTTTATTTAAGGTTTTCGAACCATTTCGAGCGCGCGCGCCTGTCAAAAATTCAATACAAGCCGAAATTGGGCAAACGCGCTGCAGGTGAGTGGCCGGCGGGACAGTGGGGCTAAAGATGCAGCCAAACCAAAGCGACGAGCACAAACGAAACTAAGCGGCGGAACAGCGAGAATCGTGACAACGCTGACCCAATGAACCTTTTTGCGAGCCAATTTTTGTTGTTGCTGTTTTTATTGTATGAGTGCTATGGCGAACAACTGCCGCGGACAGTTTAGGCTGCTACAGTGCGATTGCGTGTAGCGCGCTTAGAAAGAAGATGTTGTTTACATTTTTTGCGAAAAGAAAAAGTCAATAAAAATCGATTGAAATTTGGCACGAAATGGAAAACCAGGGGGGAAACAGCAAAAATATGCGCAACAACTGAAAGGGTAATCGCCGCTTGAGACACTTTTGCCTCAGGGCGCCTAAAAGGGCGCCTATGGCAACAGCAACAACAACAACAATAACCATTACAATGCCAACAAACATTGCACCGTTGGCTGCGTTTCGTTTTTGCGGTGCCGCTTCGGCGTGAACGATATAGTACAACAACAACAACAACAAAATGGCACACAAGCACACTTGAAATGTGTTGCATGTGCAACATCAACTTGTACACAGCAACATGTTGCTGCCACTGCCACAACGTGCTCATATATCTTGCAACACGAGTTTACTGTCAGTTGCCGGTGCCCGCTGGCGAGCTGTCAGTTTGTGCCTTTTGCACCGTTTACTGTTTATTGCGCGCGCGCGTTCGTCGTTCGGCATTCGATGCTATTTGCAGCAAATCGGCTAAGGATTTGTTGTTGTTTGTTGTAGTTGCCATTGCCGTTGCCGTTTTGTTGCGCTTCTTTTGGGCTAAAGGCTGACGCTGCTACCGTTTGTGCGCTGCGCCACATGCAAATCGCTGATTTTATGTGGCGCATTTGTGTAACATTTTATTGTTGTTGTTGTTGTTTCGATGGCTGGCAGCGCCACTGTTGCGCGCATTGTCTTCTTTGATTTGGCGCACAAATAAATTGTGCCCAACGTTTGTGCAAAATATTCTAAGCACTGAGTCACAAATAAAACACAACAACAACAATAACAAAAATACGAATAACAACAAATGCGCCAAATGTTGCAATCGAACGTCGAGCAACATATGCAAAGCAGCAGCAGCAGCAACTGGACAATGGCGTGCAAGAATTTATTGCATGGCCCTAAAAGTGGAGAGTGGAAAGAGAAAAAAATCGCCGCTGGTTTTTTGTTGTTGTTTGGTTGACGTCATGCGTGGCCAGTTTTGGGTCAAGCTGTCGCTTCAGTTCAGTTCAGCTCAATTCGGCTTAGAGCTGTTGCCAAGACGTCTGTTTCACGCACAGAATTGTAGACAACAGCGTCTGACTTTCGCAGCTAATCTTTGTGTTTATTTTCACATTTTTCGATTGCTCCCCTCCCGCGCGTTATTGCTCAACAAAATCAGTCAATTTGTCAAATTGGCTAAAGCAACAATGTCACGAATCGCTTAATCGCATGCAAATGCGCCGCTCACTGCAAACAATGGTCGCTTAAACGGCACAGACAGACAGACACACGCAGCGAATGAATTTTATTTATGACACGAAAAACAGTAGCACACAGCGTCGTATTTGTCGATATTCAGCCGATTCGTTGAAACGTCAAATTTAAATTCCAATACAACAGCACAAATACTATCAATAAAAGAATATCTGATGAGCGCGTCGAACGTTGAAGCGTTGAAGCATTTTTGCAGGCCTCCGCTGGGCATAAGTTGTGTCAATAAGCAAAAGAGTTAAGCGACAAACTTGTAGGCAAAATGGCACAAAGTTGCAGTGTTCTTCAATCAGTGAACACATTGGAGTTTTTTTACAATGCATAAATGAAGTTATAGGCTTTTCTGGTGGGGGACTGTGTTGCGTTTAGTTTGAGTCAACATTTAAAAGGCTTATAAATGGACAGAACGTAACAGTAATGGAATGTAATTTACATGGGGTGAGAAATTGAACTGTGTTAGTGAGAGAAATATTGACGTTAAGCTTTAAGATTTATCTCGCTAATTCAACTACTTTGGAGTAGAAAAGTAGCATTCTACAGTAGATTGAGAAGAGCTGTGAATGGACGCCATCAAGTAAAATTGATCAGGTTTTGGTATTTTTTGTATATTTTTGAGGCAGCAACTAAGTGGTTACTGCATGGCCTAAGAGTCCTATATTCAACTTCTGACTCAATAATAATAATAAATAATTGGTTGGCACCTCTGACTCAACCAGCATCAAATATACTTGGAAAAATTTAATTTTGGTGGCCGAATTCTTAGCAGAAAAAATATGGTCACTCATGTAAAAGTTCGATGCATTAGTTGACTAGTTGTGGGTAATTCGATCTTGGTCCACTGTCGTTCTGTTGTATATCATACTAAGACTTTCATGTATAGGTACATAAATATAAAATCATATTTTAATAGTTTTCATATTTTTATTGGCTGAAAAGTCCCTCAGAAAATTGAATTTTGTTTAAATGACGTGTTGCACGAATTTTATATTTTTGTAAATTTTTATAAATATCACAAATGGCTGATGAAGAGTGAGAATATACTCGTAGTACAGATTTCATTCTTCACTCAGTGACCTTTTGGCCTTTAAATCTTAAATCTTATCAATATTACAAAGTAGCAGGTCATATATAAAACAAAATAAATTAAAATAAAATAAAATAAAATAAAATAAAATAAAATAAAATAAAATAAAATAAAATAAAATAAAATAAAAAAATAAAATAAAATAAAATGAAATAAAATCAAATCAAATCAAAACAAATCAAATCAAATCAATCAAATCAAATCAAATCAAATCAAATCAAATCCAATAAAATCAAATAAAATAAAATAAAATCAAATCAAATCAAATCAAATCAAATCAAATCATATGAAATAAAATGAAATCAATCCAATCAAATCAAATCAAATCAAATCAAATCAAATCAAATCAAATACAATAAAATACAATAAAATACAATAAAATACAATAAAATACAATAAAATAAAATAAAATAAAATAAAATAAAATAAAATAAAATCAAATCAAATCAAATCAAATCAAATCAAATCAAATCAAATCAAATCAAATCAAATCAAATCAAATCAAATCAAATCAAATCAAATCAAATCAAATCAAATCAAATCAAATCAAATCAAATCAAATCAAATCAAATCAAATCAAATAAAATAAAATAAAATAAAATAAAATAAAATAAAATAAAATAAAATAAAATAAAATAAAATAAAATAAAATAAAATAAAATAAAATAAAATAAAATAAAATAAAATAAAATAAAATAAAATAAAATAAAATAAAATAAAATAAAATAAAATAAAATAAAATAAAGTAAAATAAAGTAAAATAAAATAAAATAAAATAAAATAAAATAAAATAAAATAAAATAAAATAAAATAAAATAAAATAAAATAAAATAAAAAAAAAATAAAATAAAATAAAACAAAATAAAATAAAATGAAATGAAATACAATAAAATAAATAAAATAAAAGGAAATAAACTAAAATAAAAAATAAAATAAAATTTTCCTGCTCAGAAATTTCAGCCTAACATAACAAAACTTCGCTCTCGTTAAACATAAAACACTGAGTAGGCCACCTATAAACACTTCCCTCTGCTCTGAATTTTAGTTGATTTTTCCATGCGCATAAATTGCTGTGACACAGTGTAATCCACTGCAGCTTCTTCACTTTAGCAACTGTCAAACTGCCTACTGGTGCAGTGTCAATTAATATCGCTAATTAAATCAAACAGGCTTCCGCTTCAACACCACTTCGCCACTTAAGCGCTCAGGAGCAGCGCATTGCAAGCGTATTGCATTCGCATCTTTCGTGCTGCCACTTGTTGTAATTTCGGCGCGACGCATAAACAGACACATTTAATATGCTACGTGACAGCCAAATTAAATTCTTAACACTCGAAAGCAACAGTTCAACTAAATTACGAAATTAAATACATACCAACTGCAAACAACAACAACAATAAGAACACGCATTTCAAACACAAACATTCATATATGTATGTATGAATGTATGTGCTTACAACAACAACAACGACCGCAGTCACAATTGAGTGCCATGCGCGACCACGACACGGCACGCATGCGCGCAGATAAAACCGCCGAACGCAGAGATAAAAATTAAAATTTATAATGATGCGCGCATTGGAAATCAATTAGAAGCCACAACAATCACAACAGCAATGCCAACAACATTACTATGCAACAACAACAGTGCAATCACAAGAAGTGGCTGTGACATGGGCGCAAAGCTTCAGCTAAGCCGATCCGATCTTGTGGCTGGCTGCCGTTGGCCGCGTCGCTGTTGTTGTTGTTGTTGTTGCACGCATGACAACTGACAGTCGGTGTTGGTGTTGCTTAATGGCCGCGTGTTGCATGTGCGTTGTGCGGCGCGTGCAGCAAGTGCAGCACCCAAAAGGCGTCAAAACGAAATGAAAACGATGCGCGCAGCCGGCGAAACGCACAAATTGCGCTTTGTCAATGACAGCAACAAAATTGCTGAGAAAAAATAAGCATTACAACAAGAAGAAGCAGCAGCGATTGCAGAAGGAGCAACAGCAGCAGCAACAACAAAAAACGACTACCACAACGATGACGTTGTCGGTTGCGGCGTCAATGATGCGGCTGAACACGCGACTTGCACGCTTACGGTGCATTGGCGTTGTTTATTTATGTATATGTTGTTGTTGTTTTGGCTGATTTGTGCTGACTTCTGTTGGCGGCAAGAAGTTTAACACCTCGGCTGTTGCTTCCTTGTTTTCTGATGTGGTTTCTTGTTTTTGCTTATTCTTAATTTGCCACTCACTGCGGCCATTAACAGCGGAAATGTTAATCGTTTTGCTTTGGTTTGTTTGTACGTCGTATCATGCAAGCACTTTTTGCCATGTTGAGGTTATGTTCGCAGAAGTTAATTCCAATTGAGGTTATGTTCAGGATGTGTAGTTGGACTGTTGTTACATGTGGAAAATGTTAAAAAAATTTTTGTTATTTTAGAATGTTATGATCGACATTTTCTGCTAAGAAAAAAACTTTAATTTAAAAAAAATTTAAAAATAAAATCAATTAAATTTCAGAGTTTGAAAATTTTAAAATAGATATTTAATAGATTAAATTTATAAATTTCAAGAAAATTTAAAAATATAAAATTCATAAAATTTCAGAGTTTGAAAATTTTAAAATAGATAAATTAAGTTTATAAATTTCAAGAAAATTTATATATAAAAAATATTAAATTTCAGAGTTTGAAAATTTTAAAATAGATAAATTAATTTTATAAATTTTAAGAAAATTTAAAAATAAAAAAAGTTAATTTTCAGCGTTTAAAAATTTTAAAATATTTAAATTAATTAAGTTTTTAAATTAATTTAACATTTTTCGATGTTGAGGTTATGTTTGCCAAATTTAATTCCAATTGAGGTTATGTTCAGGATGTGTAGTTGAACTGTGTTACATGTGAGAAAATGTTGAAAACATTTGTGTTATTTTAGAATGTCATCATCGACATTTTCTGCTAAAAAAAATGATTTCAAGAAAATATAAAAAAATATAAATATAATATAAATATAAAAAAATTAAACTTTAGAGTTTGAAAATTTTAAAATCGATAAATTAATTATTATAAATTTCAAGAAAATTTAAAAATTAAAAAAAAATTAATTTCAGAGTTTGAAAATTTAAAAATAGAAAAATTAAGTTAATAAATTTCAAGAAAATTTATGTATAAAAAAATTTCATTTCAGATTTTGAAAATTTTAAAATAGATAAATTAATTTGATAAATTTTAAGAAAATTTTAAAATAAAAAATTTAATTTTCAGCGTTTAAAAATTTTAAAATATTTAAATTAATTAAGTGTTTAAATTAATTTAAATTTTTTTTTAAATTTATCTAATGTTTAATGTAGACCTAAGCAAATTAATTTTTATAATTGAGGTTATGTTGTCCTTTCTTTTTTAATAAAACCCAACTAATTTCATTTCTTGTCGTTGACATTTCATTCTTTCAGTCCCCGGAATTGGATTATCGGCACGAGCTGATGGGTCGCCTGCACAAAATCGAGCCCGACGTTGAACTAGAAGTATTAGCAGCGCCCCACCACCATCACCACCACCATCATCTGCACCATCATCAGCATCACCATCAGCACCAGCACCTGCACCAGCAAGCCTACTCGCCGCAGAGCAGCAACAGCAGCAACACATTGGAGCACTGGCATCAGCAGCAACAACAACAACAAATACAACAACATCACAGCAGCAATCACGAGCATGCGGCGTACGCACCGCAACAGCCACCGCCATCAGCAGCGCAGCCCGCATCAGCGGCCGCGCAGTCGGCGCCCGCGTCAGCTGCAGCGGCCGCCACAGCACCCACCAGCAGCGCACTCAGTGATAATCCTGCCACATCGCCCGGCGCCGCCTATGCGGCTGCCTTCGCTGACGGCAGCGCGACGGCCGTCTACAGCGCGTACGCCGCAACGGTGGAGACGGTGGCGGCGACGGCGAACGCGTCCGCACACGAAAAGGAATATCTGTTCGGTAAGTTTTGCTGTTGTTGTTATGCAACTGTTGCTTTTCGAACGCTTTCATCGCGCCCGCCGCACCAGTCGTCTCAAATTTTAAACTGATTGCTGCGACTTGGCGCTGACAGCTGAAATCGACTTTCGTTGTTGGTGGTTTGTTTCATTTTCTAAACACTCGAACGGGGTGTTTGGTTTCATTTGTTGTGGTTTTTTTGAATGGATTTTTTTCACATTGCTGTTGATTTGTGAAACAAGCAACAACGGCGAACACAACAGCATTTCTTAAATAAATAACCAAGCACAAGAAATCGCTGGTTATTTACATTGTTTTCGACGTTTTCTGCTGCCAGCAGCCAAGTGAAAAAACTTTTAATTTATTCAGCTGTGAAACCTGAGACCAAATCTGGACAAAAAATAGAAATCTCCGCTTATTATTGGCGTCTGCAAATAGGGTTTTGTTGTTGCACACTTTGGTGAATTTAACGCCGCAACGGCATTTGCTGTTGCGCAGCTAAAGTTGTTTGTAGTTGTCGTTAACACAATTTACATTGGAATACGATTAAAAGTGGTGTGAGCGGCGGGCGGTGAAGTGCACATAAATCGCATCGAACCGCCAAAGCTGAGACGTTCAGCAGCGACTCGATGCTGTCGACGCTAACGAAGGCCAATTGTTGTCGTTTGCGGAAAAGCTCACCAAATTTCTTTAATCTTACATTTCACTTGCTCTCTCTTTTTCTTTTGCCTTTGTTTCACTCACGCAGAAACCAAAAATAAAGAGGCTCTCTGCAATCCGTACGCCGAACTCGACGATCCCTATCAGCGGCCGGCGCTGTGGGAGGACATCGCCACCTCCATACAGAACATCGATCCGGAGAATGCGCTCATGTTAAGCTCAAGCGCGTCCAGTGCGCATCTGGCGCTCGGTGCCAACACTGCCGGCGGCACATTGTTGCCACAAGTCAAGATGGAAGCAATCGATGACACTTTGCTCGAAACACTGTCGACCCCATTGCTCAGTCCCATGGAGATTAAGACGGAAAAGCCCACGCTGCATCATCAGCAGCATCAGCAGCAGCAACAACAACAACAACAACAACAGCAACAACATCACCTGCATCAGCAACAACAACAACAGCAGCAGCAGCAACACCATCAGCAGCAACACTACGCGCACTATCAGCTGCATCAACAACAGCATCAGCAGCAACATCAGCAACATCAGCAGCAGCAGCAACTCCATCAGCAACAGCAGCAACAACATTTGTACCAACATCATCCCAGTTTAGGTGGCGACGACAACATGACGCTGCTGCAGCTGCACCAGCAACACCAGCAACAGCAGCAGCAGCAACCGCACCAACACTCACTCAGTAGCAATAGCAATAGTCCTAATCAACCAAATCGCTGCAGCAGCACCGCCAGCAGCCACAATGCCGACCTGTGCGGCAGCAACAACAACAACAACAACGGCAGCCAAGCAGTTGTGAACAGCAGCAACAGCAGCAGCAGCAACAGTGATAACAACAATAGCAATATTTCCTATCAACAATACGCATCTCAGCAACACTTAAGCAGTAGCAACAGCAATAATTATCTCAACGGCAGCGTGGTGGCATCGGTGGCGAATGTGGCCATCAGCACATCGGTCACGCTCACCAATCTGACGGCGGTGACGACCAATGGTGGCAATGCGCACAACAACAACAACAACAATAGTGCAACAATGAACAACAATCTGAACGCGAGCTACGGCTACGGCAGCTGGCACAGCAGTCAGGTGAGCAAATTCATTCGTCTTAACTGAATTAAATAATTGAATTTATGTATATTTAATGCTGCATTGATTTTCAATTCAATTGCAATTAAAATTAATCAATGCTTCTGTGCTTTGCTCTCTCTCTCTCTCTCTTACCCCCCAATGCAGTCGTATCACACCAAATACCAAATACCGCCACCACCGCTAACCTCAACGGCACAATCGCAGCAGCAGCAACATCACCAACAACAACAACAACAACACCAGCAACAACAGCAACCACAACAACAGCACCAGTCGAATCTGCAACTTTGTCCGCCAGCTGCACCGGGCGCCGCTTCCATGTCGGCGCGTCACATGTTCGTGTCGCCGCTGACGCCGCCCAGCTCGGACCCGGGCAGTCCGGGCAGTTCAATGGTGGCAGCAGCAGCTGCCGCACAAGCCGCAGCGGCAGCAGTAGCAGCGGCCAATCAGCAGCCACAACCGCGTCGCACCACCCCGCCACCGCCATACCAGCAGCAACAACTGCAACAGCAACAGCAGCAGCAACAACAGAGCCACCCGCTGTCGAGCATTTGCCCCAACATCATCACGCTGCACCCCGCCGGCCACAGTGCGGTGCATCAGCTGAGCGCGGGCCGCACGCTCACCACGCTCAGCGCAGCGAGCAGCGGCGGCGCGCCAATGGGCAGCGGCACTGCGAACGGCGCGTCGCATCCGGGCCGCGGACGGGGCGCCACGCCCGCCCACCTCGCCAACCTGATAGTGCCCACCATGCGCACGGTGCGCTACAATCGGCGCAACAACCCCGAACTGGAGAAGCGCCGCATACATCACTGCGACTTTGAGGGTGAGTTCGGCGCTTAAGTCTTTAGTTTGTGGTTGTCGTTTTATTAAGAGCCGCGATTACACGCTCGAACGGCGCAAGCATCAAGCAATTATGGCATTAGTTGAAGTTTTCTTAAACGGCTGTCACAAAGTCGATTGCACCGGCGACTAATTACGACACTCTGATTATAATTAATAAGCCGTTTGGCAGCAACAGCGGCCGCATGGTGCACCATTTATCGCGCCATCGGCAATGAAGTGTAGCAAAAATGTTGCTGCCGCTGTTACGCTTTTCAAACGAGTTAATAATTCATAAATGCTGCTTAAAACAGCGACAGCGTGCAAAAAAATTCAAATCTTTAATTGCTGCCACTTTTTCACGCTGGCACATTCGAGTTGTAGAAAATTTAGCAACAAAGTAAATAAAAAAATTAAAATTAAAATTCAGACAAAATCGTCTTTGCGAGCTGACAAGGTTTTTGCGAAAAATGTCACGTTGCAAGTCACAAGTGACCAAAGCAATTGGCACTTTGCCGTTGAATGACTGCCGCTGTTCGTCGTCTGGCTGACTCTCGGCTGAGTTGTGTGCACGCGGCACGCATTAAATGCTAAAAGCCTTTTTGGTGGCCACACTACGCCACGCCACGTTACTGACGCAGACGCAGGTGGCAAAATGAAGCTAATGTCAAAATTTTCAATGAGTTTTTTTGTGCGTTTTGATTGCTGCGCTGCGTGCTGTGCCGTCGATTATGAATTCGCCATGCGACAGCGGCGGTTTCAAATTAAGTACACGCAATCAAGAGCTGACTGCTGCTGCAAAGTCGGGCACACAAATCTGAACAATCGAGGGTTGAGAAGAAAATTTTAATAGATTTGACTAAGAAAGAATCAAACATTTTCAATTCGAATAGTCGAAGTTCTAAACTCTATGAGCAACTTCTATACAATGACGCGAATGAATTTTTTTTACGGGACAGGGAGAATGAGAAATATATTGCAGTCACCTGTCACCACTTCTGTACAAGGAATCTCTTTCTCCTTCGAATTGATATCAGGAGCACAGTATTTCGTTCTGCTTTTGATGCCTTTTGATATCCTTGTAAATAATTTTTATAGATCAAATTCGCCTAGAACGTATAAAAATTTGCAGCAGGAAATTGTTGTACGGCTTTGATTTCTTTATACAAATTTTTTCAATTCATTTTTCGTTTAAAGTAGAGAGATTATATTACAATCAAGCTACCTTTTAATCCACTTCTGTACAAGGAAACTCTTTCTTCTTCGAATTGATATCAAGAGCACAGTTTTTCATTCTGCTTTTGATACCTTTTGATATCCTTGTAACAAATTTTCATAGATCAATTTTTTTTTCTAGATCGTATAAATTTTGCAGCAGGAAATTATTGTACGGTTTTGAACAAATATTTTCAATTCATATTTCGTTTTGTACGTCAATGAAACTAAGTGCCAAGATTAAAGTTAGAAGTGATTCCTGAAAGTTGAAAAATCAGATCAATTGTTTTTCTAGATCTTATAAATTTTGCAGCAGGAAATTGTTGCACGGTTTCGAACAAATATTTTCAATTAATTTTTCGTTTTGTATATCAATGAAACTAAGTGTAAAGTTAAAGTAAGAAGTGATTCCCGAAAGTTGAAAGATCAGATAAATTTTTTTTCTAGATCGTATAAATTTTGCAGCAGAAAATTGTTGTACGGTTTTGATCTCTTTATAAATAATATTTTCAATTCATATTTCGTTTTGTATATCAATGAAACTAAGTGACAAAATTAAATTAAGAAGTGATTCCCGAAAGTTGATAGTAAAAAATAAAATAAAGAAAAAAAAAAAGAAAACAGAGAGTCCCACCATTAATAATTTAGATCGTAGATTCCCTGTTTTCAATGATCCAATTAGTCGAGTGTATTTCAAACTATGATTATTAATGAGGGGCGGATTCAAAAAAATATTTTGGGGGTTTCAAGAAGTAATTCTTTAATATTCATAAAATGCCAAAAATGCCTTTTAATTTGTATGTAGTTTTAAAGTCGACCATAATATTTCGGGGTGGGGTTTAAAGCTCCCAAAACCACTCCCCCCTGAATCCGCCACTGTTATTAATTACTTTAAATAAAATTTAAAAAAAACATCACTTAATTTTACGGTGTGCTTTTGTGTTTCCGTGCAGGATTCAAGAAGTTTGACTATAGAAAAAGCTTCCCCTTCCCCCTTCTTCTGCTTCCAGTTCGTATGAATCTAAACTTTCTTGGAAACATAAATATGAACAGAAATAAAACTTGAAAAGTGCATCGTTTCTGTCTAACAAATTGTTTATAAAACGCTCTCAAAAACGTTTTGTTCCCTTAGCTATAAGAAGAAGTTTGACTATAGAAAAGCTTCCCAATCTTCTGCTTCAAGCCAGTATGAGTCTAAATTTTCATTGCAAACCTAAGTATTAAAGGAAACGGAGCAAAAAACTTTAGATACCCACTAACTTAAAGCAACAGATCAGAAATATTTTTTTTTCTTATAGTTTGCATTTACTCTCAGAGTTGAGTTCACAGTTGCAAACATTTTTATTCTTTAACTCCTTCTAAGCGATTCTTTCATACACTTCTCTTCACTCTAGTAGAATAGAACGTTTAAATATTTCAATTGAGAATATTCTGCGTTGCATTGCAATGCGTGGCGCAACTGCCGCTGGCCGGCGGCCAAAATGTCAATCGTCGTTGCAAGCAGTTTTTCCAGAATTTCAAAAATTCCAAGCACACAATTCTTGCATCGCACTTCTTCTACTACTTCACTCTCTTTAGTTTTTCGTTTTCTTATCGTGTGCAGACATTTTCCTGCGAATTGGCTGCAATATGCCAATGTGACACTGCCATTTTCGTCGTTTCAGTTAATAGAAAAAGTTTCTTTCTATAATATTTTTATTTGAATTTATTATTTTTTCACATAGCAACAGTTTTCCTTCTCGACTTTATTGCCATTCAACAGCGGCAAAGCGTCTTGGCCGGCTGTCACCGATTGTTGCTTTTATTTGTTGCCACCCACCCATTTCGCACCTGAGCAACAAAGTGTTGTATTTGCACTTTCCCAGCGCATTTTCGTGCCGCGTTTGTGCCGGTTATTGCTGGAGTTTGTGTTGCTCTGTCGCCGTTTGTGTTGCGCTGTCACATTAAACCTGCCAACCTGCAATAACGCTGCCGGCAGTGCTTTAGGTTTGCTGCTTTTACTACTTACTCAGTTCATTGTTGTTGTTGTTGTGATTGTTCAAGTTGTTGCCGCTACACATTAGTGTCATGTTTAACCACACACACACACACTCACACACACACAAGTGACGCTTTTCCTGCCATCCAACGCAACAAGATGGCTGACATATTCGCATGTAGCACATGACAGCAACAACGCCGCCTGTCAACATGTTGCACGTTGCCATTGTTTACACGCTGTTGCACAGCAATTGCTGCCCCCTGTCGGCCGCTTCCGCTTTCGACGCCACCAAAATGGTGCAACCAAAGCAAACAAACAATAAACAAGAAAATTCAAATATAAAAACCAAACTAAACTGTTGACAAATTTTCATGCTAACAACGGCGCAAATATGAAAATGTCACATTTTTTTGTTGTTTTATTTTTTGTTGTAGTTACTACTGTGTTGTGGCCTGCCACATCTGCCGCACGCTGGTGCCACACACGGCCTGCACTGTTGCCACAAGGCATAAATGCAAATTTTTATTGGCGTTGTTATTGTTATCGCTATTTTTGTTGTTGCTGTTGTTTTCATTGTTGCAGCGCCTTAAGCGGAAAATCGAACATTTGCTCACACAAAGGTTGAGGTCAAACATTGTCAATAGCCATGAAAATTGGCGCGCTCTCACACACACACACACACATACACACATCGGCCGTAACGCAGCAAATTGTTTTCGCCGGAGTCATGGTGGCAACAGTGGCAGCGGCCAGAGAAATCTCAAAAATGTTTTCACTACAAATTTGGGTTAATTTCTTTGCAACGCCCGCACTCAACGTTGACGCGGCATGTGGTGGCGTTGAAGTTGAGGCTGAGGCGGCTGCGCGTGTGTATGAGCACGCACCTGTGTCCAAAAGCGGCGCAGACGACATCTTAACAACGGGCAATAATGACAACGGCAGTAACAACAACAACAAACAGCAGCAACAACATCTGTATTGGCAGCAACAAACGGTGGCAAGCGCAAATGTTGTTAATGAATGTTGAACGCTACTGCGACACGTTCAAATATCCAATTTTAGCACAAAAAGCCGGTAACGTTTCATACAACAACTACAACAACCAATAACAACAATAAAAATCCCCAATAACAACAATAAAACAACTACAGCACACTGAAAGACCTAAAACGTAGCAGAAATGCTACGAGTATTTGTGTTTATGAGTGTTGTTGTTGTTGTATTTGTTATAGTTGGCCAACAAATGCGTAGCCGTAGCCAAAGCCAAGACAGGCCAACTGCGCTGCCAAATGAAGTTATTATGCCATAAACGCACGCATCAGATTGCTCAGCTACATGATTGACATATGAACAGCAGAAATAACCCAGCGAACACGCAAACACACACACGCACACAAACACACAAATCTCTACGTTTGTGCTCTAACATGCAGGCAGCCAATAAAGGCTCAAGTTATGGCCGTGCACTGAGAGAAACATATTGGATCAAAGCAGATTTGAATGATTAAATTGAATGCATAGATAACACTGAGATATACAACCAGAATTATTCATGAACATGACATGAACACTAATGGGTTAACAACTAAGAAAATATCATAGAATACGTTTGCAACACTCACAGTTTCACATTTTGCGCTCGCAGTTGTAAGAGTAACCGAAAGTGAAATTTATGATACATCCCATTTATCATAGTTTGAAATTATCATAGTTCGGATTTCTTATATCATTTGGATTTAAATTCCACTTTAATTTTAACTGTTTAGCTGTTAATTTTTCTATCGTCGCACTGTGGTCCCTTTGATTGATTGTTTTGGTCAAATTGATGTCTCTACTTCTTGAATTTTGGCCAGAAAATATGGTCATTAGCTCCTTTGTGCGTTGGTTCAATATTTTCTCAAAAAGCATTGAGACATTTTATCTCTGGTTTGCAGTTCAACAGCTCAAACTTGAGGCCTGCAATATTGATTTATCAAACTATGGCACTAATATTAAATTTAATAAATGTGTGGTCCAAAGATAGTTAAAAAATAAATAATTAATTAACTAGTTTAAATAGTTAAAGTTCAATTTTCAATCAAAAAGTATCGATATTATTTCTTGAAGCTTCTACTGTTTGCAAACGATCTCCAGGTAACGCTTAGACTGCTAATTTCTGATTAGGTTTAGTTTCATTTTCTTAACCCTTTCGCTACAGATGTTTACTGGGGAAAGTTAAAATTTTAAATTTTACGTTTTAGGTTTCTATGTGGTTATATTAGCAACATTCCATAAGAAATTTTTTAATTTTAAACTCGGACCCTGTATTTTAGAGTGTTTTTCTATGAGAGCAACCACATCGTTGTGGCTGTAATTATTACTTATACATACAACTTTTTACGCATAACCAAAAATTTGAATATTTCTTAATTTACTTCAGCCAAAATTAAAAAAAAAAAGTATCTAAATTGAAAGAAAACGTCAAAGTAAAAAGTTATCTAATTTTTATGCTTCTTCTTCCTTTACTATGTTAAGATATACCATTAAAAAAACGTGTATACTTCCCTTCTTTAAACTTAAATATTCAATTTATTAATTTCGTATTTTTCCTAAAACTTCAAACTATTCTAAGGATCAATAAAAATGTATTCCTGGAACCATAGAGAGAAGTCCACAAAGTAGCATGTTGCCGTATGGCACCAAAATAGCGAAAGGGTTAATTGATTCTTCTTAATTTGTTTTGATGAACTGAGTGTGTAGATGCATTTATTGTCTTCAGTTGTGTTATTGTGTGTTTCGTTTAAATCAGCATTTGTTATATTTACCCACTTTTCACAAAATTCTGTACAGATCCTTTGAAACCAATGAGCCAAAGTATTCGCTGTTCATAAGAAATCTTTCGCCTGATTCGATAAAAACACAATCCATAGTTTTCTCTTCAATGTGGACAGGTCACTGAAAGTTATTCGCCACCAAAAAGACTAGCTCACTTCTGTCCATTAGCCAGAGAAGCCCTGATCCCATCCCATCCTATCTCTTTCATCGATCCCATCTGCTCTAATTGGAACGTACTTGTTGAATTACGTTTTCTGCCATTTGATCAGAGCCATAAAGAGAAAAGCGAACCCGGGAAATTATCGGCCTAACGGTCTCTTGAGACCTGAATCTAGTTAGATAGGTAGGTAGATAGTAATAGCTGCTCCGAGGGCATCACACGTAGGCCCAGGAGGCCCGTTGTGATTTAACAATTTGTCGGACCCACAATCTCCTGCTAACAGAATGAGTTTGAATTTCTAACGAAGTAAAGTCTCGTAGAATGTGAATAGTTTTACTGGATCTAGCTGAAAAAGATTTTCTGTTCAACAGGGTTTCAGGGTTTCACTGGTAAAATTTCATGAGCGTTGAACAAGCGACCCAAATGTTTTGTATATCTTGGAAACTACAGATCACACATCAATGACATTTGGCACACATTTACAATTTAGATGTTCCCTTCGACAGGGTGATTGTGGTTTGTATTGGACAAGGGGGCATGGCACCGTCCATACAAGCAAAATTTTTAATGTGGAATAACTTCGGAATTATTAGTCAGACATCATTGAATTTTTGTATACCGTCGTTTCATAGATGTTAAATTCTATTGGTAAAATTTGATGGGCGTTGTAAAAGGGGCGTGGCAAATTTTTTGTAAACTAAAATTGTCTGCATAACTTTGGAACTGTAAGTCGCACACCAATGAAACTGGGTCACGCCCTTCGACTGGACAAATGGATTGGTTATTACATAAAAGAGGCGTGGCACCACGCATACAGTGTTGTATGAAGAAACTGGATTTATTGGGCCCTGTTATACTCCTATAAATAATTACAAGAATTCAATAAAACTATTAGTTCTGGGCCTCTAAAACCTCCTGGCGCGAAATATTTCTGACCTCCTTCCAGGGCTGCGCTTAAAAAAATTTTTTTTAGTACTCGAATATATATATTTTTTAATACAAAATTCTTTGAGTTTGAATCCAAAGCATTAACCTTTAACTTGATCACGTCTACGATTGATAAAAGATAGTTGAATTTTATGACGCAACAGTAAACACAACATGGAATTTTTCATATTGTTTGCTTTTGTTGAGATTTAATTTTAGTTTGAAATAATTCTCAGTGTACACACGCTCGACTCGAAGGCAAAAAAGCAAGTGGCAAAATATTGTAGCAAAACATTATTACGGTATTTACTGTACTGTATAAACTATTTTCTATACAGAAATGTCTTTTGTTAGGCCATCAGTCTGTCCCAGTGCCCGTCTGCCAAGCCGTGCCACTAGCTGCTCAAATGTCTATTTATCGACGACAGCACGCTGTCACTCGTCGGCCAAGCGTCTGTCCATTCAGTCAGTCAGCCAGCCAGCCATCCATCTATCAGTTCAGTGCTTTGAGCAGCTCAACGCCAGCACGACCCGTCCGTCCATCAAACTATGTGTCGGCTTTTTCGTCCAAGTGTTCGTCTTGCCCGCCCAACTGTCCGCCTGTCTGTCTGTCCAACCAACTACTATATGCGTTACTTTGTGTCTGTCCGTCGCTCAGTTTGTGCGCTGATCAGCGTTTATTTCTTTCAATACGTGCTACAAAAATCGTTTTTCCAATATTTGCTACACCCGCTTCGTCCGCGTTTTTCATACTCGTATGTTAGCAAATAGTTTACTCGTTTATTACCATTCGTGTAAGTCATTCGAGCCAAGTTAAAAGTGTCACTAGCTGCGTGTTCGCTGCGCGTGCGTACGTTCGCTCGTCGCCGCTTGGCGCGCATTGTTTGCACTGCTGCGGCTGTGTTTGTGCGCATTTATGGCGAGAAAATCATGCGTGGCACGTTCAACTTATTTTAATCACGTTTAATTTATGAATTGCTAATCACCAGCAGCCGAACAGCAACAATTCAGCGAAACGCTCGTTGCATTCGTTGTTAATTATTCCCCGGCTGTGTCGCTTTATTGTTGTGCAAAAACACACAAACAAACAAATCTGCATTATTAAATAAAGTCAGCGAGTGAAGAGATCTGTGCACATTGGCGAATGATCGCAGCGGCCGCCCGCAATCGGCCATTAATTTGGCTAATTGATGGCTCATCACTCAGCGGACAGCGGCCGCCCGCCTTCACATTAGGGGCCCGCTTGTGCGGCACAAACCCACAAATCATCGTCATCATCATCAACGTCGTGCTGCACGGCCCGCGGCGCTGCGTTGCGCATCTTAAACTGCGCGATTTTGTAATCTAAATGGGCGCACGGCGCACTGGCCGCACTCGTCGCATATGCAAATAAAGCGCTCGACTGCATTTAATGCAGCGCCTTGCTGCTGCGCAAAATGTATTACCAGCCATGCATCATCTGCCCGGCCGACCGACCGACCAGCAACTGGCAGTGGCCGCTCAGTCGTCGTTGCCTTTCTGTGCGCCTCCAGGGCCCGCTTCGTGTTTTGTTGCGCTTTGTTTTTTCTTATTGATGTGGCGCCTGCCGTTGCGCCGGGTGTCTATGTCGGTTCCTGCTTGTCGGCTCAGCTCGCTTAAGCAGACATGTTTGCGAAATTATTATTATTCATTTAGAGCAACAGCAGCAACAACAACAACAACAGCAACAACGACAGCATAGCAGGAAGAACACAACTAAAAGGTGCAAGAAATTGATATATTGTGTGTGTGTGTGTATGTGTGTGTTGGACATTAATGGAGGCTAATAAGGATGTGCTACTGCGGCGCCCATAGACCGGCAGCTACACTGCGCGAAAAGTCAACCAAGGCTATGATTTATGTGTGACAACTTGTCACACGCGCTGCAAATAGGAAGAAGATAGCTTTAGTGTGGTCTTTTTTAGGTCTGATCTTTTCGTCTGGTCTTTAGGCCTTAAACTAGATAAGTTCTTCTGGGGCTGGACTTTTTGTTAGTGTGAAATTTGGTTTACTTGATAAGAAAACTAACTAATGCTTCTTTCGTACATTAAAAGACAAACATTTTATTATTTTTCTAATAATTTTCGGGTAGTTTGTGCTCCTATTTTAAGATAATAATTTAATTTCTGTTTTATATAATAACAAATAAAAATATTAAGATGTCTCATTTCATGTTTTTAAGAGAACTGAATTCAAACCCATGACCCTCTGTAATTTGTTCTAATTTAATAACTATTTAATTAACTTTAGGTAATAATTTAATTTTGGTTTTGAATAGTAAATAATAAATACAAAATACAAAATAAAATTATAAAAAATAAAAATTTAAAAGTAAAATATTTATTTTATATACTAAATAATAATAAATTATAAGTAATAAATAATGCATAATAAATACTAAATAGTAAATAACAAATATTAAATGCTAAATAATAAAGAATAAGTAATAAAAAATAAAAAAATAATAGGGGTACCGGTTAATTCGTGTGGTTTTTTGGAAAAATTGAAGCTTTATTGTGAAAAAATGTTAAAAATTTAATATTCAAAGTATTGTCCATCACTAGCTATAACTTTTTCCCATTTTTCTGGCAATTCACGAATACCCTTTCTGAAAAATTCGGCCGGCTTTTAGGCTACTTATTCGACATTTTCAGAATAAAAAAAAGTATTGTTGTTTACGCTTCAGCTAAATGACACATATTGATTCTGAAACTATATGACAATAGCTTTTCAACACATATTTGGAAAGGTGAATCACTGTTCACAAAATCAAGTTACGCCATCTGTTAGAAAACCGCACGAATTAACCGGTACCCCTATTAAATAATAAATAATAAATTACAAATTATAAATTATAGATTATAAATTATAAATTATAAATGATAAATTATAAATAATAAATAGTTAAAAATAAATAATACAAAATGAAAATATTACATTGGTTTTCTAGATGTCACATGTCATGTTTTTCAAGCCAACTGAATTAGGATTCAAATCCATGACCCTCTGACTCTACTTTAATATCTATTTAATTAACTTAAGATAATAATTTAATTTTGGTTTTAAATAGTAAAAAATAAATAATAAATATCTACAAAATAATAAATAATAAAAAATAAAAAATAAATAATTAATAATTAATAATAAATAAAAAATAATTAATAATAAACAATAAAAAATAAATAATAAATAAAAAAAATATAAAAATAAAAAATAAATAGTAAATAATAAATAAAAACTAAAAAAATAATAATAAATAAAAAAAATGAAAATATTACATTGGTTTTCCAGATGTCTCCCTTCATGTTTTTCAAGCCAACTGAATTAGGATTCAAACCTTGACTCTCTGACTTGTAATTTTTCCAATGCACTGAGCAAATTTTTCTTCTACTTTATTGACTATAAAATTTACTTAAGATACTAATTAAATTTTGGTTTATATAACAAATAATAATAATACTCAATTAGTCCTCTTGAGTTCTCACTTCATGTTTTTCAAGCCAACTGAATTACGATTCAAACCCGTGACCAAAGATTTCTTCTACTTGTAGGACATTAAAATTCTTGCAATTAATTATATTTTATTAGATAGCAATACACTTTTTATCAAATGCTCTCTTCTACATGTAGATCATTCAATTTATTATCATCGTATCAATAACATAAAATTTACTAACAAATCCTACTACAATGAATACCTTTCAGCACGCAGAGCCAAATTTAAATACTTCACAACTTTTCTCTCAATGCTTGAACGACTAAAAAGTTGGCTTTTCAATATCTTCCGTGTTGCTTGTTGGCAATTTGCTTGACTTCCCTTTCTCTTCCACTGCCGCCGCTGTGATTAGCCAACAAATAACAATTTTCATGCCCTCACCGAAAGCCGCAAATGTTAAGCCACAAATTAGGCAGCGGTCGACACGCTGCCACCAAAAAACATCTACCCATATATTTAACACAAACCCAACAACAACAAACTGAAGCCAAAGAGCCTCAACTGCAGCGGCCAACATGCACATTCACTTCAACCACCCAATTGACCTAATAACAGACTTAATTTGTGTTATTTTAGCGCATTTTGTTAATGCACTAAAATCAAATAAAAAAATATAAAAAATAAAATGAAATAAGATTAAAAATTAAAAAAAGCTTCAATAAAATAAAACTAAAAACAATTACAGCCAACATAAAACAGCAACAAATGGCTGCCACATATCAAGATGCCTGATCCTGTGGCAATAGAAAAAGGAAAATCGCCGCAGTTGAATGGAAAAAGTGAAATAAAATAAGGCGGCCAAAATGCTGTCAGCCGACGAAATAAATCCATTGCAATGGCATAAAACACGACAGCAACAGGTTGCACATTGCACATAGCAGATTGCAGGCTGGTCGGTTGGTTGTTGCGATATGCATTTGTCGGCTAGTTGGAGGCTGGGGTGGCTGCTTGGCTGACTGCCAGACAGACACACCACATTTGCCTGCCTGCACATAAATTGCATTTCGGCCAGAAATCCAACAGCCAACTTGGCCGCTGCAGCAGCGTCAAGTACACAACAGTTGCACATAAAGCTGCAAAATGTTGGGTGCATTTCTTTGCGCGCAGTCGACAAGTAGCCGGCCGCGTACAAGCGGCAAGTGTGCAGCGAGTTGTGTTCGCTGCCACCAATCGAATGTGTGGCACCCAGCGTCAGCAGCGTGTTGCTGCATTGGCAGCCGTTCATTTAATTTTTTTATATTTAAAATTTTCATATATTTTTTTATAAATATAATTTATTTTAATCAAAGTTAATTCAAGTGTTTTCTGGTTTTTTTATTATTATTATTTTTATTATTAATTTTTTTATTTTAACTAAAGATTAGTTTTGATATTTTTTTATTTTTAATTAAGTTCAATAATAATTTATTTATATTTTTTTGTATTTCATTATACATATTTTTTATTTTTAAGAAAATTAATTCAGGTTTTTTTTAATAATTATAATAATTATTAATATTTTTATTTTAACTAAAGATTATTATTAATATTTGGTCTTATTTTAAATAAAGTCATTTAATAATATTTTTTTAAATGTTTTCAATTTATTTCACTTAATTATTAATATTTTTGTATTTTAAATAAAGGCTATTATTAATAATTTATTATTTTTAATAAAGATTGGTTTTCGCAGCCACCAATCGAATGTGTGGCACCCAGCGTCAGCAACGTGTTGCTAAATTGGCAGCCGTTCATTTACTTTATATTTATATGATATGTATTATTTTCTTTTTATTTTATTATAAATATTTTTTAATTTTAAATAAAGTTAATTCAAGTGTTTTCTGTTTTTTTTAAATTAATTATTAATTTCTTTATTTTTACTAAAGATTATTTTTGATATTTTTTTTTATTTTAAATAAAGTTCAATAATAATTTACTTATATTTAATATTTTTTTTGTATTTTATTACAAATTTTTTTTAATTTAAAATAAAGTTAATTCAGGTTAATTTTTTGATTTTTTTAAATTAATTATTAATATTTGTATTTGTCCTAAAGATTATTATTAATATTTGTTCTTATTTTAAATAAAGTCATTTAATAATTTATTTTTTATTTAATATTTTTGTAAAGTGTTTTCAATTTTTTTACCTAATTATTAATATTTTTTTTTAATAAAGATTATTATTAATAATATATTTTTTTAAATGAGGGTTGGTGTTCGCTGCCACCAATCGAATGTGTGGCACCAACCCCTAGCAGCGTGTTGCTGCATTGGCAGTCGTTCATTTCATTTATTTTTATATTTATTACTTTTTTATTTCATTATAAATATTTTTTAATTTTATATAAAGTTAACTCAAGTGATTTCTGTTTTTTTAAATTAATTTTAAATTTATTTATATTTAATATTTTTGTAAAGTGTTTTCAATTTGTTTACCTAATTATGAATATTTTTTTTTAAAAAAGATTATTATTAATAATATATTTTTTTAAATAAAGGTTGGTGTTCGCTACCACCAATCGAATGTGTGGCACCAACAGGTAGCAGCGTGTTGCTGCATTGGCATTCATTTTATTTATTTATTTTTAAAATTTTCATATATTTTTTGTAAATATAATTTATTTTAAATAAAGTTCATTCAAGTGGTTTATAATTTTTTGTACTTAATTATTAATGCTTTTATATTAACTAAAGATAATTTCTTTTCTTATACTTTTTTTGCATTTTATTATAAAATTTATTTTATTTTAAATAAAGTTAATTCAAGTGAGTTATATTTGTTTGTACTTAATTATTAATATTTTTATATTAACTAAAGAATATTATTGTTACATTTTTATTTAATATGTTTTTGTATTTTATCATCAATATTTTTTATTTTAAATTAAATGGTTAATTCAAGTGTTGTAGTCAAGCAAATGCAAAACTGCCATGCAAAGTTTTTTTTAGTACCAAATATTATCTTTCTGCCATTCAATATAAGAAGATAGCACTTATACAACGCGAGATAAAACTATTGGAAAAATAAAGCATTCATTTTAATAGTTTTTTGAATTTTTCTTCTATTTACTTTGGTTTGTTTGTGTTAATAAATATATAAATTTTATAAAACTTTTAGTTTAAAATTGATTTTATTTATATCAACTACTTACTTTGTATTTAGTAATTTTTCTTATTTTAATAAGAATTTTCATTATGTTCCTTACACATTTCAAGCTTTTTGTCTTGTAAAATTTTTCTATCATTTTACTAATATAATTTTTTTTATTATGCTTGCAGGTTGTACCAAAGTCTACACCAAGAGCTCACACCTAAAGGCCCACCAGCGCATACACACCGGTAAGCACGTTCACTCATAAACAAACCTAAAACAAATCGAATTGGTGGTATTCACTATCTGTGAAAAATGCATTGGCATGATTACAGAAAACACATAACAAATTCGGCCAATTCTGACTAACTAATAAAACTTAGAGAAGTGCGCTTAAAAACTATTCTAAAAGAGCAAATATTGTAGAATGTAAAAAATTGGACACCAATCAATTTTGTTAACCCATTAAGCCCTGAGCGTTGCGTTTGCGCAGCGTTTGGGAATTTCGCTATATTAAGTAATTCATAAAGACATTAGACTTGAAAATGGGTAGAATTGGATTAGAATTGATCGTTTTACATTCTGCCATACTCAAATTTCAAAATTATTTAAATATTTATACGTTTTTTTCGATCCAAAGTCAAAGGTTTTTTTTGGGGAATTTTTGAAATTCAATCAAAAATACTTATTCTTCAAACCTATCAAAATCCCTTAGGGGGCTGCATTTTGCAATGCTAAACTATTTAAAAATAAGTTTTGAAAAATTTTTTTTTTATTTTTTAAACAAAAAATATGCTTTAAGTTTTGTGTTGCGCGAATGCAACGTTGGGCGTAAACACTGCCAATTTTCATACAACGCAACGCGTAAAAATGTCAAAATCCAAGCAGCTGATATTTTATTGGCACATTTTATTTTCCGCAAATGTTTGATTTTGTTTATTTGTGTAATGTTTGCGAAAAACATGACAAAAAAAAACATGGTATGAATTTTTTGCTTGATTTTTTTTCTTGATTAGGCCAATTAAGAAGATTGTGTAAAATTTTATGGAAATCGCACAAGCCTTTCTGGGGTCAGGTTTTAATGGGTTAAAATTTACTATTTTACTTGAACAGTGATCACAAATCGTAATCTTTAATCGTAATTTTTTTCTAATCAAATAGCCCAAGTCTCGGTTTTATTGCTGTTTTTGTGCACATTTACCCACCGCCTCGAGAGCAACGCATAATTTATGCTCAATTTGCTTGCTTAATTAATTTAAATTAAGCAATTTTTATTGCGAAAATATGTTAAAATGCCGCACGAAAAACTTACACGTCTATCGGGAGCGAAACCAAAAAAAAACGATATATAAACATTTGTCTAACGGCCCAAATTTGGCGCACTAGCTGCACAAAGAAAATGAAAAATATCACAAAAAAGCAAAAAAAAAAAAACATGGAAAACATTCAAGAAAAAACCCCAACATTGGCCGGAAAAAAGTGGCAAACATTAAAAACGTGCCACAGATTATGCTAATATGCCAACGCCCCAAAACCGCGCACCAACAACAGCGCAGCTGCCGGCAGCGCACATACCCCGAGCCGTCTCGGCTGTGCTGGTTGTGCGGCAGTGGCAGCTCCTCCAGGGCGCACTTTCGGCTTGGCGAAAATACGAATTTGCGCCTTGCGGCGGCGTTCTTGCGTGGGCAGCGTCAACGATTTGCCAATTTTTTTGAAACACATTTTGCTGCTTTATTTTAAAAGAACTTCAAGTCTTAGAACGCCAGAGATTTTTTGTTAATTTTTTAAACTTCTTTTTAATATTTTTTATTTACTTTACGCCGCACTCGAATCCATGTGTCTGGTTGTTTAGTCATGCTGCATGCTGCATGCTGCAGCATAAATTGTTGCCGCCGCCGCTGACTGACTGACTGACTGCCTGCCTGGCAGCTCGCCTGCCTTTAGGCTATCAATTGAGTAATAACTCCGCTAACTGCTGCAGCATGGACAATTGATTTATTTTAGTTAGCGCCGCATGTTGCATGTACGAGTACATACGAGCCGCTGTACCCCATACGCGCAGATATGCACATGTATGTGTGTGTGTGTTCCAGTGTGTGGTACAACAATGCGCTTGAGCTCATTGTTGGCACTTGGATTAATTTTGAAATATGGCCAATAATTTGCTTTTAGCTTTGGCACAAAAAAAGGCTTAGCAAAAAATAACAGAAAACTGAAAATCGATCAATTCATAGCCGAAAAACTTGATATATGCTGGCAAATGTTTAAGTGAAAAATCAAGTTGCATTTCATGCAATTTTATTAATATTCTCCCACTGGCTAATGAAGTTGTTGCCACCGTCGTATGCAATTTATACAAACAATTTAAATTGGCGAAAACAGCAGAAATATCACTTAATATATTGGAAAAGAATGAATGAGTAAAGTATGAATGGAAATCAGTTATTGAAGCAGAACATAAAAGAAACAGTGATAAAGTGAACTGTGATTAGTCTTTTCTTCTTGAGAATTGGCCGAGAACAATGAAGAGACTAGGGCCAAGTTTCTTGCATCAATCACATTTTGTGCTGGCAAAATTGTATTTAATTGTATTTACAGTTTTAAGTTGATTCCGAGCCATAAGTTGAGAGCTTTTCCATTAGAAATGTAAAGCTTATAAATCTGCCACATGTTGCTGAGAGATCAGTAGCCAAAAGAAATTACAAGTAAAGAAATTGCTAGTAAAGCCAAACATGGACCTTATTGAATACTTAGCGATGCAAGTCGGAGTTCCGTTTAGGTGGGATTGAAATCTTCCGTTTGTTGCTGAGAGATCAGCAGCCAAAAGAAACTACAACAAAGATTTTTTCTTAGGTAAGGTTAGGTTATACTGATTGCCGGAACCTTATTGGATGCTAAATAATGCGAGTCAGAGTTCTGTTTAGGTTGAATAGAAGTAGCGATTCTTTAGGATGTTAGTCGACAAAGAGTATTAAAACAAAATAGTTTACAGCACAAACATCAAACAAATAAAAGCAAACAAAATACTCATAAAGAAAAATATTAGTTTTCCTATATTTCGAGCGAATCGAACCAACCTACTCACCGCCCAACGCACTCACCACCTAAACAAAGGCGACCAGTCGAACAATGAAGAATTCTTGCCTCAAATACAACGACAACATGCTATGCTATGAAAATAGTCTGAGCAGCCTCACAACTCATAGCAACATGCACAGCAACAACAAAAACAAAAAACAATAACAAAACACAACAAAAAGCACCTACAACTGCTGCAAATGGCAGCAAAACTGCAAATACTGAAACAGCTGCCACCAGTAAAACTGCTCCAATTGGCAGACGTTTCATGCACTAAAATGCACTTAAACAAGTCGTTAAAATCGCGTCAATAATACCAACACTCACACACACACACACACACAAGTACATACGTACATACATATATATGTTGTTTTGATTTATTAGCGCCGCGTTAATATGGAAAATGATATTTGCCTGAGTGATTAATATTTGTTAATAGTGTTGTTCAAACACATAAAATGACACACACACACACACATTCACATACCCCGAGTCATAAACACGGATTTCGCATGCAGTGACAACAACAACAACAAAGCAATATTGCTTACAAGGAACCGCAACAGGATATTTAATAAATCAAACACGAGATCTCAATGTGTGCGCAAGTTCGTTGCTGCAGTCTTTTGTGTTTTTTTTTTCTGTTTTCAATTATTCGTATTTTGCACACACTTGCAGTGCGCCATAAATCAAAACACACAACACCAATGCGTTGCAGTGGTAATTGAAATGCAATACAATCAACAACAACATCTAAATTGTCTTAACCTCAAAACTGAATAAACAAAAGAAATCTGGCGAAATTAAATGAATGAAAACGGGCGACCGATTATTAATTTTTCACTTTTCAGCGCCGTGATTGTGAAATGATGAACCTGCAGCGCTGTAAAATTTTTTCTTAATTTAATTTTTTTGATATTGTGGTTCGCCAATATCTCAACTCAATTGCCTGGCTTGCTGTCGTTGCTCTTCTTTGTTTCCAGTGGCTGTCGTTGCTTGGCTCCTGCGCAGCGCTTAACCCAATTTATAAGCGTCACTTAAACTGCCACTTGTGCGCGCTAAAGCAGCGCGCAAACAACAACAACAACAGCTTAACACACTGACCCACAAAAAGGCTGTGTCGCGCGTGCTCGTGTCGACCAGGCACCGAGCACTGTGGCGTGGCAGGCTCTGGGCAGTCAGACAGGCATCAGTGGCCGCTGTGGCAGCTTCATTGTTGCGCTCGCACTCGCACACCGCTGTTCGTGCGCTGCGCAATTCAATTCATTTTCAATTTCAATTCTTGCGCAACGCCACGATGCATCGTGAGTTGCGATTTTGTGGTCAGGCGCGCGAGCACCGAAATGACTGAAGAGTTTGTCTGGTGGTGGGCAGTTCATGTGCTGATTTATTCGGCTGGCGTGCGGTTGACTGAATTAATTGGGATCTCGTGTTTTGGAAAATAACAACAAGAAAAAGAATATTGAGGATAATGTTCAATAATGTTTATAACAATAACTAAAAGCAAGAAAAAATCTATGAGAAAAAATAATAAGAAATCAAAATTCCACCACAAATCAAGTGAACGAAAATATGAATAAAGTTGTTTTGAACGTTGAAGGGAATTCATTTCATTACAATTCATTCACTCATTCCGGAATCCATGCTGAATGTTGATAGATTTTTTTATTAATGAAAAGCAACTTATAAGGAATCATAAACACCTCTTAGTCAAATAGGGATCAAGCAGAAAATACAAGAAAGAAGTACGCAACAAATGACCAAGATTTGTTTTTGTTGACCAAGAATTGCAGTAAATAAATACTCTCCTAGAAGTTGAGTGCCTTGAAGAGAAAATCAAGGCACTGCTCTTAAAACTGTGCTTCTAATAAGTATTAAAATTACATACAACGCTAAAATTTGGACTATCGAAAATTGTAGGCATATTTTACATGACCTTTTTTCTGGTCAGAACGGGATATTGCTTAAAGTTTTGAATGAATCAGAGTTGGTTGACGACAAACAGCAAAATTGACTAGAAATGTGATTCAAAGGAAATGAAGTTTGTCTCTTTGGAGTCAAACCAGAGCCAATGAAGACTTGAAGAGCTCTTTAAGACCATTCAGGGGCTTAAGAGGAATTTATTTCAGTCTGAATAGAAAACGTTTGGAAGATCACTAAGAGTAAGGAGGAGGGTAGAAGGTCCTAAGAAAAAAAGACCGGGCTTCATAATTAAGCCTGAAGCATAGTTAAACAAATTATCAACGGAAAAGCCAGAATCAAATAAAAAAATAAAAAATTACAAATGAAGTTTAATGAAATGAAACAAATTAATGAAAACAAGTAAAGAAATCATCAGTAAAGAGTTTTCAGAGGTTTTTAAACAAATCTTAAGGAAACCAATCTTGGTCCATCACATGCCAGTAGGTTGTAAGTACTGAAGAATTAATCCAAAGGAAGACGATAGGAACAATCAAGCAAAAGCAACAGCTAAACATGCAAGAAGTGATATGAAGTTTTCTTTATGAGACTCGAGACAATCATTTAGAGCCCTCGATGAGATTAGAGAAGATCACTTTAGAAGAATTAAAGAGACAAAAGTCAAAGCATACAGAATATCTTCTCAAACATCTTCAGCATTTATTCCTAATTTTCTTAACACTTTCGCTACAGGCTTTTACTTGGGAAAGTTAAATCTTTAAATTTACCGATTATGTCTTTTGTGTGGTCTTATCAGCAACATTCGATACTAATTTTTTAATTTTTGTTGCCGAATCATGTTTTGAGAGTGTTGTTATATGAGAGCAATCATATCTTTCTGGCTGTAATAATTACTTAAACATAAAATTTTTTTCTCATAACAAAATATTAAATATTTCTTAATTTATTTCAGCTAAAATTATTTCAAAAATCTCTGAATTGAAGTAAAAAGTCAATTACAAAATTTTTCTTCTTTTTTTGCTTCTTCTTTCTTCACTATCTAAAGATATAGCATTAAAAAAAACGTGTATAATTATCTTTTTTAAACATAAAAAAACACTTTTATAATTTTGTATTCTTTCTAAAACCTCAAACTATTCTTATGACCAACAAAAGAATTATTCTTGAAACCATAGAGTTTTCAGACATCCACAAAGTAGCATGTTGCCATATGGCAACAAAATAGCGAAAGGGATAAGAAAGCAGCACATAGAAATCCAAGCAAACAATAAAAAGAACTACGAAATTAATAACAACAAAAATTTTAAAAATTACAAAACTCATCAACACAATGGTAGCAAAACAGCAATAAGAAAATACAAAGGTTAATAACAAAAACAACAACAATTATTGCCTTATAGAAAAAACCAAAGCATCCAAAGCTGTAATAAGAGTCAAAGATTTTAATAGCACCAACTTTAGTAGTGAGAAATTGCATCATCAACAGCTGCCAAAAATTAAACGCAATCACCTATTCACCAGCAGCATACAACATTTGAACACATTTAAAACCAACAACAACAACAACACTGTCAGTAAACAATTCTGGCAACGCTGTTGGCATAAAACTCGAGCATGATTATCGCCGCGTCGTAGTTTTATAGCATCGCTAGTAACAACCACTACAATAACAACAACAGCAACCACCACCAGCACTAAACAACGACGACGCTATCAGCACCGATACCGCGCAGCCTCGGTAAATAAACCGCAATCAAAGCGTTTCCACATGCTGGCAGTGACTCAAGTTTGCATATTCGGTTTTTTAAGAAAACAATTTTATATAATTTTTTTTGGAAATGTTTTACTTGCTTCTGCACATTTCGGGCTGTCATTCCAGCGCAGCAGCCCAACAACAAACTACACTCGCCAAGTGGTTCAAAGTTAAAAATGCCAAGCGGGAATATTTCAATGGGTTTTTATTTTGGTTCGGCAAAAGTTTTGTGCGGCCGCTTGACAGTGCGCAGAGCGGCACTGATTTGCCGCCAGCATTGCCCCGCGCCGCCCGATTCCATTGTGCACAGTGCAGGCTTATAATTAATCGGACATGCCATCGTGCTTTATGCGCGCAAATTTATTGTCTGCACTAAAAACATTTTTATTATGGCACGCCGCATTGTTGTTGGCTGTTGTTGATATTAGTTTGGTGTAATGCTCTTGCACGCCATTTAATTGTGGCCGCGCGGTGAATTTTTCGCGTCTCTTAGTTATTTGTTGCTTTTATGATGATGTTGATTGCGATTTTACGAGCTGCAAGACACGAGAGCGGCAGCCATTCGCCGTCGCACTTGTTGCGCAGAAATCGAGGAACCGATTGCGGCGTTTCTGACGCGCATTATGTGGCAGCCTTTGCCATTTCATATATAATGCTTTTGCGCGCTTGAATTGTATGTGAAATGCGCCCACAAACTGCACACCGTACGGAAAAGCAATAAATTAGCAAACTAATTAACAGCGCGAAGCGGCGTGTCCGGGCGTACGAAAATGCTGCCGACTGCCGATTTGCGTATTGCAGATATTGAAGTCATAAAACTGCAGATAAATGACAGTAAATGGCAAATTCAGAAGAATTGTTTGGGTCAGGAACAAAAGACTCAGGAAACGAACTTTTTTAATTGAAATAGCAAAAAGAATGCAGCCAAACAGTTAAATGAATTAATTGAGATAAAAACTGAACAACTGAAATTACAAACAATTAAATACAATAAAAGAAATATTGCGCTCAAGTGCCAAATTATGTGTAAAACAATGAAATCAACTAAATACAAATTGAAGGCTTCAGGTGGCAGCAGTGAGATGCCGAGTTGCGCCAACTGCAGTGTTGAAAAACATTTATAAACACTTTAATTATTTAGTAAGACATATGAGGAGAGATAATCGTGCTAACCTTGAGAAGTTGATTTTTGATGGAAAATATTTTTATGAAATTTTTTTTGTTATTACCTGTGTGCGCCAGTTGACTCAAAGCTCTGAGCTAGTCTGCCTAAAAGTTGCTCAGCATTTAACTTAATTGTCATTTGATATGGTGGCAAAAATATGCAGCATTTTCTCGCCAATTACGTGTTTTGCTTTTTTGTCAGTAATCAAAAATTTGCACCAGTTAATCAAACATTCGCCATTTAGTTTATTTTTTTGTAAATACACAACTCTAGCACACCACTTGTTGCCGCTCTCAGCAATCATGTAATTTAATCCTGGCGTATATAAAAATCTGCGCGCAACTATCAACTCGCATGTTGGCTCAAGGCACACACACACACACATACACATAGGCACGCAGAGTCTTCACCCCAGCAGACAGCGCGCGAACCTGCTGAACTCAGCCCGCATTTGAATTTATGAGAAAAACACATGCGTGCTTGCATGCAAAACTTGCCAAATACTTCCAACTGAAATAAACCAAAACTCAACTAAAATACAAAAAAAAAGAAACAAAATAAGTAAATAAATAAAAATTACAAAGCTGGCGCTATCACATCGGCCAAACTTTGCCGTATCTGCGTTCCGCTGCAATGGATGCAAAAATTAAATACGATTCGCAAATATTCAAATGTATTTGCCAGAGCCATGGCAACACGGCTGGCAAAAGGTTAAATTCCGCACATTTAATATCAAGCAAAGCAATACAAAAACAACAAAAACAATTACCAAAATGGCTATTGAAAAATACAGTTGGGGCACTCGGTGACGGCGAATGCTTGACACATTAAATGCACTGTTAGAAAAATCACAATTATTGTTACGAAAATATGAACAGACTTTGGTTAAGAATGAGATTTTTATTATTTATTTTATTAATTTTAGTATATTTTAATAAAGTATGGAAATTGTGATATGGGATGTTTACATATCCAAACTTAATTGCTGACTTCTTTGGTATAGATGAACTTTGATAAGAGAAATTTTTAAATGCACAGCGAATTGCTATTAAAAAAATGTATTCATGCTTATTCTTTGATAAAATTTTATAAGAGAAATTATTAACTGCACAGAGAATTCCTGTTTAAAAAAAAATTGCCCATGCTTATTCTTTGATGAACTTTGATAAGAGACATTTTTAACTGCACAGAGAATTCCTGTTTAAAAAAAATTTTTCCATGCTTATTCTTTGAAGTATTGTGTATTGGAACTTGAGTTGTCGGACACTCTTTGCTTTACAAAAGTGATGGATCGGTAAATGCGATCAGAGTCTCTGGGAAACTTGATGTCTGGCCAAATCCACTTCAAGTAGTGCGAGCCCGGGCACATTCTGGTCAAGGTGGAGGAAAAAGCTGTGGTACAATGAAAAGTAATGTCCACGTGCCTGTGTCCTTGGATACTCCCAACAATATACAACAATAATAATAATAATAATAATAGCTCGCAAAATACTACGCCTAGCTGATCCCATCATATACACAACATGAACTTTGAGCCACACATGTTTGGCTGTCAATGCGAATGAATGGCTACGATTTGTTTCTTTTTTAATTTTTGTTTGGATTTTAGATTTTTAATATTTAGATTATGGATCAAATTCTCACTTTCGCTTACATTAGGCTGTAAAACCCAATGTTTTTTAACCGAAGCTCGCATAGAGCAAAATGCCGTTTCACGTCTCTCGGCTTCAACTTATCAAGTCTGAGCAGTATTTAACTACTGCTGGCGTCATCTTTTGGAACACTATGGTTTTCCATTTATATTCAAGATTGATTTAAATTTCTTTTTAAAATTTTTAAATTTGTATTAAATACTTTGAAAATATTCCTAGAAGAAACACCTAACATTACCAAAGCATCTCAAAAATCTTCTTTCATAAAATTCTTACAATAGTTGGAGCAGAAAATTTTGCCTTAAATTGACATGAAGTATTAAACCAATTAAATATTTAATAATATTTTTAAACACGACAGTTTTCCATTTGTATTCAAGATTGATTTAAATTAATTTAAAAAATTTTAAATTTTGTGTAAAATATTTTCAAAATATTCCTACAAGATAAACCAAACATTACCAAAAAATCTCAAAAATCTTCTTTCATGAAATTTTTAGAAGAGTTGGAACACAAAATGTGGTCTTAAATTAATATGAGGTATGAAGTTAGTTAAATATTTCATTAACTTTATTAACTAACTAATTAAATATTTAATTAACTTTTGGAACACGATGGTTTTCCATTTATATTCAAGATTAATTTAAATTAATTTTTTTTAATTTGTGTGAAATATTTTGAAAATATTCCTACAAGCTAAACCAAACATTGGTATCAAACATTACAAAAAAAAATCGAAAATCTTTGTTCGTGTTACAAGAATTGGAACACATAAATTTAGATGAGGTATTAAGTCAATTAAATATTTAATTATATTTTAAAACACTATGGTTTTCCATTTGTATTCAAGATTGATTTAAATTTATTTTTAAAATGTTTAAATGTGTGTAAAATATTTTCAAAATATTCCTACAAAATAAACTAAACATTGGTATCAAACATTAACCGAAAAAATCTCAAAAATCTTTTTTCGTGTTACAAGAGTTGGAGCACAATATTTTATATTAAGTTGAGATGAACTATTAATAATTAATTAAATATTTAACTAATAACAATAAAATATTTTTTTCTGCATTTGAAATAAATGTCCCCAATATTTCAAAATTATGTCTAAATTAACAATTTCTTCTACAACCATTAAGCATAAACAATGTTGCCTACTCATTTCTCTCAGTGTATAAAGTGCGCGCATACATAACTCAATCAACGCGACTGCCCCTTCTGCGGCAATTGACAGTTTCAACTATTCGCCATAGAGTGCAGTATTTTTATTTTTGTTGCTTAATTTTATTTGTCAAATTTTGTATATTTGGCTTTTTATTTGCTGCCATTTTTTTGGGAGAATATTTTAGCATATTGACATGGCAAAAGGCTTGGTTTATATGTCAAAGTATCCACAGCCGCACACACACACTCACCCATGGATTGGCGGGAAATTTAAAACGCCTGACTGACCGAATTGGACGTTTCTGCTGGCAATGGCGACGATGACGACGGCGGCGGCGCTCTGCAATGATGCCGCAATTGATATCGCCGCACCAGCGCCGATTACCGACGGCCGTCGTTCGTCAGCCACAATTGTGCCACAATGCAGCCATTCAAATCGAGTCTGTCGCAATCGAATGCGAACGCGCCGCCTTTTGGCGCCCTCGTTGATCGCGCCTCGGTTGGTCAGTGCAGGTGTCGTGCTGTGTGCGTCATTGGTGCCACGGTTTTGTTTTTTTATTTAATTGTTGCAACTGCCAAAATATTATTGATTTTAAATGCGCTTTTATTACATTTGAAAGGCCGATAATGTCATCGATTAGTGCATGAAATTGTATTGAAAAGCAAAATTCGGCTGATTATTGTTGGCGACTGTGCGTTGAGCGCTCAATTATGCAATCAATATTCTGGCATAATTTTCCAAAATCAAGTCAAACTTTGGCGCAATTATATTCCAAGTTGAAATTATGTGCGCGCTTATGAAAAACGTTCGACTTATGGCCACCGGCATCGGTTCGCCGCCGCCGCCGGCCGCCGTGTTTATTCGTTTGATTTACGACGCAGCCATGGTGAGCGCTTTAAAACGTCTCATAATTAAGAAAATATTTGCCTAAGCTTCCATTTATTTCAATCCGAGCGACTTAATTGTATGCGCTTAAGTAATTTTGCGGAATTTATTGTACATGCTGCGCTACGTGGCGTTGCGTTGTGTTGCGGTGGCGCTTTTTTGTGGTCACATGTGGGCGGCCGGGCGGGGGCTGCAGAGTGCTGGTTGTCGTTGGCATTTTAAAATGTATGCTCAGTCGTTTTACCTGTGTTGCTGTTGTCTAAGTTGATGTTGTTGTTGGTGTTGCTGGTGACCAAGTGACCACTTAAGCGAAGCATGCAGCATGCAAACGCGCAAATATTGACACGCATTTTGTTGACTAGTAGGCAGAGTAAGTCGTTGACAATTGAATCTAACGAGAAGAAAAGTTGTTAAAAATGTGATATAGAAAAAACGAAAATTGATTAACTGAGAATTACAAATATTTGGCTGAACTGCTGAAAGGGAGACAATTCGAAGCAATTTGAAGGTTAAGTGAAGAAGAAAACTTTTTTGGATAGGAAAAAAAGATAGAACTCTCTGTAATACAAATGAACGAAGTTGTTGGATTTAACAAAAGAATAATGAATATAAAGAAGTCAAGTTTTTCCTAATGCCTTGACTTCGTTCTTCTTAAGTTGTTCGATTAAACAAAAGATTAATGAACATAAAGAAGTCAATTTTTTTTTAGTGCTTTGACTTTTTTATTTTTAAGTTGTTCGATTTAACAAAAGATTAATGCACATAAAGGAGTCAAATTTTTTTCTAATGCTTTGACTTAGTATTTCTTAACCTCAAAAGCAAAGAATCTACTGAAGAGAGGAAAAAAATTGTCAACATCAGTGAAATTGGAGCCTGAATTGAAGAAATTGGTATATGTTGAATACATTTTGTTAACAAGCTTAGATTAGGTTAGATAAGACAGACAGCTTTCTAGTTTCTCAGCAAGTACACTCGGAGGCCTCAAAAGCAGAGACCGTAACAGTTATAAGTTTTATTATAAAAATCAATGTTTAAGAGTTTTTTTTTAACTTTTATTTTATGACTCAACAAAAAACAGTTATTTTTTATTTATATTTTAAAAATCCTATAATAACAATTATTATTGATTTTTTCTTATTAGTCTACAAATAACAGTTTTTTTCGATTTTTCTTTTAGTTGTCCTATGATAAGTAACTGAATGATTTTTATTGATGACTTTTATAAATAAAAGTCACTGAATGATTTTTATTGGTGACTTAAAAAATAAAAGTCACTTACTAATTTTTATTCATGACTTTTTTAAATAAAAGTCACCAATAATTGTTATCATAAGACAACTAAAATAAAAATCGAAAAAAAACTGTTATATGTAGACTAATATGTAAAAAATCAAAAAAAAAAAATTTTTATTATAAGATTTTTAACACTAGAATGCCCAAGGTAGTCATTTTGACTACATTGAGGTCTTTTATTTTAAATAACTTTTGTTGCATCGCTTTTTAAAAAAATATCTTACGTGACTTTTATTATTTTTTAAAGCTAAATGGAATAAATAAATTAAAAATACTGTAAAAAAATGTGTTACCCCAATTTTGCAAAATTTACCTTAAATGCCCAAAGGTAGTCATTTTGACTACCTATATACAATTTTCAGCAAATCTTACTGATAAATAGATAAATATGCATCTTCAATTGCGAAATATGAAAATTTCAAATAATTGCAAACATTTAAAAAAAAATATATTAGTAGACTTTGACAATTCCCAAGTTTTTCAAATTAAAATTCACTCATAAAATTCATTCACAAATTCCAAATTTCAAATTTCATTCCATTTTATCCCATTAATGTGTAAAGTGCGCTATTTTATTTAATTGAATTTACTTTGTAAACCATAAAAAAATAAAAACTAATTAATTAAGTTTAATCTCGTGTACATTTATTCATATTTGCTACTTAAAATACAATAAAATAAAAAAAAGGTCAGTAAACAATAATGTAGTCAAAATGACTACATATGGGCATTTTAGGTATGTCAGATTCTCGGGCATTCTAGTGTTAAAATATAAATAAAAAAATTCTATTTTTTAATTTTTCCATAAAAATTACAAACAAAAGTGTATTACCAAGTTTGATTTTCGGTGCGAAAAGAAATGTATTGGTATATTTCATTTACTTGTACGACATTCCCTTCATAGTAATTTTTTCAAATATAGTTTTCATAAATAACTGTTATTTCCGGTCCCTGCTCAAAAGGCCCATTGTGATGCCCGCAGAGAGTGTAGACAAGCTCCTCTTATAATGTTTTCGCTGCTAGCTGAAACCAATCTGAGCGTCAAACGAACCTGGCAATGTTTTTCAGTGACGCAATACAAATCATGACCAAGTCGTATAGCATTCTGGCCCCTTAGATAGCAATTAAAAAGCTTACTAAAAAATGTTTGAGATGTATTGTTTTATTGTCTTTAAGTTTAAAAAGTAAGCAGATATTTAACACAAGCAATAACCACTAATCGACACTGACTTCTGAAGATGACTCTTCGAAGACCTTAGCTGATGCGGGTGGTCCAGCCTGAAAAGCAAAAGCACTATGAAAAAATCAATATTTACAACAAAATCTATCATTAAACGCCCACACATTAACTCACACAAACACACACACAAACATATGTAAAGAAAAGCAAGCCATAAGTTAGTCACTCAAGCAGCCAGCAGTTTTTTTCCCCCAACCAGCCAGTCAGCCAAATTCAGCGCAAATCAACTGAAACTGCACTCAAAGTGCAATTCAAGTCGCACTTAAGTGGTTATTAATACCGCACTTGCAGCCACATTTGGCAGCGTCTATGTAGCCAGTCGCTTGTCTGCGCACAATGTTTGTACGCTGACACAACACACACACACACACACAGACAGAGTGATGTGCTCTTTTGCATATTTTGTCCAACAGTTGATGGGCGTTTTGTTGTTGTTGTTGTGCTTTTCACTTCTATGACAGCCACTTGAGTAGCTTAGAGTGGCGCACACACACACACACACACCTCGCTTGGTGGCGTCTCCAGCCGCCGCTGTTGGCCAATCGGTGTGTTTGTTCGCTGTTCGCTTGCCAGGCGGCAAATATTTGCACGGCCCAATGGTATTTATGGCATTTAAATACAAATAAACTGCAAATGTGCACACTTTGCTACAATTTGCTGTGGGCCATGTTGGCCAGCGAGCGACAACGACAGCGCATGCGCTACCGGCACAGTAGCAAAGCATCGCTTGCAGACGCGCACTCGCCCAACTCGGCCGAGTGGCCGTCGCCGTCGCCGTGGCGAATCAAAAGACTGTCAAACTTTAACGAACGCTGCCGCAGTCGAGGACATGCATTAGCGTTTCAATTAGGTTAACGTGTGTGCCTTGCGCTGAAATTTGTGTCAGTGATTTGTGAACGTTTTGGATACTCGCCGTCCGCTCGCTCGCTGGCTATCGCTACACAATTAAGCACTCTTGCGCGCTTTTTATTGTTTTCCACTTCACTTAATGCAGCGCCGGCTCTTTCACTGCGCCCGCCACACTCATTGTCCGGCAGTTTTTGGACACATTAATTGACACGTGCCCGTTTGCAAGCTGTGGCCGTTGCCAATGCGACCAAACAAATAATTTGTCTTGCTCTTGTCTTGGCCGAGTGTTGGCAGGGCACAAAAATGCCAGACGGGCAATGTTTTGTTGTAGTTTTTGGCAACAAATGTATGTAAATTGAAAGGTGTTGCGACAAATTTTTTGGCCACACGGCAGCAATTAAAGTGAACATTGGTTTCGGCGTAATGATTAAATGGAGGTCGCCATACATGGAGTCGGAGTGATTGCTCGACATAGCATGCGGGTTCCATTGAATATAATTGACAGTTTGAAAATTAGAAAAGTGTTTTTTATTTTTTTTGTAGAAATTCTATGCTGTGTGCAGATTGAGGGAAAGCAATATTTGGGATGCAATGCTTGTTGTGTACTTTGAATAGTTGAGGGTTCAAAAAGCTTTCAAGTCGTTATATCAAATATGAATACAGTGCTATGTGTTACTAAGCAATGTTATGTTGAAGATTCGGAAAATGCCTGGGTGAAAGAAGACATATTGCCACACAAATCTATTAAGACATCAGACATGATCGAAACTGATGACTGAACTAGAGTTGATCAAAATAGCCTCGTAAGCTGAGTCGGAACTCTATTACCACAAAATTTTGTTCACGTTGCTCACGAAATACAACGTAATGCAGAAGAATGAACGAGAATGAAGGAGAAAGAAATGGAGAGAGGAAAGAAAGGAGAAAATCTGAGAATGCCCCACAACAACTTCTGGCGTGCTTGTTCAGTGTTGCCAGATACCTGAAATGACTTCCCCTAAATCTTTTAAAAAATACTGAAATTTCCTCCCAAAAGTTAAAGAAATCCCCTAAATTTTTATATAATTAGCGTCATTTTAAAGGAATTAAACTTCTCATAAAAAATAAAAATATATACCTACATATAATTTTTTTTAATGCAACCTTTTTTATTCATCTTCAGCTTAATTCTATGCTGTGTGCAGATTGAGGGAAAGCAATATTTGGGATGCAATGCTTGTTGTGTACTTTGAATAGTTGAGGGTTCAAAAAGCTTTCAAGTCGTTATATCAAATATGAATACAGTGCTATGTGTTACTAAGCAATGTTATGTTGAAGATTCGGAAAATGCCTGGGTGAAAGAAGACATATTGCCACACAAATCTATTAAGACATCAGACATGATCGAAACTGATGACTGAACTAGAGTTGATCAAAATAGCCTCGTAAGCTGAGTCGGAACTCTATTACCACAAAATTTTGTTCACGTTGCTCACGAAATACAACGTAATGCAGAAGAATGAACGAGAATGAAGGAGAAAGAAATGGAGAGAGGAAAGAAAGGAGAAAATCTGAGAATGCCCCACAACAACTTCTGGCGTGCTTGTTCAGTGTTGCCAGATACCTGAAATGACTTCCCCTAAATCTTTTAAAAAATACTGAAATTTCCTCCCAAAAGTTAAAGAAATCCCCTAAATTTTTATATAATTAGCGTCATTTTAAAGGAATTAAACTTCTCATAAAAAATAAAAATATATACCTACATATAATTTTTTTTAATGCAACCTTTTTTATTCATCTTCAGCTTAAGAACAAAAACTTGACAGCAATAAGTGACAGCAATAAGTGAGAACGAGATAAAACGAGCTTACATTCTGTAAGCTTAAAAATTTTTAACACAATAGGGTGCTTTGTAGTTGTTAAAATATGTTTTTGTTGCCAGTGTTCCCAATACATACATTCCAAAAATCTCGCAAAAATCCACTAAGGATCCGAAAAATCCCCTAACATAAAATATAAATCTCCTAAACTTTCTCCTAAACATTCTCCTAAACAATTCTTCCTCCTAAAAATTCTCCTAAAAGGCCAATCTCCTAAATCTAGGAGGAAATCTCCTGATCTGGCAACACTGTGCTTGTTGTTCTGAAGAAGAAGTTAAAACGGTTCTGCACAATGTCCATTTCTGGCCGGAAAAAGACAAAACCTTCTAGAATTCATATTCTCTAAAAGTGTTATCAAATAAAGGAAGTATTGTTTAATGTTTTCAGTGAAAGCTCTGCGCTCAGCAGCAAGAGATTTTTCAGTTAGGGGCTGCGACCATAGCCCTTGAGGAAATCTAAAACTTATTACTCCAGAGCGTAATAAAACAGAACAAAGTTCCTTAACTAAGAAATTTAAATCAAGGCTTGCAAAAAACTAACTCTTGGTCCTGGTGCTCAATGATTTCCAAAAAATAATAACGCTCGAGTTAAGTAGAACATTTCGAGGTTCTTATTGAAATCCTCATGGTTCCGAGAAGAAGGCAGAAGAGAGAGTAATGACATTTCAATGTGCTATCCCAACAGGTCATCCCTATTTGCTTAAATTTTGTCTTCTAGACAAACTTACTGACAAACTTAACTGACTTATTGATCCAAGGCTATATTGTATTTAAATTTGACTTGCTCCAAGAGAAGTTGTTGTTGTTATTTAACCCTTCCTCTTATTTTACCCTTTTGATATATCGTACAAAATTGATTGAGCTACAATTCTCAACCTAAATATTGATATTTTGTTGTTGTTTGATATTTTGATATTTTGTTGTATTTTATTGATAGAATGTAACCATGAGGGTCAATATTTTTAAAGAAAAAATTGTTATCTCACGAAATGCGGAAAATGACCAGAAAGGAATAATCAAGAGAAATTAAACAGTCATAAATATAGAAAAATAGCCATACAGCAACCACATTCAAATCTTTACCTATAACCGCTGAAAATTTGTGTCATTCTTCTGTTGAACAAAAATCTTTGTATAGTCGAAACAGCTTAACTGAAAAATCTGCTTAAATGAAATAGAAGTCCGGGTCCCAATCTTACTTAGTAATTTTTCTGAAAATTGGTTCGTTCAACTGAAACTTCTCATAACTGAAAAATTCGTTTAAGTGGAAGAAAGAAGAAGAAGTTTTGGATTTAAAACATAAATTCACAATATTTTAACTCCTCCTAAGTGAAATATTTTGGGTCACATTTCATAATTAAAAAATACTGCACTGCTATTATTTGTCCGTATTATTACATCCCTGTTAATTGGATCAGCTGCTTTCGTTAGTTGGTGCAGTTGGCTTTTGAAATTGCAACGATATTAGAACATTTCGGAATTAGAAGGTATTTATATTTCACTCTTCTGAAGTATGCTTAATTGAAAGGAATTTTATTTAACCAGAGTTCGCTTAACCCTTTCGCTACAGTATTTTACTGGAGAAAGTTAAAATTTATAATTTTTCGATTTAGTCTTCTGTGCGGTTTTCAACTAGATCCCATAATACTTTTTCAAATTTTTATTACTGGATCCTCTTTTCTAGAATGTTGTCATACGACAGCAACCAAATCGTGATGGCTGTTAAAATTACTGAAACATAAAATTTGTTATGCATAGCTAAGTATCTAATAACTAATATCTTCATTCACTTTAACTAAAATTTTGGAAGAAAATTTATCTAAATTGAAGTAAAAATTCAAATAAAAATGTTTCCTTTTTTTTTCAGCTTTTTCTTTCTTTACTATGTAACTGTATAACATTCAGAAAACTGTATACTTTTCTTCTTTAAATTTAAATTTAAATGTTCAGTTTATTAATTTCGTATTATTCCTTAAACTTTATACCATTCTAAGGAATAAAAAAATTATTCTGTAAGCCACAGAAGGTTCAGACGTCCACAAATTAGCATGTTGCCACATGGCAACAAAATAGCGAAAGGGTTAACTGAAAATATCGATTAACTGCAACTATAAGGCCGGAAAAATCGACCTGCAGTTAAGCGAACTCGACTGTACAATCTTTCATTATTTCTCTCTCAACAATTCCCCTGAAATCTGACCCAAAATGTACAACACAAGAAAAAACTTTCATTAAGTTGTTTCGCATTCGTGCTCCTACACAATGTCACATCTCCTAACAAATACACTTAAAACTGTACTCTTTATCTCTGTGCGGCAGCATGGCGGCACTTTATTAATCCAATTTTCAAAAACAATAACAAAAAACATTCAACACATACAAAAATGGCTAAAAACAAAAGCCACACGTAACACATGTGAACAGCGAACACACACACACACACAGACAATGGCAACAGGGTGACAGGGCGACAGTTGCCAGTTGGCTGCCGAACGGCCGTACACAGCCATTTAGGCGCACAATCATCAGGCTGATTAAAAGCTTTAAGCGCACAATGACAGTTTATGATCCAATCAAAATTCCAGCACGACTCGCGCCGCAAACGCCACAGCGACGAGCGAGCATCTCAACTGTCGCGCTTGTCTGCTGCGCGTTTGTTGGCCGCTTCAGATTTGTCGTTCATTTCGTTTCATGTTCAGCATGACGAATTTCAGTTTTATGTCACCCCAGGTGGAAATGAAGCACAATGCACACACAAACACATAAACAAATAAGCACACACATGGACACAGCCTTTTGGAGATTTCGTAGAAATTCAATATGTGGCCATGTCGTCTGCGTTGTTCGTACAAAATGTGCCACATGCAGCACATTGTTTGCGCTCGTTTTGTCTGTTGTACGTTTTATTTGAGCAATGACACAATTATTAAAAATCCTTTGTGGTTTTTGTTTATTGTTTTGTTGTATTCTTTTTTCATGTCTCATACTGGAAGTTTTATAATCATTAAAGTGAAATCAACAGAATTACAAAAAAAAATTGAACAAAGTACGAAGAGCCAAAGGGCCTTAAAAAGCTCAGAAAAAAACAGTAACTGTTTGATTTCATTGCTGTTGTTGTTTTTTGCCTATTGCTGGCAGTACGTGCTGACTGCTTTTTGATGGCGCCATTGCGACTTCATTTGTTGCAACAATTTGGGCAACTTTGAAAGTGGGGCAGAATTGGAGGCCAAATTGATTTCTGAAAATAAGTTCGATTATTTTGTATTTTTAATAAACAAAAAATATATATTTTTTCAGCGATAAATTGAATTTGAAATAATGAATGAAAAAGGGTTAGTGTTCAATAAGTCTTGAAAAAATAAAACAACATTATTGCATTGAAAATGTTATAGAATTTGAGCCCAAAGAGAATTTACATTCATGTCTTAAAGCAATTTTAGTTATTTTCCTAGTTTTTTTTTTTTGTTAGTTTTCTACTAAATATTTTTATAAAAGCTCTATAAGGCTACGTTGCTTCATCAAAACTTGTCAAGAATTGCTGCAATTTACTGAGTGAGCTTGGAGACTGTAGTTTTATAAACTTGCAATGCATCCCAGGACACGAGGGTCATGAAAGCAACGTATCAGCTGACCCGTCTTGCCAGAAGAGGGCGCATTTCATCTCCTGTCGGCTGCCCAAAGGGCACATTCGAAAAATGCTAAGGAATACGGTAGAGCAGATTTTCGGCGAGCAATGGACCTACAACACGGGCTATGTGTGACTTCAATAAGTTATCCAAATCAATTCTCTTGGATCTGTCTCTTACTAGATCATGCTTCAAAAGGCAGCTCGATGAGGTGAATCTTTTGGCACCTTAGTACTTTTTTTTTTATTTATTATACATTAATTTTGATTTAATTTAATTTTAAGTGTTTTGTTAATCTAATTGTAATTGCTAGTCAGTATGAATCTGTTTCTATTTGACTATTAAATAATAATAAACCTAAACCTAAACCGGAATCAGGCAACATAATTTTTAACACCAGACAGAGAAGGTTGTAGAAAACTCCTCATGCTAAGGAAGGAGAACATCCGCATCCTTACTGGATACCTGACTAGTCACAGTTCACTTGGGTTCACCATAATCATCCTCAATGTTCAGTGCTACAACTCTTTATGAATTTACGTTTGCTGAGCAATATGTCTCCCTGTTGCTCAGTCCATTGTTGCCTCCTTCCAGTTCTTCATTTTTGTGGCTCTAGATCTTCTTTCTCCTCATTTATCCATCTCAATCTTGGTCTTCCTATTGTTTTTTTGGTCTATGATTTCCAATACTTTCGTTTGGGCTCTTGAGCTGTTCATTCTCATAACCTGGCCAAGCCAACTGATTCGTTACACTTTCATGTAACGTGTTACATTTTCGTCCTGGATTAGTAGCCACAGTTCATCATGCCATCTTATGCGCCCTTCCTCTTGCACCTTTTTGGAATTTTCCTTCGCCTTGTCTTGTTCGTTCAATGCCAATTTTTCGACTCCGAAAATGATTTTCCCAGTTATGGGCAACAACCATAGCCCCGAAAAAGATCTGGAACTTCGAACCACAAAGAGTGCTAAAACTAACAGAAAGCCGCCAGAAAGTTGAGTATCGCCGTTGATTGCGTTGTTTAATAGCCCTATTACAATATCATAAATAAATAAAAATAATACTAAAATTTAAAACCACCTTTCAAAGTTGTTTACATATTTTATTGATTTATTTTATTTATTTTAAGATTTTGTATATCTTTTTTATATTATTATTGATTTTATTTCTTGCTCAACTTATTATTTAATATATAATTAAATTAAATCTTCTTTGTATTAATTTACTGCGCAAAAACTCCTCATCATGTATCGATTTCATTTTCTGCCGCTATCATCACAGCCAGTGTGGTTGGTTGCTGTGCTGCGCACAAGTCATAAAATCAAACAGTGAATGATAATTGGAAAATTATAACTTCTCAAATTGCAATCTATCAACTGTGATCATACCATAAATTGTATTAAATGCACACCATAAACATTCGTACAAACTGCCACTGCCACTGCCACCACTGCGGCCGAAGCGAGCGAATGCGCATTGATGTGCGGGCCATGGCGGCAGCAACTGTTGCAGCATCATGTGCAATGACTCAATGTGTGTCTGTACAAAACGCCACCGAACTCCTATGCGTTGTGTCTACATACATATTACGAGTAAACTTTCTGTCCATTTGTTTGAGTGTACATCAATTGCCAATGCAGCGAATACATGCGAAAAAAACCAAGTTTACCATTAGGCAATTATTTTAGTTGAAGAAAAGTGGCATCTAGCGTGCAACGAGCAAAGTGAATGATACTCATTGTTGCTCTCTAGTGTTTAGAAAATAATTTAATATTTATATTGACTGCATAAACTGTCCATCCTATCGATCTTTTCCACTCCTAAATCTTCATAAATTTTATTCCTTTAATATTTTTGTTTCATATACGAGCACTTTAAATGTTCCTTTCTGCTATTCTGCCCTACACTTCTTTAGAAATTATAAATAAAAAAAATTATAAAATCACAAACTGCCACCCAAATCAATTCGTTGGCTCAGTGTATGCGCCACTTGTGTCTGCTCGGCTTCAGCGCCAATTTAGCATTACGCCTGCAACTCCACACAAATTACTCAGCACAGCACAGCACAGCAGCAGCGGCAAACTGCAACAAATTCCTAATTAAAGTGTGCGTTCAAATGTTGGCATTTGTGATTTATTTGAATTTTATGCGCACATCGTCCAACTTGCCATGTCGTGCCGCTGCCTCTGGCGCAGCTGTGGGCCGCTTACTGCAGGCCCACTTGGCACAGCATTTTATGTTTGTGCTAACAGCAAACAATAACCGGTGGGCGCCAGCGCGGCATTTTCATTAACTTAATTATTGGCAAATCGATTAGCAATTTCAGTGGCTCATAGTGCGATTGGTATCTGAAATGCGAATGAATGCAATTTCAATTGTAAAATGGGAAGTAAAGAGGGATTGAAGTATGAGAGGGGAAGAGTGTTAATATCGATTTTTATTTATTTAAAATTACTAATTTAAATAATTTTATATTTTTGGTTTATCATATTTATTTCGCATTTTTTTATTGTTAGTTTTTAACTCACATTTTAATTTAGTTTTTTATTTCACTCCATTTCGTTGCATTAAATTTGATCTGATTTGAGTTGGTTTCTTTTGTAATATTTTAATGCTTTTTTATTTAATTTATTTTTATTACATTACATTTTCATTTTTTATGAGCCTCTGAGCAGTTTAAACACCTGACTTGATTTACATTTTTATTGTAATTTTAGTACCGAAAATTTGGGTTTAAAATATTATAATCCATTTATATTGAGATCATAAACCTCCTGCATTCTTTTTCCTGATTTAGCTTGATTTTTTTTTAATAGTTTTATATTAATTTTATGCCCAAATATTGAGTTGAAGGCATTTTAAATTTTATGAAAAAAATAAACCTCATTTACCGCCTCTCCTCCACCACCCCCCTAATACACTTTAATCCCCTTGTCTGCCCCCTTCTAGTAAACTACTTTTATCTCCCATCTCAATAATATTGATCAGTGTTATTTACGATGCCCGCAAGTTCGTTGCTTAAGTCGTTTGTTCTGCCTGGTCACAGTGTACGAACACTCACTTTGCGGGTTGCGCTTTATGAGCGGCACTATTTTATTTTACAGTCTAATTTTCGCCATAAATTCGTGCGATAGCGCATACACTTATCATATTTCCACGAACAACCGGCATTTATCATAAATCAATTATTGCTGAAAATTGCTGCCTTTGTTACATACAACAAATTCAAAATGTTCTGCTGCAGCTACATGAAACAAGAAAACGCAAAACATCGAGCAACCAAAGTAGCAACTTCAAGCAGCCTACAAGCGCAATAAAAGCCAACGAGCGGCTAATTTAATGTCTCAGAACATGCACTTGCCGCAACGATCGATGGCCATGCAACAGCCACCAACCAACCAGCCAACTAGCCACTCGACCCACTGCACATTTTGCACACTTGAGTGCATGAAAAATGAAATTAATACGCGTGCAAATAAATTCTTAATTAAAGCAGAAAAGAGCGCAATTTCGCAGTGACCAATCGCCGTCTCGCTAGTTGCGAGCGAGCGCAGCATTTTGCAATGCTCCACTAAGCAGATACGCTCCGGCCGCCGCCGCCCTGTTGACACAATGTTGGCCAGGCAAAACAAACATGTTGACACCGAAATCGCTCGCTAAGCCGCTAAAGTGCGCAGCATTCTTCTGTGCGACGATAAAGCGGACAACCGCAGCAAAGCGCAAATAATGCTGTCAAAATTTGACTACGAAATGCTGCTCGCGGCCTTTGCGGCAGCGTTGTCGCTGGCCATGGCGATGGCGATGGCGATCTGCGCGTTTCGGGCCGAAATTTCCAACTAACGATTTAATATTTGTCATAATATAATCAAAAGAGTTTGCGGCCACAAACCGCCGCCACAACTGACGCGCAATCGGCATAATCGCCGTGCGGCCGCAAGTGGTCCGCTGTGTATAAGCGTTGGTCGGCTAAGTAATCGCTGGCTTGTTTGCTTGTGATTTAACGCTGCCAACACAACGCCAACAAAAACAAAAACATCAACAACAACAACAACAGAAACAGTCCATATAACTTTAATCTAGCATCGATAAATATATTTTTACCATTTTACCGCCAGTCGGCCCTCGGCCACATTTCTCAGCTGCGCACAGCCCGAGCGTGGGAACTGTGTATATTAGTTTTTATGAAATAATTAAAAGCGTTCGGCGCAGCGATAATCAAATCTCTCGCCGCACGCATAAATACTCAGTCAGAAATATTGAACGGTGTGCCGCGGCATTATTGGCTTTTACAACACGCTCGCACATTGTGTGGCATGACGTGGCCGCAGCACAGCGCAGCGCAGCTCAGCGCAGCTCAGCAACAAATAAACAACATTTTATGCAAATGTCATTTGGTGGCTGTGATAAGACGCTTATGGTGGCCATTTATGGCTGTAGCGCCATTGTGGCTGTGATTTTCGTATTTTGCTAATAGTTTTCATTTCAGAAATTACATAATCACTTCTCTAGATCGATCTGCCGATAGGCGGCTAATGTTTGTTTTGTAAAGCTTACAAGATTGTTTTGGCGATACGTTTGAGCGGCAACATAAACCAAAAAAGAAAGTTTCGTGTGTTATTGATTGCAGCATCGAAACTGAGTCCAAATAGTGTGGTCCATAAATGTGTTTTAATTCAAATATTTATATGGTCAGAGATTAGAGGAGTTGAGAGTGTGTACATAATTTCAACTTAAACTTGGGACTGTTCTCTACATTTTTAATGCATTTTCAAAGGTTTTTTTGTTTTAAAGGTAGAATAGAATTAAACATTTTAAATAAATATTTTAAAAATTAAGTTACTTTTTGTTGATAGTACTGAATACAAAAATATACTTATAAATGTTATTTATCTATGAAGTTAGCTAGAAGAGCTAGAAGAGAAAGAAAAGATTCTATTCTTGCTATTAAATATATCTACGGTATGAGTTGACTCTTTCACTGGAGATGTCGTTTGCTCCTGCATTTCCATAAGATTTTTTAGGGTAACATTTATGTTAAACTTAATTTAGGTCAAGGTTTAGCTAGATTGGTAGGTAGGAAGGTGGAAGTAGCAGTCCTTAGGCCCTAAGGCAGCATTTTAGGCCATGAAGGCTCTTTGTGATACCACAATCAATCGAGTTTAAGACCGCTCAGTCATTGAACCAGTTTGAGCTGCATACAAAGCCTGGTAGACTGTGATTAGCTCTATCAACAAAATCTTCTAGATTGTCGAAAAAAAAGTCACCCAGGTGAGCCTTCTTTCTTCTAGATAAAGCAAAACAAGTACGTAGAAGGTAAAGTGTTTTTCTTTCTCTTTCTCGTCAATACATCTTCAAGAAATTTCATTAGAAAACAAACCAAACGTTCTTGCGTGCCAATCATGGTTCTCATCTGATTCCTTTTTAGTGAGAAAAATTCTCTAGAAAGACGAAAGTTGATGGTTCTTAGCGCGCAGAAATTTCATTGTTGCCTCTTGCCCAGCTTTCAAGCATATAGCAAGGTGCATAATAAAATCTTTGTAGTTCCATCACCATCCCAATGTGGTATCAAGAAAGAGACATTTGAGCGGTCTTTTTCAAGTGAAGTTGGCCACTCGAAGCTAAAGCAACCTGAGGTCCTTTTAGTACAAATATTATTACTGCACACTTTTTTGGTTTAAAGTTGTTAAGCCAAGCTTCCATAATTTCTTTTTTTTACTATATTCAACTGCTAACGTTTAAGTCTACGTTAACTCAATTCTAATACGCAAACATCGCTTAGACCAACCTAAAGTTTAACCGGTCAAGTCCCAACAAAACCGACAGATTGACATTTGCTGTAAACGCATTGATTCTCTTCTTCCTGAAACATTTGCTAAACATACATTTGCAAACCACTTGCAAAGCATCGCCACTTACATCACAACGCATCCTGAACGAAGGCGCCCGTAGCGCCTGCTGCCTATTCGAAGCCTATTACAGCTCCAACTAATTTATGGCTGTGCGAACATATTAGCAATCGAATCAATAATAAATAATTTTACAGTGCAGCAATGTGTGCGCCTACATTTCTCCACTTCACATATTTATTGGCCTTCCACGGTTGCCTCCTTTTTTGCACTCGAAGTCGTAAAAATTATTACAGCATTTAAGCAAAAAGCTGTACAACAGCCAACAGCAACAAAAAGCGAAATATTTATGTGTGGCAGCGAACAGGAAAAATTCGATAACAGCAGAGCGCTGTTAATAATGCCAACAAAACCATAAAACGCTGACGTACGCAAATGCGAGTTTCCGCACTCGATTTTGGCGCGTCGCCGCTTGACGCACGGCTTATCTGTGGCGCTCGATCGCGTCTATTAACTACAAATCGGCGACGCAGCGCAACGTTGGCGCATTGTGCCACCTTTCAGCGCCGCATTGGCATAAAACGCACTGCCAGCTGGCGTTGTGATGGTTGCAGCAATGAGTTTTCTTCGCGCCACTCATGCAATCGAGCAACGTTGGCTGCGTATGTGTGCGTCAATGTGGCACGCAGGCGCTCGCCGCGAAATGCTTTTTGCCCAATTTATGTGTTTGCGCGTGCATAAAGATAAGTTACGAGGCGGTTTTCCTAATCAAAGCGATAAAGTTGAGTTCACGCTGCAGCCACAACAACCAACAACCCAACAACCAGAGAGCAGGCAGCCTTTCGCTGACTTTGGAATGTGTTGTGCGTGCGTGGCAAGTGCAATACTAGCGGCGTCTATTGGTTGCATGCAACATGCGGTGCGAAGAGTGCACACAACAAATGCAAATTCATTTCCATTCACAGATTTGCGCTTCGAGTGCGTGTCAGTCGGCATGAGTTGTTGTTATCTGAGTTGGCGTGAACTTTCGTTGATTAATCGGCCGCCTCTGCGCGCTGTCCCGCTGTCTGTGTGTCACATTTTAACCCATATTCAGCCGTCTTCCTGTCATAAGTCATGTCAATATTTGCATATTTCGGCTTGTGGCCGCAACCTGCCACAACGCCCGCCCGAATGTTGCCAGCAGCAATTTTCTCCTCATTTCCAGCAATTTGTGCGCCAGCTTCAATACTCGCCAGCCGGCAATTAAGTGCTCCGCAAGCCGTTACAAAAGCATTAGCATCAAACTGATTCAGGCCAGCGACCAAGTGGCGGCCCATTCGACGGCCACTGTGCCCAGCCGTGACTGTGGCGACAATGTGCCACGCTGGTGTGTGTGTGCAGTCTCCTTCGGTCTGCGCGAAACCTCATTAAACGACGCAAATCAAAACAAATCAAAGTAATCTGCAGCGCAGTCATCACAGCTGCCAGGAAAATGTCAAAAAACGCTGCAACTTTAAAATTTTTTTAATAATGCCCCGCAACAGCCGGTCGCGCTGTCGCCCCCTCGGCAGACAGCCCACACCAGTGGTGCGACGCTGACAACGCCGCCTCGTTAGCACAGCTTCAATGCATTGTTTGTTGTTGTTGTTGTCTTTTTGGGTAAATTGCAAATTAATCCCAAAATGGCTTAAAAGCCGTCTTAGGCCAAAAGGAAACAGCTGCCGGGTGCCACTGCAACACGGCGGCATGCATTGATTTTTTTCTCAAATATTTTGAGTTATAAAAATTGTTTTGATTTTTCATTTTTTATTCGTTTTTTGGTTTCAAATTGTTTAAAATATTTTTTTCAATAATTATTGTTTACTTTGTTCTTTAACAAATCGATGTCTGTTTGTTTTCCTACTACTTAGATTTCCTTCTATTTTTTGCAATAGAAATGTTTGAAATTTTTTAATTTCTATTTGATTTTTTCCCCAATTTTTCTAATTTTTTTATTACATATTGCAATATTTGTTCTTTATTTATTTGTTTTTAAAAAAAAAAAACAATCTCTGTTATTTTCCTACCAGTTTTCGCCCATTTTATCCAATTTCGTTAATTATTTGTTACTATTTCTACAGTTTTTTATTTCCTAATTTTTTAATATTTCTATTAATTTTTATATACATTTATTATGCATGTTTTTTTGTTTTTTAGTTTTTTATTTTTACTTAACTTGGGATTTTTTATTTTGACCGTTTCTTTATTTTTTTATATTTTCAATTTTTTTTTATATTCCAATTAATGTTTTTGTTTTTTATTTTTTTTATTTTTACTTTTTTCAGTTTGACTGTTTCTTAATTTTTTTATATTTTCAATTTTTTTTTAATATTCCAATTAATGTTTATAAATATTTTTCTTCATGTTTTTAATTGTTTATTAATTCAGCAATTTGTTTTTCAAACTTTGGTTATTTCCAATATTGAAATTGTTTACTTAGCTTTGCCAATGTTTTTCTATAGTTTTCTAATATTTCGGTCAGTTTTTTGGCAATGGTTTGCTGGCTGTAAGTACTTGCATATTTGCTTTAAATTAAATCTTTTTAAATTTTTTTGGTTTTTCAAAATTTTCATTTTTTCAATTTGGTTTTTCTGCAAATCTTTTAATTTTTTATGTGTATAACTTTTTTCACTTTTTCAATTTTTCATTTTTTTCCATGTTGAGAAAACTTTATAAACTTAAATATGTTTTAGTATTTTTTATTTTTTTATTTTTTACAATATTTTGAAATTCATAAATTTTACTTGGACCATTTTTAATTAAAAATAAATTATATTAAAAATTAAAAAAAATTGTTAATTAAAAAAAAATTTTCAATTAAAAAAATAAATGTTTGATTAAAAATGGTTAGCATTTACAACTTTGATTGCTTTTTAATTTTTAACAATATTTTTGTATTTTGTATAATGTTTTATATTTTTTCATCTTATTTTCAATATTTTATATCTTCTTTTATCTTATTTTACTATTTTACAATATTTCTTTTAAAATATATTCACATTTTTATATATTCTTTTCAACATTTTATTTAAAATTTGTTCCTTTGTTGTTTCGAATTGTTTGCCTTACAATTTTGGGGGCCGATTTTTTCTTTCAATTTTCAATTTTGGCTCATTCCGTTTTCGCTGATTGTGATTGAAGCTAATGTGCCGCCCACATGTCCCGGCTATATGCTGTTGTAACATACAACAAAAACAACAATGTCTGGCTGTGTGCCGCGCCGGCTCGTTAGTGTTGAAATACTCAATGAGCGGCAGGCGATAACCCAAAAGTAAAGAAAACAACAACAACAACATGAAAAGCAAAAAGTCCCAAATCAAAGGAAAAATCACAGCGGAACAATGGCGAAAAGCGCGATTGATGCTGTCAGCGTTTTGTGCGCGCCATATTTAGTGCATTAATAGGCGCATAATTGCAGCGATCGAACAGGCGTACGTCGTACAAGCCGCAACAACAAACCATAACAAACATCAACATGAGCCGTTGCGGCGGCAGCAAACAATCAACAGTAGCTGATGGGGGCAATCATGCGGCGGGGCAGCGGAACTCAACCACAACCACACAAACAAATCAAACAGCCAAACGGGCCAACAGTCTGTCAGTTAAAGCGGCAGACAGACATACAAACGATAGACGGACGAATGGAGAGGCAGACAGGCAGTCACCATAATGAGTCCATAATCATAATAATAAAATTAACAAACTTCACTTCGCATCTATGGAAAATTTTAAATAGTAAAAATCACAACAACAAAACTGGCATTGTTTGATTGCTGGCCTGTTGGTCGGTTGATTGTGCGGTTGATTGGTGGCACATGCAACCCGATGCGGGTGGTGGCCGCGTTGGCTTGTGGTGGGTGCACACCGAGCGATGACTGGTGCTGGTTGGCGGCGCAAAATGTTTGCTTGACTCGTTGGATGATTGAAAGCCCCTTGAACGAGTGGATGGTACACTTGGCGAGACATTTATGGGCGCGCTCTGGCGTACAACAAAATGATCTGTGCACTGCTTCGCTTCGATTCGATTAGGTCCAATCAATAGTTGAGTTGAAGCATACGAAAATAAATTGCAGCGCACATTGTTGAATCATTGTGCGAGCCAGTAGCTGAATTGCATAAATGTTGCATAAATTTGTTCTTGCTTTTTGAATTTTTTTGTTTGCAATCTAAAGCTGTTTGTTTGATGCAGTCCAAGGAAAATGATATATGGAAGCGTAGAAATGACTGCAGTGGTTCAGCTGACTAGTTATTTAGTTAAACCAGGAATTGGAAGCAAAGCACGGCTTTTAGTTCAACTTGCCATTATATTGGAATTAAAAGTTGTATTGGTTAAATTGAACGTTTTAAATGGTTCATAGAGGATCCCGTGGGAGTCTACAGGGGACCCAACAAATAGGAAAGGACACCGAGAATCACAATGAACCCAGTAGAGTCTTCGAGTGGAAGTGCATGTTGCACACACCTCTGAGTTTCATCCAGATGCCTTTTCTTCAACTGGTATGGGTGGCATAGGGTCATAGTTAAAGTACAGGCAACAAGAGAACAGACGAGCTCACCAAGAAACTGGCTACGAACAACTTTGTTGGGCCGTTTTGCGCATTGCGGTGGAACTTCCTAAGACACAGCTTAAAGCTTTGGCTGCATAATGAAGACAAATATTAATGAAGAAGCATGGAGTCTATGCAGCTGGTCACGTTATTTGTGTCAGAAATATCCCAGCAGTGATCCAGGCAGTTGGCTAATAACTAATCGACTTTCCTAGATTTCCCGACGGGGCACTGTAGTACTGCACTGCCTGTGTAGCATAGAAAACTGTAGATATCCTGTTGCACTAACAGCTGTTTACTAGGACCAGACTCCAATTCTTAGCTAATGTTGTTTCAATATATAAAAATTTAGTGGTACAATGTGCACTCAATCACAGTGAGACCTTTTGGGAAATATCTGTTCTGAATTCAGATTCTAAATCGAATTTTATAAAAGGGTTGTCGTGTCAGTCATGTAGGGAACCGTCTAGGGGATCTAGCAGATAAGACCTTTCGTTGTCTACCAGGCTTCGTTTGGAGCTTAAACTGGTTCAATGAGTGAGCAGAGTGAACATGCTTGACCGTTTGTGGTATCAGAATGGGCCTTCAAGGCATTGGTGTGCTTCTCCTTGGGGCAGCCACACCTACCTACCTACCTACATATGTACTTTATGCTAAGATCTAATTCTTGCTACCGTATTCAATTTCGCTTCACTGAGTTTGTATCTTTTTATGATTTAAAATACTGATTCTCAAATAAATTAGAATTTTTGTACTTCATTAGAATTGCAGCTTCCGCCTTTTTTTAATAACTTTCGAACCAATAAAGATAGAGTAATGAAATTTTGACACGTGATCAAGGAGATTTTGGGTTTTAACATACTTACTTTTCAAGAAAATTCTATATAAATTTTCAAGGATATAAAGGATTAAAATTTTCAAAGAACCCTTTTCATATCCTTTTTTTACAAATATATAAAAAATCAATTTTATTTCAATTCTTGAGCCTTTCCTCTTTCATTTGATATACATATCGCCATATTCTAACGAGGTTAAGTATTTTTTATATTTTTTTCATTTTTTATCCCCTTCAAAATTTTGAAGTCATTTTAAAAGGACAAAGGATGTAGAAATTAAAAACTAAGTACGCAGTATTATTATGTTTGGTCTCTAGTTTCACGCCCATATGGATTTTCCCGGTGTGAAAAATGCTGTCGCACGGTGTTATAGATCAGAGAAGAGAAATACGCAAAGATACCATAAGTAGGTACACTATGGCTTCTTCTAGTACTCTATAAAACTCTCTAGTACTCCATAAAACTCTTCTAGTACTCATTGTAAATATGTAAATACTGGCATTAAATATCCAAAGTATTTGTTGGCTTTTTCAATAAGACTTCAGAAACTTCAACTACAAAAACTTCTAATTCCAAATTCATTGCAATAAATATGCAATTTAGAATACATTAGAAAAATTTGCATACATATATACATATTTACAAACACACATGGATACATATAGATATTTTACTTGTTTTATGTATTTTTCAACAAAATTGACTGCAGGCCATGGCGCCTGTCTCTGTTCTGTTCTGTTCTATTCTGCTGCCGTTGCTTTGTCATTTGTAACGCAAATCAATCACAAATCTTACGTGCACGTAAATGGCGTACAGCATGACAGATTCTATGTCGCACCACAACAACATTAATCATATTAGTCATAGTTAGTGGCACATTGCGCAAGCAGCACTCGAGCGATGCTGTCAAACATAAATGTGGACACAAATGTCGTGTGCCGCCGTCTAACCAATCATAATCACAACAAAGACAAAACAAAAAGAAATAAAAAAATAAAAAAAATTCAATTGAATAAAACAAAAATAAAAACACTCAAAGAATACAAACCTAAATACAAGAACAAAATTACAAATGAAAATAAATAAAATAAGTAAAAAAATACAAATATAAAAAAAATTTTTAAATTAAAATGGCAATAAAAAAGCAAAGACAACGCGAAAAACGTGCACTTTGGATGGCAAAATAAATTAGAGCCAATGAAAATGTAAATGCGGCATGCAACAATGTGCTGCGCTCTACTGTGTGTGTGTGTGTGTGTGTGTATGTGTGTGTGTTACTGTGCGTGTGTCTGTGTCGATGATAGATTTATTGGTATTTATGGAGAATGCCATTTTGGCGCAAACTTAATTAAAGCTCGACTGCAGCGCACAGAACAGCTCAACTTGGTTTATGCGGCAAATTGCAGCAAATCCCTCCGAGCGGCAGCAACAATGTTGCGCGAATGTTTAGCGCAACTGTTGGCATATATGTTTTTTATTCTTGTAATTTTTTTCTCGATTGGTGGCGCATGCGTGCTCGACCTCACTTCAACCGCTGTGGCTGTTCGAAGCGTTGTTTCAGTGCCCAGCAATGCAGTGCGTCGTGCAACGCTTGCGGGGGTGTTGCCATCAACAATGTTGACTCCTGTAATTGTCGCACAAATTATGGGAAAGACTGCATTGCATATTTCTTATTAGCATTGCAATTGTTGTTGGCAATTTCGAATATTCAAATAATTAAACGCGCTGCACGTTGACTATGAAATTCTTGGGACTTTTTGTCGTCGTTGTTGTTATTGTTGACTTTTGCTTTGACTTTAGCTTTTTCTCGCTTGGCTTCGGTGTTGCTGAAATTCTGTCTGGCATTTGCACGTTCACTCGTCACCGCGTCAGTCGCTCAGCACTCCAGGTGTTGATGACATGCGCCACGCAATGTCGGCGCACAACAACGCGCCGCTGACTGGCAGCGACGGCAATTGTGACAGCAACGTTTGCAACTGTTGCTGTCGCTGTCGCTGCGGCAATTGCTTATTGTCATTATTATTAGTGTTGTTGCTGTTGTGGTTACCATTACAGCCTATAAATATTTTGGCGGCATGCCTGTCATGCATCGCACAGCATTTGGCTTTTGCAAAATCGAAGCAGAAAAGCATTTGTCAGCAACGCAGCAGCAACTGCAACAAAGCTGAAAAATGCTAAATTATGACAATGGCACGCAGCTAAATAACAGCAAATCATAAATTTACGCTCAAGAATTGACAATTGCACAACTGCGGCAATTGAGAACACCGCCGCCAATGTTGCAGGCATGCGAAGGTAAACATTTGCGCGGCGCGTGCGCACACAACTGCAGCCGCCGAAGAGGGCAACATTTGCATAGGAATATAAATTTGCGTTGTGCAAATTCCAAACTCATTGCATATGTTGGCCGAACATGTTTGAATGACATTTCAAATATGCTCCAAGAAAAACTATGCACACAGAACTTTTAAGGGGGTCTTCTGGTTACGAGCTGAAAATGTAAGTCTATTTTTCGGAGTAAATTGCGAAGGAACTACTTGAGATAATCCAGTAATTTTTTTTTATTTTATTGCTACATGCTTTATCTTGTAAGATCAAATTTTGGAAATTAAAAGTCATCACACTCGCGACTTTAGAACGACCTTGAGGTTGTTGCCTTTTTTAAACTTGTTGGTAAGACTTCTTCAAGAAATATTAATCGAATTCGATCAATTTTTTTTATTTTGAAAATTTACAAAACTAGGAGGTTTTTTGTAAAAAGTTTGATTTTCGACCATGTTTTTTGGTCTGTTGGTGAGTGTAAAAATGGAACAAAATAAAAATTTCAAAATCGTACACGGGAAAACATAGCCATATGTCTCCTGAATAACTGAAAAAAAATTGATCGAATTCGATTAATATTTCTTGAAGAAGTCTTACCAACAAGTTTAAAAAAGGCAACAACCTCAAGGTCGTTCTAAAGTCGCGAGTGTGATGACTTTTAATTTCCAAAATTTGATCTTACAAGATAAAGCATGTATCAATAAAATAAAAAAAAAATTACTGGATTATCTCAAGTAGTTCCTTCGCAATTTACTCCGAAAAATAGACTTAAATTTTCAGCTCGTAACCAGACGACCCCCTTAAGTTATGCAAAGATTTATTGTTTAAGATTTATTGTATTTATTGTTTTGATAAGAAAGTTGTTAAAAACAAAATTTTGTAATTTTTAAATTTTAAAAATTTTGTATATTAAATTTTAATAATTTTGATTTTTCATAAAATATTTATTTTACCAAATTACTTTAAATATAAAAAAATTTATAAAAATTTATATTTTTATAGAAATTTCTATTCAATTTTGTTTCTATTTTATTTATGTTTTTTTCTTAAAATGTTTGAATTTTTTGCAAAAAATTTATTGTTCATGAATTTTATAAGAAAAAATTCAAATAAATTAAAAGAAAAACATACAGTTTAACGAAATGTTTCCATACAAAAAATTTAAACTATCTTTGCTCCATCTAAGTTTTGCTTCCACGTTCCATACATTCACCAAAACTTTTTAGTTCAAGAATTTTATATACAAACAAAAATTCATTTATTTTAAAAATTTTATCTCAGCCATAAAATTTAAGCTATGTCTTTGCAACCCATCAACGTTTTGCTAAATCGCTCCAGAAATATTCTCTTTTTTTAAAAGTTTTTAGTTCATGAATTTTGTAACAAAAACTCATTTGTGTTTCCAACCCATCAAAGTTTTACTAAATCCTTTTATTCCCAGAATTTGATAGCAAGAAACTCATTTGTTTTTTTAATTTTATCTCAATCATAAAATGCAAACTGTGTCTTTGCAACCTATCAAAGTTTTACTGAATCGTTCCAGTAATATTTTCTTTTTTTCCCAAAACTTTTTTTATTTTTATTTTATAATAAAGAACTAATTTATTTTTAATCTCGTATCTTAATTAAAAAAACTTAAGCTCTATCTTTGCATAGCATTAAAGTTTTACTAAATCGTTCCAGAAATATTTTCTTTCTTTTCAAAACTTTTTATTCCCTGAAATTTATAACAAAAAACGAATTGGTTTTTAAAATCTTATCGTAAAAAAAAAATTTAAACTCTGTCTTTGCACCACATCAAAGTTTTACTGACTCGTTCCAGAAATATTTTCCTTTTTAGAAAAATTTTTATTCCGTGAATTTTATAACAAAGAACTAATTTGTTTTTAAAATCGTATCTTAATAAAAAAATTTAAACTCTATCTTTGCATACCATTAAAGTTTTACTAAATCGTTCCAGAATTATTTTTTCAAAACTTTTTATTTCTTGTTTTTTTATAACAAAAAACTCATTTGTTTTTAAAATTTCAATTTCAAAATCTCAATCAAACTTAAATTGCATATTTGCGCCCCATCAAAGTTTTACTGGATCGTTCCAGTAATATTTTCTTTATTTCCAAAATTTTTTTTTTGTTATTTTATAACAAAGAACTAATTTGTTTTTAAAATCTTATCGTAATAAGAAACAATTTAAACTCTCTCTTTGCACCCATTTAAGTTTTACTGGATCATTCCAGAAATATTTTATTTTTTTCAAAAGTTTTTATTTCTTGAATTTTATAACAAGAAACTCATTTGTTTTTTAAATTTTATCTCAATCATAAAATTTAAACTACATATTTGCAAAGTTTTACTGAATAGTTCCAGAAATATTTTTTTCCAAACTTTTTATTCCCTGAATTTTATAACAAAAAACTAATTTGTTTTTAAAATCTTATTTTAATAAAAAAAATTTAAACTCTATCTTTACACCACATCAAATTTTTACTAAATCGTTTCTCTTTATTTTGTTGTCTACTTTCAGGCGAGAAGCCCTACACCTGCCAGTGGCCCGAGTGCGAGTGGCGTTTCGCACGCTCCGACGAGCTGACACGCCACTATCGCAAGCACACCGGCGCCAAGCCCTTCAAGTGTGTCGTCTGCGAGCGCAGCTTTGCGCGCTCCGATCATTTGGCGCTGCACATGAAGCGCCATTTGCCCAAAAACAAATGAGCACTAATTCGTAGAGCGAGCCACAGACACAGCCACAGCCACAGCCACATCAACGCACACAGCAAAAGCAACTAACCGAAATTGCAACTATTAGCATTTAAGTTCATTTAAATGGAAATAGCTAAAGAGTAATTTGCATACATTAAGAGATCAGCAGAGCAAATGAGGGAAATTGTGAAAAGTGAGAAGAAGAGAAAAGCAAAAAAATTCTACACTCAAAAGCAAACTGAAAAAACTTAAACAAATATCAACAACAATTCCAAAGGACTTTAGTTATTATGAAATAAACACACACACACACATACGATTAATTGTAAACATTGATTGAATGCAGCTTGAATTGATTGCCCAATCAATTTGTGTCGCCATTGCCGCCGCCTCAATTTTTAAGTAAATTCTTTTAATTAGTTTTAAACTTGAACACAAATTCGCCTGTAATTATTTTTATTGTAGCATTGAGCACACTTCAATTCGTAACGTTGACCAGTGTCTGTACCAGTTTTTGTATTTGTACCGAAAAGTGACTCTAACAAAAGAATTATTTAATTTTTTACATATTTTTGTTAAATGGATTTGTAATTTATTTGCTGTGGAAGCCAACAAGCAAACAAGAATCGTGTACTCGCACCTTCTGCGCCTATGTCCATTGTTATTTGTTTTTGTAATTGCTACACCTCCCACTAAGTTGTGAAACACACCGTTAACTCTATGAATTTACTAAATATTTACTTAGCCAAGTTTGCAAATTTATATAATTTCGTAACTTTAGGTTTCTTCACTCTACTAACGCGCCCAGTGCATTTGCCGAGAGTTCTCTTGCTATCTTCTACATATTTTCGTTTTTTGTTGTTGTTAATTAAGACCACACCAATTCGTATCCTTATTAGTCGATTTGTAGTAATTCTAACTAAATTCTAGTATTGTACTTAACTTTACAACTATTTTGTATAAGCTAACCGTTTACTAGTTTAGTGGACAATTTTAATTAAAACTTAGCAAAAGGAAATCCTCAACTAAATATTTGAATAGCGTTTAAGCGAATTCTTTTGTGTATACGTTCCATGTTTAGCGCGTAGTGTGAATTTCATTAGTGAATGTGAATGAACTCATGAAATAAGTAATCAAATGAAATGAAACGATGAAATTAATCCGAAAGCCGAAACGTTTGTAATTTCTTAGTTGTAAATTATTGGAAAACATTTGATGCAGTAAAATCACTCAAGAATCACTTCTTGTTCTTGTTAGCGTGAAAATTGAATGGAATTGAATCCGAAGCGCCGGCAGCGGCCGCAGCACTTGCGAGCTGTTGCCGAAGAAAAATGAAGTGAAGCATGAAAATTGAAGCAAATAAAATGAATAAACCACCAAAGTGCTGGCACAAATATTTTTAAAAATCAAAATGCTCAAAGTTTTTTTATTTTAAATTATTGGATTGGAGAGGAAATGGAACAAAATTGTTGGAAATAGGGAAATGCTGAAAAATTCTTATATTTAAAGTGGTCGAAGTGGAAATGAAAAAGGATCCCCAGATGGAAGAAGAGGTGGATTGAAGTGCGAGTGAATGGAAGTAGGGATAGATGAAAGTAGGGTTAGATAAAAGTACGAATGAGCGGAATAAGGGATGAATGAAGAAGGGATACAATTTAGTAGGGAAAGATGGAAGTAGAGATAGATGGAAGTATGGATAGATGGGTACATGAATAGATGGAAGTATGGATAGATTGAAGAATTGATAGATGGAGATATGGATAGATGGAAGTTTGAACAGATTGAAGTAAGGTTAGATGGAAGTAGGGATATATGGAAGTATGGATAGATTGAAGTATTGATGGATGGAGATATGGATAGATGGGAGTTTGAACAGATTGAAGTAGGGTTAGATGGAAGTAGGGATATATGGAAGTATGGATAGATTGAAGTATTGATGGATGGAGATATGGATAGATGGAAGCATGAACAGATGGAAGTATGGATAGATTGATGTATTGATAGATGGAGATATGGATAGATTGGAGTTTGTACAGATTGAAGTAGGGTTAGGTGGATGTAGGGATATATGGAAGTAGGGTTAGATTGAAGTAGGAATAGATAGATGTTAAATTGAATGCGAAAGTACGAATAGATGGAAGTAAGGATAGATGGAAGTAAGGATAGAAGGAAGTGGGGTTAGATAGATGTAGGAATGAACGGGAACGTAGGGATATATGAAAGTACAAATGAATTTAAGTAGGAATAAGTAGATACAATCTAAGTCTGTGCATGTGACTACTAACGATTCAACGACTTGTTGGCATCGCAGACATAAAAGTGCTACGGTTTTATTACGGCTGAGTGACGACTTCCTACTGAATTACTTCTATTTATATGGGTAATCATCAGTCCTACATATCAAGTCGCATGTCTTAAATCAAATTTAACTACTAATTTTATGGAAACTAGTGAACCCCACACAAACAGGCAGAATTACAGGGAGTCCTTTCTGTTAAGTTTATGAGCCTCACAAAACCAAACGACACTCTTATGGCTGGCAATTCAACCATTGTAAAGCCTTGTCAGTTTCTAATGAATAATCAGAGCAAAGAGACACTCGACAACAATTTTAACGAACCGAAGACGCCACCAGAAAGTTAAAAATCTCAAAACTGTATACAGTGGGCGACGAGTTGGTGCATTGATCGAAGCAAAGCTGTATTCTCAGCTTGGAATACATCACAGTGATCAGCAGAATGTGGTTGAAACAATGCTACCAACGTGAAGAAAGTAATTAAATTTTACGTGTGTCATCTTTCAAATTACATTTTTTAGTTACTTTTTATATGGAATACAATATTTATACGAATACTTTTATATAGAGAATGTCATATTGGGGTACTTTATATATAGAATGCAATATTTTATTACCGTTTATTTACTTTTCGATTACGAGAACTATACGGTTACTTTTTATACAGAAAGCAATATTCAGTTAGTTTTCACACAGAATGCTATATGCAGTTACTTTTTCAACAGAATATCCGGTCAATGTATATCCTTTTATTTTTTTTACAAAATTCATCAATTTCGTAAGTTGTTACACAGAATTCAATATTCGGTTACTTTTTATAAAGAATGCAATATTCGCTTGCTTTTTATACAAAATGAAATATTTGCCTACTTTTTATATTGAATGCAATATTCAGTTAGTTTTTACACAGAATGCAATCTTCGGTTACTTTTTATATAGAATACCATATACGGTTACATTTTGCTGAGAATCAAATATGCGGTTGTTTTTACACAGAATGCATTATTTGATTACTTTTTATATCGAATACCATTACCGGTTGTATTTTGTTTTGGAATTTAATATTCGATTGCTTTTTGTACAGAGTGCCTTATTCGGTTACTTTTTATATAGAATACCATGTCCGATTACATTATGTATGGAATGTTATATTCGATTACTTTTTAAACAGAATGCATTATTCGGTTACATTTTATATAAAATACCGTATCCGTTAATTTTTGTATAGAATTCATACAAAATATACAAAGTATACAAAATTCAATATTCGACTACTTTTCACAGAATACATTTTTATGCAAAATCCAACATTTGGTGAGTTTTTACACAGAATTCTATATTCGGTTACTTTTTACATAGAATACCATATACGGTTACTTTTTTTTGGGAATGTAATATGCGGTTGTTTTTACACAGAATGCAATATTCGGTTACTTATTAGATAGAATGCTACAATACTTTGCTACATTTTTTTGGGAATGTAAATCCGCTTGTTTTTACACAGAATGCGGTTACATTTTTAAAAATGGATTGCAATATTCAGTTAGTTTTTACACAGAATGCAATATTCGGTTACTTATTATATAGAAACTACCATATGTAGTTACATTTTGTTGGGAATGCAATATTCGCTTGTTTTGACACAGAATGCAATATTCTGTTCTTTTTAATACAGAATGAAATATGTGATTACTTTTTATATGGAATGCAATATTCAGTTAGTTTTTACACAGAATGCAATATTCGGTTACTTTTAATATAGAATACGATATAGGGTTACATTTTGCATTAGTCCGTTACTTTTTATATAGAATACCATATACGGTTACATTTTATTGGGAATGTAATATCTGGTTGAATGCAATATTGTGTTAGTTTTTATATTGAATACCATATTCGGTTACTTTTTATATGGAATACCATATTTGGCTATATTTTGTTTGGACTGTAATATTTTATTTCTTTTTATACAGAATGCATTGTTCGACTACTTTTTATGTAGAATGTCGTATCCAATTACTTTTTATATATTATAGAATGCAATATCCGTCTGCTTTTATGCGAAATTAAATATCGACTACTTTCTACACAGAATGCAAAATCTTTACATAAGTATATTTTTTGGAATATTTTAAAATTTTTCACAAATAATATTAATAGCATTGCAATAATGAAATGTTGTTAAAATAAATATGAGTGAATAAAAAAAAAAACATTAAACGAGGAAAATCAATTAAACAATCAGCTTACAAACTTATTTCCGAATTGAAAGCATCCGAAAATCATCAACGTTTTTGCTAGTTATTCACTTAACTTGACTTCATAGAACCAACGCCAACATCAATAGAGCCGAAAATGACTTAGCTTCGCTACAGATGGCATGCAAAACTGATTGATTAGCTCATATTGCAAATTTGATGCGCTGCCCGCTGGCAATTTATCCGTCATTCATCTACTCCATATCGGTAGTGAGCGTGAGCGCTACTGCAGCGCTTTTCGATTTTTTATATTTGGCCGAATTTTGGCAAAACCCGGCGCGACATGATGAATGATTGCGCGCCGAGGCCGAGGAAGCGTATTTACGGCGTCTGTCTGGCTGGCTGACTGCTTGACTGTGGCTGAGTGAGTGACTGCCGACGTGAGTTTGTCACGTTGCAGTGCAACTAAAAATGTATAAACAAAATCGTAAGTAGCCAAATAAAAACAGCACAAAATTAATTTCCTTGATTCGGTTTTCATGTTTGGACTTGTATGCGCTTAAATGGCTTTTTGAAGTTGCTTCAACTGGATTTGTTTTTTATGCGGCTTTTAGCCCAACCAAACAAGACACTTTGGTGCAGAGCATTTTGTCGCCACTGACAGTTCATTAATAATCGCGCCCGCCACTGCAGTCGCATGTCGGGCAATGCAAGCAAATTTAAATAAATAAAAGTTTTGTAAAACAAAAAAACGCAGCAGCCAAATGCAGCAATGAAAATTACAGTCGGGATTATTTTTATGAGACGCAACAAGGCGAGCTTTAAATTGCACAGCAGCCAGCAGCCAAAGTCAAAGTTTGCTTAACATATTAAATCTGCCATTGCGGCAGACTGAGCAGCGGCTGCTGATTCAACGGTAAATTATGCAAACAGCATTAAAATCATTAAAAATGCGCGTGTGGGCTGCAACTTGTCTGAGAAACTAAAAATTGTATACATTTTTTTTGCTCGCTAATGTGCCACAACCAACTGGCGACCCATGCAACAGACAACAATTTGAATAGGCGAATGTTGTTGTTTTTTGGTACATTTACTACAAAATGTTGGCAAACAGATTTGAAAATAAATTCAAAAACACATTTGAGTAAAAATAAACATAAACAAAAATTGCAATGGCATTTTTCACACCTTTGAAAATAAAAAATAATAAAAATAAAAAAAATTTTTGGAGGCTATTTCAAAGTAGTATTTGTTGTTGTCATCAAAGCTCAAAGTGTTTTTCTTGATTCGGCATTTGGACTGAGGATGTTGTTGCCAGCTTTAATAGCTCTCTTGCCATAATTTTAATGGCTGCAGCAGGCAGACTAAAGAATGAAGAACGAAGTGTTAGAGATGATTTATGTGGCAAGTAATGGATCCATTAGCGGTTTTATGCAGCCATTCTATATGCTATAAATTAAATTTGTTTTACTTTGCAGCTCTGTTTGTTGCTGTATTATTTAGCACTAAAAATATTACGAAAATTCAAATTTTACGTTTTTTTAAGTAACTGCGAATTTTATTTTCACTAATTTTATACAAAATATCACAAAAAATGTATGCTGATAAATTTGCTGACTTACAAGATCATCAACAACATGCAACATGTGATTAGTGAAAACATTTTTTTCAATTTTCTTCAATACCAGTCAAGCAAGCCAGCTGAGTGCCTCATGTGACCCCTGAAAACAAACGTCGAAACGATGCGAGTACCAAACGTCTGCGCGAAATGCGTTCGCCAACGCTGCCTTCAAGCAAAATTGCCGCGAGCTCAGGAAGTGGCTTAAGCACGCGGACTGCCAGACTGCCAGTCAAACAAACCAGCAGACAATCAAAGTTGCTTCGACAACAACAACAACAACAGCAACGATGAAATGCCAATGCAGATTACGAGTGCAGCACAGAGCCGGCTGCGATTGCATTGATAGCGGAATTTAATCACCAATTGTTCATCACCCAACGTGCGGCCAACGTTGCAATGTGCACTGGCAGTGAAACGAAGAGCAGTGTGTGTGTGTGTGTGTGTGTGTGTGTGTGGAGTAAATCGAGTATAGAGGAAGCAAGAAAGGAAAGAGCCGCAGCAGGACCACCGTGATTTGCTTGAGATTCTCAGCACTTTCGGCCGGCAATGTGAGTGGGTGTAACGTGATTGCAGCGAACTTAGATAATTTATATTGTGTGCACTTCGTGTGCGCGCCGATAAGACAATGGGGAAGATTTAGTGAAGTGCTTACGAGGCGCCAATGTGTGATGCCCTGTAGCGGTAAACAAGATGAGTTCTGCTTTGGAGTTTTTTCTTAAGTCACCGAAATCAGCATTAGCGATAGAAAACGGTTTAAGTATTATGAAAACAATTTTTTAAATTAATATAATTTTTTTTTGAGTCACCGAAATCAGCATTAGCGATAGAAAACGGTTCAAGTATTATAAAATAAATTTTTTTAATTAAAACAACAGATTTTGGTTGGTGGGTTGGTTGGGTTGGGATTCAGTTAGCGCCAGTTTGCAGTTTTGATGTCAATCTCTCGTTATGAATGTTCAATTCTGATGTTTGGCTAGTTCGAGGCATCTACAAACATCAGCAAATCAACGATTTTGCTTCTAGAGATCTCCGCGATGTCCTTGGAGATTTGGTTCCCCAACGTTTGCAACATTCTTCTGATTAGGGCCGAACAAGTGCAGTAAATTGCATTGAATAAAATAAACATTAATTTTCAATTTCACAATCAACTCATAAAAGAGTTGACTAAAGTTCATTATTTCAATCATTCAGTATTTGACTGTCATTGGGCTCCAATTTTTTTATCTTTAGGTGTTCGTACATAAATTGCTGAATCAAAATTAAATGACTCTTCAGAAAGTGACCCAGCTCTTTCTGTCGTAATCTCAATGTTAAATTCATCACTTTGAGAAAAGCATTGTTTATTAAGCAACAAGGGGTGTTTTGGGGATTCAAACTCTCACTCTAATATTTGTTAATTAATTTCTTTTATTTCATTTAATTTCATTTCATTTTATTTTATTTTATTTTATTTTATTTTTTTTCTTCATTTTATTTAATTTAATTTAATTTCATTTTATTTTATTTTATTTTTTTTTAAATTATTTTATTGTATTTTATATTATTTTATTTTATTTTATTTTATTTTATTTTATTTTATTTTATTTTATTTTATTTTATTTTATTTTATTTTATTTTATTTTATTTTATTTTATTTTATTTTATATTATTTTGTGTTATTTTATTTTATTTATTTATTGAATTATTTGTACAGCTTAAGATCATAGATCTTTGTTTGTTACAAAAATTCGGGGCGCAAATGTGATTTCAAACCTTCTCCACAATGAAACCCTGGTTGAGTCCATGGATAATATCATATTTAAGTAGAGAAGTTAAAAATCGCAACAAAAAGCAAATATTATATGGTGGATGCTATCCATCTCAGCGTAATTGAACTAAGCTCTTAGAACCTACTTGGATGGAGACTGTTTCGGTTTTTCGGCGAAAGACTAAAATTTATAGACTTACTTTCTGCTAAAATATCAGCAAGATGGCAAGATTTATATTGGAATTCTCATAGATTCCAGTGAAGGGGAGAGTTTCTAGTAAGTATAATAAAGTCATAAGGAATAATATGTTATTAAGTAATAAAATTTCTGTCTGATTACGTGAGCCTTTGTGAAAAGTCTTTCATTGCCACCTTTTCTGAACTATTGGATCTACATTGAAACAAAGATAATATTAAAAAATAATAATTAATATTAAAATTAACTAATATTAATATTATAATATTAAAAAATAATTAATATTAAAATAATATATTAATTATAAATTATTTTATTTAATATAAATTATATTATCTTTAATTGAAGGCAATAAAATGACAATGAACAAAGCCTTTTTGTTTTTGTTGACATAATTTTAAGAATTTGTTTCTTTGTTCCATGTTTCAAGATAGCACCTATATACTTTTATATATATATTTTTCGATTTTTTTGCATTTCATTGTGATCTCCAATATTTTGTATAAACGAATTCACCCCAATCAAAATCCACTCCAGCCACCCATGCAGCAATTTACTTAAAAAGTCTAAAGCAACAACTGTAAGCCCGAGTGTCAGTATTGTGCAACAACACCACAACACAGCAACCAATTTTTTCTATTTTTAGTTGTGCCTGTAATGCTTCCCCCAAAAGAGCATTTTCCGCTACAAAAACAAACAAACAAACCATTTAAGCGAGTTTTCGGCGACGACCAACGGCCGCCGCTGCTGTTACTGCCGCCTTGGCAAATGTGCAGCCAACTTGCCAAAAGAATGGACAATAACTCTTAAACTTTGGCAAATTGTTTGAGCGCAGCCGCCAGCGATTTGCTGCTGACCATTTTGTTGTTGCTGCCATTGCGGCATTTGCGGCAAATAATAGAGATTTGCCATAATGATGTTGGTCAAACGATGCAATGCATGATTTGATTTTCCCTTTTTTCTTGTCAGCAATCTTTCTTTCATTTACTTTCTTATAAAAATTTTTTTATGTTTATTTTATTTTTTTAAACTAACTGTGGTCAGCTTTTCTTCTGACTTTTTTTAACATATACTATTATTTGTTGTTATTGTAGCAGTGTGTGTGTGTGTGTGTGAGTTTGTTGCAACTTGTGTGGTTGCAGTTTTGCAGTTCAGTGTGCGCGAAATCTTTTCATTTTGCCCAAAATCGCTAAGTGGAAAATTATTTCTTTAAAGATTATCATTGCCGGTTGTTTGCCTAATGTGCGGCTTTTAACGATTTTTATGGAAATTATGTAAGTCGAAAAGCTCAGCTTTTTGCGAGCACCAAAAGAAAAATTGCGCGCAGTACGTGTGTTGAGTCTTTTGGTTGTTTGCAATCAATCAATGGAGATGTAGGTACTCGCGCAGCATTGGCAGTCGGCTGCTGTTGGCGTTTGGGTGGTCGCGCCGAACAATGGAAAACTTTTATTAGTTGATTAGTCAGGCAAATGCCTTTGGTTTTTTCATGTGGTTAATGCATTATTCATTGAATTGCTGAATTTCGGTTTCAACTAATCATTGCGATAAATTCACTTTTGATTTAAACGAAATTTTCAATTTACGAAACGAAATTTCAATCTACGAAAAAAAGGTGCGACAATGAACAATTAAAATTTCAAGTTGCCACAACACCTGGCGTGACACACGCTGCTTGCCAAGGAGCAATTCAAAAGCGCATAAAGCATAGCACTGTGCAACAAAAGTTGAGTTCGGCAGTCATTTAAAATGATCTTTTTATATATAAAAGTTGTGCTAAATGAGTTGCAAGACGAATCAGAGGGCTGTGGGTTCGAATGACGGCTGCTTCAATGTTGAAAACTTTATTGTTGTAAGCTTTCTGTTGGAAAATCTCTGTATAGGTCTTTTAAAAATATTTAAACATGTTCAGGATTAATTCTTATATGAATGAAAGCAATATAAATATATTTTTAAGCCTTCAAAATATTGCAAAAAAATTAATTTGCAATAGGAGTCAAAAGGCTGTGGGTTTGAATGACGGCTGCTTCAGTGCTGAAAACTTTATTGTTGTAAGCTTTCTATTGGAAAATCTCTGTATAGGTCTTTTAAAAATATTTAAACATGTTCAGGATTAATTCTTATATGAATAAAAGCATTATAAATATATTTTTAAGTCTTCAAAATATTGTAAAAAAAAACAATTTGCAATAGGAGTCAAAAGGCTGTGGGTTCGAAACTCTATTCTCACAAACTTTTTGTTGTCAGATCTTTGTATAGGTTTTTTTAAATATTTAAACATAATCAAGATTCATTCTTATATGATTGAATATAATATAAATATTATTTTATGCCATACAAAATTTTGTAAAAAAACAATTTGTCCATTTCTTCAGGTTTTTTAGATCCTTTAATACTTTCATATTTATTTTTCTCATATTCTGCATTTTTATATATTTTCCTATTTCCATATTTTTTCCTTCTTCAACTTCTTCCAAGTCGCTCTTCCAACTGCAACATAGTGTACTTTAAGTCCAAAAAAAAATTAAAAAAAACAATTTGTCCTTTTCTTCAGGTTTTTTAGAACCTTTAATACTTTCATATTTATTTTTCTCATATTCTGCATTTTTTTATATTTTCCTATTTCCATAATTTGTTTCTTCAAGATCTTCCACTGCACTTTTCCAACTGCAACACAGTGTACCCTAAGTCCACAACATGTGTACATATAAAGTTTGGGTACAAGCAACATGAGACAAGAGCAAAGTTTCGTTTTTCAAACGAAAACGAAATTTGCTACAAGCACAAAACAAATGTTTCAATTTCATGCAATCGAAAACGAAAACGAACGTCGAACGTCCACCGATGAACGCCGTTGCGCTTTTGTGTGCTGCGGCTTTTGTTTGTTTTTGTGATTTAATTTCAATGCTGAATGCTAATTTATGAGCAACATTTCAGTTGGCGATTTCATTTTAGTCATGTTTTCTTTTTTTATTTTGCCACAGGAGGCAGGGCAGTTTTAAGCTTTTTCATCCTTTTTTTGTTTGTTGTTTTTTAGTTCATTAATGGTGGCACATAATTTGTAGGTGATGTCAAAAAGGCGCACAGACAGACACAAACACGCGCTTACGTGCAGCTCGATGCTGGAGCCGTGTGGAGGTTGTACGTGCGCCGGTGGACAAACAAAACACGAATCGGGCTCAAGTTCAGGCCGGCGCACCGGGCCCGGCCAGGCAGTCAGTCAGGCAGACAGATAAGCGCAGCTTTAATTTCCAGCATTTAGCTGCAGTTTATTGCTGCGATACGCGGCTGCGTTCAGCTGGTCGTTTTGTGTCTTTGGTGGCTTAGCGTTTCAGGTGTAAATTTAATATACGCAGCGGCGGCTGTGCACGAGCCGGCAGGAAGAGCAACAGCCCGCGCTGGCTTCGCTCCACACGACCGCGGCACAGTCGCGACCACATTCCGTTTCATGGAATTCCTGAAGGCATTTAAATTGCCATAAATTAATAAGTGAGCGCGACTATTAGCATGCGGCGGTGTCGCACACTCGTGCGCGCAGCCGGAGAGCGCACACATAAATTTATGGATTTTGCAGCAACATTTGAATCAGTTGCTGGCGACATATGCACCAAAGCGACTAATAAAACGTCAAAGTTGAAAATCAACCCACAAACTGAAGCGTACCAAACAAACACAAAAACAACACACACACAAATCAGCAAAGCAGACAACGTTCAATGTTGCCACACACACAAACACACAAAATGAATGCCGCAAATTAATTAAAATCAAGTTCGGTGACATTGCGACCACAGCCGGTGATATGAGCAAAAATTTGGCTGGCTGGCTGCAAATGTGTGTGTGCGCTTTGTGTCCTTGTGGTGGCAGTGCGACGCCTCCAGCGCAAATGAGCCAAGAAAAATTACTTTTTTTGACAGAAAAACGCAATAAATAAGAAATAGTCGTTGACTTTTGGAGCGCTGCTACTCAATTAGTGCAGTGAAAAATTCATTTCGACCCAAAGAGCAAAACAAAAGCACACAAATTCGGCAACGCATTAAGCGGATTTACGCGGAATGCCAGAAATATATCAACTGCAATTAGTAAGTGCCGTCAAGCGGCATTGCAAAAACTTTATTCTCAAAGAATACAAAATTCCAAAATGTTTGCATTTTGCAGTAGCTTCAAGTCGCCTTGTGCCATTGTGCCCGACTAGTGATTAATATTTGGCGATTTTATGCTGTCACCTAATTTTTCACTCGCTTCCCAAAAACTGTGTTCTCATATCCAGCCAAGCATTATTTTGGAGATTGCTTTTGTTATACTTGTTGTTGTTGTTGTTCTTGTTGTGGTTTGTGCTTCAACCACTGACCAAATTACTTCAAATGTAAATTGTTTTTCCACAACAAAATACTAAAACAAATATGTTGCTGGTTTGTTGCTTAAGTCTTTTGTCTAATGTCAGCTAACGGCCGACGACTGATTGACTGCGTTGTTAACAACACCCACACGCAAATGCGCACGTATCGCAAGCACCTTGGACACAACAATAGCTTAACTTGCAACAACAACCACAACAACGACATCAACAACACCGACAACAGCACCAATTAGAGCCACATGCGCTAAATAACTTTGTAGATAATTAAAATCTTGTTCGCACATTGCTGGCCACATTGTCATTCACTGTCCAACTGCACCCTTCAATTGATGGCTGCAGACAAACGCACACACTCGCAGCCAGTCATGTGTGTGTGTGTGAACTTTTGCCATGGCAATTCGGTGATATTTGATAGCAACGTCACTGGCGGCAGCGACAATTGTTTGCCTCTACGTCTAACAGCGTCAATTTGCCGCGTACAACTTTGCACTTAAAATGCAAATGCAGTTCAAATAAAGCCAACACACGTCTGCCGCAAGCAAGCAAACCATCGCGCGTCGAGTGGGGCGCACTCACGGTCACATGCCAAATTGTGCCGGCAACACGTGTTGCCAATAAAGTAATTGTTGTTGGCGAAGGCAAGCGTTCGCATCATGGCAACAACTACAATCCCAATAGCAATAACAACAACGGCAGCGCGGCGGCGAAATTAGTTTGCCATAAATTTCGCCATCAGAGAGGAAAAAAAATGTATCAATTGCAAATGCAAATAACAACAAACGAAACCAAACAAAACATGCGCGCTAGCGAGCAGACAACAACAGCTACAATAACAACTACAACATGTGCACATAAAATGCTAACATGTTATGCAACATGTTGCAACAAATGCAATTGAGACATAAAAATAAAAATGCAAACGAATAAAATGTGCCATGCTAATGCTTAAAACAACAACAACAGCAACAACAACAGCAACAAAAACAATGGCAACACTTAAAGGTAGCAGAAGTGGGCAAAAATAGCAACAAGTTAAACGCAAGAAATCCTAAAGCGCGCAGCAAAAACAAAAAAAGGAATTCCAGTGAAACAACAACAACAATGCAACAACAAATACTATATAGAATACATAGCGGCTCAAAAGCATAACAACAATACCCACAAATTAGTGCAGCCGCCGCCACCGCGCAATAAAATGCACCAAAGACCAAACAAAAGACTCAAGCAACGAACTTGAGTTTGCCAATAGCATGAAGTGAGCGAAGCCGTTTTATGTGCATATGTATGCATGTGCGTTTAACTGTAAGTGCTAATGTGAATAAGTGTATGTGTGTGTGTGTGTGTGTGTGTATGTGTGTATTGAAACTGCTCGTTTGCCACACTATTATCGGCGCATTGGCTGCTGTCATTTGCATGTTGCCAGCGCCGGTTGCATGTTGCCTGTTGCCAGTTGTTGTTATGTTAGTTTAGGGCCAACATGTAACATTGCCGAGTGTCATGTCCGTTGCATACCGCCAAGCAAACATATTTCAGGCAGTTTAATTAGCTGCAACACAAGAAAAACTACTTTGGCCGGTTGACATTTTCCCCGGATGGCAGTTTGCGACACTCGGACCACTTTCAGCGAAAAGTGAGCGACTAAAATGCAAAGCCACTTTCAACTTATTGCTGCTGTCAGCAACACCAACTAAAGCAACATTGTACATGTACTCGAAACGGTGACAACAACTACAACAACAACGACAACCAACTCTAACCATCTCCAACTTGGGCGCATCAGCCAGCAATCTCGACGCTCAACGCACAGCATGCGGCAACGCAGCTGTTTCACCCAATTGCCACCGACAGCGCTGACAGCGCAGGCAACAGCACTAACAATAACAACAACAACAACAGCAATAAGCACTGTGCATTAGTCATCAGCAGCAACAACACAACGGCCGGCATAACAAAAAAACAAATCACTGCATATATAACAAGCGGCATAAAAATAGCCAACCGCAGCGAATCAAATGTGCTGCCAAATTAATTTTGCGATTTGTCAAACAGAATTTTAATAATGAGCCAATTCTATAAATTCCAATGCATAACCAATATAGACCCAAAAAACGAGCGCCAGATAAAAAACTCTTTGTATTTACGTAAGCAAATAGCACGACAAATGGCAACAACAACAACAGCAAAAACAAAGAACATAAATTACAAATAAAAATAAAAACGAGTTGGCTACATCAGTTTATGCAAATGCGTTAAAAGCGCTTAATCCATCCCACACGCAGACACAGCGGCAGACACTCGCTCGCTCGCAGCACAGCAACAACAACAACAACAACAACAATGAAATGAGCAAAATTATAAATTAAAAAGCACACCATAAAAATCATTTCAGCATTGGATGCAACATCAAACACATAAATATGCCACATTCTGCATATTTAATTCGGTTTGCCGTGTAGAACAACAAACACACACACACACATAAAAACTTGGCTATGAAAATTATTTATTTCGCCTCATTTCTAAAGTGTTTGTTAGGCGCTTTGTGGTGTCGGAGTGGTGTTCGCTGTGCTCTATGGCAGCTGTGTGTTAGCTGCTGCTGCTGCACAGTGGCCAAAATAAATGCGGCGGAGGCTACTCTTTTTTTCGGTTAGCAACATTCAAAGCTGCGAGCTGCGCTCCGCCCACGTCACACTGGAGGCCGCACAAATGAGCGAATGAGTAATTGTGCGGTGCACTATTCATAATGTCTATTGTTGTTGTTGTTGCTGTTTGTTTGTTTGTTTGTTTGCTTGTAGGTTTGCTTTGTAGTGATCTGGTAAGGAAGGGAAAAACAATGTGTTTAGGCAATTCACAGCGACTGCTGAGAACGTTGAATCGTTGGAGTTGTAAAAGAGTCAAAACATATGAGACATGTTGTGTTATACTTATACCTTAAAGGATTTTCATATTTTTGAGATTGTTTAAGACGATTGTCACAAACTTTTAAAATTAAAACTTTTTTTAACAGCTTTATAACCCGTTACCTAGTTACGTCCTGCTGCAAAAGTTCTCCTTAGGCACCTCTACTTTGCGCCTCCTCCAGCTGGTCACACCAAGAGATTATAGAGGGTCCTCAACTTGTTCCTTCTACTGGAGACTAGAGACACTTCCCTCTTTGCCGTTGACCTGAAACTATCGCGTCGAACACTTCTTTCGCTGAAGTTTCATTGTTCATATGAGAGACATGGCCAACCCAGCATAGCCGCTAAATGTGAATGACTGTGCTACATCCCTATGTTCCTAAAAAGCTCATACAATTCATTGTTTGTTTGTATTCGATAGTCATCGCCAATACAAACAGGGACTAAGATATTGGAAGCTGAAATATGCTACTTTTATCTGGAGGCCTTTCCACATTTCGAACTAAAATTATTTATAATGTATGCAGGAGGGCATTAGGATCGTTGGTAACACAAATGTAGGAGGCATTAGGTTAGTTGGCAACACTATTAAGCAAACGAAGCGTTCAACAAAAAGGCAATTCAATCACAGAAGACGATCGTAATTCCGTTCGGCTTTGTTAACTGAATAGGTTTTATTATTTATTATAAATTAACTTATGAACTTTTCCTATTCAAAAATATTTTCTAAACTTTGTTCCACATTTTCTAAACTTTTCTGAGCAAATCTCCTTACAGGTCACACTGTCCATTGTTGAGGTTAAAAACCCTCACAGGTAGATCTGTGATCTTAACGATATTTATTTTTGATGTATTTGACTGTTTTGCTTTTCTGAATAAAATTATTTATAATGTTCTATGCAGATATTTTCTCTAGAACTCCAACAGTAATAGAGCTGAACGCAGTTTGAAATTTCTCTGTTTCAAAGAAATAAATATCAAATTTTTCTTTCGAATAATAAATTTGCTTCTTGTCTTCACTGGAATCATTTCATTTTCATTTAGACAGACTTCAGATTTCCATTAACCTCTTTAATTCTAATAAATAAATAGAATATTTTTCAATATTTTTTCATTTAGACAGATTTCAGATTTCCAATTAGCTCTTCAATTCCAATAAAATAATAAATAAATTCTTCACTTGAATCTCTTTTCATTTTGACAGATTTTAGATTTCCATTAACCTCTTTAATTCAAATAAATAAATAGAATAGTTTTCAATATTTTTTTATTTAGACACAATTCAGATTTCCAATAACCACTTTAATTTAAACAAATAATTAGAATATTTTTCGATATTTTTTATTTAGACACAATTCAGATTTCCAGTAACCTCTTCAATTCAAATAAATAAATAAATATAAATATAAATATAAATATAATAAATAAATTAATTAATAAAATATTTTTCATTATTTTTATTTAGACAGATTTCAGATTTTCAATTACCTCTTCAATTCAAATAAATAAATAATTATAAATATAATAAATAAATAAATAAATCATTATAAATATACTAAATAAATAAAATAATATTTTTCAATCTTTTTTTTAGACAGATTTCAGATTTCCAATGACCTCTTCAATTCAAATAAATAAATAAATATAAATATAATAAATAAATAAATAAATAGAATATTTTGCAATATTTTTTTATTTAGACAGATTTCAGATTTCCAATAACCTCTTCAATTCAAATAAATAAATAATTATAAATATAATAAACAAATAATTGAATATTTTTCAATATTTTTTATTAAGACAGATTTAAGATTTCCTATAACCTCTTCAATACAAATAAATAAATAAATATAAATATAAATATAATAAATAAATAAATAAATAATAGAATATTTTTCAATATTTTTTATTTAGACAGATTTCAGATTTCCAGTAACCTCTTCAATTCAAATAAATAAATAAATATAAATATAATAAATAAATAAATAAAGAATTGAATATTATTCAATATTTTTTTATTTAGACAGATTTCAGATTTCCAATGACTTTCCAATGAATTTCTTCAATTCAAATAAATAAATAAATATAAATATAAATATAAATATAATAAATAAATAAATAAATAGAATATTTTCCAATATTTTTTATATTTGGACACAATTAAGATTTCCAATAACCTCTTCAATTCAAATAAATAAATCGAATTTTTTTAAATGAAAATTTTTCTATTTTTTCATGAAGCCACCACAGCCAACGCGCAGCGTGTAGCGCTCCAAGCAAACAGCGAGGCATCGACGATACAAATTTGTTGCAAGCACTTAACGCAGCGAAAACAACAACAATAAAAATGTTTGCTCTTGGTGACAAATTTATTGCAATTCCCACAGTGACACTTTATTTGATTTTGCAATTAGAATGCGCCACATTTGCGTTGCTGCCGCTTTGAATGTGCGAGTGTGCCGTCAGCTTGGTGAGCCTTGTTCTACACAACCACAACTCTTCGAGGCAGCTCGAAGGCTTGGGAAAATGCTGCAACAGCTGTCACTGGCAAATGTCATGCAATAATGTCAAAGTGAAGTGCCCGAAAGAATGCGCTGCCAATTGACAAGTTCACAGCGCTGACATAATGCCAGCTAAACAAGTACAATTTAGATGAGAAGTGAAGCGCATTGAGGGGGAAGGGGGCCTAATAAGGGCACGCTGCATGAGACGCAATTAATTGCCACTTAGTCATCAACACCGGCAGACAGCAAATCGCTGCCGAAAACTGCCTCTAACCCACATTTAAGCGATCCGCTTCGAGCGCTGCAAATTTGCAAGCGATTTTCAGTTGGCAGCGATTTTTTGTGGGCCATTTTAAGGCGGCTCATTAAATTCTAATCGATCTCATTAAAAAATCGAAAACTCACGATTCGCCCGAGCCGGCGCTGATAGTGAACATAAAAAATTTGGCACTCCAAATGGCGCTGTGCAGCTTTGAGTGCGCGCAACTCGGTGGCAACGCCGATGTCAGGGTCGGCGGCAACGAATTGCGCAAAGGCGGTCCAGAAGACTGATGTGGACGGCTATTGTTGGCGCTGATTGCCATTGTTGCCACTTGGAAGCGTTGCTGCAGCGGCGCTGAAGAGGGCAGCGATAATGTTTGGGCTGCTGCTGCTGCTGCTGCTGATGCCAATCAAGTTGCTACTGTATGCAGTCAACACATTTTCAACAAACTAGCCAGACAGAGGGGCAGTAGGCGGAGAAGAAGCAGGCTGAAAAAAATTACCAGCACATTCGTTGCACACAAAAGCGACGACCTTGATTCCTGAACTCGCGTCAGCAGCGGCAAATTTTCGGTGAATTACTGGAAATTTGTCAGCCATTCAGCGAGACAAGCCACAAACAAGAGGTCGCCACTGCATCAAAAACAACAACAACAACAACTAGTGTGTTGCCAATGTGTTTGGAGTGTACACTGCAAATGAATTGGCCTTTAAATTGCTTAGAATTGAAGCAGCGCACATGGAGCGAGGAAGACTGTAAGCAAAAGTTGGCTGTTGTAGTTAATTTTCTTTTTTTTTTTAATTTTATTTGGCACATATTTTGTTGCCATTTTTGTTGCTGCTATGGAGTTGAGTGGCTTGTGGGATTCTTGAAAATTGGTTTCTAATTTGTAAAACTGATGACGATGTTGTTGTTGTTGTTTTTGCCATTCGCAATAACCGCCATCAATGCGGCAGTCATAAATTAGAGGCTTAGCAGCATTTTCGGTTGGCTGGCAACAATTGCAGTTGCTGCGCTATTTGCAAGGTCACAATGGCGCATGTATGTGTGCATGTGTGTGTGTGTGTATTGGAAGTGTCGAAATGAGTTGATTTAGTGCGACTAGTATTAAGTTAAATTGAAGCAGCCAAGGCGACAAAGCGCCACAAAGCATTGCAATCGACACCAGCAGCAGCAGTAGAAGAAGAAGAAGCATCAGAACAATCTACCCACTAATTATGAAGCATCCAAACAACAACACCATCAACAATTATTGCTGCTGAAGCCAACTATTAAAAAATCACCTAAACCCGAATAAAAGTTTGAATCTGCGCCTCACTCATTCGTCATAGTTTGATGCTTTGGCTGCCGGCTTTGGTGGCAACGACGCGCCACCGCCGAACCGAACCTTGGCATGTTATGCAACTCACGACAATGACAATTCACGCCAGGACCTTTCGGTGACCTACAAGCGTGTCACCAGCGTGTACTACAGCATCAGCGCCAACCACAGCCACAGCAACAACACTCAGCTGCCGCCAGCATGCAGACAGCCGAAAAAAATCGCTAGTACCACAATGAAGCGCCGTGCGCTGCCATATTGGCAGCTGTGACAAATCGCTCAATTCACAATTGTTGCCACTCCGCGGCACACACACAGAACCAGCAATTTTTGCAAAAGGGTCTGCCAGCCATTGCACTCGAATTTGCATTAGCCACGCTCTGACATGAAACCATGAATTAATTTCAGCATAAGTAGAGCCGCATTTTTCCACGGCCCGTTTAGTCAATTTTTTGGAATTAATTTTTCGTGGTTGCACAATAGTTTTGGCAGAATGTTGGCAACACAGAGACCTTGATGACATTTGTGCTGAAAATTTCGCAAGTCGCCTTGACTACGTTGTCGAATATATGGAAATGTGTTTACGTTTGTTGTTGTTGTTGATTGTATTAGCTGCAACGCCAAGTGCACAGACTAACAAAAAATTATAAAATTTTGTATAACTATTTATGTTCTATATTGTGATATGCCTGCTCAATGCTAATTGATTTTCTTGTTCAATGCTCTGAGCTACCTCAGGGCCTCATCAAAGCTTGTGTTGGCTACGTTAATCGATTACAGAGACCTAAAATAATTACTATCCATATTTTTGGGAATAAAAAAATTGCCCTAATTTAAGAAATTTCTATAATTATTATTTTATAATAATTATTCCCAATAAGACATTTTTTACGTCGCCTATAACTATTATCATGTAATAAATATTTTTGAGTTGTATAATAATTCTTATAAGTAACAAGTATATTTTTCGTTGTCGATAATTACACTGTACAACACAAAAAAAAATAACAAGGTTCTGACAACGGATTCTGGTAGAGGGAGCCAAGAAAATAAGTAAGTACGAAATAAACACTTAAACACATTTTCAGTTTTAGCTTATTTCTGGCGTTCAAGTTAATTTCTGAGCTTTGATATATTCAGAGCCCTATAGTAGAATTTTATGGCGAATATTTTCGTGGCACATTTTGTCCTTAAAAAGTCGTGTTTTACAGGACATTTTTGGCATTTTAGAAAAAAGGGTCAAATTGACCCATACAAATAGGAGCTACAGGGTTAAAATGCTCCACAAAAATATTCTTCGTAGTATTTTACATCAAACTGCTGAACACATCATATACCTAAAATGTCAGGTTACATGGTTTTCGTATGCCGACTTACCATAAGAATGTGCAAAAAGGGGAAAAGTTTGACCCCCCTAAAAAAAATTCAGACGTAAACTTTCAAAACGCTAATACACGTATATTTGTTTTGCCCCCTCTACCAGAATCCGTTGTCAGAACCTTGTTATTTAAAAAAAAATTTGATTTTGTTGTGCAGTGTTATTTTGGAATTTTTGTTTTTTTACATTGCTTCATAACTTTTATTTAGTACTTTTTTAATTTACGTTACGTTATAACTATTATTTTGGAGTTTTTGTTTTTTACATTGCTTCATAACTTTTATTTATGATTTTTTTCAGTTACGTTGCCGATAACTATTATTTTGAAAAAAAATGTTTTTACGTTGAACTACCACATTTTTTATATGAATTGATTTTTAATTGTTTTAAATTGACAAACGCTAATTAACTGCAGAAGCCTAATTTCCACCAACAACTAAACAATTAAAAATCAATTCATACTCAAAATGTGGTAAGACAACGTAAAAAAAAATGTCTTTCATAAAAGTTATGAAGTAACGTAAAAAAAAAATTCTCCAAAAAAAAATGTTCTTTCAAATAATAGTTATCGGCAACGTAAATAACAAAAAACTCATAAATAAAAGTTATGAAGCAATGTAAAAAAAATGTTCTAAAAATAATAGTTATCGGTACCGTAAATAAAAAAGTCATGAAAAAAGTTATGAAGTAACGTAAAAAAAAAAAAAATTCCCAAAATAATAATAATCGAGAAAATATAATAATAAACGAAAAACATATATTTTTCTCATAACAGTTATTACGCAACGTAAAAATTAATTGTCGCAAATAATAATTATAATCAACAAATAATATTTATATTGTAATAGTTACATTGCAATTATTTTCGTAAAAAACTTATAATAGTTAAGTCCCTGCTCGATTACCATTAACCTATCATTTGGTTGTTGTTGATAATGAGGCTGCCATTTTTGATATATTTCCTTGTTGTTCCGTATCTCTATCAGTCAAAGCTAATTGAAAAGGAAAAACTGCATTGAAATTGGAAAAAAACATTGAACTGTCCTTTTCATGCGGTTTGAACCCATAGCTCCTAAATGAGAAGCCTAAAGCACTGATATTACTCTACTCACATTATTACATACTTTTAACAAATGTTAAGTACTCTCCATTACTACTCGATTATATAACAACTACAAACTTTTTTTCGTCACACTCTCCCATATATAAATAAAAAAAGACTCGGTCAATGGGCGAGCAACAAGTGAGCGCCCAATCACAAAGCTTAGAAAAAACTAACTTGAAACTATTATAAACGAACATTAACCACAACTTTTAACAACAACAACAACACAACTCGCATGCCAAAGTGTATTCGGTGCGTTGAATCGAAAGGCCAGTGGCCGAAAATTGCCAATCGACGCGTCGAATTCGTGACAAATTTAACCTAATGAACCAAAAATTATAGGAGCACCAATATTGCCAGCAACTTGGCAGCACTGCTCAATCAGTTGACGACCGACGACGACGACGCGGCACCAGGTGAGTCAATAAACATCGAAATTGTTAGCGGTAATTTGCTCAACTGGGTGGAGGTGGTAGGTGGCGGAGAATGAGGTTGGCATTTGTTGTTGTTGTAGTCGAACAATTTGCTTACAACAACAACATTAGAAGCAACAACAATGTACAACAACACATTTGAGCGCTGCATTTTTTGTTTAACATTTTGTGCAGCTTACAGCGAACTTTGTGTTAGTGGCAGCAAGAACAACAACAACAATAACAATGCTAGGCAGTAGCAGCAACAATGGCAGCAGCAGCAGCAGCGGCAGCAGCAAGCCAAATGGCAATGGAACAACGGTAGTAATTGTTGACAGTTGAATGCGCGTCGCATGTCAAATTTGACAGAAGCGAAAGAGATAAATGGTCAGATCGTTTTGGCGCACCAAAAGTATGCGCGATGCAGCTCGATTGCGCAAATGTGCAACAATACCAATAATAATAATAACAACAACAACAATAACAACAGGCAACATAACAACAATGCGCACACAAAAATAATGACAATGTTGACCTTTTGCGCCGTGTTTTATGGGTCAAAGCACGTAGGGTGCACACACAGCCGCGTACAACATTTTTATGAATATTGCATTTGGCCAGTTGGCCACCAACAGCAACAACAACAACAATAAGCAACAACATTAGCTACAACCGCAGCGCCCCACAAATCACAAATCTGCTACATTTAATCTAAAACGCTTTTTAACTGCGGGCAAATTTTTCTGCATACAGCATCGTGTAGCACCGGAATCGATTTATGTGTTGGCCGCCGCCGCCACCAACCAACCACCAACAATAACAAATAAAACGCAATTGGTTGCAGTCGCCAATGCTTTGCTTTGATTTTTACTTGTTTGGCAGCGGCTTCTCATTTCAATTTGTTTAGTTTTTTACAATGTTTTTTTTTTAATTTTTTTGTTGTTATTGTTGTTGTCTATTTAGTCAGATTTGTTGCTGTGTTTGCGATGTGATAGCATCGTTGCGGCTGTGGCAACATGCGCCGCATACACGTTGTAGTTTTATTTTCTATTTGTTGTTGTACGCTTTTCCATAGAAAATGTGTGGAAATTAACGCGTCGCAGTGCAGCACACTTGCGCGCCGTTGCAAATTTTCCATTGCGGCTGCTTGCAAATTTATATTTGTACGAATTTATGCAGCTGTGTGTATGTGTGTGTGTGTGTGTGTCTTTAGATTTAGTTTATTTGCCAAACATTAAAGGTTTCGCATTAGGCGCGATTTGGCGGGGGCGCATGTTGGTGTTACTTTTATGCAACGCCATTTTTCCACACCGAGCCAAGTCAAGCGCAGCGCCCATTGTGTCAGCCAGCCAACCGGCGCGGCAGCGAGCTAGTGACAAGCGTTAAGTAGCAAAGATCACTGGGGTGATGCTGTTTACTTTTTTGGTTTATGTGAGAAAATTTGCCATGCCGCGCCGCCACTTTGATTGGCGCACCTGATAACTCTGCCTGTCGCTGCGTTAAACATTTTTCGCCAGTTTTTATTTTCGTTTTATTCGATTTACATTGTCAGTGATTTTTTTTTTTTGCATTTGAACTGTTTACTTATTTTTTGTGTTATTGCTGCTATTCACTCGTAGCAAATTGTGGCGCTGAGTAGGCAAATTCTGAAAAATTTCGATGAGTCATGAAAAGTTATTTTTATTGCTATTAATTTTTGTATGATGGCATTTGTACAGTTCAGGTTCGCTTGGTTTATGTCTTCTTCTTTTTGAATATTCTAGAATAGAACGCACTAGTCTTTTATGTCTTATTTTTCTTGAATATTCTAGAAGGGAACAGACTAGTCTTCCTTCTCTTCTTCTTCATTATTCTAGAAGGGAACACAATAAGCTTCTATGTCTTCTTCTTCATCTATACTCTAGAAGGGAACACACTATTCTTCTATGTCTTCTTCTTCTTCAATATTCTATAAAGAGACATAATATGCTTCTATGTCTTCTTCTTCTTCTTCGTCTTCTTCAATACTCTAAAAGGAAACACACTAGTCTTCTATGTCTTCTCCTTCTTGAATATTTCAAAAGGGAACAGAATAGTCTTCCATGTCTTCTTCTTCATTATTCTAGAAGGGAACACAATAGGCTTCGATGTGTTTTTCTTCTTCAATATTCTAGAAGGAATCACACAAGACTTCTATGTCTTCTTCTTCTTTAATATTCTGTTCTATTCTTTTTTGTCTTCTTCTTCTTCAATATTCTTGAAGGGAACACAATAGGCTTCTATGTTTTCTTCTTCTTCAATCTTCTGGAAACACACAAGCCTTCTATGCCTTCTTCTTTAATATTCTTTTCAATTCTTCTATGTCTTCTTCTTCAACATTTTTGAAGGGTACACAATAAGCTTCTATGTCTTCTTCTTCTTCAATACTCTAGAAGGGAACACAGTAGTCTTCTATGTCTTCTTCTTCTTCATTATTCTAGAAGGGAAAACAGTAGTCTTCTATGTCTTCTGGTTCTTCAATACTCTAGAAGGAAACACACAAGTCTTCTATGTATTCTTCTTCTTCAATATTCTTGAAGGGAACTCAATAGGCTTCAATATGTTCTTCTTCTTTTTTAATATTCTGTTCTATTCTTCTATGTCTTCTTCTTCTTCAACATTCTTGAAGGGAACACAATAGACTTCTATATTTTCTCCTTCTTCAATACTCTAGAAGAGAACACACTAGTCTTCTATGTCTTCTTCTTCTTCAATATTCTAGAATGAAACACACTAGTTTTCTGTGTCTTCTTCTTCTTCTTCTTCTTCAATACTCTAGAATGGAAGACACTAGTTTTCTATGTCTTCTTTAATATTTTAGAAGAGAACACACTAGTCTTCTATGTCCTCTTCTTCTTCAATACTCTAGAAGGAAACACACAAGTCTTCTATGTATTCTTCTTCTTCAATATTCCTGAAGGGAACACAATAGGCTTCTATATCTTCTTCTTCTTCTTTAATATTCTGTTCTATTCTTCTATGTCTCCTTCTTCTTCAACATTCTTGAAGGGCTTCTATGTTTTCTCCTTCTGCAATACTCTAGAAGAGAACACACTAGTCTTCTATGTCTTCTTGTTCTTCAATATTCTAGAAGGAAACACACTAGTCTTATATGTCTTCTTCTTCTTCAATATTCTAGAATGGAATACACTAGTCTTCTATGTCTTCTTCTTCTTCAATATTCTAGAACGGAACACACTAGGCTTTATGTCTTCTTCTTCTTCTTCTTTAATATTCTGTTGTAGTCTTCTATGTCTTCTTCTTCTTGCTGGGCAATTCCACATATCCAGTTTTCGTGTATAAGTGGGAGAATATTTAACCATTTCGACCCCAAAGTCGCCTGAAAGCAACTTCACCTATTTGTCATTTTATAGCAAAACCTACGATTAATTTATAGGTTTAATTTAAATAGGCACCAAAAAATTAATATTTTTAGAAGTGAATTCAAAGCAAACTACAAAAATTTTACTGTTATCCCCAAAATAATTTCCAATAATTTGCAGTGATATCAGGGAAAGTTTGTGTTCTAATTGAAGTCTACGAGTTGGGCGCATTTGATCAAAACCCTGTTTCTTGAATAATATTTAAATAAAATCAAAAAGTGATAATTTTGTATTTTTCCATAAATATTAAATACTTTTACTGTTATTAAAGAATATTGATACAAAATTTATTTAACCCGTTTTAAGCTAAGATTGTTCAATGAGGTGAATCTTTTGGCACCTTAGTACTTTTTTTTTTATAAATATATTAATTTTGATTTAATTTAATTTTAAGTGTTTTGTTAATCGAATTGTAATTGCTAGTCAGTATGAATCTGTTTCTATTTGACTATTAAATAATAATAAACCTAAACCTTAACCTAAACCTAAACCTAAAAGTAAGCTAGCTCTAGAACTCTAACAAAGCGGCGTGGCGTCTGGAACTGAATGATGAATCGATATCAACTGGCCTACAAAATTCTGGATCTGGCATCCTGATGTTCTTGTTTTTTTTTACTCGAGTTACGCGAAACATTGTTTTTCTGCAACAATCTCACTCAGTCCTGAACATTTAAAGAACAATATCTGTAAAGTCATGGCCTAGAAATTAGTTGAATTGTGCCAATAAGTAATTGAAACTTTAGTCGATTATTGAATTTTAAAAAATTGCATCTAAAAGGAATTGCAAGTGTGATTCATTAGACTTTGAGAACGTTTTATGGCTTCACACAGATTACAATGTTATAGCTATTTCGAACGTCGTGTTGGGAGCTTTTTAAGAACAATTACACCGTCTGAAGTTCACTACTGCCTGCTGAAGCAGCAGTTGGAATAAATTGTTGGCATATTCTGGTGTAGATTGAGCTGAGAATCCCATACACGGCTCTTAGATTCGCAGTGCAACATCCTTTCACAGCTGCAGTGACTTAAAATCAATATACAATTTTTATCAGAAGGAAGACAATTAAATCAATTAGAAACACTTGAAAGAAAAATCAAATAAACCAGTTAAAAATAAAAAAATTTAACTATTATAAAAAAAAAATCAACAAAAAAGGCCAATGCGAATAATTGCCGGTTTATTGGAAAACTGAAATTTCTTTGAAGTCATTGCCGCCATTGATGTCATTGATCTGCTGCCGTCAAGCAGGCACAAGCGCAGCTAGTATTACAAATAAATATCGGAAAATTTTAGCACTCTCATATTTTACGCCATTTTTCCTATAAAACAAGACACTCGCGTTCGCAGTCGCAATTCGCAGTCGAAGTTGGAGTTGAAGTTGAAGTCGACGCGATTCGAATGTTTCACGTTGGCCATGCAATTTTAAATGATTTGCGCACGCCGGCCGGCAACGTGGCCATTATTTATATATTCAATAGCCATACATGCAATCATGTAGTTTTATTGCCATTTAAGTTCGGGCCTTACTGTCCATTTCAATTTTTGCAACGTCGAAGGAACTCGCAACTAGCAAAAATTGGCAAAAATCAAAGCGAAAACTATGCTGAAAAAAAACGGCAAATATTTGAATGTCTGAACAATCTGTCCAAATTCAACACTAAAGATTCATGTTCAATACGTGTAAATAAACCAAATTGGTCACGATTTTGGTATTTTATGCAAGTTGGCGGCGCGTTTTCGTTCGTAGTGTTGTAGTTGTTGCGATTGTTTTTTTTTTTTTTTTAATGCACTGCAATGTTTTGGTGTGTTGGCCATGTAGCTGTTGCTGTGTGTTGTGTGTTGCTAACTTGTTTGCTGGTTGTTGGCAGCAGCAACAGTTGCATGCACATCGCATGTTGCTTGTAAAATTGTTAGACAATTTTTAAGGAAACATTAAACAACTGCAAGTGGTGGCCGCTGTTGCGGCTTCTGTTGGCCACCGCCAACAGCACTCAACTGGTGACTGGTGAATTAAGCGGCAATTAAATTTTCACTTTGTGTTTTTTTTTTGTTGTTGGCATTTCCAATGAAAACCACATTTCGATTTTATGGCGAAAAACAATCTGCATAAAATGTGAGGCGCAAAAAGCGGCGCACATTACAGCGCAAAGCATCCAATTTGTTAACAAATTATGGGCAGGCAATGTAAAAAAGAGCAGGTCGCGCGATAAGATACAGTGACATGCTGGCATATGGACGCCGCGGGCACTGCGATGCCGTCACAGACTAACGTAGCGATATATCGCCTGAGAGCGTCCAGGCTCGAGACTCGACGCCTATCGGCCGATATGGCGGCGTGCAGGCACTTCAAACAGCGAGCGCAAGTGGCAAAAAAGTCGCACTACGCACTCACACACACACACACACATCGGCACACACGAATAGGGACTTTTATGTGGCTGGCAAGCGATAGCATCAGCGGCGGCCACAATATGGCACCACAAACACGATATGAATGGCTTGAAGAAAACAAACAAACATAACTAAACCAACAAAACCAACCGCACACTTGCCACAGATATGTAACACACACACACACACGGAACACACACAGACGCGCTGAACAGAGTCACACATGACGCGGTGTCAGCGCTGTGTTGCGGCCAGCGGCGACAACGACACCATTGCTATCATCGTCCGCCCCGGTCGTTGCGTCATTTTGCTGCCTTTCCACCGTTACAACCTTCACCACTGCTGCGTGCCCGCTTTCGCGCCCAGCAGCAGCTCTGCAGCTCTTTCTAAGTCTTTCAAGTTTTTGCTATCCACTTGGCGGACGGCCATCCGAGCGCCGCAAACAGCCAACACAGGCGGCTACATTTTTGTCCAATGTCCGCGCCACCTCACCACCCCTCAGCTGCTCCATCATTTTCTCTTTCCGCATACAACCGCTGTGGGTTAGAAGTGCGCCGCGCACCGTTTCAAAACGTCCAAAACGAAGCGCAAAACTTTGTACCTACTAATTACCCTGTGGGGAATACTCGGGCCGGCTCAGCTGCCTCGTTGCAGCACTTGACATTACAGTAGCCGAACGTCGCGACGGGCGCAATGTGTCGCGCTTTCGAGCCAGTTTTTTGTGGCCGATCTTTGTGCTTTCCTGTCGTCGTTTTCGGTGGACGCTATTTTTTGCGGGTGCGGTGCATTGGCACCAGAGACCTAAAATAATTATTATCCATATTTTTGGAAATAAAAAAATTGCCCTAATTTAAGAAATTTCTATAATTATTGCTTTATAATAATTATTACCAGTAAGAAATTTTTTACGCCACCTATAACTATTATCATGTAATAAATATTTTTGAGTTGCCTAATAACTCTTATAAGTGACAAATATATTTTTCGTTGTCGATAATTATTATTTTGGAATTTTTGTTTTTTACATTGCTTCATAACTTTTATTTATGACTTCTTTAATTTACGTTACCGATAACTATTATTTTGAGAAATTTTTTTGACGTTGCTTCAAACTTTTATTTATGATTTTTTTTCATTTACGTTGCCGATAACTATTATTTTGAAAAAAAAATTGTTTACGTTGAATTACCACATTTTGAATATGAATTGAGTTTCAATTGTTTTAAATTGACAAACGCAAATTAACTGCAGAAACCTAATTTCCACGAACAACTAAACAATTAAAAATCAATTCATACTCAAAATGTGGCAACTTAAAAAAAAAAATTTCTTTTATAAAAGTTATGAAGCAACGTAAAACAAATTTTCTCAAAATAATAGTTATCGGTAACGTAAATAAAAAAGTCATAAATAAAAGTTATGAGACAACGTAAACAAAAAAATCCCAAAATAATAATTATCGAGAACGAAAAAAAAATTTATTTACGCAACGAAAAATGAATTGTCGCAAATAATAATTATAATCGACAAATAAAATTTATGTTGCAAAATTTATGTAATACATAGTTACATTGCAATTATTTTCTTAAAAAACTTATAATAGTTAAGTCCCTGATTGGCACTGCAAAAATGTTAAAAATTATTTAAAAAAATTTAAAAAGCCTTTTAGTTATTATTTATTATAAATTATTATATTTATTTTTAATCCTTTTCAGTCTTCTACGCTCGTCTCTTACTTTCCACTGCAATTTACAATCTAAGTATTTGCAAGGAAATATGTTCAAAACATACTTTAAATGCTTTGGGCTATGAACCCAAACCCAAAGGAATCAGTAGCGTCCTCTTGTAGTCGTTCAGCACCCACTAAAATTGTCAGATTTTTGCGCTGCCTGCATTTTATTTGCACTTATCTGCACTTTCTTACAGCTACTTATTTACTCTGAGTAGTTGTGTTGTTGTTATTGTTGCAGCTATTGTTAATGTTGTTGTCGTTTTTGTTGTGGTAAACAAACGGTAGCAGCCGTTAAGTGCGATAAGACTACCGGCATGGCCGCATGCGAGCGTAGCATTTGCTCCTGTTTCAAAGTGGAGCACCTGTGGCGCAGCAACGGCAGCGGCCGAAGCTGAGTGGTGCGGCTGCGGTTGGTGCGAGTGGCGCATTTACTGCAGAAGCAGCGCGACCGTCTACGGTACACTCAAAGTGTCAATATTTGTCAAAATGTCAATTGCGGCGACATATTCACTTGATCAATGCGGCAGGCGGTGAATGTGCCGCACGCGGTGGCGCACTGAATCTGTGGCAAATGCGTCCGCAGCGCAGAATGCTCACAGCGTAGCGTGACGTGAGCTGGTCGGCCGGTTGGTTGGTTGAGGTGTTGCCGCCACCGCCGCCACGACTTAGGACGCATTGCCGCTGACGATGGCGCAGGCACAGGCGCTGGTGACGGTGACGTTGATGCTGTGACTGTTGCCGCGGCTGTGGCTGATGTTGTTGTTGATGGCCATGGCGATGGCGATCGGTGATGGCGGTGTTGGCGTTTGCGATAAAGCCGCTTTGATAATAAATGCGTTCGCCTAATCGTAAAATGCCAGCGACAGTGCTGTGCAGCAATTATTTATTTTGTACGTTTCTACTCAACTTAGGCTTTTTTTAAATTGCTTTTATTTTGTTATCAAATAGCAGGAAAAGCAACAAATAGGACTCAAGTAGCGCTGCAACTTGTGGCGAAAAGTGAAAGAGCCCAAGCACCCAACGAACGGCACATAGAGTCACTAAATTGTCAGTTAAACAAAATGGCCTGCAGCTGTCAGCTGTGTTTGTCACAAATTGCAATGATCAGCTGTTTTTGTCACAAATTACAATGATTTGCTGCCCGCAAATGAGCTGCATGCACTTTGCTAATTTATACTGAAATGGTTGACAAAATTTCATTCCTCTTATTTATTAACTGATGAGACCTTTAAAAAGTTAATCTAATGTGCTGTTGGCTTTGGGCGCTTTGTCACAAATTGCACTCATGCCGTTACGTTCTCTGCTGCTTCCTTCATTGTTCGCCAACACTGTCGCTCCTTATGCATTGTTGCCACCTTTCGATTTAACGTATAATTTCGTCTTTGCTACGCTCAACTCTGCCAAAAATGGGTTGGTTAGTTGAATGTCTTCATTAAAAATTGCTTTGCTTTATTTCTTTACTTGTATAGATAATTTTTTTTCTTCATTTTCTTTTGGGAGAACTGAAATTTGTTGCCAACACTCGACACTGCGTTCATGTGGCGCGCATCAGGGCAATTTTTTCTGTCCAGCATGGTTAATGCAATGAATCAATGCGTGGGCTGTGTGCCAAATTGTTGCCTACCAACGTTGCCAGATTGTCTGAAAACGGGTCACTCATACTTATTAATAGCCTTTCGAATCGATGGGGAAACTTTGGGATATGAGATATTTGGATATACAATGAGTAGGTATTTCAGGAACATTGAAGACTAAGCATTTGAAAACTTTCAGCATTCCAGAACTTGAGTCCTGAGAAATGTCCTTGAAATGTCCTGAGACTTGGAATATAAGTAGTAGAAGTAGAAGTAGAAGTAGAGATACAGATAGAGATAGAGAAAGAGAAAGAGATAGAGATAGAGATAGAGATAGAGATAGAGATAGAGATAGAGATGGAGATAGAGATAGAGATAGAGATAGAGATAGAGATAGAGATAGAGATAGAGATAGAGATAGAGATAGAGATAGAGATAGAGATAGAGATAGAGATAGAGATAGAGATAGAGATAGAGATAGAGATAGAGACAGAGATAGAGATAGAGATAGAGATAGAGATAGAGATAGAGATAGAGATAGAGATAGAGATAGAGATAGAGATAGAGATAGAGATAGAGATAGAGATAGAGATAGAGATAGAGATAGAGATAGAGATAGAGATAGAGATAGAGATAGAGATAGAGATAGAGATAGAGATAGAGATAGAGATAGAGATAGAGATAGAGATAGAGATAGAGATAGAGATAGAGATAGAGATAGAGATAGAGATAGAGATAGAGATAGAGATAGAGATAGAGATAGAGATAGAGATAGAGATAGAGATAGAGATAGAGATAGAGATAGAGATAGAGATAGAGATAGAGATAGAGATAGAGATAGAGATAGAGATAGAGATAGAGATAGAGATAGAGATAGAGATAGAGATAGAGATAGAGATAGAGATAGAGATAGAGATAGAGATAGAGATAGAGATAGAGATAGAGATAGAGATAGAGATAGAGATAGAGATAGAGATAGAGATAGAGATAGAGATAGAGATAGAGATAGAGATAGAGATAGAGATAGAGATAGAGATAGAGATAGAGATAGAGATAGAGATAGAGATAGAGATAGAGATAGAGATAGAGATAGAGATAGAGATAGAGATAGAGATAGAGATAGAGATAGAGATAGAGATAGAGATAGAGATAGAGATAGAGATAGAGATAGAGATAGAGATAGAGATAGAGATAGAGATAGAGATAGAGATAGAGATAGAGATAGAGATAGAGATAGAGATAGAGATAGAGATAGAGATAGAGATAGAGATAGAGATAGAGATAGAGATAGAGATAGAGATAGAGATAGAGATAGAGATAGAGATAGAAGTAGAAGTAGAAGTAGAAGTAGAAGTAGAAGTAGAAGTAGAAGTAGAAGTAGCAGTAGCAGTAGAAAGATCGTACTGCAAGGAGACAACAGCATTGCAAGGAAAACTATGGAGTGAATCCAACTAGCCAAGACAGAAGAACAGCCAGGGAAAGCACGCGAGTTATAAAGAAGAGAAAGAAAAGTTAAGCACGGATGGAATGATAAGTATATAGGCCTAAGTTTGTCTCCTTCCTGCCTGATTATTTCTCTGTCTTCCAATTCATGAGTAAATAAACTACGATCTGGTAAGGCTGCGCTAAGTTGATGACCATTTTTGCTTCAATGTTTATAATTTTTAATATGTATGCTTTTATAATACTCACATATGTTATGTATAAAAAAAGTAGATATACATACATAAGTATGTACATATCTGCAGATGCTGGCCTAATGTTCAAAGAGTTTCATTACCGGCACAGCCCCACAGGAAATTAAGTTATTACGTGAAGCTTTTCTCGTCTGCGTGTGTGTGTTTGTGTGTGTGTGTAGTGCAAGTGAATGGAATTTTGTTAAAGCAAAGTATCATATTTTAACATTGAACAACAACAAGTACGAATATTAGAATGTGTGACAATGAACTGTGACAAATCAAGACACAGCCCGGAACCGATTGAGTCTCGACTCAAACCAACATTTGAACAGCACAAATATTTGTGGCCTCACTCGATAGTTTTTCCTAAGCAAACCTTTCTTTGGAGTTGTTAGGCTGTGTTGGTGTGTGTGTGTCGATGCCAAGCGCCAAGCGATTAACACATCAGTGCCAGTGCCAATGGCTGCGAGAGGTTCGCGCGCAATTTCGTGTTTTGGGCACATTTGCCATGCTAAGTATGCCATTTATTGGCGAGCGCCGACCGCTGGCGAAAGGTCAGCATTATTTTCGTATTATTAAATATGCAACCGACTCACACGCACGCGCACGCGCACCCACACACGCACACGCAGCGACCATATAAGCCGCAAATGAGCGGCTTTATGATCTTGATGCAAGTCCGCCGGTGACTGCACGCTGCACGCTGCACCGAGTAATAATTGATGCGTTTGCCTGACCTGTAGGAGTTGCTAAATCACAGATTATCCATGCAAGACAATCGCCTCAACGCCCATTGCCGATTTGCTGCCGCACAGGCAGCTGAGCGTTTTATTTATTTTTGAATTGGTCTTTTTTATTTTGTATTTTATCAAAAGCTGCCCGTTTGCCGCTGTTATTTGCTTATGCAAGTTTCGTTGAAGGAAGTGCAGCCGGCCGAAGGAAGTGTGCAAAGGCCAATGCTGATTTGCATTATACAACGAGTGCGTTGCATGTTGCATGCATGCAACACTTTTGCGGCAACGGCGCAGGAAGACGCCGCGATTGAGAATCGCAATTGAAAATAAGTTATTTTTGTGGCAGCGATTGAAAGCGGCAAATGGAATCACTTCATTAGAGTTGCGCCGAGGCGTAATTGTGCTGTTGCGTCTGTCGAATGCGGCAATATTTATGCGAACGCTTAGTGCGGCGAAAATTACATTCATATGTGCGACGAGTAGATTACTTTATGGGTTGAAACGATTTTTTTAAATATAGTTTTTGTACATGAAATCATTGAGTAAAACTAAATTTTGGTTAAAAGGTTTTAGGGTTAAACTTAGACTTGGACTTGGACTTGGACTTGGACTTGGACTTGGACTTGGACTTGGACTTGGACTTGGACTTGGACTTGGACTTGGACTTGGACTTGGACTTGGACTTGGACTTGGACTTGGACTTGGACTTGGACTTGGACTTGGACTTGGACTTGGACTTGGACTTGGACTTGGACTTGGACTTGGACTTGGACTTGGACTTGGACTTGGACTTAGACTTAGACTTAGACTTAGACTTAGACTTAGACTTAGACTTGGACTTGGACTTGGACTTGGACTTGGACTTGGACTTGGACTTGGACTTGGACTTGGACTTGGACTTGGACTTGGACTTGGACTTGGTCTTGGACTTGGTCTTGGACTTGGACTTAGACTTAGACTTAGACTTAGACTTAGACTTAGACTTAGACTTAGACTTAGACTTAGACTTAGACTTAGACTTAGACTTAGACTTAGACTTAGACTTAGACTTAGACTTAGACTTAGACTTAGACTTAGACTTAGACTTAGACTTAGACTTAGACTTAGACTTAGACTTAGACTTAGACACTTAGACCTAGACTTAGACTTAGACTTAGACTTAGACTTAGACTTAGACTTAGACTTAGACTTAGACTTAGACTTAGACTTAGACTTAGACTTAGACTTAGACTTAGACTTAGACTTAGACTTAGACTTAGACTTAGACTTAGACTTAGACTTAGACTTAGACTTAGACTTAGACTTAGACTTAGACTTAGACTTAGACTTAGACTTAGACTTAGACTTAGACTTAGACTTAGACTTAGACTTAGACTTAGACTTAGACTTAGACTTAGACTTAGACTTAGACTTAGACTTAGACTTAGACTTAGACTTAGACTTAGACTTAGACTTAGACTTAGACTTAGACTTAGAATTAGAATTAGAATTAGACTTAGAATTAGACTTAGACTAAAACTAAAACTAAGATCTAATGGCCAATGAACAGTGTTCAGTTTTACATATTCTTTTCTACATATTCATTACATATTCTTTTTTTTCTTCATTTTGGTATTTCAAAGTTAGCATTTCAGTCCTCGAAGCACGTTTCACCTGGACTATCAGTTCCAGAGTTAGATCTAGTGTCGATTATATATAGCGCGCATACATCATTAAAAACCCGCCTAAAAGTGCCAAATTCATTTGCGAAATGCTGCTTTGGCAATTAAATAAATTCATATGATCAATGCAGCGCACATTGTGAACGCCGTCGCCATAACCGTCGCCATCGCTGCCGCGGAAACGCGCAATTAATTCTCATTTTATGCGCTGCTCCACTACCCCATAATTTCGGCCGCCTCGTTGGCAGCCGGTCGCGCCCCTCGAGCTATTTGGGCGCATAAAGACGGCAATTAAGTGATTAAGGAAATATTTTAAAAAGCCATCAACACATACTTAGAGAACGCTGGCCGTGCATCTTCGGTGCCGAACAGCCAGTCGCATGCATTAAGCAGTGATTGACCTCGACAGCGACAAGCCGCACGTCCGGCGCACACAACTGCCCACAACGCGCCGTGCAACGTGCAACGTGCGGCTGCGTGTGGGGTGGCATTAAATCAAAGTGCAGCGGCGCTGGTCGGCAGACAGGTGACTTCAATTTGTTTAGGAGCAGCGCAATTGGCGACTGCCAGTGCTGCCGTTGCCACCAACACGGACGCCAGCCACAGCACGAAGTGGTTGGTGTTGCCGGTGCCGATGCCGGTGCCAGGCACCACCACATCATTCGTTGACAATAATTTGTTAAACTAAACTCGTTTACGTTGATAATTTAATTTGCATAGTGCAAATTTATTGCTGTTATCCTTAAGTATCGCGCTCGCGCGCGCTCAAACGCGATATCGCCAGCGCAGTGCACGCTGCTCGCCTATCTGGCCGAGTGTATGTGGCTGCGTATCGCTGCCATACCATACAGCGATGCTATTGCGGCCGCCGTCTGCCGAACGGCCCCAAATGGCTCGAAATGGCTCAGCGCGGCCTGGCGTGGCGCTTATCAATTTGCATCTACACTCGTGTTTATTTATGCACTATTTGTGTTTTCCCGATCGTTATCGTCGGCGGCTGGTTGCGCTGCGTTGCGTTCGCCTTGTTTTTTGCCACAGAATTCACCAAGTTTTGGTTTTGTTTTGCGCCTTTACTTAACTTTATCTGGACTTGTTCGTGCCTTTTTAGCTGAGATTTTAAATTCTTTTAACATTATTGGTGTTGTTGTTGTTGTTGTTGGCAAAGTGTTGAATGAAAATGCGTCTCGCTGCCTGCCAACATGTAAGTGCACCAGTTAATTGTTGTTCTTGTAAAACTCATTTTCATCGCTGAAACTCATTGAGCTCAAAAGTTTTCATAAACATTCCACTACCAACAATGTCGTCACACGAGCTAACCAGTCAACCAGATAATTCGTTTTAATGTTGCATGAAAAAGTTGAAGCTCGAACCAAGACATCGCTGCACTAAATAGTCTTTGAAAAATACATCAGGCACAACTTAGTAAACTAAATTGAGAGAATCTCAGTGTTTGCAGGAAAGTTTGCTGTTTAAGTCTTTTATTTTACAGAGTCATAAAAGCAGTTCGCTTCAAGGGCAGTGAAAACTGCTGTAAGCTGAAGTTTTATGAATTTTTGGGAATGTAAATCATTGTTGTTCTTGTAAATCTCATTTTCATCGCTGAAACTCATTGAGCTCAAAAGTCTTCATGAACATTCCACTACTAACAATGTCGTCACACGAGCTAACCAGACAACCAGATAATTCATTTTAATGTTGAATGAAAAAGTTGAAGCTCACATCAAGATGTCGCTGCACCAAATAGTCCTTGAAAAATATATCAGTCACAACTTAGTCAAGTAAATTGAAAGAATCTCAGTGTTTGCAGGAAAGTTTGCTGTTTAAGTCTTTTATTTTACAAAGTCATAAAAGCAGTTCGATTCAAGGGCAGTGAAAACTGCTGTAAGCTGAAGTTTTATGAATTTTTGTGAATGTAAATCATTTTTAGTCACATTTAACACTAGAATGCCCAAGGTAGTCATTTTGACTACATTGACGTCTTTTATTGTAAATAACTTGTGTTGTATCGCTTTCTAAAAAAATATCTTACGTGACTTTTATTAATTTTTAAGCTAAATGGAATAAATAAATTAAAAATATTGTAACAAAATGTTTTACCCCAATTTTGCAAAATTTACCTTAAATGCCCAAAAGTAGTCATATAGTCCTATATAAAATTTTCAGCAAATCTTACTGATAAATAGACAAATATGCATATTCAATTGCAAAATATGAAAATTTTATATAATTGCAAATATTAAAAAAAAATATCATAGTAGGTTGTGACAATTCCCAAGTTTTTCAATCCAAAATTCACTCACAAAATTCATTCACAAATTCCAAATTCCATTCCATTTTATCCCATTTATGTGTAAAGTACGCTATTTTATTTAAACGAATTTACTTTCTAAACCATAAAAAAATAAAAACTAAATGCTTATTTTAGTTTAATCTCGTGTACATTTATTCATATTTGCTACTTAAAAACCAATAAAATTAAAAAAAAGCAGTAAATAATAATGTAGTCAAAATGACTACATATGGGCATTTTAGGTATGTCAGATTGTCGGGCATTCTAGTGTTAAAAAATCACAAAAATCGAAAAATCAATACAGCGAAGAAACATACAGACACACATGCACGCAAACAACACTCGATATTCATAGCTGGCCATTAATAAACCCAACACCGCATATTTCCATCACACTTAAATTCATTTTGTCACCCAACATTTTTATGTTGCAATTAGCACCTCACTCCATTCTCAGCCACTTCCTCGACGGCGACAACTTCATTGCTCGTCGTCCGCTGCATAGCAACGCCACAGTGAGCAGCCACAAATAGACAGACAAACAAAAAGACCGTCGTACAGTCGTACCGGACAGACGCAGAGTGTCGCAGCTGCGAGTATGGCACTCGTAAATGTCATAATTAATGCGCATCGTTATGAAACTAGTGTTTTTTAATTAGCGTCGCACACCACAAAAGCGTCCTGCATGCCAGCCACAAACGCTCAGCCAACCAACAACAACAACAACCACATACAATACAACAATAAGTGTCCAACGCATGCGCACACCAAATACAGACAATCGTACATGTGAGTGACTCCGTAAAGGAGTGTCGTATGTGCTCGTGAATTTAGTAGAACGTGCAACATTCGCTGTCTTTGACTGAACACACACTTCTGCATATGTATTGAACTTAGTTACAAGTACATATGTGCATGTGTATGGCCGCAGCAGCAGCAGGCGACAGGCAACAGATTTGTTGAAAATGTTATTTTGTCACCAAACATTAAAATCAACATTGTATGTAAGTGCAACATGGCAATGAGCATAAAGTAAAGTGCCGCGTGCACAAAATCAGCCAAAAGGCAAATAAATATTGGCTGGGTTTTAATGGCTGGCAAAACGTAATTAAAAAACTGTAATTTATGCTCATGTTGCGTTAACGAGTTAACACTTCATTCATACGGCGCAAGTCGGCGCTCGCCGCAGCTGGCTACCAACTGAGGAAATTACTTGGTCGCGCTTAAAGAAGAGTGTCGGGAGCAAAGATCGCCACCGAAACAATGTCACATTACAAACGAAAGCAGGAAAGCGCTGCTGCCAATTGGTTGAGGGGCGGGGAGAGGAGAAGAAGGAGCGTAGGACTAGAGCAAAGAAAAAGCCATTTAAACTTGTTTACAACTGGGCTTTGGGTTGCGGACAGTAGTCGATGAGTTGGTCTTCGGAAAGCAGTTCGTTGCTTAAGTCTTTTGTTTTTATGGAGCCATAAAAACAGCCCGATTCGAGGGCAGTGAAAACTGCTGTAGTGAAATGAGGTTTTGCTTGGCGGCAGTGTGGACAAGAGGTGGACGAGAAACAAGTAGGAGAGGTTTGAAGAAATGTCATATGTTCGACTTTAGTGGGTGTATTGACTGGTGTTGGGCTGTGTGTAGAAGCGTTAAGAGCCATAAAAATTAAGGTTAAAAGAAAGGAAGATTTATTTATATAAAATTTAAAACAAACTTTGTTCAATTAATCTATAATTGGAATACAGATCAGTTGAAATGAAATGAACTGAAATGAAAATTAAATTAAGTTAAAATAAAATAAAATTGATACTAAATTGAAATAAACTGTACTGAACTGGAAAAATTAAATTAATAAGAATTAAAATGTTAAGAATATATAACAAGAAATATAGGAATTAAAATATTGATAAGAATAAAAATTAACTGGAAGTGAAATGAAATTTAAATCAAAAGAAATTGAAATAAAATTGAAACGGAATGAAATTGAAATAAAACTGAAATAAAAGGGACAAGAAAATTAAATAAATCAAATGAAAATGAAATGAAAAAATCAAATTAAAAAGCATTAAAATATTATAAATTTAAGTATAAAAAATACAAGAGTTAAAATATTAAGAATAAAGTAATAATGACATGAAAATTAAATGAGCCAAATGAAATAAAAAAGGATTCAAATAAAATTGAAAAGAATTTGGACTTTAATTGAATTCATTCTAATACAATACAATACAATTCAATTAAACTCAATTAAATTAAACTAAATTCAATTCAAATTGATTTAAATAAATTCAAATTAAATCTACATTAAATAATAATTGATCAATTAATTAAATAATCGAATAATAAAAACACTGAATTTTAATTCAAATGCAATTGAAATGGAATTGAATTGAAAATTGTAATGTAATGGGTATTATATAGTAAGATGGGTCGCACTCCATACAAACAAAAAATCACGTTTCAGTCACCACCTAAAAATTAAATTCAGAGTGTTTAATGACTATTTGGAAAATATTGCGATTCTGAGGTAAGCCAATTGTGAGCGGTTTTGCTTCAAAAATACCTCTAATTATCATGTTTTTTGGGTGTAACTTTTTTGTTGTTGGACATTTTCGAATAATTTTTATTGGTTAGATAAACCTTCAGGAGTTCTTGGATTGCACATATTTTGTAAAAATTTTTTTTGTTAATTTATTGAGTTCTGGAAGTTTTAATATTTATTTTTGAAGCAAAACCGCTCACAATTGGCTTACCTCAGAATCGCAATATTTTCCAAATAGTCATTAAACACTCTGAATTTAATTTTTAGGTGGTGACAACACCAATTTTTTTTCGCGACCCACCTTATTATATAGTAACTAAAATGAAACGTGATTGAAATTAAATTCAAAATGATTTAAATGATTGATTGATTTTAAATTGATGATTTAATTTGATGACTTAAACAACGTCAAATTGAAATAAAATTGTAATGAAATTAACAAACAAAAAATTTAATGTAATTAAACATGATAAAAACATAAAAAATCAACTTTAAATAATAAAATATACTAAACCTTTTACAGAAGATTTACTTTCAATTGCATTCCATTAAAATTTAGTTCCAATTTTATTTTACCATACCAACGGACAAGCTCAATAATTCAATAATTCAATTTTATTCATACTTTAGTTGAATTCAACTTCCAATTAAATTTCGAATTCAATTTTCAACTCAATTTTAAATTCAACTTCAACAACTGCAACTAAAAACAAAATTCGAAATTGTCTTGAATTAAATTGAATTTAATTAAAGCTAATTGAGTTAAATTAAACTTGATTGAATTTTATTGAGTTTTATTGAATTTAATTAAATTTAAATGAGTTTAATTGAATTGAAATTTAACTGAAATTTAACTGAATTTCATTGAATATAATTTAATTGAATTGAATAGAATTAAATTTTATTTTATTTAATTGAGTGGAATTAAATTTAATTGAATTGTACTGAATTGGAATGAATTTAATTGAATTGTAGTGAATTGGAATGAATTAAGTTGAACTGAATTGAATTGAATTGCATTAAATTGAATTGAATTAAATTAAATTTTATTTTTTTATTTTATTTTATATTATTTTATTTTATTTAAGTTTATTTTATTTAATTTAATTTAATTTAATTTAATTTAATTTAATTTAATTTTATTTAATTTAATTTAATTTAATTTAATTTAATTTAATTTTATTTTATTTTATTTTATATTTTCTTTTATTTTATTTTTAATTTTATTTTATTTTATTTTATTTTATATTTTCTTTTATTTTATTTTATTTTATTTTATTTATTTATTTTATTTAATTGAGTGGAATTGAATTTCATTGAATTGAATTGATTTGAATTGAATTGATTTTAACTTATTTCAATTGCTTTTAATTGCTTATTGATTTGCAGTGAACTGACTTAAACTGAATTGAATAGAAAATTAAATTTGATTATAATTATAATTAAGTGCAGTTGATGTTTCTATATTTCAATTATTTCTTTCAAAGCTTTAACGCTCATGCTTTACCAAATCTCAATGCACACCACATCAAATTCCTTTGGCCTCCGTTTGCCTTCTGCGAGTCTCTGCTGCCTTTTCATATATTTAATGCCAACCGATTCTTTGTGTAGGCATTCCTCAATGGCTTTACGTGTTATTGACAATTTAATTGCTACAAATAATAAAATTGCATTGTGCTTGACCATTAAATTAAATGCAAATAAATCAAAAAAATTATTCTTATTCACGGCCAGCGATTGACAATTCTATTACACCAGCAGAAATCGGCGCTGAGCAGACTGAGCGCTGTGATTATTGGCGCACCGTGCGGCATTGTCGCTCACAATGGAAACCTTAAACTTCAGCGGCACAAATTAAAATGTGGAGCAGTCAGCAGCTGGCAGCCAACAGGCAACAGGCAACAACAGGCCACAGCCGCCAAAAGCCGAGCCGAAGCGGCGGCTGCATGCCGTGCCAGCGCGCAATCGCGGCTTTTATTTAAATGGCGCTAGTATGGTTTATGGAGTTGCCATTTGTGTTGTTGTTGTGCCGGCTGCGGATGGCGTTGCGGCGTCGCGTAGTTTGTTGTACAAACTATGTTCGACACCATTGTGGTGGCACTTAATGATGGATTTATGAGTTATGACTTGCCAAAGCGTTTTCACATTATCATTGGCGCTTTCGAAACGCTCCGCAAGCGTTTTGTGGCCGCGATAGCGTCACGTTTATCGTTTGCGTTTATATATTAATTTATTTGCTGCAAAGCGACGCAGGTGTGTATGGGTTAGTCAGTCTGTGTGTGTGTGTGTGTGTGTGTTTGTGTTTGTGTTTGTATACGCAGCAGCCAATGCGCGGACGCGGTCAGAGCACTTGAAAGGCAACAGACGACAAGCAAGACCAACGCACAGCGTGACATTTCTGTCTGCATTCTGGCTGCAATTGTTTGTGGCATGTTCAACATGCGCCAATCAGACTCAATTAAATGCTTAATGTCTTAATGGGCCGTTCGCGAAATAATGGTGAATCGATGGCTGCTTGGACAGCAGTGATGATTGCACGCCGCACACCGCTCACCGAAATTATGCAATTTTCCATTGGCCGCTTGCAGGCGAATTTGCATTTGCAGCCGGCGAATGTCAACGAAATGTCACAGTTGGTTTATTAAAGACGAAATAAAATTGCTTGCGAAAATATAAATAAAACAGTTAAAAATGGCCAGGAAAATGCGGCGAATAATTGGAACCTGTCGCTGCAGTCCATCGGCTGCAACGTTCGCCCCCGCAACGGCAAACGTTATGCAACGAGCGGCTGGTGTTGGCCTGCGGGCGCGCGCGCGCACCAGCCAACGCCACCAACAGAGCCACCATCATCGACAACTGCAGCAGCATCACCAGCAACAACAATAATAACAACAAAAGCTGCAAATCGTCTGGCAACAATGAAAACGACCAATGAAAGTGAAATTACATAAAAAAGTGCTGCAAACTAAATTTGCCTGCATTATTTATGCTGTCATGCAATAGCAACAACAACAACAATACTATTGCATGCCACATGCGCGTCCATAGGCACTCACCAGCCAGCAGCCAGCAGCAGCCACCGCCACTCAACAAACTCAAACACGATTATTGAACAATTGCAATCATGGCGAATTGATCGCAAATAGAGTTCAAAGTGCGCGCATTCGCAGTCAAAATATTCTATAACAGGCAGCGGCAGTCATGTACAACAATTTAGCCGGAAAATACACCAACAAACACACACACACACACACATACATACAACACAAGAAAATCAATACAAGTCGCAAACAGCGAACAGCAGTGAACGCTTACGGTTGATTTGTAAATATTTATTGGAAATTATTTGTTGTTGTTGTTTATGTTGAGAAAAAGCGAAAATGCTCGTACATAAACAGTGGGATTTTGTTGTTTTTTTTTTAATTTTTTGCCAGTCAACGACAGCTTCGTTGTTGCTGCTGTGGCCGTTGCCATGAGGAATGCCAGCCAACGCTTTGGACCCGCGTCACATGCAACGTGACAGCTTTGACCTAATGCTCCAGTCTACACGCTTCGGCGACTGCACGAGCGTGGCAAAGATGCAACGCTTTTAACCTCCCTGCGCCTGCGCTGGCGGCGGTGCTGGCGACGGCGGCTCACAGGTGCCCTGAAGGGAGAAATATTTAGATTTTGTTTATTGCGTAGAGTTGAAAGTGTTCGATGCGTATTGCATTGTAAAGTGGCTAAAGTTGAATAGCTGAGAATATAGCTGAGTGATTCAATTCACAGAACGACAGTGGATAACCTCAAATGTCAAGAAGGAAGCATGCACAGATTAAAATAAAGGAGGATTACAATGAAGGACAAAGAAGAACAAATCGCACACCCACTACAAAAGTGACACAACTCAAAATTTTTAATTTTTCAGGAAACGCAAAAAACTCTTTTTGAGCTGAATAAACTTTTTTTAAATAACGTATAGACCGTTTAATAGAAAATCTCTAAAGATTATGCTTTAAGATAAGTTACAAAGATTTTTTTAATATTATTATTTTACACTAGAAAATCCAAAATTTGTAGTTGTGACTTTTTTGATGACATTTTAATTCAATAATTACCGAATTATTTTAAGTTATGTCACTTTTGCTGAATTTAATATTTATAAATGACAGTTAAAAAGTTGAAAGAAAAATTTTGAAAATTCGAAATTAATTTTTTTATTTGAAAATATACACTAAAATTGTCACAACTTTACTTAAAATTAACTTCAACAAAAATTTACTTCGTCAAAAGTGTCACAATTTGAATTAGGACTATTTTGCATTGAGCTGCAGCGATCAAATAGCATTAAACTTCTCGACATGAAGAAAGACCTAACTGTATTTTTTCAACAGTTTACAACAACAAAATATACTGAGCTTTTGCTTATTGCTAGATAGATACATACATTGTGCACAGTATTGACACATAAACCCAAAAATTCAAAATTTTGAGTTGTGTCACTTTTGAAGTGGGTGTGCGAAATGTTGAATGCTCAATTTAAAGGCCACTTTCTTCAAACTGTTAAAACTGTGTACTTAAGTGCTTGAACATTGTTTCCTGGATTGTTTTGAAAGATTGACAAAAGCTTCGCAATTTCATTGGACTGAGACAAGTCACCAGGTTGGGAGATAAACTTCGCTCTAAGAAACGTTTCTGCTATTCAATTTGTAGGCAAAGTACATACTGTACTGTAGAAAAAGTGGCCGTACATAAATCAAATTTGGTATACAGTTATTGTATGAGTAAAGAACTTACTGTGCAAAATTTCAAGCAAATCGGACCAAAACTTCGACCACCTCCTATACAAACGGATTTGAAAAACTTCATATTAACAGTGAAACTTATCTTAGTTCATAAAAGCTACGTTCATAATATTTGTATTTTAATATAAATTTATTTATAAATGTGTTTATATGTAGATACGATACGATTAAATATAAGATCTCGATAAATTGCTCCACAGCTGATCAGAAGTTGCTCTTTGAGGGTTAAAATCTCAGACTGACCCCCACTAATTTTTGCTCCTGAATATTTGTTTCGAACATACCTACCCCCTATCTGCAACCTTTAATAAGGCTCCCATATAAAATCATCGTTTCTAGAAAGTGGGCTCCCGCTGCTCTCAGGTTGGTTCCAGACGTACCATATGTAAAACTGACCCCCATTTATTTTCCCTTCCGAATGTTTTTTCTATACGCACCTAACCGCTGTATCCAACTCTTAAGATGGCTGCCATGCAAAACTAGTCATTTCCAATGGAATTGGCTCCACACTTGTAAATGTAGTAAAGTAAGCGAGGAAACATCGTATCTGGGAAACTACTGAACCGATTTGAATGATTTATTCAATAATCGTCAACATTCCTGATTGCAAAAAAATACAAAATTAATAAGAGTTCAAAAATTCTCCACCAGAGGGTGCCTCCCATACAAGTGAAGTAGTTAAGTTGTCAACTTTTAGGTTTGTACGAAAAAAAATCAAAGTGTAGTGTCGAACCTCCCTTCACCCCTCTATTTCGAATACAATCGTAATTGATTTTCCGAAGCTATCTTCAACAAATTGTTCCATCAGCAGCAGAGCATTATTTGACCGATTGCTATGGGCATTCAACCAAACGTTGAACATATCGCGAATTTGCAAATATGCGCAGCTGAAAATTTTACAGTATTTTGTACATACTTGCCAAAATAAAATATCAAAAAATTTCGAAAGTGATAAAAATGTTTTTTTTTATCACCTTTAAAGTTTTAACTCAGTTTTTATTCACTTGTTTTCTTTGTTTCATTTTCTTTAGAACGGTACTGCTCAGAGGGGAAAAGAATCAGCGGAATTTCGGTCTTGCCAGACCTAAATTTTATTAAATGTAAGACAACAGTAAGTTTTAGGGACCCGCTCATAATTGATTTTGATATATTGAACCTCGAAGTGAAAGCAAAAATGTGCTGTTTGTAATTTATTTGTAATAATAACTTAATTGAAATATTTCCAACAAAACCTCGTACTCAGATTTTTGTGATTATAACATTGCATTTTGGCATTTTTTTCCCCCTACTCGCAACACTGTGCAACGCATCTTCAAGTTGCTTATATGACTTTTTGCTACGCCCAAGAAATATACAAAATCCCTAAATAATCACTAATGGAAAAAATTCCCATTACGTTTTCCAATATCTGAACCACAAAAACAAAACTTATATAAAAAAACGGCATTTTCCGCCTTCGAAGCCAAAGTGTCAAATGCAACTTCTGTAATTTCTCACACTCACACGCGGCGACTGCACGCGCCTGCGCGCACATATGCAAACGCCAACAACAACAACAACAATCAGCCGATATGTGTCTGTTTTGCAAGTACGAGTTGAAGTTGAAGTCAAAGCAACGGGCGGGTGGGTTGACAACCCACGCGTGTGTTTTCCATCAATTTTCATTTGCCTTGTTTGGCTATCAGCGTGCGGCGCAGCTATCGTCGCCACCGCCAGCGCGAGCGAGCGTCATCAGCAGCATCAGCAGCAACACCAAGCAACAGCAACAACAGCAACATCAACGACAGCAGTCGCTCCTTGCACTGACTTGCCGCGTCTTGTTGCTGCCTCCTCTGTGGTTAATGCGAGTTTTTTTATGTTGAGTTTGTTGTTGTTGGTGCAATTGCGCAAATGAGCTCTTGTGTGCCTTGTTGGTGTTTGTGTTTTTTTTTGGCTATTTCCATTGCGCACATTTTACATTTATGATTTAGTCTAATGCTGCACTAATGCTGTTGTTGTTGTACTGTGCCGCACGCTCGTCGTCGTTGATATGATTTCGTCGTTAATGCTGTTATTGTTTGCATTCGCATTTGTTGTTGTTGTTGTTGTGTTGCGATTAGCTGCCACGCAGCCTCGTTAAAACGTCTGATGGGGTGTTGGTAATTGTTTTTGCTGAGTCAGTCGACAGCGACAGTAGAACTTCCGTTGCTGATGTCGTCTGCGGTGCAACATCCGCCGCATCGGCAGCGGCAGCTTGCAGCCATTAGCCGCACCGCACTTTGTGGCAAGCGTGCGAATTCAATTGCTCAATAATATTGAACATTTTCGGCGGTACGTCAACGTGACGCCTGCGCACTGCGGTTTAGCAATATTTTTTTTATATTTTATTTTAATTTTTTATTTTTTTAAATTGATTTTCTGTGGCTTTTGCATTGTTTTTGCGCTTTGTGAGTATTGGTTGTTGTTGTGATTTTTGCTTTAAACGATTTTTGGCTGTTGCACATTTTGTGGCCAACTGAAATTGGGTTAAGTTGTTGCCATTTGTTGCACACATTTTTTGTTGTTGTTTTTGCATGCAAATCCAAATACGCGCACGCTTGGAAAATGAATCACAATCGGTGCGCTGCGTTGTTGCATTGTTGTTGGTGTCGTTGTTGGCCATCAATGTTGGGTTGATGTTGTCGATGATGGCAATGTTTGGCGTTGGTGTGAGAGTTTTCATTGTTGTTGTTGGTATTGTTATTGTTGTTGCTTTAATGGTGTTGTTGTTGTTTTGAATTTTTGGTTTTAATTTTTTTTTTGTTTTTGTAATGTTATTGTTGGTTTTGTCAATGTTGTTGTTGGTATTGTCATTGTTGTTGTTTTTTAATGTTGTTGTTGTTGTTAATTTTGCTTTTGTTTTAACTTTGTTGTTCTTTTTGCAATGTTATTGTTGGTTTTGTAAATGTTGTTGTTGGTATTGGCATTGTTGTTGTTTTTAATGGTGTTGTTGTTGTTGTTAATTTTGTTTTTGTTTTAACTTTGTTGTTCTTTTTGTAATGTTATTGTTTGTTGTGTTAATGTTGTTGTTGGTATTGTCATTGTTGTTGTTTTTAATGTTATTGTTGTTGTTCATTTTGTTTTTGTTTTAATTTTGTTGTTGTTTTTGTAATATTATTGTTGGTTTTGTCAATGTTGTTGTTGGTATTGTCATTGTTATTGTTTTTAATGTTGTTGTTTGTAATGGTGTTTCAAATTTGTTGTTCTTTCTGAAATGTTATTGTTGGTTGTGTTAATATTGTTGTTATTTTTAATGTTGTTACTGTAGTCACCTTCTTCCATATTTCCCACGTTCAATAACTTTTGCCACAAATTAACCTCAGGCCGGGCTGCTCGTGTTGTTGTAGCATGGCACATGCTCGAAATGAAATTTGTGCAAGTCGCCAATTCCATTGTCAATTGTCACTTCAAGAAAATGGTTCAAGCACATTTGGCGCGTTTGTCATTTTTGTCACTTGTGCTGTTTGATTCGCTGTCGCTGATCTTATCAATTAGCTTACGGTCACGGCTTGCACACACACACACACACACACATATATACACAAACACTCCGGTCCAGCTAATACGTTGTCCATATATGGATCGAGAACACGCCGGACGGGTGGCCGGCACATGTATCAACGCGTTTGACATTTTTTTGTTTGGCACTGCATTTTCACATTTTCCATTGATTTTGTTTTTATACTTTTGCCGCGCGTGTCACTTTGTTCATGTGACATTTTACACACATAATAAATTAAATTTATTAATATTTATTGTTGTGCAGGGCTGCACTAGTTGTCATAGTTATTGTTGTGCTTTTATTTGTTTGCCTTTTGTGATATGGCTTGGCTCGTTTTGCGGCATTTTGCATTGACGTTGATGGCAGCAATTGTTGCTGGAAATTTAATCGAGTTCATGACGCGGCGATTATGCTTCAATTATTATCGCGCACATACATGCGCCGTGTGGCTGGCGACAGTTGATAGATTCCAATTCGATTCGAGTCGAAATTTATGGCAGACCAATTAACCCGCTGCCGAGCAGAGCGATTTCTATTGCTTTGTTTGTTGGCGGCAACTGTGTGCAGTTGTTGAGTATCCTAGAAGCGGTAATAATATCTTACAAATGACATGCGGGTATGAACAGTTTTATTTATATGTTTGAATATCTTTTATATAATTTTTGAGAATGTTTGCTCACATTTCTATCGTTGTGTCTGCGCTGCCTGGAAACCTAAATTGCAATAAAAAATGAACTAAGTTCTCACTTACTGAATCAAAAAATTAGAATCACCAGAACTTTGGCAATACGCACTCGAAAATTTGCAACAAGATTTTTCTGTGTGATAAGCAGCGCTCTTTAAAATTATTTGTATTAAATTTGTTGCACTTTCAATTAATCTCACATATAGTCACAATAAATGATTGTCTGTATTGATATTTTGACCTTTTGTTGACTACTTCAACGTTAGATTTTTACAAAATTTGCTGAATTATGTTTGGATTTGAACATTTTAGGTGTTCATATGAGGTCTTTAAGGTGTTCATTCGATTTGTTTTGGAGTTCGCAATGGGAAAACTTGTATCTCCTTCCACTTGAAAGCATTATTGTCTATTACACCGTGCGAAAAAAATCAAAAAATTTCAAAACACACGAAAAAATCGATATACTCGTAAGACTTGGGGCCAACTGTAGTAAAACTGCATTTTTAGTTTTTCTCTCTGACGTGAGGATTTTTTTTTAAAGGACTATGGAATTTTACGACCATGTTTATTTCAAAAAATTATTTTAAAATTGGGCGCATTGTAGAATAAAAATATGGGTATCAAATGAAAAAGAAAAATCCTTAGAATCTTAGAATATTTCATGTTTTGGTACAAAAGGACGAAGAGGTATTGAAAATATCCTTTTAAAATTTTATCCTTGAATATCCTTGGAAATTTTCAATAGTTTTTTTTCGAAAAAATATATCTTAGGGACTAATATGTACGCTACCACATTCTTGAATTTCGTTCTTCTAACTTTATTAGTTTAAGATATAAAATTTTTTAATTTCTCTTTCAAATCTCTGAAGGAGCGTTTTCCTATACTTTCGTATTTTTTTACATGGAAATTCTTAACTTATTTGCTAACCTTTTCCTTTTAATTCTAGAAAGCTGGAGTTTGGTATATTTCGTAAATGAAACTACTATGTTTTTTCCATAAAAACTTGTAACCCAGTTTAACGCTAAAAGTAACTTTTGATATATTTTTCAATCAAAACTACTGCCGAATTTCATGTTTATAAATTTCAGTGACTTGGACTGAACGCCAATGAAATAGTCAAGTATTTTAGTTTATTTATTTTTTATTTTATTTAATTTTAATTTATTTTATTTTATTTTATTTTATTTTATTTTATTTTATTTGACATTGATTCAGCATACAAGATTGCTCTTTTAAATGCTACAAACAAAATACATTAAACCGAGTAATAATAATAAATAACATTAAATATAAATTAAATTAAAATAACATTAAATATTTCGAAAATAATAAGAAATACAGAAGAAAACAGAGAAAGAGAAATGTGTAGATATGGAGAGATAGATAATTAAGAGAAATGCTGAAATGCTGGTCGAAATATAAAAATATTTACAAGAGCATAACATTCCGTAAACATATCAATGGAAAAGTTCTATATACAATAAGCTTTGGATAAGCTTTGTACCTCATTTGAAGTATGAAATATTTCGTTATAATTCGTTTGGATTGCGTCTGAAATAAGAAATATTTTTTAAGACCCAATGTCGAGTTTATTTAGATTTATATTTACTAAAGAATTTAAAACAGAACATCTCCATCGAAATGGGGGACATTAAATTTTAAGTAAAAACGTAGAACGTATCCATCACAAGACCATTTAAATCAAAGAACATTTCAATCAGAAAGTAAGATTTGTGTTCCGATGTCACTTTGCAACTTATTTAACCGTTTTAGTGCTAAGCAATTTTTGTAAATATGTATGAAAATTGCTATGCCTATTTTGATTATTTTAAAGGAAAAAATAATGGTGTCAAATAAAACACTCTAATTCAGACAAATATGAATTAATTATTATAATTCTTTATTATTATAAAGAAAAAATGTTTTTTGACATCAAAAAATTAAATAACAAATTATCAGGTGTACAACTTTGCTTCCGCCGTTTTTTTTCCAAAATTAAAAGCTTTATTGCGAAAAAGTGCTTACAGATGTATTATTCAAAGTATTGTCCGTCGCTAGCGACAACTTTCTCCCATCTTTCCGGCAATTTTCGGATCCCGGCTCGAAAAAAGGAGTCCTCTTTTGACGCTATCCATGAAGCAATCCATATTTCCAATTCTTCGAAGGGTTGAAAATGTTGATCTGCCAGGCCGTGTGCCATCGAACGGAATAGGTGGAAGTCAGAAGGGGCGACATCTGGGGAATACGGCGGGTGGGGCAAGACTTCCCATTTCAGCGTTTCCAGGTACTTTTTGACCACTTTTGCGACGTGAGGCCGAGCATTGTCGTGTTGGAGGATGACTTTGTCATGTCGCTCTTGATATTGTGGCCGCTTTTCTTTTAGCGCGCGACTAAGGCGCATCAGTTGCGTTCGGTAGCGATCTCCTGTGATGGTTTCACCCGGTTTTAAGAGCTCGTTGTTCATCTTTGAAGGTTTTTTCTCTTCCACCACCATGTTTGTCTTCGACATCGAAATCACCATTTTTAAAACGTTGAAACCACTCCCGACACGTTCTTTCACTCAGAGCAGCATCACCGTAAGTTTCTGAGAGCATTCGATGCGCTTCAGCTGCATTTTTTTGCGAATTGTAACAGAAAAGTAAAACTTCCCGCAAATGGCGAGAATTGGGCACATAAACGGACATTTTCGAGCGTGAATAATACGAAAACAAGAACAACTGTCACTGAAACGGCGATGACAATTCGTTAGGCACTGTCCACACTCACTTTAAAGGCATTACCATCTATGTATTTCAACCAGCCTCAGCCGGTACAGCCACCTATCGGAAAACGGCGGAAGCAAAGTTGTACACCTGATAGTAACAAATTAAGCGCGAGGTTAGAATACGTTTACTCCCGCGGAGCACCAAAAACACACTGACGCGCGCAGCAGTTTTGCGCCTCTCCGCATTTTTCGACACAAACTCTCAAGTCAGTTTTGCGCCGCTTAGCACTCTAACGGTTAAATAAGTTAAAATTTCATTATGCTAACATTTGTCTGCGACAGAGGCGGATTCAGAAAAATATTTTGGGGGGTTTCAAAAAGTAATTCTTTAATATTTTTTTAAAACCATTCAAGAAACAAAAATGCCTTTAAATTTGTATGTAGTTTTAAAGTCCACCCTAATATTTCGGGGGTGTTTCAACCCCAAAACCCTCCCCTGAATCCGCCACTGGTCTGTGAGACAAACAAAACATTACTTTTTGTTTTATTTATTCATTTTTTTCATGATTTGTTTTATTTGACCTGTCTTTATTTGAATCTCTTCTATCAAATTTCCTCGAATGGGTACTTTCCACTGTACAGGATTCAACTTTCCTTCTACGATCATACTATAAAATTTTCTTTATTTTCCATTCAGCTTTTCAATTCATTAACAACCCCATTAAAACTTTGATCATTCACTGCAAAATTTCGGATTAATTTCATGGTGCAAATCCGTTAAGTGGTGAACTCAAATTGCACACCGATCACTTTACAAGCCGTGTCGATGTTTAATAGCAGCTCCGGCTGGCCGACAACAAATCATACGCGGCGTAAATTATGATTTACGCGCACTTCAAGCACATGCATTATGCATGTTTATTAAATAATTTGCTATCAGCATAAAAATGTTGCAGTTGTTGCGCGCGCCAAACGCTCAATTGCGCCAATCAGACATACAGCAGCCCGTTCACACACACACACACACATAAGACACTGCCAGGATTACGCTGAAAGTGTTTGCAAGCAGCAAACCAACCATAATTAAAATAGTTTTTAAAATTTTCGCACTTGCAATGTGCACACATTGTGGCACACAAGAACAGTCGCAGCGAAGGCAAAACTTGTTAAAAAGCTGACAAAACAATTTGAAAAATTTATCAACCAATTGCGCGCGCCATTAACAATTCGAAAATCCGAAAATCGAACGAAAACGGGTGCAACGACGCGACGCAGCAACAGCTGCTGTGGGCAGGCGGCTGCGGCCGGTGCGCGTTTGGCGCAAATGCGGTAATGGCTTTTTAATAACTTAATCAGCGAGCCGATAGACCCACAGACTGATCGACCGATAGACAGACAGCGAAATTAAATTTTATTTTCCATTTGAGATAGCAACGAGCGCGAAACGAGTTTGCGGCATGCAGACATGTTGCAGCCGCCGTCGCCATTACGCCCGCCGCAGCCACATCTTTGCGCTCGGCGACGCTGCAATTATTTGTGCTCCGCATCGATTGCTTTAGTTTGATTTAATTTTGTGATTTTTTGACATGCGCATGTCAGCCGCTGCCCGGTGAACGCTTGCAGCGCGGCGCATTTAACCAGTTGCGACGTTAAACGATTGCACGCTGCAGCGACTGTTGCAACGTCCGAAATGGTAGCAAAGTCGCTGCGGACATTTGATGCGCATCTACATTGTGTGGCAGCTTGCATTTTCAATTCGGTCGACATGCAGCCAACTGCTGCTGTTTTGTTGTTACAGTCGTTTGTCCGAAGTTGGCTGCGACTACAAATTAATTAAATATCAGTTGGCAAACTTTACAAGTCAACGGCCAAATGTGCTGCTGCCGCCGAACACATGTTGCATGCTGCACCACATTTTTGTGGCCAAAAGTGCCACTCGGACTGTTGTTCCTGCTGTTGTTGCAATTTTCAGCATCTGAATCATAATGCAGCGCACGTTCGTTGCCATTCATGTTCGCTGTCAATTGCGGAAAAATCCCATTCTAGCGACAAGTTATTTCGTTTGGCCAATGTTGAAGGGAAAGACATTCATTTGCCACAGGCGAATCATGAAATCAATGACAACTGATTTAGTCGGCATGCAGTGACTGTTTTACACGCTGCACTATGACCACATCAACGTGCGTAACAGTTGAGTTATATGGAGACAAATGGACGTAGCAGGCGATCGAGCAGATGGAAGGATGGACAGACAGATGAACGAACAGAGAGACAGAGAAATGAACAAACAGATGAACGAATGTATAGGAAACTGAACGAACAGATTGAAAGACGACCCTACAGACAATTAAACTTAGGTACAGCTGAATGAATTGAATGAATGTCCTGAAGAAATTTCCAGGGTTTAGTATCATGAATGGTTGTTAGTAACATTGGTATATTTTTTAAACTAATTGATCCATCCATCGATTTCTTAGTTGTAATTAAAACAAAATGGCAATCTAATATTTTGCCAAAATCTTCACTTCTTCTAATATAAGTTATTGTTTATACCAAAAGATTGTCAGATACATGAATGGAACAACAGTCAGGAGATTTAATTTGGCTACTTGTTTTTACATATAAATTTTTTATGAATAAAAGATAAATGGAAAGAGAGCAGATAGACAGATAGATTGACATATTAATAAATTATAAACAACAAAGACACCCACAGCGCGAGAGAAACAAACAGATAATTGGACAGTTAAATGGGCAGTTAGATGGGCAAACAAATGAGCAGAAAAACCAGTGTTGCCAGTTCAGAAGATTTCCTCCTGGATTTAGGAGATTCTTGGAAAATTTTAAGAAGGAAGAATTGTTTAGGAGAAAGTTTAAAAGATTTATATTTTATGTTAGGGGATTTTTCTGACCCTTAGTGGATTTTTAGGAGATTTTTGAATAACGAAGTATGATGTATTGGGAACACTGGCGACAAAACATATTTTGGAAACTATTTTAGCACTCAAAGCATCCTATTGTTCTATTATTATTCTTATTATTATTTATTATATTTGTTTTTGTTAAGTTTTTATTGTTAACCCTTTCCTTTCCATGGAAGCCATATGGCTACCAAATTCAAATTTGGAATTTCGATGTATAATTTTCGATTTTTCCCCATTCTATGAATTGTGGCGCTTAAAAGAAACATTGTTCTGAGCTTTTTCAGCAAAATATGTAGTTTGTTTTTTTGGGAATATTGAAAATTGTTAACATTTGTTAACAATTGGCTCGCGCTCGACAGGGCAGCAGAATTAAATGCCAAAAATGTAATATTGCTCTATGTTTAACAAAGGACACCAAATAACTCTAAAATTCTAACAAATAACTCTAAAAACTTGTAAATAAAGGGAAATTTTGTTTTCATATAAAATTTGTTGTAATTTTGCTTCATAAAAGCCCAGTGTAGTTAAGTGTAGTATGGCTACCGCCCCCTCGCACCACCCACTGGAAAGTCGAAACCATTTTAAATATGATGCAAAATACTTTTAAATACTGCTCTTGTTTCATATAACCAACTTCCAATTTGTTTCTATGGCTATTTCATAATTCGGGAAGGAAAGGGTTAGGCTGAAGATGAATAAAAAAAGGCTGCATTAAAAAAAATTGTATGTATATATTTTTATGTTTTTATGAGAAGTTGTATTCCTTTAAAATTGCGCAAATTATAGAAAAAAATTTTAGGAGCATTTTTTTACTTTTGGGAGGAAATTTCAGTATTTTTTTTAATTTAGGAGAAAGTCATTTCGGGTATCTGGCAACGTTGATAAACACAGATAGGCACACAAACAGTTATATGGACAGATATATAGATAGGATAATAAGCAAATAGATAAACATGCATATAGACAGAAAGATAGGCGGACAGATATATAGACTGGTAGATATGCAGACAGATAAACAAAAGGATAGGCAGACAGATACACAGGTAGGCAGACAGATAGGCAAAAGGATAAATAGATAGACATATAAATAGATAAAAATACGGACAAACCTATGGACGGATAAACATACAGGTAGGCAGACAGATACACAGACAGATAGGCAAACAGATTAATAGATTAATTAATTAATTAATAGACAGATAAATAGATAAATAGACAGACAAACCTATGGATGAACATATACACAGGCAGTGGATAGACAGATAGCCAGATAAAAAGGTAGATAAACTGGCAGATAGGTATTGGGATAGAAAGACAAATAAGCATGCATTAAGACAGCTAGGTGGACAGACAAACGGACAGTTAGACGAAAAAACATACAGCCAAATAGAAAGGTAGATACACAAATAGTCAGATAGGTAGGAGGATAGGAAGACAGATAAGCATGCTTGTAGTCAGACAGATATGGAGACAGATAGACGGTAGACAGATAAAGAGAAGGAAAAACAGACAGATAGATAAATTGATAGACAGCAGCCAGGTAGAAAGGTGGATAGATAGACAGACAGATATATAGACCAATATACAGACAAATAGATACATAGATAGGCACACAAAGAGAAATCAAAATAGACAGAAAAACGGACAGGCAGGTAAACAGACAGATCAGCAGATATACAATCGGATTGATAGATAAACTTACGTATAGGTGAACGAATAAAGAAGTAGACGAAGTAACGGACGAGCACTTGAAGAACAGATGGTCTGGCAGCCTAACGAGCAATGCAATGAACAATATTGAACAATGAAAAATATTGAGTCCTCCGATGCTCCTAAGCACATCTTCAATGTTATATATCCATAACTACCTGACTAAGGAGTGCGTCGTTAAAAATTGTGACATGCAATTTTGCTAATAACTTCGTTAATACAAATTCAAATTAAACTTTCTTTGATTAGGTGAGCCATGAAAACTCTGCCATTGAATAGTTTATGCCCATTTATAGCATTGAATGAGTGTTTAATGATTAAATGGTAATGATAAAATGATAATAAATGATAAAATTATTATTATTATTCAAATGTTTATTACTGTTCAAATGTATGCGGATCACAATTTTCTCAACAATTATTAACTGGAGCTTCAGTTTATCGCAAAACAAATTTCTTGCCCATACCCCAACTTCTTTGTAAGCTTTCATACAACAGTCTGTCAAACAGGCCCATCTGACTAGAAAATTTCGACTGCTAATTCTACTCCCAAGTACATCACTGCAAACGTAACATCACAGTGAATATACCCGAACTGCGCAGTGCAGTGTGCAAAGATGGCAGCGGGCGTGTTTATTGTCTAGCAGACGTCGTGGCTTCGCAGAATTCTCGAAAGCGACACGATAAAGTCGATAAGCCGCCTAGACCATTTATCTTCACACCGAGCACTGATATATTAAATTAATTAAACGATTTATTATAAATGAAGACGGTGATGGAGGCGCACGCGCCTCCGTTCGCATGATAAATGGCAGCACAGTAGCACCTACAAGCCACCAACCAACAATCAAGCCACCAACCGTACCGCTGCACAACATGCAACCAATCAAGCGCACAACAAGTGTGTGGCACATTTTGATTTCTATCTGTGCCGCAACAACGCAATGTGACAAAAATAATTTCACAGGAAATTACAGTCACTTGCGAGCCGCAAGCAGTCGTTGTTACACTATCGGCTGCCGGTTCTGGTCGCTGTTAATGCCAGCGACATATCGGCTGCTTGTAATCACCGCCCGACCTGCGGCTGTGCTATTTTACGCGCGGATGCTTGAGTAGTTGTACTCCTTAGCTGCCCACACAGTCGACGTACACGAATTATCGCGGCGGCTGCATCGCGGCCTGACAATTTAAGCCGGCTGCCACGCACTTTAGCACCAGCCAGCAATTCAGCGCTGCACCAACGCATGCCCTACACACACATACACACACACACTCACACATAAGTGCTCGCAAGTGGAATCTATCAATCTCAATTAAATCGCTTTTCGTGGCAAGCATCTTCCATCATTTTTTCGGGGTGACAAAACGCCTTGTAGGACTTTTGAACGGGCACTCAAGCGAGAGGGCGGTTCGAGCGACTGCAGCCAGTGACATCACTGCATGTTGCACTTATTTTTTCCTTTCACTTGTTTACTTGCTTGTGGCTACAATTGTCATTGGCAACAAGGGCATGTTGCGCATGTCACATGCTGCCAACTGCTGCTGAGTGATAATGGGAATGTGTCGTGCGAGTGGCAACTGGTGTGGCACAAAGAGGAATCCTTTTAAATCAAAGTGAGACAGTTTAAGTTTGTCTTCAGAACAGAGGGACAAACGAATGAAGGTTATAAAGTTGGCTAGTCAGTTAAATTGAACGCCTTTCCTTTTCTTTCCGTTTCTGGTTCTGGTTCTTTCTAGAGGTCTACGCTTCCTAAATACGGGTCTTTTTTTTACTTTTATTCTTTAGTTTCTCTCATGTTAAATGCCTCAAAACGGAGCTCAAAATCAGCAGCAAAATAATACTCGCACAAATCAAACAACATGAAAAACAACACTATTAAAATATTTAACTCAACAACAAACAGCAACCACTATAACTAAAATCGTTCAAATAAAAATACTCAAAATAACAACAACCTAATTAGCTATCAATTTTAATACAAACGACTAAATACAACAATTTAGACAAAAGCCAAAACAACAAAACGCAACAACAATTATAACAACAAAAACAACAACAAACCATCACCAACTCAACAACATTTCATTCATAAACCCATTCCATCCATCAAAATCATAGTTCAAGTTCGTCGCTTGAGTCTTTGGTTTAACCGCCTCTTGTTATTTGCACCAAAGCACGTTGTGCCCGCACATTTAACATTTTTTCATGCATCAAACACAAACATTACGTAGAACAACAACAAAAAAACTCTGTTAATTTCCCACGATTTGATAATTTTACAAAAAATTTATACACATTATTAACGCTGAATTGTTTTTTGCAATGTTTTTTTTTTACCCTAAACACTTTTGGTTTTTTGTGCTTTTCTATCAATGCAGCTACAAAACGCAATGGCTTTTCATTAAAAATAAAACAATAACAACAACAACAACAATGACAGCATTCGCGCATTCGCATGTAAAACAATCATTAAAATTGCGCCGCAGTCAGAACAGCAATAACGACAAACAATCACAACAACAACAAAAACGACAAAATTGTTCACAAAACATAATAAGTGGCGGCAACTGCTTAGATTTGCGCTATCATATTTTTTTATTAATATTTTGTTTTTGTTTTTTTATAATAATTTAAAAATGTTGCATTGCATTTGGTGCATGCGATTTGATTGTTCTTGTTGTTGCAGCAGCGCTCAACTATTAATAATTACCAATCAAAATTATTGCATGGTATGATGCCGAACAACGAGCAACTTTACAACAACAACAACTACAACTTTTTGCCATTTGCTGCACGCTCACATCGCCCGCAAAGCCCTGCAGCCGTGCTGGAAAAACGCTTAGACGGAAAATTGAAGTCAGTTGTTGGCCGCATGCATTCCCCAGACACCGACACTTCAAGCCGTCAGCAACAGTCAACAGTCGGCAGTCAGGAGTCGGCAACGGCCAATAGCAAATGACCACCAACGTTCAAGTTAGAGCTAGCGTTGGTCATTGTTGCTGCCAGCGTGCCAGCCGGCCTCCAACCACCACTTCGCGGTTGCTGCTGCAATTCCGTCAATTGTTGTTGCAGCTGCACTGCGCCAACTACTGTTATTATTGTAGGTGTTGAATTAAAAATTCTCCGAAAAAAAACAACAACAACAACGGCGGCCAAAATAAGCCAAAAAATAGCCAATTTGAAATTGTTGCTGTAAGCGAAATTTATGCGCAACAAAAGTCAGAAAAATATAATAAAAAATAACACGAAATCCGCCAACAATGTGGAGTTCAAAGTCAATTTGAGTTCTTGCTGCTGCAAGATAGATTTTTCTCGTTATTAGTTATTGTTGTTGTCGCTTTGGCAAAAGTTCATTGCTAACTGGTTAATTGCAACGGGCATTCATTGATCGTTACTACTGTTGCCATTGTTGCTGCCAGTTCGTGTTGCCGCTACTGTGGCCATTGTTGCCGCCGCCGCCACCGTTGTAAAGTGGCCACTGCGGTGCCAGTTGCTTGTGGGAGGGCGCGCATGCGCATGCGGCCCGGTGCGTTATGAGCTGCGAATTCAGCCACCACCAAACTGCAGTCATTCCCGCCTGTTGCTGGCACACATTTATTTATTTATTTAATTCTTTTTTGCGTTTTTTTCTTTTTTGCTGATAAGGATTTTTGATTTTTTGACACTTAACCAGAAATCGCGCTAGTTCGTGTTAATTCAGTTTTATAATGCAAACAAAAAACAAACGACTTGCGCCCATATGTCTGCGCTTATGCAAAACTTAAGCTTTGTATGCGTGAATGTGTGTATGTGTGTGTGTGTGTGTACAAGCGCCCGCCGAAAACCTAAATTGGCGCTGGTCGAGCGTTTGGTTTTGCCGCTCGACTTGCCGCCGTGTTGCTGTTAATTAAATTTCCCAATTGTGCGATACACGTTGCTGGTCGCCTGCCGCCTATTTTATCTGATTTTTGGGTGTACACCAGAATGATTTATAAATAATGGCGTGCAAGTGCACCAGGCACTGCGCCGCATTGTGATATGATTTATCAATTACCCGCCGCTGACATTTAATTTGTATGCAATTTTTTTCTTACTTGTTCTTGTTGCTTTTATTGCTGTTATTGTTGTTGTGGCATTTTAAAGCAGTGTTGCGTTCAGAAAAGAGGTTAATTAAAATCAACGACCTGCGACCTGCGCGCACGACATCACCCTGAAGATATGCCAATTTTTTTGCGGTTTCTGCGTAATTGCTTTGAATTTTTAAGAAAAATTTTTTGGGGAAATTTTTTTTATAATTTAAAAATTACAATCAGATACTAATAAAAATTTTGAAAATTCTCTTTTGGGTCTTAAATCTTGTTGGATCTTGTCAGATACGAATAAAAATTCTGAAAATTCTCTTTTAGGTATTAAATTTTGTTGGGAAAATTTTTTATATAATATTAAATTTACAATCAGATACGAATAAAAATTCTGAAAATTCTCTTTTGGGTATTAAATTTTGTTGGGAAAATTTTTTTGTATAATACTAAATTTACAATCAGATACGAATAAAAATTCTGAAAATTCTCTTTTGGGTATTAAATTTTGTTGGGAAAATTTTTTATATAATATTAAAATTACAATCAGATACGAATAAAAATTCTGAAAATTCGGTTTTTGGTATTTGGAGCAATTTTCAAACTTAAAGAATATATTAATTAATGGAAGAAAAGGAAAATATTTCCCACAAAGAGAATATAGGAAATTTTTAAATTTTTTAGAGACTTGTATAGACATCAAAATAGGCAGAAAAACTTTTTTAGGCTTTAGGGAGTTGAACATACACCTGAACTTACCTTCCTTTTCCAACAAAAATTTAAACTTCTCTCATGTTAAATGCCTCAAGACGGAGCTTCATGCAGCTGCAAAATAATACTCGCACTAATCAAACAGCATGAAAGACAACACTAACAAAATAAGAACAACTAAGAACAACAACAACAACAACTAATAAAAGAACAACAAACTAAGAAGAATGAAAATAAAACTCAACGCAATCCATTGTCAACTTTTGATACCAATTTTTGTTGACACATAAACGCTTTCGATCTATAAATTTAATCAAATTTGTATGTTCCTAATATGCAATTAACTGTCTTTTTTAATTGTAACTACAGGCAGCAGTCGATAAAGAACGACAACAACTCTTTAATCTGCTGCCCACTTCCCACGCACACATTTGTTGCCAATTACAAATCAAATAAAAACTGATTAGCGCCAATTAACTGCGCATGTGGGCACTCACTCAATGAGCGAAATTAACGAATAAAGGCGTCTTGGCGGTGAGGAATATTTATGCAAAAACAAAAAACCATATATATAGAACAAGTCAATGGCTTGTAGCATGTCAAGCATTGCGCGATTTCAGTGCCTACACGCACTGCCAGCGAGCGACACGTCGCACCCGGAGCCAACGGCCAACAGCAGCCTGAGCGACCAGCACTCAAACTCGAAGGCGATTTCAATGCTGCGCAAAAAATCAAACTGCATCAAATGACAGTGGAGGCAAAAGAAGGAAGGCGCACTTCAGGCGCGCCAATTGCAGCGAATTTAATTGCAGCGCCTTTATTTGGTGCGCCGTCCGTGTGTCTCACTGCCTGACGGCCGTACTAGCTGCTGGGCATATTTTAGGAGCCGTGATTAGTTGCGCGCACTCGCAGCCTCCTGCCTTGGCTCGCATGCCGGCAATCGCCCAGATCAGCGCCGACGAGCGGATTTCGGCTGGCGGCAGCGTCCGCGACGACGGCAGCGTGGCCGACTGATTTTTATGAGGGCCTTAATTGACATTTGTTTGGTTAGATTAATCTTGCCGGTGACGCGTTTGTCAGTCGCACTGTGTAGCCGTTTTGGGCCGAAAGCGCCGCCACAGCTGCCACACTGACTAATTCAAATGAATTTCCAACTATTTATTTATTTATTTATATCTTTATTGAATTTACGAGCGTTTATTTGCTTTTGAGTCACTTCAATGTGCACAGATCGTCCGGCCGTTTGCCGTGATTTTTGGTTTTTATTTATTTTTTGTGTGTTTTTACGTCGCGTCGACTCTGTGTTCTTTGCCGCGTACGATACCTTGACCCAATTGTGGCATTGCAATGGCCAAACAGCAAAAATCACCGCTCAACGTCAAAGCGAAACAGCAAAAATCAGATCAAATTTGTAGCAATTCATTACGAGGTTCATTGTTATGGTTATGGTTGGCGCAAGCATTGGACATCGGCAACGACGCTTTAGCCGTGAACTTTCCGCATGCCGTTTGGCGCGCAAATTTGCATGTAATGTGAGTTGTGTCTATTTTTAGTTCCGTTTCAATGCCGATCTTTCTGGCCTCTACTTGTTCATAGTTTTGCTGATAAATGATTGGAGAAGTATGAGCTGGAATGTGAAGGAAATGAATAACAATTCTGCGAGGTTTATTGATTGATATCGATATAGGTTTTGTTTTCAAATATCTAATTTCATAACCCATATGACAAACCGCAACCACTCATGCCAAATTGCAACTTTATTTTTAAGTTGATAAGTTAGACACGTAAAAAAAATGACTAAAGGGTTTCCATTCGAAATTATTTAAGTTTGTGATGGGCTATCGAGATGGCAGATTCCTTCATTTGTTCTTTGTTGTTTGTTTTCATGTTCCAAATACAAGAAAATATTTATGTCGCCAAAGATTCTGTGTGGCAAATAAGGTTTCAGCTGGAATTGGGCTCAAAAGTTGTGCACAGAAAGCCCCAAAATGAAAAAGTGATTGCAACAGTATTCGAATCCACAATCCGCTGACTTGTTGTTCAACACATATAAACCACCTGAAGCTATAGCCGCGATGTGTCTACTTATTACAATTAAAAAATAAGGACTTGAACGCTTGGGTGTAAATAAGAGTTTGTGTCTTAAGTCTTTTATTTTATTAATTCGTATAAAAGTTAATACTTTTTGTTGTATTAAGTTTTAAGTAAGAAGTTGTAACTATTTGTAGAATTTATTCTTCATATTTTGCTGAGTTTTTGAACGCTTGGATGTAAATAACAGTTTGTTTCCTAAGTCTTTTGATACATCAGTTGAAGCTATAGCCGCGATGTGTCTACCTATTACAATTACAAAACATGTGGACCTGACGCTTGGGTTAAAATAAGAGTTTGTGTCATAAGTCTTTTATTTTATTAATTCGTATAGAAGTTTATACTTTTTATTGTATTAAGTTTTAAGTAAGAAGTTGTAAGTCTTTTGATACACAACTTGAAGCTATAGCAGCGATGTGTCTACTTATTACAATTACAAAACATGTGGACCTTAACGCTTGGGTTAAAATAAGAGTTTGTTTCTTAAGTATTTTATTTTATTAATTCGTATAAAAATTAATACTTTTTGTTGAATTAAGTTTTAAGTAAGAAGTTGTAACTATATTATTTAAGAAATTTATTCTTCATATTTTGCTGAATTTTTTAACGCTTGGATGTAGATAACAGTTCGTTTCTTAAGTCTTTTGTAGTGTCCGACCGAAACCACTTTTTTGGGCCGAAACCGAAACCGAATATTCGGTTTTTTTTAATATTCGGCCGAAACCGAAACCGAAACTTTCTAGTTGAAATAAAAATCACCATATCAAGCACTTTTTTCAACAAACGAATTTTACATTAAGTAAATAAAGAACAAACATAGCATAAATAAATAAATACTTATTAATAAAAACAATTTATTCATTTTGAAAAACGTAAACATGAAAAAATCACCCTTTCGTACCTTACTCGCTAATATTCAAAATCAAATATTTAAAATTTAATATTATATGCTAAAAAAATAAGTTTATTTACATTGCTGGCATCTAAATTACTCCTCCTTTCACTATACATCTGCTACACAATAAAATGTAAAAAATATTCTAGAAAGTTTCGGTTTCGGCTATTCGGCCATTTTTTGGCCGAAACTGAAACCGAAACCGAAACCACTTATTTGGGCCGAAACCGAAACCGAATATTCGGTCGGACACTAGTCTTTTGATACACCACCTGAAGCTAAAGCCGCGATGTGTCTACTTATTACAATAAAAAAATATGGACCTGAACGCTTGGGAGTAAAAAAGAGTTTGTGTCTTAAGTCTTTTATTTTATTAATTCGTATAGAAGTTAATACTTTTTGTTGCATTAAATTTTAAGTTAGAAGTTGTAGCTATTTGTGGAATTTATTCTTCATGTGTTGCCGATTTTTTGAACGCTTGGATGTAAAGAACAGTTCGTTTCTTAAGTCTTTTAATACACCACTTGAAGCTATAGCCGCGATGTGTCTTCTTATTACAATAAAAAAATATGGACCTGACGCTTGGGTGTAAAAAAGAGTTTGTGTCTTAAGTCTTTTATTTAATTTAATTTAATTTAATTCGTATAAAAGTTAATACTTTTTGTTGCATTAAATTTTAAGTAAGACGTTGTAACTATTTAGAGAATTTATTCTTCATGTGTTGCCGAATTTTTGCTATTATTCTTTTGTTCTGAAATTCTAAACTCCAGAATCTACCAAACTGAAGCAAACACTGTGACTACTCAAACACCACAAGCTGACTAAATTATTTTTTTAATTTTTTTAACAACCTGAATTCAACGCCAATTCACCATTACATCAATTTCAGCCATCAATTACTTGACATTAATTTAATTCCGCTTAATGTAAACTACGACTGCGACCTCGCCGTATCCTTCTGAATGTTTGTTTTTGTGGCCATTAAGCCACACAAACACACACACACTTGTGTTTATCTTTTGTTGGCATTAAATTGATGACAAAACAACAACAAAAACAACTCACACTCAGCCAAGCGATTACGAACCTACAAAATGCCACACGTGTTAGTGTGCGCATGTGTGAGTAATGTGCACGCAAATGTAGCCTGAAGACCACAGGATGGTGTCGATTATGTTTTTCGTATCGTTGTTGTTGTTGCTTTTTGGCGTTGCCTACGCAGCTGCGCGCATTGCATTCTGCCACAGACGCTCGCCACATAATGCAGCAACGTTTTATTTTTTCGTTTTCATTTTGGCTTTAATTTGGGTTTTCGGCCAGCATCCTACAACGGCCCACGCACGCAGACACACAAATTGATGGCTTGGTGCAACAGCTAAAGAAAAAATACAGTTTAAATTTTTGTTTTTATTTTTTCATTTATATTTTCGTACACTGCGTTGCTGCGAAAATTGCGTAAACATTGTTGATCATATGAGATTTTTTAGCGAACAAGGAAATTCCTAGCGGAACACTACACTCCGCTAAAAATCTAATCTTACCACTAGGCCAAACTCACATCGTCATCCACACACATACACACACACATTAGCTGGCGCACTCGTTCAGACATTCATTCATAAATTCATAAATTCCACTTAGCCATTCACACGTACCGCGCCGCCTCATTCAGCGGCTGACTCCAATCATAATTCATTCAAGCGCCTGTCAACAGCATAGCAACAACAACAGCCATAATACGGCCAACAGTCTGAGCAATAACAACATCATCGCGCACAGCAATCGCCACGCCAGCAACAACAACAACCGAACGAAGACACCAGCCGCCACCAAAGTCAGCGCGCCAAGTGCCAGCACACGTTACGTGCTGCCATGTCCTCGCGCTTAGTTACGGCACATAATGTGCGCACTGGCGCAACACAAACACAAACACACACTCGAACTCCAACACGAATTCTCACACTCTCAAACATGCGCACTTGCCGCGTGGAAGAGTGAAAACTTATCTGAGCGCAAGATTCTAACAATTTGGCGCATTCTTGCAGCCAACTTTCAGCGCTCGGCACAACTCATAAAACATGTCCATCTGTTTGACTCCGCAACTGTCTCTCTGTCTGTCTGTGTGTCAGTTGGTTCAACTATCCGCTCGGCATGCGCACCCAACTGATGCTACACGCTGATGCTTGCGCCTTATTTATGTGTGTTAGATGTCGGCGCGTCCTGTAGCAGTTATAAATTTTTGCGAAAATAGGTTTTCATTGAAATGATGGACACGTACGAAATTACACAGAAAATCACATTCATTTTTGTTTCTCTTTCTTTCGTGAAATGGGTGAGATGGGTGGAAAGTATGGCAGCGAGTGATTTCGCTTTGGCTTAGTGGAGTAGGTGAGGTGGAAGTTCAATGGTTTTATGAGACTCAAGGAAATTAGTTTAGAGTTGTCAAAAGTGCAATCAGCACTGTTGGTTTACTTTGTTGTGTAGCAGAATAATTAAAAAAACTGAACGGTTAGGTTAGATTAGGTTAGGTTGGAGTGGCAGGCTGCTTATGAAAGCATACAGAAGGATGACTTGTTGTGTTACAAACAAGTCTGCTGCTTTCATGTGTTGCGCTGCAGGAACTTAATTGCCTTTTCCACGCAATCAACAACATTGCCACAAATTTGGTAACAACATATTTGGATGCTTTTCTTATCACAACTCTATAAAATTTTTAGATTTTCTCTTCAAATCAACTTTAATAAAATTTAAAAAAAAAATTAAAAAATAAATAAATTTTAAAATAAAAAAAAAATTTTTTTATTTTAATTTAAATTTTTTAACACATTCAATTTCTAAACTCAGCACCTGTTCTTTGATATTCACCGCACTTCATCTTGTTTTAAAATTAAAACCTGTTTGTGCAAAAGTTTGTTGCTTAAGTCTTTTATTTTTTCCCACTTGGTTTGTAGCGTTAATTGCTAGCAACCGCAACAAGAATTTTCATTTTTCATTTGCACCACAAAACCACCAATTAGAATCTACAAAGTGCGCTGCTTACGACAACAACAAACACAACACCAGCAACTTGTTTCCCCTCCCACTTTGTGCAGCGCCATTCTTCCTGTCACCGCCAGCAACAATCCGGCTTAATTGCCAGTGGATATAAATCATTTTACCAGCTGATCACAATCGACAGCACGCACGCGCGTTAGACCCGACATATGGCGAGCAACAATTGCAACCACAACAACAAAAACAAGAGGCCATAGCAAAAATGTGAAAAAGTGTAAATAAAAAACACACAAAAAAAGAGACGAAAAATGGTGCAAGTGCGTCACACCAGCGCAACAATAAAGCAATTTCATACCAAACAAGAAACAGCAACAACAACACCCAGCTAGCAACATTACAACAACGTCAGCTTCATTAAAATGTTCCGAAAGCTGATCAAACGATAAGCATGTAAAATTTAAAAAGACTAATAAATAAAAACACAACAACAACAACAAACAAGTATGTGTTGTGTTTTTGTTGTTGTTGTTGCGTTGCCTGCAATATGGAGAGCTACGTGTTTTGCAACACAAATTGTTATTGCCTCTGCTGCTGAGTATTCTATTGTTGTTGTTGTTGTTGTTGTCATTTTTTAGCGAGTGAAAGAGGCAAAAGCCAAACATCGAAAAAATATGCGACCCCAAAAAGTTTTTATGAGATATTTTTATTGCACTTTTTTTAAAACATTCTGGCGCATTTGATTGTCTTTCGTTGGTTGTCGTCGTCGTTGTTGTCGCTGTTGGTTGTTGATCGGTTGGTGTGCTGTGTGTCCACATTGGTGCGCGCATATGTCAAACATATCTTTGCACTCATTTCAACAATTTGTCAATTGTATCGAAATCATTTTTTGGTATTAGTCAGCCGAGCAACGCAAAGTGGCCAAATGGCTAAACGGCCAACGACGACCAACTTCCAACGACGACGGCAGCAGTCAACAGTCAATTGCCAACTGTTTTTCACGCGATAACAGCACACTTCAGTCTGGGGTTGAAAAAGTAAACAACAATAAAAAGCAACAAGCAACAACAACTACACCAGCAATCATTTCGGCCCCACAAAAACTACTCAAATGCGACAGCAACGCAGTAAAAAACCACGACCCGCAAAAGCGACAACAACAACGAAAAAAACCAATTGACATGACAGCATGTGACACATTGTCACCGTTACAATGCTGTGTATATAAATTGTTATTTTATGCCGCAGCAATCGGCCGAATTCGAACAGCAGACAGACAGACAGACTGACACAGCGAACAGCCCCAATCATTGGGAGCCAATCTGAACCGGCGCAACAAACCATTTGGCAAGCTTTTCATTTTCCACAAACACACGCACACACACACACACATAAATACTCATACACATGCACTCTACAAAACATTGGCGACATTTTTCACTCCCCTACAGCCTTAAATAGGGCCGAGTGAAGTAGTGCAGCAGCAGCAAATTGTTTCTACAATATTCTCTCGACATTTCTACTGTTTTGTGTGTTTGCTGCGCTGCGCAGATTTATTTGATTTGAATTGTTGCAGTTGCAATGCGTTTTTCGTTGGCCATTTATGCCGTCGCTGCTGCGCTTTACTGCAGCTGCCGTCATTGTAAGCGCTCTTGCTGCTGTCGATATTGTTGTTGTAAGTGCTGTGTTTGCCATTTCCAGTGGCAGTCGCTGCAAAATGTTCTTACAATTAAATGACAGCCAATTGATAGCAATGCTGGAATTTATAAATTCGTTTCAATTCTGCTCAGCGATAAGCATACTTAATGACGACGCTTGTCGTCTCGCTTTCCCACTTCGCATGCCGACACGCGTACACTCACACACACACACAGAGAAACGCCAGCATTCGCTCACCCAAAGACGCAGCTGAATGCAAGTCGCATAAAATGTGTTGTAAAAAATCGATTCTCATTTTTATTCAATTTATTTCATACGAGAACTTTTAGATTAATTTTTTCTCTGTCAACTAATTCTTTTTGTTGTTGTAATTTCAATTCATTTTTTTTTTGCTGCTAACTAATTGCAACTGTGGCTTGATTGAATGCGCGCCAACGCTGTGAAGGTTACTCAACGTGTCTCTGTGTGTGTGTGTGTGTTGCAGTGCGGCACTTGTGCTCTTCATTAACGCCAACTGAACTGTTATTTACGATAACAGCTAATTGAAAGCGGCCACTTACCCAATAAACTCAAGTACGCGCAATTCAATTAAATCAACCATCGCTGCCCGCGCACCTGCATGCAACTTTTCCGCTTTAGTCACTTTTGTCTCACTCCTCGCCTCACAGCCGCTCGCTTGCATCTGCGCAAAATATTTACTTGCTGCAGCCATTTGCATATTGTCGCTACAGCGATTTATCAACATCACTTAAGTTCATCATCGTCAACAACAACAGCAACAACCATGTGGCAAGTTGTCTGACGCCGCTCAAGTCATGCCAAAAAATTCACTTAATGAAATATCGAAAATTTTATGCAAATTTGCGCATTTTCACAGCGACAGATAAACATCTAAACAGCATTAAGATGAAAAATCACTGTCGCATTGTTGTAGTTGTTGTTGTTGCTGCGGCCGTTGCTGCAGTTGGTATTTGAATTGCACATTACGCGCCATAACTATTCAGCGACTTGGTAATATTTTGCGTAAGTTATTGCATGTAAAATGCCATTTTATGGTAATAACGACAATTTGTGACAGTAACAACTATGCGAATACACACACAAAAAACAAAACAAAACAAAACAAAACTACAAAAATAATTACAAGCTGTTTGAGAAATTGCTTATAACTGCGCATATTGCGTGTAGACATTTCTAATTGATATAGCGACTGTAAAATAATATTGGAAATTTTTCCGTATGATAAACGCTGGCAATGTGTCACAAAAATGTCACAAAATGTGTAATGTGAAATTTATTATTAAAGTGCGACTTTGAAATTTGTCTCGTTTGAAATAAATTGTGTTGTTTAGTGTGTGACAGTAAATGTGTGACATGTCACAAAATTATATCCCAGTACACTTGAAGCTAAAGTCAATTGTAATTTGATAAGAAACAGTGACTACAAAGTAATTACAGACGTACAAACTGAATTTCAATTAACTTTGGGAGTTAAACTGCTGACAGAGAGTTGAACAGAATTTGAGAGTTAGGAAACACAAGAAAAATTTACATTAGAATTAAAATTGTTTTAAGAAGTGGTAAGAGTCTATATATCTAGAAAGTGAGGCCTAAGAGTAAAGTTGGGAAGAAACATAAAAAGTTTTAGTAGAATTAGGATTATAGTAAGAAGCAATAGAGATTCATATATTTCATAAGTCAGGCCTAAGAGTAAATTCAGCCTTAGACTAAGGTTAGCAATGGAATCAAAGCAGGATAAGGTCTATAGAATGAAGGATTATGTATTCATTCCATAATGGGGTTCCATAATGTGGGGCTCCATATGTCTAATAGGTCAGACCTAAGAGTAAAGTTAAGATGAAACATTAAAAATTAAAGTAGAGTTAAGATTTTAGTAAGAAGCGATAGTGATTTCATATATTTCATAAGTCAGGTCTAAGAGTAAAGTTGGCCTTAGACTGAGCTTAGCACTGGAACCAGAGCAGGATAAGGTTTAGAAGTAAGCGTTAGGTTCTGGTCCTGGTCCTGGTCCTGGTCTCCATTATAGCTTAATCCTGACAAGGGTGGTTTGGGGGTTCAAATCCATGTATGTTATGATACAAAAACTTTTGGGGGCAAATATGGTTTCAAATGGGCAAATGGGTATTGGGCTCAAAAATTGTGTACGGAAACCTTCGTCCCAAAATGAAATCCTAGAAAAAGACTACGTTTATAAGTAACTCTGCGTTTGAGACTATAAATAAATACATCAAAGCCTAAGCTGTGGGCTTGGAGTTAGAGCTAAGGTTAAGGAACGACTTAGTTTATAGAACTGAAGATTCAGATCTAGGAAAAACTATAGCTTAAACTGTGATTAAATCGAGTTTAAACAGCTAAAGCTAAGATTGAGGAAAAGGCTTGGGTTGTAAACGATTTATGATTAAAATTATAAATGATTACAACCAGAAGTCACAAATATATCCTAAACTACGATTGAGTCGGGGTTTAAGACTAGAACTAATTAAATTAAGGCTAGAACTATATTTGGGCAAATGACTTAGTTTATTCGTATGGCTATGATTGAAACCAGAAATAGAATAGAGAAAAGAGCTGGTCTGGTCTGATCTGGAACTCAAACTAAGGCTGAGTACTTACTTGAGCATGGAGCTATAAATAATGATGAAACTAAGTTTAAGATACAAAAAAGAATACAGATTTGACTTAAGCCTGAGGCTTGGTTTATAAGAAAAGTTATGTGGGCAGAATGAGGATGAGCTAAATCTAAGCTTCAAAGTAAGCTTGCAAGTAGAACTAAGTGGAATTGTGGAGTAGTACTAAGTACAATTAGCCACTTAAGTGAGATTAGAAGCATTAGTAAGAAGGGTTTTTAAAAGAGAGAAATAATAAAATTGGGCATGAATACTTTAATTTTCGATTTTGATGACAATTAGATCATCCCACGAATTGGTAAATCAATACCAAGATGGGCCGTAAGTCCAAGCCAGGGGCGTAGCCAGAACTTGGTCATGGGTTTAAATTTTTTTTTGCCAGTTTAGTAATACGTGTTTTTTAAAGCAAAGTGCACTTTCCAAATGTGGTGGCTTATGTGACTTAATGCATTGGAAACTAAATTTTTTCCCGATGTTTAGTAAAAATTTCATTAAATTTGGTGCACTGGAAGCGAAGTTATTGCATCTGAAGTGAAAGTATGTTTGTGTCATCGTACAAAAATGAGCATCGAACAAAGATCCAATATTAACTTTTGTTTTAAAAATATTTAAACTTTAACCGAAGCATTTGATGTACCAAGTTTATAGTGATGATTGTTTATACCGTGGTGGAGTTCATAAGTGGTAAACGCGATTTAAAAACGATTGTTTGGACATAAATGATGACCAACTGAAATTCGCGATCACCGTAGATCAAAACTGGGCGGTAATTCATAAAATATTAGTCAAAATCTTCATTGAAATTCTTGAAAATGGATTTAACCTTCGCTTTACTTATACCCTCCCGGGTGATCTTTTTTATATTCATGTTTAATATCCGCACAAATTTGAAGGTAATTTTCAATGACATGAAACAATCTTTTTTTTTAGAAATTTTTTTTATGTTTCTCATTATGTGTTCAATGAACCCTCTGGAAAGAAATCTTACAATATTTTCCATAGTCCAAAAATAAATCATTAAAGTTAGGCCATTTTTCGAAAAACGAACTATCGCCAGAGGAAGATACTAAATATTGAAGTATAAAAAAATTATATTTGTCATCCGAGTGAACGACATTGGTACACGACGTATACAAAAATCTTTGGCAGCTCAATAGCATACATTTATCGAATTTTAACTGAACATTTGGCTATCGAAGGATGCCATCCCATCTATCGACACTTGTTTTGACTGTTTTTTTGTTTACTAAAAGTCGAGTTTTAACCATCAACCGCTCCTCGTTTTCACTTTTACCTTTTCAAAAAATGCATTTGCCGATGCAAAAAAGCGTTTTGAGAACGTAGAAACAATTCAAAAGGCGTCCTGAAGGACATTCCGGTCAACGAACTAAACTACTCTTTAGACATGTTTTAAGATCATGCAAATCGCTGTATTCAGCCTAAACGGGGCTATTAAAAAAACAAATTAGTTTCACCAAACAAATTTTTTGTTATTATTCTTTTAAATGTTTAAAAATGAAAACACTTTTTTGCTAATGTGGGAACGTACTTACGATGCATAGTGATTGAGAATTTTGACAAATTATAGGCTATGGGGGTTCTGACACCCAAACCCCCCTTGGATACGCCCCTGGTCCAAGCTAAGGGATGGAGATAGTATTAGGAAGACTTGAATTGGTATTAGACAAATAGAAATAGCGGCAGTTGGAGGTGATTTGCATTGGTATCAACATTTTTCATCTGCCAAGCTTCAACCTAAGAGCAGGAAATGAATTATAATATAGTTGGAATATAAATATAAACCATTGAAATACATAGATATATATACAAACAAATATAAAACATACATCATGAAATATATAAAAACATATACGAAAAAAATTTGCTTAAAGTATGTTTTGGAAGGACGAAATATGCTATCGAGTCGAAAATGGAAGTAGGGGAAAATGGTTTTCTATGAGCTTAGTAAGCAGTTGAAGTCCAAAAATTGGTCAAATATCAGCCCACAACATCTATTGAACATCTATTAAAAATCAGTATGCACACTTCCCCCTTCTGTCAATAAGCGGAAATGCATTCATATTTTGTGCATAAAAAATCGAATTTTTATTCAAGTAATTTTCTTTTTGCTAGAATTTCAATTTGCCATGAAAAGTCAAAGCGAAACCCCATTCGCTGCTGTGGGCTGACCAGTGCACAACAACAAAAGCCACACCATCGCCAGCCAGCAACTGCCATAAGTGCAGCAACAATTTGCAGCAACAAGCCATGCAGCAACGGAAAGAGCCGTTGGCTGGCTGATGCCAGCGTTGATGTTGTGTGCGCCGCTGATGATTATCACACTTGTCGGGTGTTATTGTTGTAAATCAGCCGGGTGCACTCGGAGTGCGCGGAAATAGTTGGGAACGCGCAGTTGGCCAGGTCATGCCAACATTATTGTCCTTCTTGGCCGTCGCAGCGATAGCGGCCGCTCCAGTCGGCGTCACAGTTGCGGCCGCATCGATTGTTGTGCGATTGTGCAACATTTGCACAGATTTGCATTTTCTTTGCGGCTGTGACTTTTAAGGCGGCCGCTGCACTTTTCTCCATTTTTGTGCTTTCCTACAATGTGACCGGCGCGGCTGCTGCTTGCAACTGGCTGAAGATGTTTGCGTATGCCCGGCGGCAGCCTGTGAAAGTAAGCAAATTCTATGCGAGCTCGTATTTGTTGTTGGCGGTTTTTTTTTTTGTTATTTCATATGTTTTGTTTTTGGTTTCTGCAACAGTGTTGATTTGTTTTGATATAGCCGGACCACCAGCAGGCGGTGGCGATTGTGTTGCAAATGCAACCGCAGCTACTTTTGCAGCTCGGCAGCAGTTGTGGCAGCACCTGATGGCTGGCCTTGTTTTTATTGTTGTTATTGATTTATTTTTGTTTTAGGCTTTTGACCAAAACTAGCAGCAACTAGCAGCATTGTTCCGCTGCAGCTTTAATATTCGTTGAGTGTAACATTTCAATTTTTTACACCTGAGAGTTATGGTTGTTGTTGTTGTTGATGCAGTATGGTGGTTGTTATTGTCGTGCTGCTCCAAAAGTGCAAACAATTGAAATTGATTTTGGGTTTTTTCTTTATTTGCAACGGCAACAGCGACCGGCGCAATTGTGGTGGGATTTGTGAATGCAAATTGTTGGTGCACCGACTAGTGTGGCAGTTATTGCCGCCCCATAATATTGAATTTGTTTTTATTTTATTTTAAAGACACATATACATGGCTGGCGAATTGGAAATCTTCTCAGATGAGTGGAATATGACTAAAAATTTGCTTCGCATAAATCTCACAATACATAACTGTCAGATTTTCGCAACCACTGGTCTTGTAAATGGAACTGTATACTAAAATCGAAGGGATACTCAGATTTATGCGGATTACAAATGCCGAATTAGAAGCTTTTTCATGGGCAACTAATAATTTTACTTCAGCGATGGTTGAAGGAACAGTTTTTACATTTAGTTTAATGTTGGTTTATTCCAACCGTTGCTTCTCTATGTCTGTACCTTTGCCGAGGAAATCTCTATTGAAAAGAAGAATTGTCGGTATTACGAGCACAGCTAAACAGTAGACTTGAACAACAAACTTTATTTTAAACATTTTCTCGAGGCCAGCGAGAGTTCTGTGATATTCTGATTTCAAATTTATCGAATGCACATATTCTCTTTACGCCTTCCCAATATAACTTTCTACTACAGCAAACGCTCAATAGCTGCTTTAACCCTTTCGCTACAGTTTTAACTGGGGAAAGTTAAAATTTTTAATTTTACGTCTTAGGCTTCTATGTGGTTATATTAGCAACATTCCATAAGACATTTTTTAATTTTTATACTCGGACCCTGTATTTTAGAGTGTTTTTCGATGAGAGCAACCACATCGTTGTGGCTGTAATAATTACTTAAACATAAAACTTTTTACGCATAACGAAACTTTGAATATTTCTTCATTTACTTCAGCCAAAATTAAAAAAAAAGTATATAAATTGAAAGAAAACGTCAAAGTAAAAAGTTCTCTAATTTTGTCTGCTTCTTCTTCCTTTACTATGTCAAGATATACCGTTAAAACAAGTGTATACTTCTCTTCTTTAAACTTAAATATTCAGTTTATTAATTTCGTATTTTGCCTAAAACTTCAAACTATTCTAAAGACCAACAAAAACATGTATTCTTGCAACCATAGAGGATGCAGACGTCCACAAAGTAGCATGTTGCCATATGGCAACAAAATAGCGAAAGGGTTAAGCATCTTAAAACCTAAGACTTATCAATAAAATTCGATAGCTCCCATGTCCCATGTAAACTCCCTCTAACTTTAATTTAGGAATTGCACACTTAATGGCTGTCTTGAACATAACAAATCAGAAGACTTAAGCAACAAACTTTAATTAAAATTTGCAGTTCCAATGTCAGATAAATCCTACTAACTCTACCTTCAGTTAATAGTTACATTGAGCACAATAAATCAGAAGACTTAAGCAACGAACTTGAAAAATTTTACCGTTCCAAACTTCCCAGTTTCACTATCTCCTGTAACAGCCACTTAAACGCTTCTTTGAATATCTCAAAACAGTAGACTTAAGCAACAAACTTCACTGCAAACATTTTGGTGGTACTCCCAAAGCAAAAGACTCAAGACGCAAACTTCATTTCAGTGACTGGCATATACGAGCTGTGCTTATCAGCTAAACTGCTCTCGTTGCAGCGGCTACATTGTATTGTTGTTGTTGTTGTAATTGTTGCTGTCAGTTGCCCAAAAGGCGATGTAAAACTTGTCACATTAACACAAGCAGCCAAATTACACTGCGCGATGCTGTTTGACAAGCACTCTTACAAGCAATTTCTGGTGTTGAGTTTAGCATTTCGAGCTGGCCAAGTGCCTAATTGTGTTGCAATAACTCACATGGAAAAAACAACACAAATGGCGATAAAATTTGTGACAAAAACAAGTCTAAAAAAATGTCGAGCAACAAACAAGTGAGCGTGTGGTATCTATTGTAAAAAATTTCATAAAATGTAAAAAAAAATCGAAACATTTTTTGTCTCTCAAGTGAACGTGTATGTGTGTGTGTGTACACGGCTTAATGTAGGCTTAAATTTATCATTGCATTAACCCGTAATGAACTGCTAAATAGTGTGAATTAATGTTAAGTGACAATTGCCCGCCAAAATGCGCGGACGGACACAAAGCCCGGACAGCCACCATAGGCATTACTTAAGCACTTTTCTATGGAGTTTAAAAATAAAATAAAATATAATTCGAAACAAAAGCAAAATGCACACACTAACACAAAAAACAACAATAATAAGAAACAGAGTGACCATAAGCGAAGCAGGGTGTGTTTTACAGTGCAGTCAATTACGCTCAATATCAGACTTGGGCTATATCTCTTTAGCCATGTATATTTACGTAGCCATTCGGCGCATGTGTTGATTGGTTTATATTGAAAATTTGCTACGCGAATGGCAAATCACTTCACTTCACTTGCTACTTGTTGTTTTGACGTTGCTCGCTGAGTTTCCTTGCGGTTGCTGTTGATTTTTGTGATTTTGTTACTATTTTGTTATTGTTGTTGTATCCATTTTTGCAGCCGATAAATTACCAATTTCCATTTGTGTTTTAATCAAATGAAATCGTGCCGATTCCGGGCAGAGCGCACTCGCAAGTGAAAGGCGGCCGGCAAGGTTTCGCATTGCTGTTGCTGGCAGGCAACAACAAAGCGCAAAATAGGGAAATGTTATAAGTAGAAGCGCTATAGAAGACGAAGCACCAGATAAACTGCTGCAGCAACCATAACAACAACAACAACAACACGGCAATCAAATTTAAGATTTGGCGCAACGAGACCAACAACTGCGTCGCACTGCGCTTCGCTTCTCCGCTACGGCTACAGTAGCCGGTCCATTGGCGCAAATTGCACGCTTGCCTTATTGTTGTTGTTGTTGGTTGACGCTATTCGCTGCCCTCTGCCCGCGCGACAGTTGCTTTGTGTCGCTGGCATTTGCCACGTCTGCCGCGTATCAGCTGTTGCGGCTTGAGTGCGGCAAGTGCACCGGCTATTAGAGCAACGCTGCATCGCTGCTGCAACACGAGAAGCAAAACCCACCAACAGCAACAGCAACAACTAACAGCTACGAGCGTAGCAACCGAACAATTTACACGCCGCAAACCGTGACTTTAATTTTCTTTTTCGCCGTTCGTTACGTTTGTTGCTCTTCAACGTCAGCAACATAGTGGGCTGTCCTCAGCGTTGTCGCGGCAAAAGCAGTCGCTGTTGTTGTTATTATTGTTACTGTGGCTGTTGCTGCTGCTGCGGTTATCGTTGCCAGTTCGAGTAAGATTGCTGCCGAAGCGCCATTTTGCTGTATTTGCTATTGTTGTTGTTGTATTAGTATATTTTTTGTTGTTGTATTATTCATGTGTTTGTTATTGTTGTTGCTATTGTTGCTGTTACTGTTATCGTTGCGGCCAGTTGAGCGCAAATGTTGCCAAGTTTAACCGCTGCCGTTGCTTTTCTTGCTATATTTGTTGTTACAGTTGTTGTTGTTGTTGTTGTGGTCACTCTTGTTCTGAACATATTTTTCTGTAGTTTTTGGCTTTTTCTGCCCACTTGAGTAAAGTTGTTGCCCTGTTTGATGTTGCTGTGTCTCCGTTTAGTGTATTTACTGTTGTTAGTGTTGTAGTGGTTGTTTTCTGTTTTCAGTTTGTTGTTGCTGCTGTTATTTTGTTATTGCCGTTGTTGTATTTTTTAAATATTTTTTTGGCTACTTTTGTTTGTTACCTCATTTGATATTATTGCCATTACTGGTTGTTGTTGTTGTTGCACTGTTTTTAATATTGTTATTTCACTTGTTGTAGTCAGTCACTTTTCTTAAAAACACATTTCGTACATTTGTTGTTGCCGTTGTTACTGATTTTGTTGTCCGATTTGTTGTTGTGCTTGCAATATTTTTTTGCATCTGTCGTAGTTTTATTTGGTTTTTTGTTTCCTTTAATTGTTGCTATCACCACCCGTCGTTGCTGTTGTTGTTAATTATACAATTTTTGTTGTTGTTATTTAACCGTTTTACATTGCACTTGTCGTGTTTTTTTCATAACTCAACATTTTCCAAAGTCCAAACACCAAATCTAGATTGGTTTCTATTTTTGCCATTGCATGCGCATTTCGGCTCATTTCCCTCTTCCCGCTCTCTCTCTCGCCGTCTCGCTCATTTGGCGCGCATAATTTGTGTCCACCGTTCGTGTCAGCGAGCGCCCACAAATCGATTACCCCGCACTGGCTGCCGAAAAAATCGACACATTTTATATGAATTTGTCCAACCGAAAAAATTACAACTTTAACAACAACAACAATAACCATCACAGCTATGCAGCAGATGTTGTATGCATTTTTTGTCAGTTTTGCCGTTGCATTTCGATTAAAATTTTCTATTATTTTTAACGTAATTTATGGCACTACGGCGCTCACCAACTTATTGCGGCCTATGATTGGGTTTGCTACTAATGTTGGTTACTGCTGCAATTGTTGTTGTTGCTGTTGTATTGATTTATAGCTAATGAAAGTAATTAGCTTAAATTTCATAAGCAGCGCATTTGCACGTTTTGTGGCTGCAAATCATTCAAGGAACTAAACATGAATTCGTTGCGATTGCTGTCAAAGCAAAACGAAAGACTCAAGCAACAAACGGCAATGCATGGCAGCATAATTTAAATAGCAGCTAACAAATGCATAAATATGTCGAGCCGTCGCGGGGCCACATTGGCTAATGTGTAACAGGTGTCGTTGGTGCCGATTTTTTCGGGCGCTCTGTCCGCGCAGCTAATTTGCGCTGCTGCTGCCGTTGCTGCTGGAGCTGGAGCTGGAACTGGAACTGGTGCTGTCGGGCGCCGCTGACCTTTTTGTGCAGTCGTAGCGCTGGTTCTGCTTTATGCTTGATTAGGTGGATTTTTATTTTTATGCTGCTGCAGACACGGCCGTAATGTGGCACGATTTGTTGCAATTTATTTGTATATATGTGCGGCTCTAAAGTGTATCGAAAGTTATGAGCAAAAATTGTAATAACCCTAAATGCCAGATGGGTGCAATTCAAAGGTGTCGAGTTGTAGGCAGTTGGAGTGTTGAAGCAATCAAGAAGAAGAAGAAGCAATCGAAATAAAGACTCTACTATGGTACAGAAAATAATGGGTTAATTTATTTCACAGCCGAAAAGCTTTGATGCAAGCGATGCACTTTGGTTGAGTAGAATAATGTTTGTACAGATTTTTTTAATAAATACATTTTCTTTTTTACTTTGAAAAATTATAAAATTATTTTATTTATTATTTCATTTTAATTATTTAATTATTAATTTTAATTATTTTAAGGAACAAACTTATACGATTTTTTAATTTTGTAAAATTAGCTACTAAATTTATTAACTGATGATACATGAATTTCACGAAAAGTTTACTATTAAAAATATCATAAAGATTTTACTTTGGAAAGTAAATATTATTAATTTTATAGAAATTTTCGAGCACGAATTAATTGAAATTTCAATAATTTACACATTAAATAATTCCAAATTTTATTTTCATTTATAAGATTTTGTAATTAAAATTATTACTGACTTTTTTAACTAAAAACACATTAATTTTAGAAAAAAATTTACTATGAAAAATTGGAAAGATTTCATTTTAGAAATTAAATATTTTGAATTAAATTAATTACTGACTTTTTTAACTAAAGACACATTAATTTCAGAAAAAATTTACTATGAAAAATATTAAAGATTTCATTTTAGAAATTAAATATTTTGAATCTCATTGACATTTCACTACTTCAATGATAACATTTTCAATAATTTACTTATTAAGTAATTTGAAGTAATAAACTTAAATTTCCTGCTAAAGTTAATCAAAATTTCAATAATTCATAAATTAAATAATTCTAAATTTTCATTTTTAATTTGTTTTTAATTTTGTCAAATTAATGACTGAAGTTATTAACTAAAGACACATTAATTTCAGAAAAAAATTTACTATTAAAAATATTAAAGATTTCATTTTAGAAATTAAATATTTTGAATCTCATTGACATTTCACTACTTCAATAATTACACACATACATTAATTTTAGAAACAAATTTACTATGAAAAATTTTAAAGAATTCATTTTAGAAATTAAATATTTTGAATCTCATTGACATTTCCCCACTTCAATAATTACATTTTCAATAATTTACTTATTAAGTCATTTTAAGTAGTAAACTAAAATTTCCTGCATAACAAAATAATAACATTTTCAATAATTTACATATTAAGTAATTTTAAGTAATAAACTAAAATTTCCCGCATAAGTTAATAAAAATTTCAATAATTCACAAATTAAAAAATTCTAAATTTTCATTTTTAATTTATTTTTAATTTTGTCAAATTATTGACTGAATTTGTTGACTAAATACACATTAATTTCAGAAAAAAATTTTCTATGAAAAATATTAAAGATTTCATTTTAGAAATGAAATATTTTGAATCTCATTGACATTTCACTACTTCAATAATAAGATTTTCAATAATTTACATATTAAGTAATTTTAAGTAATAAACCAAAATTTCCCGCTTAAGTAAATAAAAATTTCAATAATTCATAAATTAAATAATTCTAAATTTTCATTTTTAATTTGTTTTTAATTTTGTCAAATTAATTACTGAATTTATTAACTAAAGACACATTGATTTCAGAAAAAATTTACTCATAAAAATATTAAAGATTTCACTTTAGAAATTAAATATTTTGAATCTCATTGACATTTCACTACTTCAATAATTAAATTTTCAATAATTTACATATTAAGTAATTTTCAGTAAGTAACTAAATACTTCTAAATTAAAAAATTTTCAATTCCCCAAACATTTCACTCAAAAAACTTTTATCTAAAATTCGCCTTTTTTCAGTAAACATTTTCCTACAATATTTGCTGTTACAAATTTAATTGGTTTGGCATTTTTTTTGTCCGTTTCAATTCAGCGAAAATTAATCAACTCAGCTCATTAATCAGTCCAATTCAATTACCGCCGCATTAGCTGCTATCAGGCCAGCGATCGCTCGCACAACCGATCACAGCCGATCGCAGTGCCTGTCCGGCCGGCACACATGTCCAGTTCGGCCATTGCACGCCAATCTGTCTATCCATCTGTGCAGCTATCAACTAGCCACTCCATTCAAATTTAATATATTACTATTTGACTTTAATCTTTTAATCATTTCGGCGCATATGCCCACACATGCCACACGCCGCAGACAGCCATGAACGTATGCCACATGCTGCTGCCAACAATGCAGCAAACGCCAATGTTGCAAACTCATTGAGATATGGAAATATGCAAAAATTGGCTTTGAACTTTGCCAAAGCGAATTTAGCAAACAAAAAGAAAAAACAAAATCAAAAAAAAAATAAAGAAAAGTTTCTATGGAAACAACAATAACAAAATATCTGAACAAAATAACGAAAAATATCTGAAAACCAAGACAACAAAATATATTTGAATATGAAAACAACAACAGCAGCAGCAGCTGTGCACCCTTTCTGCGTTTAAGCAAATCTTTGGCAATGGCACAACAACTACAACAACAGCAATAATCGTACATATTAGATTTCGCATAATTGCGGCGCATTATGCAAGCGCTTCCATTTGGCTCGTTCAATTTGAATGCTTCGCTCGATTCATTCAATTCAATTAGCAACAATCATTGGGGGCCATTGTGGTTGTTGTTGTTGTTGCTTTTGTTGTGCGCAGCGCGCCGTATGCTAATCACAAGCTTAGCCGACCAATCAGCCAACAGCAGCAATTGTTGCGCTGCGTGCAACATATAACTACAAAATAGCAAAAATAGCAACAACAACAACAACAACATTATTTAATATGCACAAATAAGTGTGTATTGTGGTGGTTGGCGCTGCCGCTGCGAGCGTGTATTGTGCACGCTTAGTGGCCGCGTATTTTGTTGTTGACTGCCATTAAGCCAGTTAATTATATTATAACCAAAAGCAGCCAGATAAAACCCAACAACAACAATAATGCTATAATAGCAATTACAACAACAGCAACAACAACCATAAAAGCAACAACAATTGCGCATGTTATTGCAAATGCGCAATGATGGCGCATGGTTTATCGTCGGATATTTGTTTCAATTTTTCTGCTTATATTTCGTTTCGTTTTTTTTTTGTTGTTCAAGTTTTTCATTTATATATTTGCTTATATGTGTGCATATGTGCGTGTGTGTGTGTATGTAGAAAAATAATTTAATGCATGCGATTATGAATTGCAAATTGCAAATTGTGCTTGCAGTTTGAATTTCTAACATTTATTGTTACACTGCAAGAAATTGTGTCATTGAATTCTTTGCGAAAGATATGTGATGAGTGCAGTGGGACTTTTCTTGTGGGATTCTGCACTCAACTATTAAGCTGAATGCTATTTTAAAATAATATTTGCACCCTAACATTTTTGTATAAAATGGATTTGGGAATTTTAACCCCAAGACCGCTCTTGTATGCACCACTGGTTGGGTATAGGAATCTTAAAATTTGATAATAGTGTAATTTTTAGAGGTTTATCAAATTGCAGTTAATAGCTGAATGCATGAAATTCAATTAGATGGATGAAATAAAAATATTGGATTATAAATTAAATTAAATCCCATAGAAAGCCACAAAAGTTCGCACAGTTGGTTGAAAACAAAAAGAAGCCAAATATACTTTTTTGTTTCATAACTTTGATTTCCATAATTCCTTATTTTCCCTGTATAATGCCCATTAACTTTAACCCTTTCGACCCAAAGTTGCCTGAGAGCAACTTCACCCATTTGTCAGCTACGATTGATTTATGGGTTTAATTTAAGTAGGCACCAATAATAATATTTAATATTTTTAGAAGTAAATTCAAAGCAAATTACAAAAATTTTACTATTATCCCCAAAATAATTTCCAATAATTTGTAGCCATATCAGGGAAAGTTTGTGTTCTAATTGAAGTCTACGAATCGGGCGCGTTTGATCAAAACCCTGTTTCTTTAATAATGGTTAAATAAAATCAGAAAGTGATACTTTTGTATTTTTCGACAAATATTAAATAATTTTTCTGCACTTAAAAAATATTGATACAAAATTTATTTAACCCGTTTTTTCCTAAAAATGCTCAACTATATATACCCAGTCCGTAGAGACAACTTTGAAATCAGTCTTCAAAATTGTAGTTTTTGGCTTTTCAATTTCTATATTAACTGCTTTCATTTTCTCTGCATTACTATTGAAGATGTTCAAATTCCTTCAAATCCCTTCAGATTTTATTTTTTTTTTTAATTTTGAGAATATGGAACTGGGCAAATTTTTTTTAAAACCTAAAAGTGCAATAAAAAATTATTAAAAAGTACAATCACAGTTTCAATATTTCAACAAACTTTCAAAGCCTTTTGGTAATCAGTTTTCTGTATAGAAATTAAGGAGTTAATCGGTAATCGGTATTGAGGGAAATAATGGCAACAATTTTAGATTTGTTGAAATAATTGTACATTGTCAATTTTATTGCTGACTTTAGTTGCCTTTCTTAGAATGAATATGCAATTTATGGGCTCTATACCATAAACAGCTGTTTGGATTTCAAATCAAACTTATAAGACCAAGTTTCAACTTCGATAATGAACTTATTTAAGTCCATAAACTATTCATTTGCAAATTTATTCAGAAAAATTCGGGCAAACTCAAGGCTTGCATTTTACCAACCATCATTCAAATTTCATCGAAGCCACCGAACTAATTTCCTTGTACATATTAATACATTATTTTGCAATATTAGTGCTCCAAGCCCAGTTCATTAAAAGTTAGTTGATGTACCAATTGCAAATATTTTTTTATTTTAGTTTTCAACGCAGCCAAACGTTCCGTCAGCCACATTTTTATGCCGACCTTTCCAAGTTTCATCCTCTTTCAGAAAATCCTTCTTAAATCTATGAAACTACTTGGAAATAGTCATAAGATGACTAAATATAGTTCATAGAAGTTGCTGGCTTAAGTTGACGCTGAAGTCATATAGCTGATTTTTTTGCAATATTCATAGAACGGCCATGTCTTTCAAACTAACTATTCAAACTAATCCAACTATTCAGGGGCGTAGCCAGAACTTGGGCATGGGGGGGGGGGTTTTAAAAAAATTTTTTTGCCAGTTTAGTATTACATGTTTTTTAAAGTAAAGTGCACTTTCCAAATAGGGCATTTTGTTGTGGCTTATGTGACTTAATGCATTAAAAATTAAATTTTTTCCCTGATTTTTAGTAAAAATTTCATGAAATTTGGTGGACTGAAAGCGAAGTTATTGCATCTGAAGTGGAAGTATGTTTTTGTCATCGTACAAAAATGTGCATCGAACAAAGATCCAATATTAACTATTGTTTTAAAAATGTTTAAACTTTAACCGAAGCATTTAAATTGATGAACCAAGTTTATGGTGATTTTTGTTTATACCGTGGTGGAGTTCATAAGTGGTAAAAGCGATTTAAAAACGATTGTCAGAACATAAATTATGACCAAAGTGTTAGCCAACTGAATCCGCGATCACCGTAGATCAAAACTGGGCGGTAATTCATAAAAGATTAGCCAAACTCTTCATTGAAATTCTTGAAATTGGATTTAACTTTCGCTTTACTTATACCCACCCAGGTGATCTTTTTAATATTCAATTTTAATATCTGCACAAATTTGAAGGAAATTTTCAATAACATGAAAAAATATTTTTTTTTTTAATTTTGTTCATGTTTAAACTTGAATTTTGTAATTTTTTATACAAATGTACCGGGTGATCCCAGTCGCTTTCGCTACCATTTTGATTAAAACTCACGATAAATTTTTCACATGATGTGGCACCGTGCGAATTTCACCTTTTCAAAGAATGCATTTGCCGATGAAAAAAGCGTTTTGAGATCGTAGAAACCATCCAAAAGGCTTGTACCGACATCCTGAAGGACATTCCGGTCGACGAACTAAACTACTCTTAAGACATGTTTTTAGAACATGCAAATCGCTGCATTAAGCCTAAACGTGACTATTAAAAAAACAAATTAGTTTCGGTAAAAAAAGGGTTTTGTTAATATTCTTTTAAATATTTAAAGATGAAAAGACCTTTTTGCTAATGTGGGAACGTACATACGATGCATAGTGATTGAAAATGTTGACAAATTATAGGCTATGGGGGGGGGGGGGGTTCTGACACCCTAAACCCCTCCCTTGGCTACGCCCCTGCAACTATTAGTTGATGAAACAATTATAAATATTTTTTTATTTCTGTTTTCACTGCTTCTAAGCTTTCTGTCGGCCAGTGGTTTTGGCCAACCTTTTCAAAGTATTCGTTCTCCACACAAAAATTGCCTATAACAACAACTCTCATCTTTGGATTTTTCACTTAAATTTTCTTACTTAGCTAACTTTTTGTAGGCCCTCGTTATATTTTAAAACTTACAATATCATAAAACTGTAAATTTAATAAAACTTTACAATATTCTTTCTTTACAATTTTCTATTTTTTTGTAACACAATTTTTGCATTTTTCTCACTGCAGCCGCCCGTATGGCCAACACCAATGGTGTATATCATTATTGCTGTGTATGTATATCTGTACATATATTTTGCTTTTTTTTTTCTTTTGCATCAATAATTTCATAAATTTTGCTTGGCCATAGCACCTTTTTTGTCTCGCTATTAGTACTGTTATTACATGTATTTTGTTTTTTGTATTTTTTTGCAACTCTCAGCCGCACTCGGCACTTTATTGTTACAAATTATTTAGTATTGATTTTTGCGCTGCGCTAATGGAATTTATTTAAATTAATGTTATTGTATGTAATCTGAGCGATTTTATGGCAATGCGCGCCGCAAGTGCAATTTTGCAGCCATTGCTGCTGCCGTCATTTCTTTCGCGCCGTTGCCGTCGCCGTCTGCGGCCAGAATGTGTAATGTGATAAGATAAAATCCGTGAGAAAAGTTGTTGGTGCAATAGGCGCCAGTTGCCAATTGGCCGATTCTATGAAAACGAACAGCAGGATATAATCAATGCTTGTGCTTGTTTGTGTGTCTGTGTGAATGCGGATATTTCTGTGTATATGTGTGTGTGTGTATTTGTTTGTGTATTTTCACTTTTCAAATGCAGGTGTTTAATTTTTGCCCTCATGGGGGCACTTTTTTCATTGCTATAAAATTCATATGGCCAGCATTACTGCAGGTTTGTTGCTTAAGTCTTTTGTTTTCATTTTGTTTTCGCAATCGTAATGAGCATTGTTTGCAGCAGTTTTATCGCTAATCTTGAGCATAATATTTGCAATATGGTAAGCACATTTCTGACAATTTTGCAAGCAATATTGAGCGCAGCTTGAACGCAACTTAATGGATTTTCGATATTTGTTTCGACATGGAGTTGAGAGTTTTCGTTTTCATTTTCAATTACACATGAGTCATGCGGCGCCAGAGAAAAATGCTTTTAAAATTCCTAATTGCAGTTTTGCTACCAAAAATGTGCAATAATAACTACAACAACAACAACAGAAACAAATTGAAAAATTGAAAATTGAATGCAGCAGCCGCCCAGCCGATCAAAGTGGTCAGCGAGCGCATTAGCAACCACAACAATTGCAACAACGGTTGATCAGCAACAGCTGCCAGCGACAACAACAACAGTAATTTCAAAGAAACAACAGTAAGACCAGCAGCCAAGCAAAGCAAATACAAAAACAACAAAATTTAAAACGGGCATAGACAACAACCAAATGTGGCAACAACAACACCAACATACGAGCAAACTTGTAGCCTGCCCCCATCAACATCAACATCAACAACAACAACAACTCAACTCAACCCAGCCTATGCCCTCCCACTGCCACAGCAATCAGCAACAACCACTAGAACTGCATGAAGCGCCACACCACACCGCCACTCATGCGAGCACTTACGTGCCACAATTTTAAAAACGAATCTCTGCAACGTGCAACAATTTCCACCAACTGGCCACCAAACGCAACGCCAGCAGCCGTCCAACAAAACGGTAGTATTGCTGGTGCATACTGTTGTTGTTGTTGTTGTCGTCGCTTTTTGGTGGCAGCAATTGCACTCAGCAGTAACGCCACCGCTGCCAACAACAACAACAACAATAACAAGACAGCAACCACCATAACCACACGCGACTTCCTGACCTTATAAAGGTGAGCAGCGTGTGTTCGTTAGTAAAATGATTGTTGTTGCAACTAGTGGCCATTGGTGTAAGTATATTGTTGTTGTTGTTGTTGCGTCCATTGATTGTGTAAATGTTTCTATCCGTTTTCTAACGTTTTGCCTCGTCGAACCGTATCACACATCACCAATTGGCCATTAAGTGTAGCCACTGCAACATGATTGAATTACACACATACACAGACACACATATACACACACACAGACAGACACAGTTACACGCATATATGTATGTCTACAGCGCCTCATTTCGCAGCGCCGGCGCGTCGTTGTTATATTTTGCGCACTCTTACTACTTTTGCTATAGTTGTTGTTGTTGTTGTTGTCAGTATGGTTGCTGTTTGTGTGCATCAATTGCTGCTGCTGCTACACACTGTGCAATACGGTGGCTAATAATGTTGCAGTCTCCTATTGCCATCCAGCCGTGGCCTGAACGTTGCCTGGCTGCACTTTAGCTCCTTGTTGCTGTTGTTGTTGTTGCTGTTACTGTTGATGGCTTTCGTTCGCTACCGCAGCGAAATTGTAGCCGTTGCCATTAACGTGCATTTTGTTGTTAAACTTCGTTGTTGTTGTTTCATGGTTGTTGTTGTTGCTTTGGCATGGTGTAACTGGAAGCTTTAAAATACTAATTAGACGTCATTGTGCCGTTCGCAGTTTGACTTTTCGGTTCGCCTCTCTGCGCGCACAGGTTACCGCTGCACAGTTCTCCCCCCCCTCCCCCCTCTCGCAACCATTCCCTCTCTCGCTCGCGTATCGCACTCGGCAGGCACGCGTGCGCCCATGTACCGCACAACGCTGGCCGGTTGCCGCTTAAAAGGGGGCATTATGTCAAGGATTTTGCTGCGCCGCGCCAAGTTGCATGGAGTGCAGTGCAGCGCGGATCGCAGTTTTGTTTTTCGCCGCTGCCAGTCGCCAACTTAATAGAGATTTAAGATAAATGATGTTAGGGATTCAATAACCATTTAAATAATCGCTTACAAGAAAACGAGTACGTACCCGCTGCGATGTGGTCCTCGATAGGCATATCGCAGCAAACATTTTTGCTGGCTAATATTTCTTGCATTTAGTTTTTGATTTTATGTTTTTAAGTTTTATAGTTTCAACAGTTACTATGAGATAGTAAGTCCGATTGGAAATTTCGAATGGATTTTTAGTCAGAATGCTAGATGAAGAAAAAAAAATTGACAATGCTTTGAGTGCTTTCCAAAGAAGTTTATTTTTTATATTTTTTTTAATATTTATTTTTATTTATTTATTTATTATTTTTATTTATTTTTTTTATATTTTTTTTTGTATAAATCAAAAGTCTGTAAACAAAATAATTTAGAAAACTACCGATTGTGTTTAGCTTGAAGATCGAATTAATTTCAACATTTCCCTTAAAACATCAGATTTTTCACTAAATCTAAGATCTTTTCAAGTCAAATATACTTTAAGGTCTTTCTTACTAAAATTAAACTTTAAAATTAAACCTTAAAACATCAGATTTTTAACTAAATCTAAGATCTTTTCAAGTCAAATATACTTTAAGGTCTTTCTTACTAAAATTAAACTTGGGTTAGACAACTTTTAGATCAGGGTTGCTTCAGGGTTTCTTACAGAAGATGGAAATTTCCCAAACACTGAACGATCAGTATCCAACACCATGCCAGATCCTTACCAGCCCAAACAATCTTCACAGAAGATGAAAATCTTCATAGATTCTGATCGAATCTATGCTGAATCCTTACCAGCCCGAACAATCTTCACAGAAGATGGACATTTTCATAAATACTCTGATATATATCAGAGTGGCGAATCCTTACCAGACCAACCGTCCTCACAGAAGGTGAAAATTTTCATAGATTCTGATGACGATCTGTATCCATCAGCATGCAGTAGCAAATCTTCTTCACAAAAGATGGAACTTTTCATAGATATTGATGAAGCGTCAGTATCCACCAACATGCCGGATCCTTACCAGCTATTACTTACCATTTCACAAAAGATGGGCATTTCCATGGATACTGATGGACCTTAAGTATTTATGAACATGCCGGATCCTTACCAGACCAAACCCGGTTCACAGAAGGTGGAAATCTTCATGGATTCTAATGACCATATGTATCCATCAGCATGCTGGAATCTTACCAACCCAAATCTTCTTCACAAAAGGTGGAAATCTTCATAGATTCTGATAGACCATAATATTTAAAAGCATTGTTAAATCCTTACCAGCCCTAAACATCTTCACAGAAGATGGAAATATTCATAGATACTGATGGATCTTATGTATCCATCATCATGTTGGATCCTTACTAACCCAAACCTTCTTTACAGAAGATGGAAATCTTCATAGACTTTAAGTATCCAACAGAATGGCGAATCCTTACCAGCCCCAACTATCTTTACAAAAGTTAGAAATTTTCATAGACACTAATAGACCTTAAGTATTGCCAACCCAAATCTTCCTTGCCAACCCAAATCTTCTTCACAAAATATGGAGATTTCCACGGATACTAATGATCATTAGTATCCAACAGCATACCGGATCCTTACCAGCCTAAACATCTTCACAGAAGATAGAAATTTTAATAGATATTGATGGACCTTAAGTATCCATCAGCATAGTGGATCCTTACCAGCCCGAACAATCTTCACAGAAGATAGAAATTTTCATAGCTACTGATGGACCTTAGGTATCCATCAACATGCCGGATCCTTGCCAGCTCATACCATCTCCTTTCGAAAAATTTGCCAAAGCAAACCATTTATTTATTTTTTGTTCATCGGAGCTTCTGCCTTAAGATGTAATACACATTTGGGTCTTTTGAGGTAAAAATAACGACAAATCAAAAATCGTACAACATGTTTGTATTCTTATTAAATATAATTTTCATTCATTCATTTGAATTGGTCTACAATTGAATTGAATTAGTCTACACCCAGCAAAACAAACGATATCGTTAAAGCGAGAATTTTTCTCGTTTTCGAGTATTGCTAAAGTGTCTAAAATGATATCGAGAACGAGAAAAATGACACTATCGTAGCTATGTCGAGAATTTCGAAAATCTCGATATCGTTGCGATATTGAAATTATCTTCTCCGAGATATCGTAACGGTGTCGAAAATTTTGAAAATTTCGATATCATTTCGGCAGCGTCATTTTTCTTGTTCTCAATAGCATTTTGGATGCTATTACGAAAACTTATTTTCTTTCTGAAAATTTAAATAAAACGCATATTTTGCAGTACTGTCGCATGGCCAGTCCATTATTCAAATCAAATAACGATTATAAGTACAAACTAAACTCGGTTTTAAGTGCGCGCACGTTCACGTAATGAAAATTTTTCGTTTGACAAGAAAATATTTCATTTGACTTAAAAATATTCAAAATTGTCAAGACAAAAAATTCAAGCTTATCGAGGTTATTTCGAGAATTTGTCGCTAAAAATTTATATCAAGAAATTGTTTGTAGGGCAATGAAAAACTGCTTCTAATACTACTGAAAAAATTATTGCAAGAATACAAATGTTTGAAAAATGTATGGTTCAGCATCGAATGCGTGTCTCCTCTGATTTTGTGCCTCAACGCAAACTCGATACTAAAATCATTATTTGCTGGCAGCACATTCTACCACATAAAATGTAATTGCTTCGTAAATACAGTCAGAAAAACTAAAAATTGTGTCTGCTCTGCAGCAACTCTTTCACTTCCCTCTTGTTGCCTTCCTCACCTGCTCGATTCCTTCACTTAAACTGTGTCCAATAATGAAATTCAATAACACATCTTATCGCGCTTCACCTTTCGCAGCAATCCTACACCGTTAGACTTTAAATTGGACAAACTAACCTTTTCTAGTCTCCATCTTATCGGCGTCCAATCTTAATCTCCATCGAAAACAGCACAAAATAAGACAAAAATAATAACGAAAAAACAATCACAGCCGCAGCCACAACTTAACGCTGCGATAGCCTGCAATGTGCTCGCTTCCTGCATGTCTTCGCCACTCTCCCCTATTCCTTGTGCGTCTCGCCCGCTGCAGCAATGCGATAAACCATAACGCAGCGCTGCCTCGTGGCCACGCAGCGCGTCCATTTGTGCCGCCTCGCCACGTATCCGTTGCGGAGGCGGACTGCAACAACAGCAACAAAGCGTCGAGCACACAAAAAATTATTTCTCACCATTCATCTGTAAAATTTCGCATATTAAGTAAGTACAACCCAAAATTATCACAATAGGGCATCAACACCTCTCCGGCCCCGGCACAGCGCCGCGGCCGCAATTGCGCAAAGCGGAGCAATGTAAGCCGCGACCAGCAACCGAGCAGACGAGCAGCCGAACAACCAGCGACCAGCCTCGTCGATCGTTATCATTAAATTGTGTTTTTTATCCGTTCGTTCGTTCGTTTGTTTGTTTGTTTGTTTGTTTAGTTGTCTTTGGCGAATGACTGGCGCGAGAACGTCGAGGACGCGCACCGACGACGACGACAACATCGACAGTGCGACGCAACGATTGCGATTGCGCGCGCCCGCTGGATTATAATAATTTAACATCATCATAATAAAACAATCAACGCATGGCCGTGTGTGCGCGCGGCGTGATGGGCGCCAGCCGTGTCCGCGCATGCGACGACGACGACTGTTGCGTTTAGTTGTGCATTTTCCGCTTGTCGGCGACCTGGCAAATATTGCCGCCTTCGTTATTGTTGTTGTTGTTACCTTAAAGGGTATACGATAAATTGAGAGGTCACTTGCCACAGCGCCACACACACACACACACACATATGCAGCCGTGTGCCATATGCCAGCACTCGCTGCACATGCCATGACTTCTGCCGCTCCACTCCGTCGACTCCTTTGCGGCGGCACTGCCTTTGGAGTGTGGCGAACTTCGGCATTGCACCAACGTCAGCGTCACAGCTCCACAGCCAAAGTCAAAGCTGGAGCCGGAGCGCCAACGTAATTGATGTGCTCGCCTGACCTGTAGGAGTTTTTAAATCACAGATTATCTTCAACAGACAATTGCAAGTTTTTGCATTTTTCAGATACGCCTTTCGTATAATTTTTCCTTCCTCTGTTTTGGTTTTTTTTCCACATGTTTTTTATTTCAATTTGGCAGCGATTTTATTATTTTCTTTATAGCTGGAAACGTTGTTTGTTTAGAACAACCACTTTTCGTTCAAGCCAGCAGAGCTCATCACTTGTTTGGTGTCTAACGTGTCGAACTTAAAAATAAAAAATTGTTTTAAAATTGTAAAACTTTGCATTGTTGACAATATTTTCATATTAATAAATCATAATTCAAATTTTAATTTTTTATTTAACCTTTTTTATTTAACCTCAACACCTAATAAATTTCAACATTGCTGAGCATTGCACACATAATCGACAAACGAAGCTTCACTTCGAGCTCTCAACAACTATTAAACGTAGCTGGCAAAATTGCCAATAATATTTCTTTCTCCCTCAACCAGAAAATGCATTCAAAAATCTCACGCTTCAGACTTTATGCAAAATCCTCCGCCCCTAACACATAAACGCTCGACCAAATTACTTTCATCTGCAGACTGCAGCAGAGCAAATAAAGTCATTATTGGCATTTTGGCACAAAGTGCAGCACAATTTGCTGAAAAACCAACAAACCAAAATGCTGTAATTTGGCAGATTTATGGGCAAAAGTAATAGCTTGCATTATTTTTGGTTGAAAAGAAAAAAAAAACAATTTGGTCAAGAGTAATGCATGAAAAAAATTTATATTTGGGTTTTCTTTTTGTATAAGAAAAATATTCAACTGACTTGAAAAAATGTAAACAAAATTTAATTTAACTAAGTAATATGAAATAAATTTGAAATAAATCCTTAATTAATCATTAGTTAAGTAATATGAAATCATTTTAAAATAAATCATTAATAAACACGATTTTAAACAAAAGGAAGAAGCTATCAAATAAATAGTTTTTGAGTCAGTAATCCATTTTAATATGTAATCGTAGATTGAATGTTTTATTTAATTATAATGCGGTAATTTGGCAGATTTATGGGCAAAAGTAATAGCTTGCATTATTTTTGGTTGAAAAAGAAGACAAAAACAATTTTGTGGAGAGTAATGCATGAAAAAGTTTATATTTGGGTTTCCTTTTTATATAAGACAAATATTTAACTGACTTGAAAAAATTATAAAAAATTTAATTTAACTAAGTAATATGAATCAAATTAAAAATAAATCATTAATTAATCATTAACTAAGTAATATGAAATAAATTTAAAATAAATCGTTAATAAACGCGATTTTAAATAAAAAGAAGAAATTATCAAATAAATAGTTTTTGATTCAGTAATCCAATTTAATATGTAATCGTAGAATACATTTTTTATTAAACAATATTTAAACCAAAAACTTACAGAAGTCACTGCAAGGTTTCAGAGTTGTTAGGGCATTGACAGATAGGAAAAGACAGAGGTCCTTTCATCGCTCTTCAAATCTGCGCCAAGTGTACTTACAGAAGTTATTACAAGTCACAGTGTTATTGCTTCAACAATGCCGCTCACCTGTTATTTTGTAGATAGATTCTGATTGATAGCAATAGAAGTAGACGAGTGTTGAACCACAAAAATAGGAATCTAATCTGGTAAGAAAAGCTATTCACTGGACCATCGAGACCATTGTAGTTGTCCCATTGAGGAAAAGGTGCCATCGATTCACCATTTTCTATGTCAATAGTGAGTTCTACAATCGCAGCGATTCAAGTAGTTGAGGTCACGCTTCCTCATAGACCTATCATAAAAGAGATCATGAAAGTAAAACTAAAGCCTCCTCAATTCCATTTGAGAGATCAAATATCTTAAGAAGTTCGAAATCCTTGTCATTTGACAGAAACCCCAGTGCACGTATCTGCTCCTATCACTCACAGAGAACACTCACAATCAGCAAAGATGCCACCTAACCTAGTCCTAGTGAACCTAAGGAAAGTCCCTGCCTTACCTTCTCAGTAGAAGAAACCTAGAAAAACAAGTTTTAAAATCCAACTCCTAAAACGAATATCTGATTATTTATTTTTTTATTTATTCGTCTACCGGGTTTAGCCCGCACAGACTACAAGTAATTCGTATCGTATAACAAGTATCGATTATTAATCGATATTTTTCTCATACATGTCGTGATAAGCTCTTCTCTACATAATAGAAAACTATTCTATCCTCACTCTTCGTTTTCATGTCATTTGTATGGGGCTAATTTAATTTTTTTTATTTTAGGGATACTGTACTTGTTTAAAAATTTCTTTGCAATATTTATATTAAATTGATTTGAAAAGAAAAAGATTAGTAATGTCGAACGCTTAAAATTTTCGTAATTATTTTTTCTTTTTAAGTTCCTAAATAGTTTTTAGGAAGCCATCCAGGACTAAGAAGAAGAAGAAATAGCTTTTATGCACTGCAACAATTGTGTGACATCAGCCGCAGTCTGCAAGGAATCAGTTCTCCATTTTCTACAAATTCATTTAAATTTTTAAAATTCATCTCTGAAAGCAGGAAAATGGCTTCAAGTAGTTCCAAATACTTTAAACTTTCGTTATTATTTTTTCTTTTTTAATTATGAATAGTTTTTATGCATTACAACAAATTTGTTACATGAGTCCCAGTTCGCAAAGAATCAGTTCTCCATTTTCTAGAAATGCATTTTAACTTTTAAAAGTCATCTCTGAAAGCAGGAAAATGGCTTCAAGTAGTTTCAAACACTTAAAATTTTAGCAATAATTTTTTCGTTTTTAATTATAAATACATTTTATGCTTTGCAACAATTGTGTGACATCAGCCGCAGTCTGCAAGGAATCGTTCTTCATTCTCTACAAATTCATTTCAAGTTTTAAAATTCATCTCTGAAAGCAGAAAAATTGCTTCAAGTAGATCCAAACACTCGAAGTTTTCCTAGTTATTTTTTCTTGTTTAATTATGAATTTTATGCATGCAATCCGCAAGGAATCAGTTCTCCATTCTCTGCAAATTAATTTAAATTTTTGAATTCATCTCTGAAAGCAGGAAAATTGCCTCAAGTAGATCTAAATACTTAAATTATTTGAAATTATTGTTTCTTTTATTTTAATTAATAATTATAAATACTTTTTATGCTTTGCAACAATTGTGTGACATCAGCCGCAGTCTGCAAGGAATCAGTTCTCCATTATCTACAAATTCATTTCAATTCTTAAAATTTATTTCTGAAAGCAGGAAAATTACTTCAAGAAAATCCAACATTTAAAACCTCTGCACACATCTGCGACCATTCAAAATAACCAAAATTTCCTTTCAAACCAGCAATCAAAAAATTCTTACGCTTCAACCATCGACAGAGAAACAACAACACTATGACAAATTGTGTGTAATTTGTGGAAATTATGTCACACGAAGAACAATTCCGAACTGAAGTTTACAAATTGCCCGCAAAAATAAAACCACATCGGCGCACTCCAACCAAATGACACAATTCCGCAACGAAACCAACAATTTCATATGTAAATTTAAAACGCAAACCAAAGTGCGCACCAAAGCAAAAGACAAGTCGAAATATTTTTTATGACGACAAGCAGTCAGGAATTTAACGCACACAATCACAAAACGCGCCAAGGAATGATGAGCTGTTGGGATGCGATGAGAAGACAAAGACATGTCGGCGCTGTGGCCAGAATCGAATCGACATCCCGGCCCAGTGCGAGACAAATGTGTGGAATAAATCGCTTAGGCGGCAAGTGCGTAGGCCAATTTCTGAAAACTGTGAGAAACGCTGCCTCACATAATAGACTCGAGCTATGAAATTGTGCCTAAGCTGAGTTTAAGTGGAGCTTAAATTAATTGCCGCACATTAACCCAAAATAATCAATTAAAGCATACTTCGAGCGAAGAGTCTGAATGGCTTACATTGAAATTTATTAAAGCTGAAGATTTTTGTTTCCCCGGTGGCGCTCGGCGCAGACAACTCGACGAATTGCGCCCTTAAGCGTTGCGTGGTTAATGCTGTAAACGGCTCTAGAACGCCCACACTGGCCGACGCACAAATTTGTTCGTTTCTCTTCTTCTTCTTCTCACTAAGCGCATTTTTTCAGCTTCAAGCTGTAGCTGAACATTTACACGTTTTTAGTGTTTTACGAGATTGAAAATTTGTGCCTCAACACTTTGAATTTTTTTCCTTCATAATTATGCAATCTGTTTTCTTACACTATCCAACAGCAGCTGTTCTTTATTCTTTATTCCTTTTTTTGTGTTTGTGTTTTTTTGTTTATAAAATTTCCCCCTACTTTTTTTCTGTGAATTATGTTCCAATGTGTGGGTTGCCTGTCAGCAGTCAGTTAGCTAAATTTGATGCATACTCCAACACCAACGTTTAAATTCAAACACAACACTGCCAGCAATAACAAACATTATCACAGCAACAATAACTACAACAACAACTCATCAAAGTAACATTGGTATCAATAAACAGCCATGTTAACTAGACACCGACTGCGCCGTCTGTTTGGTGTAGCATAATTTATTGACTGATTAATCAAATTTCTTGACAGACACTTTGCTGCACAGGCTGGCAAGCAGGCGGACAGACAGACAGACAATCAGAGAGTCCAACGTATAAAGACAGACAGTGAGAAGTATAATGAAATTTATTGAACGTTTTATGAGTCATAAGAAATGGTGTAGTAAATGTGTGCAGCAAAGCAAAGCGAATGTTCTTTGGTTTACAGGCATTGAACCAATCGCGTTTGATGTGCGGTGAAATGAGTCGTTCTGGCTTTTTTGCAGTCTTATGACCTGAAAGCCTTCCAAAAAGTTCGATTGCAGTCTGGCGAATAGAAACAGGAACCTGTAAGGTCAACTGAGCATCAAATGGAATGGAGTAGAATGTTGGCTTTGGACACTTGATGTTGTGATATTTGAGAAGACAAAGCAGAAGTGAAAAAAAACTGCAGAGAAATTAAGAAAAAAAACTTAAAATTTAAATTATTAGTTTTTCATTGGCTCTGGTGGCCATTCATAAGACACGCAGTGGGACCAATCGAAGCTTGAATACTTGCAAGCTCCCTGTTTTACTTAGTGTAAGGAAGTGAAGAAAAAAACTGAACCCTAAAACACAGAAAACATTCAAACATTTTGTGAGCCAGGATTAACGACATAAAGATTTGTTCAACTTAACCCCTTCGAGAGCAACTTCACCTATTTGTCATCTTATAGCAATTGATTGATAGATTTATGGGTTTAATTTAATAGGCACCAACAAATTAATATTTTTAGAAGTGAATTTAAAGCTAATTACAAAAATTTTACTGTTATCCCCAAAATAATTTCCAAAAATTTGCAGTGATTTCAGGGAAAGTTTGTGTTCTAATTGAAATCTATTGAATTGAATTGAATTGGACGCGTTTGATCTTTTTTTTCAATAATGGTTAAATAAAAGCAAAAAGTGATAATTTTGTATTTTTTCATAAATATTACATAATTTTTTTTTAATTAAAAAATATTGATACAAAATTTATTTGACCCGTTTTAAGCTAAAATTGTTCAAAACTAGCTCTAGAACTCTAACAAAGAGGCGTGGCGACTTCAAATTTCGTGTGCACACTTTCATGATTTAAATACCAAAAAGTAATATAGAGACACAGGGTAAAATTGGGAGTCGAAAGGGTTACATCTAACCCAAGTTGATCCCAACAGGCGACTGTGCCTGCACTTTTCTCTTTCACTTCCTTTCTCTCGAGGCACGCACCGCCTCCTAACTATGGCTTATCAATTTGTCCACTATTTATCCTCTCCCCCTCTACCCACTTCTTCACTCTATTACTCCCCGAACGGTCATGATTTTAATTAAAGCAACTTCATTAACAAACCGTGTGCACTGTGCCGGCTGCACTAATGGCAAAACCACCTGCAACGCGTATTTCATGACGCTGGCGTTTCGGGCTATCTCAATAAATCATATAAATATGTATGCAGTTGTATCGCCACTGTGACTTCCTTATAAACATGACACAAATGCATGTACAGCAGCCGGTACAAATATTGCCGCTACCGTTCGAAGCCACCCGCTCAGCGCGCCCATACAAACGCCAAATGGCAACAGAAAAAAATAAAAACAAATACAAAACAACCCAATGAAAAGACAAACGACAAACACTGCCAAAACGGCAACTTGAAAAGGCTCCAGCCGCCAACTGCAGCAGCAGCAGCCCACTTGCTGCAGCCAGTAATGGTAGCAACAATAACAACAACAACGACCACGGCCACATTCAGCGTCTCATTATGGCAATGACAGCTTCAGGTCCTTGTTGCTGAATGCGAATTGACAAGATATGAATCGGAAAAAATTTTTATTCATATCACGATTGAAGAGTTTTTTTTCTACTAAATTTTATTTAGGTGAATGCGCCAACTGCGAGTAAGACAATTGTTGCGACGCCGCCGCCGCAGTCGCTATTAATGCGATTTGTGGCAGGTTGCAATTACAATTGCAACTATTGGCGCAAACGACTGCAATTGTTGGCATTGTTGTGTTTATTCTTGTTGTTATTGCTGTTGTTGATTTTATTAAGGTATGGAAAAAAGAAATGTGGCTTAATTAAAGATTCCCAATTTCTGATAGCGCCATCAAAAGCCGTCAATGCGCCAACTGGCTGCGCTCTATTGGAGAGTTTTATTGCGCGGCTAATTTCGTTCCCCTCGCTGCCAATTGCCCTGTCACTGACGTTGACCTTATTTGGGAGGTGCCGCTGCAGCCAGTACTTGCAACCTGACAATACCGAAGGTGCAACGCTTGTTGTGGTTTTTTCCCTAAGAAGACTTTGAGTTGGGCTGCGCTGCACGTTGAATCGAAACCAATTGTGTTGTCATGCTTAAAAATTCAATAACTGACAGTTTTGGCTAAAAATTATGCAGAAAAAAATTTAATAAAAATTCAGATTATTCTATTAAATAAATAGGTATATAAAAAATATAAAAATAATAATCATAGTAACATTGAATACATCACTCTCACCTAGCTTTGGTGTTGCATCAATTCTACTTCTTCGTCGTTGTTTGAGCTCTATGACACAATGCCCAATAATGCCCGCAATTTGAGATTTGACTCAAAGAGAAAAAAACTGGGAATCGTTGTTCAATGTTCTTACAAGTCCTTCTTTTAATAACACCGTGCAACAGGACTTTTGACCCATACAAAAGATGATATAGGCGTGAAACTAGAAATCATTCATAGTAATATGGCATACTCAGTTTTTCAAATTTTCATAGATTTTGTATCTTTTTATTATTTAAAATACTGATACTCAAATAAATTAGAATTTTTGTACTTCATTAGAATTGCAGCTTCCGCCTTTTTTTTTAACAACTTTCGAACCAATAAAGTTAGAGTAATAAAATTTTGACATGTGATCAAGGAGATTTTGGGTTTTAACATACTTACTTTTCAAGACAATTCGATGTAAATTTTCAAGGATATAAAGGATTAAAATTTTCAAAGGACCTTTTTCATATCCTTTTTTTACAAATAGATAAAAAATTAATTTTATTAAAATTTTTAAGCCTCTCCTCTTTCATTTTATATACATATTCTAACGAGGTTAAGTATTTTTTATATTTTTTTTATTTTTTATACCCTTCAAAATTTTGAAGTGCTTTTAAAAGGACAAAGGATGTAGAAATAAAAAACTGAGTACGCAGTATTACTATGTTTGGTCTCTAGTTTCATGCCCTTATGGATTTTTCCCGGTGTGAAAAATTCTGTCGCACGGTGTAATATGTAGTAAAATTCCTCAAAAAATTAATGCGTATTCCATACTAAATTCTTGCTTATGGATGGATTTTTATTTTTTTTACTCTAAATCAATAAATATAAAAAAAGATTTTGTGCTATTGTACTACAGAAAGAGATCCAAAATATGTAAATTTTTTCAAAAGGATTCGTCATAAAACTTCAAAGATATCGAAAAATACATATTTGAAAGGATCGTACTGATATATTTTGGCCCTGGAAGTTTAAAATAGAAAATATAGTCTAAAGGCGACAATTTGCTTCTTTTATTTTATACTCATATCTTCATTATTGCATAACCACAAATATTTTTTAAAAATCTTTGAAATGTGTATGTCCTTAAAACTTGAAAGTCCTTTTAAAAAGACATGGGATCAGAAAATTAAAAACTGAGTAAAGCATGTTAATATAAATAAACTCCAGAATATGTAAGCTTAAGTATATGTATCAACGAAAGTGGTGTTTTGTAACACGGTGTAATCATATAAAATGCAGATATTAATTAAAGTAAAAACATTTTTGACCTCAGTATCAGCTCCAACTACACTATGTATCGCTTTTTTAATCAAGAGTTTCACTTTGTTTTACTCCTGTGTGCCCAGAAACCCAGCATGAACCAGCTCTGAGTCTAAGACACCCACATCTCTGCACAGAAGAAATACTTAACGAACTGTTGAAGATCTTCAGTTGAATTCGAACAGTGATTTCATCATGGAAGTAGGGAAACATGATTAAATTTATTTTTACTTGACCGACATTCAGGGGCTGGTTTCAAGAACACGGGAGAGTCTGGTTCCAGACAAAACAATAATAAACGTATAAAGTCGGGTACGTTGAAGTTTGTTCGTTAGGGACAATCAACAGAAATGAGTATTAGCAAAATACAGATCATTCAACAGCAACAATATAATTCTTTAGCTTTTTAAGAAGTCGAGATATATAATAAAACAATACAACATATATGAAGAAATGGGTTGAAACAACAGGAACAATGTAATTCTGCTCCTTTCAAAGAACTCAAGATTAATGGGAAATCAATGCAACATATATAAGAAAATTATATTGAACAATAGGGACAAACTAACTTTTATACTTTCAAAGGACTCAAGATTTATGAGAAAACAAAAGAACATATATGAGTAAATAAGATCAAACAAGACTCTATTTTTATAGGGCTCAAGATTTATGAGAAAACAATGCAACATATATAAGAAAAATATATCGAACAATAGGGACAAAGTAACCCTTCTGCTTTCACAGGGCTTGAGATTGATGAGAAATCCAAAGAACATATATGAGGAAATGAATTCAAACAACAAAACAAACCATCTTTTCTGCTTTCACAGGACTCAAGATTTATGAGAAAACAATACAACGTATATGGGGAAATAAGATTAAATAAGATTCTGTTTTCATGGGACTCACGATTAATAACATCGAACAATAAGGATAATTATTAGTTCTTATTTTTTCACAGGACTCAAGATTTATGAGAAAACAACAATATGAGGAAATGACGTCAAACCACACGGACAGCATTATTCTGCTTTCGAAGGAATCAAAAGTTACAAGAGAACAATACAAAGCATGTAAGAAAATGGGGTAAGAAAAATCTTAAAAACCCAGGGGAAAAATTACAAAACGTCCGAATATTAAAATCAGAAATTTTATAAATTTTACGGCAAACAAAAGTTGATCTTGATTTAAGGCTGAAGGAATTTATGTGGTCAATTTAGACTAACAAACAACAACTTTGAATAAAAAATTACACTCAAATCGATATTACAAATCCCAAAGTGAATAATCCCTTATCATCCCCGACTTTAATTAGTTATTATTTGTTTTCTTTGCAACCTCACTCATACGTATCACTTGTCATGGCTGAAAACGACACAGACAGACACATTCTACGAGCTCAAACGCTCTCATATTTTCCCACTGCCTGTCACTCGACGCTGATCACTTCATACCGCGTTGTCTCGTTTCCTTGTGTGTTCTCTACCTTTTCCAGTCGAGCGCCACTCAAATGCGACTTTGGTAACTTGTAAAAAACCAATAAATGTTTTAATTACCGTCGTGCGGTGCCAAATTTGGATAATCACCTCCGGCAGCAATTGCTGGTGTGTTTCTTGTTTTCGCTGTAAGACAGACACGTTGGCGATTCGTGTTGCATTCGCCTGGCGCCTTATCGACTTTGGTGTCGACTGCCAAAAAGCGGACGCCGCGCGTGCCTAATAAGCCGCGCACTATGCCACAACAGCGGCACGTACAAGTGCGACATTTTGTCACTCATTAGCAAACGTTAATTAGTTTATGTGCGCTGCACATTTTCCCATCGACGCGTCGCTTCGAGTCGATTGCCCGAAATGGCCGCGGCTGACGTGAAAAGCTGCGTGAAAATCTCCAAATTCATAGCGTATAATTATGGCTGCCCGCTGGCAGTCGACAGCAAATGGCATTATTAAGCGGCCGGACGCGCCAGGGTGACCATGTGTGGGACGATATTAAATATTCAACGAAATGTTATCGCGCCGACAGACAGCGACAGCGACAGCAAAAGCGAACCGAAAATATTTCGGTAGCGCGCTGCAAGTGTGACCAATTAATTAATTGCTTTGAGTTAATTGTTGTTGTTGTTCTTGTTATGATTGTAATTTGAATTTCATTGCCAGCGGCGCGATTTAGATTTTGATTTTATGCCGAAATTTCTGGCCATGCTGTTGTGACTAATTTGCTTGACAGCCTAAGGCGGCTACCGTATTTAACTTTTGAATATTTTTACTTTAAAACAAGACGTTGTTGTTGGAATTTTCTATGGTTTATTAAGTATTAAAATATGTACAAATATGTGGTTGACTACTGGCGGTATCGGTTTAACGTAGGCGTTGAGGAATTTTGGAGTTTTCCAATCGATATGAATTCAGACACAACGAACAAGGGGAAAAATTGTGTTTTTAATGGAAAATTTAAAGAAAGTGAGTTGTGTGAATAAGTCGTTTGCTATATAAATATCTTTGAAACTCAGATTAGTGAGACATTATTTTCGTAAAGACATAAACTGGCAGTCATTATATTTTTGGGGCTTTAATTTTGGTGATCGGTAATAAAAATCCAGGGTCTTCGAGCGATTATTCTCGGTCAAAAATCATCACAAATAGAAAAAATCGAAGACATTACTACACAATTTCATTCCTAGAAGAAAACTTATTTTCGGCCAAAAATCATCACAAATACAAAAAAATCGTAGACATTAGTACGCAATTACATTCCTAGAAGAAAACTTATTTTCGGCCAAAAATCATCACAAATAGAAAAAATCGTAGACATTACTACGCAATTTCATTCCTAGAAGAAAACTTATTTTCGGCCAAAAATCATCACAAATAGAAAAAATCGTAGACATTAGTACGCAATTTCATTCCTAGAAGAAAACTTATTTTCGGCCAAAAATCATCACAAATAGAAAAAATCGTAGACATTAGTACGCAATTACATTCCTAGAAGAAAAGGATGCAACTTAGCTCTAATTTCTAGCCATGAACCCATAGTCCAAGTCCTGAAGAAGACAAAAATCCAGCAATTCCCATCTTTCATACATGACAATACCTTCATATTTGTTGTAATATACACGTACAACACTTTCGCCAATTATCAAAAATACATAAATCAATATTTTCTCTCCTCACATATAGTCCGACTGTCTCGTATCCCGAATAGCAAAGAATTAATTTACTCCTATTTTCCCGGTGAAATTGTGTGACTGGCGTAAATTTACACACATTTGCCACTTGACTTACAAATTTATACAATTAACTGCGCTCAACTGTCGCTCGGTTTGCCACTTTGGCAAAAATGTTCGAAGCGACAACATAATATTCCAATTACACTAATGGCTGTGCTAAAAGTGTCTAATTTCGTCAAAGAGGCGCAAATGATGTGCTGAAACGCCAGCGACAAAAACCATCTCACACACACACACACACACACCGAACGCTGCACAGCCACTCGGCCCACACAGAGTCCAAAAATTCAACCGTTCGATGACGTGCAGCCACGCTCAACCAACCAACAAACAGTCGGAACAGAATGCATCGCCAATAAACCAAACAACAACACCAAAGGCAACGCGAAGCGAAGCCGAACCGTTCGAATCGATGACGAGCAAGTGACAAGCATTTCAGCGTTCGCCGGCGTTCGGCGCTCGCGCACTGATTGACTGATCGTGCCGTGGGCAACCCACTTGCCCGTTTTAATTTAGATTTTCCCGCAAATTTTTCCACAACAACAACAACCACAACAACAAAACCATACCGAAGGCAGCCAGTCAGGCATTGACAGTTTGTTGGCACAACTGTTGTCGGCGATAATCGCACAGTTGGAAAATTCTGCACCGAAACGCAGCAGCGCAGCAGCGTCAAATCAATGCGCGGCAACTCAGTCGCAGCATTGAACCGATGCTGTCTGTCTTCGAGCGGCGGCGAAACGTCACGGTGACGGCTCTTGGCAATATTTGGCAAAAATCGATTGTCTGGCTGTGTCAGGCGAATGTTGTTGTTGCAATTGATATTCGGTCGATGTGCGCGGCACGATTATTAGCGGTTATTATGCGACAAGGCAGCGACGCGGCGCACCGACACCGACACCGACACTGGCAACGGCAGCGTTCGGGTGTCCTAATGGCGGAATCATTAGTGTAAAGTAAATAAACCCTTGAGGGTCTAACAATAAAAGCGCTAACGAGGCGTGTTAAAAGGGTTCGAAACAAAGCGTAGGCGAAGAAGAAAATGAAAGAGAGAGAGAGAGTGGGATGGAGAGATTGAATGCTTTTTACACACACACACAGTTGCCACTTCTGGTCCATTTGGACCAAAAGTGGACAGTTTTATTTCACTTGGGACTTTGGGCCGCTTTTGTGTAATTTGGGCTTTTTTCATAAAAAAAAGTGTGGAAGCAAAAAAAAATGTTTAATTTTTTGAGGACAATCGGCAAAAAATTCGATACAAAAGTTAGTTAGTTTTTTTGTCTTAAAAACCATTCGTCGAGAACATAAAATGGTCCTTTTTTAGAAAAATATGGGTACACAAAATTTTAATTGAGTGACAACCGGAAACACACATTGAAGTCAGTGTGATATGCGGTGTGTAGCGTTCAGAAGAAAGCGAAGGCGGTATGAAATTTTTCATATACTACTGTATCCAAAAAATAAGGTGACATTGTATTTATTTTGAAAATGTTGTATTTATTCTTCCAAATCAATTTCATCCCCTTCAAAGTAATCCCCTCCCGATGCAATGCACTTATGCCAACGGATTTTCCAATCTTGGAAACACTGATTGTAGTCACTTTCCGGGATGGCCTTCAGTTCCGTCTTCGCTGCGGCTTGAATTTCCTCTATCGTATCAAAACGGTGTCCCCGGAGCGGTCTTTTGAGCTTGCTGAACAGCCAGAAGTCGCACGGCGCCAGATCAGGTGAATACGGTGGTTGCGGAACGATGTGGGTTGAGTTTTTGGCGAAATGATCACGAATTACGAGTGCAGTATGGGATGGTGCATTATCGTGGTGTAAAAACCAAGAATTGTCTTTCCACAATTCCGGCCTTTTTAGGCGGATAGCGTTACGCAAACGACGCATAACGTTCAAATAATATTCCTTGTTGACTGTTGACTAAAAAAAAAATAATTCTCCAAATCCTTCGACGCGCGCAGTTTAAATTCAAATGTCACCTTATTTTTTGGACACCGTAGTATTTGTGGTCACCAGAAGAGTAGGCCATGGTTTTTCCATTCGTTTTCAACTGTCCAAGATTTAGACATATCTCAATGAAATTCGGTCAAGATTGAAACTTTCAATGGACTTGGCAAGATGGTAACCCTCCCGTATGAGACCATGTCAACTCGTCCGTCTATCTGTTTTGTTGACATATCTTTCACAAGAATTTTTTCAAAACTCCAACTTAGAATTCAACGATTTAAACCAACGACAACGAGTCTTTAAAACGGGTATAAGGTACAGAAGGTGGCGTGTTAGCATAGAAAACTATTTAAAAATATATATCACGAGAAACCTCGACAAAACCATGTTTTGTTGCTCACTTTTTAACTGTTTAATAGTTTGACAAATCTGGCAAACATTTGTTGTGAATTTTAAAGGAATACTAACTAATAATTGTGCAGTTTAAAGGTTGCCATTTAACGACACTTTAACGTGGGTTAAATCACAGAAAGATAAATATTTGATAGAGAAAGCTATAAAAATCTGTATTGAGCATCACCAGAAGCATCGATTAGGCTATGTTTTGTTGTTCATTTGTATGCTATCTCATACTTTGACATATTTGGCTAAAATTAATTAACTAAGAATTGTTACAGTTTAAACAGAGCTGCCATTAAACGATGCTTTAAAGTTGGTACAAGGCACATAGACCTACGTTGGGGTCGTTTTCGACCAAATTTTTTTTTTTGTACTTCTAATATTTTTTTAATTTGCTATTATTTTTAGCTTTTTTCATGACTTTCTTACTTGGATATTGTCTATCGAAATCAAACCGTTTTATATTTTAAAAACTAAGTTGGCTTAGCATTTTTGTAATTTGGGTCGTTTGCGACCCGTTTTTTTAACGTAGGTCTACGGTGTGTGCTAAGCATCAGCAGATACATTGACTAAGCCATGTTTTCTGGCTCATTTCATTTATGGTTTCATATTTTGATGTATGTATCATAATGAAATTTGGTTTGAATTGTACTGGAACTTTTTTCAGCAGGTTTGTCACATAGCGAAATTTCAACTAATGAAAATGTATTTTATTATTTTTATGACAATTTTCAATAGAAAATCATATTAATTGTTTGCAGTTTTGTGTATATTTAAAAAAGAAACTAATCAGGTGGCACTCTCCCTAACTATTATCCATCATATTCCCTTTTATGCTTCATTAAAAGATCTCATTTGTTGACTTACTTCATTTTATAACATAGAATGTCTCACAAATGGGAGATGACAAAACAAAAAAGCGTAAAACAATTTTGTAAGAACATTTTTACTTGGCAACTTTTAAATACATTTTAGAAATACAATGACTGCTTTTAGAGATGCAATGACTTTAACTTACTGACATCTCAACCCTTAGGACATCTAATGTTCAGCTTTTTGAAAAAATTCCTCTACTCATACAAAATCTATGACATTTCTCGGAAGCCTGAACGACGCACAATGACATGACACTTTGTCAGCTCTCGGCGACATGCAACCAGCTCGTCAACATCTTGAAAGCACTGCTTCAACTTCTTCAAAACTGCTTCATTATTTATTTTACTTGTAGAAAATTGCCGATATTTGTTGTTGACTTTGGATTGGCGCATGTCTGCCCTCCATGTTCGAATGTTTTGATAAGCATCAACAAGTATTGAGCAATTGAAATATGGCCAACATCGGAGACATAATGTCTGTATTTCGTGCTATCGGCACGCGGCCTGTCTATCCATCTGTTGCCGCTGTCCATCTGGCCACTCGTTCGAGTTGAGTCAATTGTGCACTGAGCACTGTGTGTGTGTGTGTGTGAGTGAGTGTTGGTATGTGCGTGTATGGTATGTGTGAGCGTGTGCGGTTCAATGTCACTTTGACTTATTGTATTGACACATGCTCGGTGTGGTTAATTGGGTAGCCTTTTTAATGAAATTGATGGCGGCAGATGGAATGAACATTGAACAAACTTGTTGTTATCACCGATCACCGCTGCATGCAGGCGATTCAATAAACGAAAGGAACAAGTAATACGAGTAGTTGTAAATCTTGGCAATGCTTGAGGCAGCCCTTTGGTTAGAGTTAGTTATCCTTTGGTTAGTGTAAAATATGAGTTTATAGGTTTATTTTAAAAGTAATACCCTTAAAACGTAGCTGGAGTCTTCAGCTTTCATAAATGGGGTCAACCCTAACCATTGGTTTCACCTGCCTTCCCTCCTGGACGTATTCCTACCTTTCTTCCCACCTAGAACCCTACGACAGTAAACTTGCTAATTACTAAAATTTTTTTCATATTTTATTTATATGCAAACTATATAAAAAAATCACTATATACATATAACTATTCTATATAAATATGTATATATATTTTTCTGGTTTAAAGTTAGAGTTACATAACAACACAAATAATTGCAATTAAAGCCTTTTAAAGCTCAACTTCTAACATAAAAAAATTACAATTACTTCTTAGACTACATCCAAAAAATTTATTTCATTAAAATTCGTTTTCTTCAAAAACATTTGTATGCATAAAAGCTTAAATGTTTTAATGCATTTGCCCCATTTTCCATCTAAACAAAAAAACTTATCAAATCGTTTCCTGTCATCAAGCGAAAACTTTCAGGCGTCACTTTAATTATTTGTTTTTTTCACAGAATTTCGCTTTGTTAATGAATGTGGAATTTGTTGAAATTGTTTACATGTAGAAATTAACAACAATAAAATAAATAACGTGTACGTGTGCCAGCTAACATGAACTTTGCAACGAAAATGGAAATATTGTAAAAAGCACAACAACAACAACAGCAATCACAACAAGCACAAAAGTCCCAACTCATCGCGCGGCTAGTCGAGGTTTAACATATTAGAAGTCAGCAAACAGTCGAGCGAAGAATCCCAGCCGGATTTCGTATGCAAGACGCGCGCCATAATGCGCCGCCATCTCCTCCCGTTCCCCGGTCGTCAAACGCCAACGAAAATCGACGCGCACCGAGCACTGTGCGCCGACTGACCGGCCGCAGCGTCGCAGCGTTTATTAGTTTGCACAGCGCACACGATTAGAATCTATTCATTATTTTCCATTATTTATTTCTTTATTATTTAAGTGTTTCACTTGCCGAGCCATGGCGCGTTGATAGCAATCGATGCGGCCGCAGCCGCCGAGCGTTGGTAAGTCGTGGCGTTGCGCTTTGAGCGACAATTGACATTTGTCACTGACACGCTCGAACGTATGCAAGTCGTCTGCGCGTTCTAGGAAAATGTCTACAACAAGGAAGCGAACGTGGCTGCCGCTGACCGCTGTCCGTTCGCTCATTTCCATACCAAGCCAGTGTGTCTTGGCTAATTGTGCGTTAGCGCTCGGCCGACTTTTGTTCTTTTGTTTTGTTGTTGCTTCTTTGTTTGTTTGTGTGCCAGCGGGAATGCGGCAAATTGTTATGGTTATTGTTTTCATTTTATAGACAAAAGTATTCAATTTTGCGCACTCAGCGCTCACTGTTAGTCGGTGTGTCAGTGCGCCAGTGTTGCGTGAGCTGCTGATTGTTTTATTAACTTTCGCCCTTTGAGCAGCAGTGGGTCAGCGCGTAGCCAATTTCGCTGTCATTGTTTCGTGTCAGGCAATCAAATATAGGCCGCCCCATACAGATTCGGAATTTTACTTTCATTGATCAGCAGCAACATACATATTTCAAATTTTCATTCATAATAGCGGAGTTCACTCTTCATAGCATTTTAGGTGTAAAGTTGCTATCGTAGAAATTTTTGAATTTTCGCAATGTTTTCGAAAGCAGTTGTAGCGACAGATTGCTACGATAGCAACATAACACCTAAAATGCTATGAAGAGTGAACTCCACTAATATTTTTTTTGTATTTTTTTCAAATCGTATTTAATTTTTATGAATTTTTTTCGCTTTGATTTATTTCATTTTTACTTATTGGTATGAAATGTAATTAAATTATTGGCGTCCTCGATAGTCCAGTGGGTAGCGCGATGGGTTCTCAAACCAGAGGTCCTAAGTTCGATATCTAGCTCTGCAGTGTTGCCAGATAACTGAAATGACTTCTCCTAAATCTTAAAAAATACAAAAATTTCCTCAAAAAAGTTAAAAAAGTGTCCTAAAATTGTTCTTATAATTTTCGTAATTTCAGAGGAATTAAACTTAAAAATATAAATATAAAAAAAATAAAAATATAAGTATATATATAATTTTTTTTAATGCAGCATTTTTTTATTCATCTTCAGCTTTACAACAAAAACTTAACAAAAACAAAACATGCAACAAATTAATTTTAAAAAATGGAATTTTTAGCGGGATTTCATTGTGACAGCAATAAGTGGGAACGAGATAGAGATAGAGCTTACATTTTGTAAGCTTACAAATTTTTAACACATTAGGATGCTTTGACTTTTAAAATAGTTGGCAAAATATGTTTTGTTGCCAGTGTACCCAATACATCATACTTCGTTATCCAAAAATCTCCTAAAAATCCACTAAGGATCAGAAAAATCCCCCATCATAAAATATATAAATCTCCTAAATTTTCCCCTAAAAAATTTTTCCTCCTAAAAATTCTCCTAAAAGGCCAAGAATCTCCCAAATCTAGGAGGAAATCTCCTGATCTGGCAACACTGAACTCCACTAATACGTTTTTTGTATTTTAAAAAAATGTATTCATAGTAATTGAAATTTTTATTTATTTTGTTCACTTTGATTTATTTCATTTTCGCTTATTGGTATGAAATGTAATTAAATTTTGCCGTCCTCGTTAGTCCAGTGGTTAGCGCGATGGCTTCTCATACCAGAGGCCCTAGGTTCGATTCCTAGCTCTGGTTGAAACACTCTATGAAACACTCATCTATGTACTTCTATCATAGCGATACATAAGGCTGATGAGAATTACAATAATCGTACAAGTGCGCTCTTGACAAATGATGGCAAGAACCTCCAAGTGTGAAAGAAAAGCTGCCAACAGCCATTCGGATTCGACGTTAAACTGTAGGTCCCCTCCCTCCCTTCCCCAATCCGCTTAAAATGTGTATTGTATCAGGTGTACAACTTTGCTTCCGCCGTTTTTTTTCCAAAATTAAAAGCTTTATTGCGAAAAAGTGCTTACAGATGTATTATTCAAAGTATTGTCCGTCGCTAGCGACAACTTTCTCCCATCTTTCCGGCAATTTTCGGATCCCGGCTCGAAAAAAGGAGTCCTCTTTTGACGCTATCCATGAAGCAATCCATTTTTCCAATTCTTCGAAGGATTGAAAATGTTGATCTGCCAGGCCGTGTGCCATCGAACGGAATAGGTGGAAGTCAGAAGGGGCGACATCTGGGGAATACGGCGGGTGGGGCAAGACTTCCCATTTCAGCGTTTCCAGGTACTTTTTGACCACTTTTGCGACGTGAGGCCGAGCATTGTCGTGTTGGAGGATGACTTTGTCATGTCGCTCTTGATATTGTGGCCGCTTTTCTTTTAGCGCGCGACTAAGGCGCATCAGTTGCGTTCGGTAGCGATCTCCTGTGATGGTTTCACCCGGTTTTAAGAGCTCGTAGTAAATCACACCGAGCTTTTTCTCTTTTTTCTCTTCCACCACCATGTTTGTCTTCGACATCGAAATCACCATTTTTAAAACGTTGAAACCACTCCCGACACGTTCTTTCACTCAGAGCAGCATCACCGTAAGTTTCTGAGAGCATTCGATGCGCTTCAGCTGCATTTTTTTGCGAATTGTAACAGAAAAGTAAAACTTCCCGCAAATGGCGAGAATTGGGCACATAAACGGACATTTTCGAGCTTGAATAATACGAAAACAAGAACAACTGTCACTGAAACGACGATGACAATTCGTTAGGCACTGTCCACACTCACTTTAAAGTAGAGTCCGACCGATTAATCGGCATCGGCATCGGCTAGTATCGGCCAATAAAATTGGTATCGGCATCGGCTAGTATCGGCATCGGCCAAAAAAAAAGAATCGGCATCGGCCTTTTTTGGCCGATGCTACATCGGCCTTTTTTTGCCGATGCCACATCGGTTTTTTTTTGGTCGATGGCATATTGGCCCATTTTCCTGCTTTAAATTCTTGTTTGATTTTATTTGCAGCTGAATCGCACTGTGTTTCTTTTTTATATCTCGCTTTGTATATTTATTACATTTTTGTTATACGTTACAACCTAGTGTTGCCAGAGTAGGGGTTTTCTCCCTAGATTTGTTTGATTTTGTGACAAATATTAAAGGGGACAATATTTTACAGATATTTTTATTCTATTTTTGTTACATCAACACCTTGTTCAGCTATATTGGCTAGTGGGTCTTTTGTTAATTGCATGTGCCAAATAGAATGAGCAATTTTTATGAAATATTAATTTTATGTGTACATTGTAAATTTTTTTTTCATCTGGCAACACTATTACACGCGTCTGCCGGTAACCTTTGAAAATAAAGATAAATTGGCGCTTACGGATGGTTTGATTGGGTTATTGGTAAGTAATTGCTTTAATCATTGTACAAATCTTAAAACAAAAGTCTCCTACAGGAATTATGTCGCTAATAACGCCGATTTGGAATTACTTTGAGCGGCTAATATCCACGGCCAAGTGTAAAGTTTGCTCAAAGGAAATTTCACTGGGCAGTGCGGTTAAAAAACAATAAACCACCTCTAACATTAAGAAACATTTGGAGACAGCGCACAACGATGATTGGAAGGCATATGAGAAGATGCAGAAGGAGTTTTGTGGAAGCAGTGGCAGTAGAAAACGAAAGACAGAAGAAACAAGCAGCAGCAGCAAAGTCCAGGAGACGCTGCCAAATATCATCCAGCGAAAAATTGAAGTCAGCTACCCGGATGATCATCCAGCCGCGGTAAGGATCGACAAGAGCATAATGGACCTCATAATAGTAGATATGCTACCATATAATATTGTCGAAGGTGCCGCTTTTAAGCGCCTCAATATTTGTGATCCGAGTTCCCAGTCTAAATATCGTAAAAAGAGCGAAAAATTTTTCCGAAGCAGTTTAATGCCGGAGACGTACACTAAAGTTAAAAAAAAAGTCTTTGATCTCGTGGCAACTGCGGATTGGATCAGCTTTACGACCGACATTTGGAGCAATTCCACGAAATCGTGCTCCTTGCTAAGTTTTACGGCACATTTCGTGGAGGGGCCACGAAGATTGAAAGTGATATTAGCAGCGAGCGTTCTGCAGTGCGATCACACCGCTGAAAATATTTTTAATGGCTTAAACCATGTAATAGAAGATTATAATATCAGTTCAAAAATACATTTAGCAGTATCAGACAATGCTGCAAACATGGGAGCAGCAATGAGGTTTGGCGGATTAAAGTACCTTGGATGCACAGCACATAATTTGCAACTCGTAATTCAAGATGCCATTTTGAATACTACGAAAACTAAAGTTTTATCAGGCAAGTGCCGTAAAATTGTTGGACACTTCAAGAGGAGTGAGCAGGCTTGTCGGTACTTAGAAGGATACCAAAACATGGTTGATTTGCCAAACCACACACTAATACAAGACGTAGTGTGCAGGTGGAACAGTACATACTTAATGTTTAACAGACTCCACGAGCAGAAAGCTGCAATAAATTTATATATAGCCGAAAGGGGCGGCATAGAAGTTTTAACTGTTAGTGAATGGACTGATATCTCTTATATTATACTAGTATTAAAACCCTTTTATCAGGCAACTCTTGATTTGTCTCATGACTCTACGTGCTCATCTATTATAATACCTTTAATTGCTATGTTGCAATTAAAGCTCGATGCAACAGATGATGATGACACAGAAATTGCAATGTTAAAAGAAAACTTAAAGCAATCATTGTTGAGGCGGTTTGCATTCATAAAGACAAATCTAGAGTTGCTTGTTTCAACACTACTAGATCCTCGTTTCAAAAATAAATATTTCTCTAGTGAAGAAATTCACAGATGCGAAATTTTAATAAATGAACAATTGAATGAAAATGATTGTAATGAAACAGTTCAAACTGCTTCTTCCAGTTCCCCTCATGGAAAAACTCACAGTGATAATCTGTGGGACTTTCACGATTGTGAAGTTTTATCACAAGGGGTGGAACTGGAAGAAGGCAGTTCGCCTTTAAAAAAACAGTTTGAGGCATATCTGGCGGAACAACGCATTCCTCGAGATTCCAATATTTTCGAATATTGGCATCAAAGTTCCTACTTGCTGTTAAAAAAAGTAGCTAAAAAGTATTTATCTGCACCTGCTTCGAGCATTGCAAGCGAACAGCTATTTAGTGCCGCAGGTCAATTGTATAGCGATAGACGCACCAATTTACTAGGTGAAAATGCAAACAAACTTCTATTTCTGCATTACAATATAAAACTATTTAATTTTGATTATTAAAAATAATTAAATTCTTTATTAAATTAAATAATTAAAAATTAAATTAAAAATTAAAATAATTAAATTAAATTAAATAAATAATTATATAGTTCGAATTTAATTATTTTTAATAATCAAAATTAAATAGTTTTATATTGTAAATCAGAAATAGAAGTTTGTTCGCATTTTCACCGAGTAAATTGGTGTGTCTATCGCTATACAACTGACCTGCAGCACTGAATAGCTGTTCGCCTGCAACGCTTGAAGCAGGCCCAGTTACTTTTTAGCTGCTTTTTTAAGGAAATAGCATCTTTGATGCCAATATTCGAAAATATTACAATCTCGAGGAATGCGTTGTTGCGCCAGATATGCTTCAAACTGTTTTTATAAAGGCGAACTGCCTTCTTCCAGTTCCACCCCTTGTGATAAAAGTTCACAAGGGGTGGAGTTTTTGGGAGTGGGTTTTTCCATGAGGGGAACTAGAAAAAGCAGTTTGAACTGTTTCATTACAATCATTTTGATTCAATTGTTCATTTATTAAAATTTCGCATCTGTAAATTTCTTCACTAGAGAAATATTTATTTTTGAAACAATGAATTTATGAATTTATGAATGCAAACCAATTGCAAAGCAATTAAAGGTATTGTAATAGATGATAGATACATTGTTAATGTATTCAAATTTTGAATTTTTTTATAATTTTATTTAGTTTTTAATTGTTTATTTTCTTATTTTTGTTTGTTAATTTGTTATGAAATGAAATGTACTGTTATATTTAATATAATTTTCTTATTTTTGTTTGTTAATTTGTTATGAAATTAAATGTACTGTTATATGTAATAATTCCTTTTGTTATTTAAAAATATAAACTGTGTTTTGATTGAATTCATTCGTGTTGTTTTTTCTATGGAATCGGCATCGGCATCGGCATCGGCTTCGGCATCGGCAATTCTCGGCCTTTTGACCGATTCGGCATCGGCATCGGCCAAAAAATTTGGTATCGGTCGGACTCTACTTTAAAGGCATTACCATCTTTGTATTTCAACCAGCCTCAGCCGGTACAGCCACCTATCGGAAAACGGCGGAAGCAAAGTTGTACACCTGATAATAAATGTTGGAAAAAAACAGCATTGCATACACATTTAATAAAACGGGTAAAATATGTGGTATCACAATGGGCCTCTTAGGCCTCCGATTTTGTGTTACAGAGGCAGTCACACTAACCTAACCTAATTAAATGATTTGAATAAAAGTAAATAACCAAAGTTCATAACTCAGTGCTTACTCCAATATCTGCCATTGCATATACATTGTGACAAAAAAGTACCCGGAAATTGTAATTTAAATTCACCGGGTAAGTTATATTTCAAAAAATGTATTTTGTTAAGTGGGTAGGACTGTCCTTAATTACTATGCCAAATATGAGCGCGATCTGTTAACCAGTTTGTTTACAGCAGCTGCTTAAGTCGGTACGAGCCGGAACCGAAAAAACTACGCCAAAGCCGCTCAAAAATCAAGGTGATGCTCATTTTTTTTTTCGATATTCGTGGTTTGGTGCATCATGAATTTGTTCCGGAGAGACAGATGGTCAATAAGGAGTTCTATTTGGCCGTATTGAGGCGTTTGCGTGAGAACATCCGTCGAAAACGACCGGAATTGTGGAAGAACAATTCATGGATGTTACACGATGATAATGCACCATCGCATCGAGCCACGATTGTGACCGAATTTAAAGCCAAAAACGCAATAAATACCATCGATCAACCACCGTATTCACCAGATTTGGCTCCGTGTGCTTTTTTCTTGTTCCCCAAACTGAAATTGCCGCTCCGTGGAACCAGTTTTCAGTCGATCGAAGAGATAAAACAAAATTCGCTGAAGGAGCTGAAGGCTATTCCAAAAAGTGCTTATAAAAAGTGTTTCGAGGACTGGAAAAATCGTGTATTGTATCTCATGGGGATTACTCTGAAGGCGACAAAATAAATATTGATGAATAATTAAATATTTTGCGTTTTATTTACAATTTGCGGGTACTTTTTGTCACAATGTAAATATTGACAGGTTGACCAAAAAAAATCCTAGTCTTTCCAAGTCTAGTCCCAGTCTCTAAGAATATGTGTTTCTAGACTAATCACTAATGAAAGTAAAAATATTATTGGATTATTGGATATTGAGTTCTCAAAGCATAGCGACTCCTCCCGGGCACTATGCTCCTACGTTTTATACTCACCCTGAGTCGAAACCCCATTCAGCAGCTCGTTTAAATCTTCCACGGACACTGAGCTATTTGGTCCATTGGATACCATAATCCAGTGATGTCTCCAGAAGCTGTGACAATAAAGAAGGGGAAGACACCATACAACACTTTCTATCTTACTGCCCGGCTTTGCAGTAATGTCGGCTCTGTACGCTGGGGTCAAGACTCCTGACGGATCTGGCTAGCGCGGCAAAAGTCGAAATCTCAAATCTCTTCTTCATTTACCTTCTAATCGACCGGACTTGATACATTTTTGATACAAAAATTATAAACAATCATTTAACAAGTACTCGTGCACTTACTGGTGTTAGAAGCTGTGGCGTGTCCGACGACGTTGGCTCGTCTGTGATAAAGTTAATGCCCGAACTCAAACTGAATTTGCCACGGATTGAGATTGTTGATTGGCTTCAGAGGATAACAAAAAAGAGGGGATTCACAATGCAAAATTTTCTACATTTTTCTACATGTTTCTACCCTACTCTACCTTACCTAACCTAAAACCTAAAACCTAACCTTAGTAATTATAAGTAGCTATATTAATGTTATTTTCTATGTTAGATAAATAAATAAATTCATTAATTAATTCATTAATTAATGATTAATTAATTCATTAATTAATGAATTAATTAATTAGTTAATTAGTAAATAAATAAATTAATTAATTAGTTAATTAGTAAATAAATAAATTAATTAATTAATTAATAAAATTATATAAATAAATCAATAAATAAATTAATTAATTAATTAATTAAATAAATGAATAAATAAATAAATAAATGAATAAATAAAATAATAATATAATATTATTAAAAATTACTTAACAACTTATAAAAGCAACTACCGACCGTGGCTTATTTAATTAATTTTTAATTGATTTTTTTTGTTCAACTTTTTTAGTTCTAATTTTTACCATGACTAGAGAATTCTATTCTATTCTAATAATTAATTCTAATTCTGGCAATAAATCACTGATGAATCACCAGCATCTGCCAGAGCAGCGAAGGCACACGAGCGCAGCCACCAAGCCACTGAGTGACTTTATTTGGCAACGCTTCGCTGTGGTTGGCCAATTTCCGTTGCAGCCAGCACAACAAACCGAGTTCATAAGAATGCAGCAATTGTTGTATTTGTCACCTGCCACACTGGCGGCAATTAATTACAATTACGCGCACAATTAAAACCGCAATCGACGAAACGCTGCAAGCGCAACACAAACACAACAACAAACAAACACACAATTTGTTGTATGTAGAAGAGAAGCGAGTGTGGGTGTCCAGCCGCGCAACGCGAACAAATCTGCAGCAGCAGTAAAAATAATACCGAACCAGCGCGCAGAAAACCGCTCGAAGAGTCAAATGCAAAATCGCATAAATTGCCACAAACAAAGTGATTATTTTAAGAAAGACTAAAATTGGCAGCGTTCGGGCTGCCGATGGCATTAGTGATGGCGGCAGTCACACCTGCAGCGCAACCACACGGGAACGCAACAAGTAGCACAGTCGCCGCAGTCGAAGTCGTTTTATGGCCACAAAACCATTGTACACGTATAAATAAATTATAAAAGTGTTGTAACTATTAGTAAATATTAATTTGAGGTTATGCACGCTTGGCATCACACCACGCACTCAATTAAAAATTAAAAAAAGGAATATTTTGCAAGAACGCTGCAGGAAATGTAGATTTATAATTCATTGGCCAAGACTTTTCCAAAATTTTTGCTGCATATAAATGCAGTTGAGAAACTTACATGTTGAAGAGGCGTCGATGGAGAATCAATGAATTGGATTTTATAAATAACTTAAAAAAATACAATAAACAAAAACTAAGCGTGAGAAAATCCCAACGACAGCATTGAAATGTGCACAATCGCTGTCCGGCTGTCGGCACTTAAGTGTCCGATTAGCGCTGTGTGCTTGAAACTCTTTGTCGCAACCGCAGACGGACAGCAAATATGCAAAGTTCTTATCAATGCGCCCCAATTGTTTGCACAAATGTCTTCAGTGCGTAAGTCGTATGAGTGATCGACACACTGAGCGAAAATTGTTGTTAGTTAAGGGAGTATTTTAGACTCGAAAAGGGCTTTGGCTACTTTTATGAATTTTTTATAGGAAAACGAAAAGTTTATTTTAACCCTTTCGACCCCGAATTTTACCCTGTGACTCGATATTACTTTTTGGTATTTAAATCATGAAACACTTGCGTAAGAAATGTGCACACGACATTTGAAGTCACCACGCCTCTTTGTTAGAGTTCTACAGCTAGTTTACTTTTGATCAATTTTAGCTTAAAACGGGTTAAATAAATTTTGTATCAATATTTTTGTAATAAAGAAAAATTATTTAATATTTATGGAAAAATACAAAATTATCACTTTTTGATTTTATTTAAACATCATTAAAGAAACAGGATTTTGATCAAACGCGCCCAACTCGTAGACTTCAATTAGGACTCAAACTTTCCCTGGTATCGCTGCAAATTATTGGAAATTATTTTGTGGATAACAGTAAAATTTTTGTAATTTGCTTTGAATTCACTTCTAAAAATATTAATTTGTTGGTGCCTACTTAAATTAAACTCACAAATCAATCGTAGCTTTTGCTATAAAATAACAAATAGGTGAAGTTGTTCTCAGGCAACTTCGGTGTCGAAAGGGTTACGTACATTTTTTGACATGTCAATGCATGTACGAAATTTTGAAAAATTAATAAAATAACAGTTTTAATGCAAAATTTATGAAGCTTTATTCTCTACTGTACCCAGAAGAATTAAATTTAGTTTAGAAGCTCCGGCTGCCAGACCACTTGCTGCTCCGGCTGCCAGACCACTGCGCATCTTTTAATTGTCTTAGGGCACCCAATCCACTCTTAGAGCTTTGAATTCAAATTTAATTACATCAATGCATGTTCTGAGGTGCAGCAAATCTCTTAACGATACGGCCAGCCAGCTCTAGCTCCCTAGGCTGGGTTCCGGGACTTTGAAACATTCCAGGGAACTGTAGAGCGGACGAGCTCATAGTGTACGACAGACCAGTTGGGTCAAGACATAGCCAGACAGCTCATATAAACTCATACAAGAAACTAACCTAAGATGGACTAAAGGCAGCATAGAGTTTTGACCAACCTTAACTTTCTTTATTCCAAAAAACTTCTCTCATTAAAAGAGATTCCGATGAGAACATGATTGGTGTTCTGACGGGTCCCTTTTTAATTATTATAGCACACGCAAGAAGGTTGGGTTTGATTTCAAATAACTTCTTTCGAAACTCTATGCACAAAGAAGAAGAAGAAAAGGCACTTAACCCTTTCGCTACAGCTTTTTACTGGGCAAAGTTAAAGTTTTACATTTTACGTCTTAGGCATCTATGTGGTTACATTAGCAACATTCCATTTTACATTTTTTAATTTTTATACTCGGACCCTGTATTTTAGAGTGTTTTTCTATGAGAGCAACCACATCGTTGTGGCTGTAATAATTACTTAAACATACAACTTTTTACGCATAACGAAAATTTGAGTATTTCTTCATTTACTTCAGACAAAATTAAAAAAAAAGTATTTAAATTGAAAGAAAACGTCAAATTAAAAAGTTCTCTAATTTTTTCTGCTTCTTCTTCCTTTACTATGTCAAGATATACCATCAAAAAAAGTGTATACTTCTCTTCTTTAAACTTAAATATTCAGTTTATTAATTTCGTATTTTTCCTAAAACTTCAAACTATTCTAAAGACCAACAAAAAAATTTATTCTTGCAACCATAGAGGATGCAGACTTCCACAAAGTAGTATGTTGCCATATGGCAACAAAATAGCGAAAGGGTTAACCTTTTATTTACATGTACCACAATATCTGGAAGAAGAAAAACTTATCTTGGCAACTTATTCTTCGATAATCTAGGAAATCAAGTCGATAGGACTATTCACAGTCTACTAGGCTTCGTAAGGAGTTCAAACTGATTCAATTAGTCAGCGATCGATAGATTGTGGTATCGCAATGGACCTTTAGTGAGCTCAACATTCTAAGTGGGTGACATTCCAATGAAAACAAGTCTCACATTTGCTCTCACATATTTATTGTTTATCTATTCTAAAAACCAATGCGATGTTTTTTTTGAGCCACAATCGCCCAAAAACCACTGAATCGAGACCATTGAAATTATTTATTTATTTACTTATTTATTTCATACTGTCATAATGTTGCTTAATTTTATAGATAGAAGTTAAAAAAATTATAACAGTTTGTTTCTCAATTGCCACAAATTATGAATACCGCTAATATTTGAAATTATTAAAGCACCGACAAATCATTCATTTGGCTGACGCGGGAGGCAGCGTCTAATGCAAAGCTCATAACACCACAACCATAATGCAAGCGGTAGCTGTTCAAACGACAATAACAACAACAAAACGGCAGCAGCCAAAGCGACAAACGACAGCCACGGACAGTGAACAAGCGAACTTGTCCTTAAAATGTCACTTAACAGCGCATTAATTTGCTGCTGTTGTTGCTTTGGCTGATGTTTTGTTTTATGGTGTTGTTGTTGTTCTGCTTGTTGTTGTTGTTGTTGTTGATATTGTCATTGTTGCAGTCGCCATGTGCCGTGTGCCATGTGCCACATGCGTTATTAGGCACATTTGCCTGCGAGTGTGTTTTGTTTTATTTTGTTTTTTATTATTGTTGTTGTTGTATTTTATTTTGTGGTTTACCAACAAATGGCAGCTACGTTGGCCTATCGCTTTTGGCATCACATCGCAATCATTGATCATGAATTCCTTTTGACTTGGCCTGACATGACAATCCATTGCCGAGCAGTGCAATTCAATCCGTTGCACTACTTCATCAACAACAACAACAGCAACAACAACAACGCAGCACAGCCACCTATGCAACAGACCTTCGGCTGCGTCATCTATGTAAATATTGGAGAAGGAGAAAAAATGCAATCGCAACAATAACAACAAAAACAACAAATAAAAGCGCACACGCTGCCTACGCAGCTGCAACAAAATGCATGTGCGTTGTTGTTGTTGTTGTTATTATTGTTGCTGTTGCCATTGCGGCAATGTTGCTATTTTGTTGTTGTTGTTGTTGTTGTTGCCATTGCAGTAGTTTGTAAGCTTCATGTAAAGCGTTGTTGGTGTCGCATTGTTGCGCTGACGCGCCGCTCAGCCGCATGTCCAGCGCCAAGCGCACTCATCTGTACATGTATGCATGTATGTATGTGTGTGTTTGTGTTCTGTCTGTGTGCAGCAATCAATCTCAATTGCTTCACTTTTTCAAGCATATCTTTTCGATCATTTCGGGTGACAAAATGGAAACTATTTCTTTGCGCTGTTTTTTTGTTTGGCTTTGTTATTGTTGTTGCTTTGCTTATTTATTTATTTTTTATTTGTTACTTGCGCAGCTTGGCTCCTTTTCCTTTTTTGCTTAGCTGCAACATTTATATTTACATTTTCTTGTTCAATTTATATATTTTTGTTGCGACTTTTTTCCCATTTTTGCCGCAATAACATTTTGTACATTTGTTGGCACAATTGTCATTGTTGTAATGGTTTATTGCTATTGTTCGCGTATTGCATTGTTGTAGTTGGAAAGTGCACTTGCACACATACATATACATACTTATATGTATCCCAACAAACACTGACCAAAAAAATCTCAAACCTTTGAGAAACCCTTTGATATCAAATTGTTTTCCAGCATTATTTCAATTTGAAAATGAATATTTTCTCAAACGTTTCTCAAATGTTTGCTATCAACTTGAGAACGACTTGAGAAGAGTTGAGAAAAAATCTACATTTACCACGTTTGATAATTTTGTGATTCTCAATTTGCTATTCATTTGAAATGAAAGGCTTTCTCAAATTGATATTCACTATTGCCAACAATTTGAGATTACTTACATTCTCAAGCTAATTTTCAGTAATGGTATGGCAGCACTAAAATCGAATTTACGAAAACGTCAAGATGGCAGCAATGTTTTGCAAAACATATGTTTTTCTAATTTTGCGCGTTGTGGAAAAGTTAAAAGTGATTTTCACGAAAAGTTGCAGTGGTTGGCGAAAAGGAAAAGGAAAAGCGAAAAAGGAATTAAAAATTTAAAGGGAAGTATGAGTGCATCAAAAAAAATTAAAAGTGAGGTAAAGCAGATTATGGATCTGCTATCAAAGCGCCCGGAAAGTAGCTTGCCGGCGTGCCTTGAAAATTCTATGGATAATTCTGTGGATAATTCCTTGGTAACAGGCCCTTCCACTTCGAGCGCTTCCAGTGGTGCTGGTGTTGATGGTGGTGTTGAAAACGACGATTCTGATTATTCAGATTCTGAATTAGAAAATGACAAAAGTGGCATGCTTAGAAACGAACTTGCAGCGTGGGCTGTTGCATTTAACGTTTCAACCGCTGCGACAAACGACCTTTTACGAATACTGCAAAAGCATGTTGAAGGGCTTCCAAAGGATTCCAGATCATTAAAATCAACTCCTAAGACTCCGCCAGTTGAAAAAATGGGTCTAGGTGAATATATTCACTACGGTGTTAAGGACTGCCTCACCGATTTTTTGCTTAGAAAGCCTTTTAAACCCACGGAATTTCACCTCAATATAAATATTGATGGTCTTCCACTAGCCAAAAGCTCTAATTTACAGACTTGGCCAATTTTAATTAATGTAAATGATGAACCCGATGTCATGGTTGTAGGTGCTTATTGCGGTAACAGTAAGCCATTGTGTCCAAATATTTACTTAGAAAGATTTGTAGATGAGCTTCTGGAATTATTAGAAAACGGTTTAGACTTCAATGGCAAGTACTACTCTGTTCATTGCCGATCATTCATTTGCGATGCTCCAGCAAGATCATATATTTTAGGTGTTAAAGGACACACAGGCTTTTCTAGCTGTATTAAATGTAGCCAGAAAGGGGAGTCGCTGGGTCATAGGATGATTTTTAGAAGTGAGACCCATAGTATTAGGACTGACTCTGATTTCCGCTCGCGGTCAGATGCAAACCATCATAAATTGTTGGAGCCAACAGCGATAGAAAAATTGCCAATTGATATTGTCAAATCATTCCCTTACGACTACATGCATGTCGTGTGTCTTGGTGTTATGAAAACCCTAATTTTTGGTTGGATTAGACACAGAAATAAAGCATATTCTTTGAAATTATCAAAAATTAATTTAATAAATTCGAGACTAATTTTTTTGAGCAATCAAGTTCCAAGAGAATTCGCTCGACATCCACGTAGTCTGAACGATTTTGAAAGGTTTAAAGCTACGGAGCTAAGGCAATTTCTGTTATATACAGGAATTGCCTTACTTGATGACATTTTAGATTCCGACAGATATAACCATTTCTTAATGCTGAGCTTAGGCATACGCATTTTATTAGATAGAAAATCGTGCGCTGAAAATAATGAATGTGCGAAAGTCCTTTTAAGTGAATTTGTCAAAAATATCTCAAGATTTTATGATGATTCATTTCTAACTTTTAACTTCCACTGTCTCAATCATTTACATAGTGACGCATTGAACTATGGATGCTTAGAGTCTATAAGTGCGTTTAAGTTTGAGAACTATTTGTCCAAACTCAAACGAAAATGTAATAAGAAAAATCAGGTTGCTGCCCAAATTTATAATCGTTTAGTGGAGGAAAGTTTGTATTCAACTGAATACTCAGTAGGAAAAACTCAAAAGAAAAACATGGACGATGGGCCGGTAAAATCGTTACATACCCACTTATTCTATTTAGCTACAAAAAAGCCAGACAATTTCTACAGCGTTAAAAATAAAATTTTCCGTATAATGAACATTTATTTCAAAAATGGTAGTTTCCAAATTATTGCCCACGAAGTCATTAACTTAACAAACCTTTTCGTTACACCAATAAAATCGTCTAATTTCAACATTAAATGCAGTGCCACTTTAGAATTTTCTAATTTTCATTTTCAACACTCCGTGGAAGAGATATCCCAGAAAATTATTATGTTCAGCAATTTTGAAGCCAACAAATTTATATTCATCCCTCTAATTCACATGTAGATGGATTTAAACGATACTTTTGTTGCAATTGAAACCGTTGGGTTGGAAGTGACAACAACTGGTGAGTGTAATAACAATGTTAGAATTACAGCGAAATTATTAATTTTATGTATTTTTCAGATCTCGAAAATTTAAACAAAAAGATTAATGATTTGGAAAGAAACGTGCTCGCAGGTAGTATTTCTTTTAAGTTACTTAAATGCATATGTACATTGTATTAAGTTATAGAACTTCAAGTAACACAAAACTTACTCAAACGAGTTCTTCAAGAGATAAGAACCACTGCACACGCAACGAACGTTAGGCGGAAGAAGATTTTGCCAAAAACTCCATTCAACGACGTTGCAGAATTTTCCGAATTTGAAACGAAGATACAGTCGTCGGAAAACAAATTTGATGATTTGGTAAGATTGCCGTTAGCATACTGCAGTTTATTTATAAAAATTTAAACTATATATTTTGAGTGTTACTATATTTCTTTACTAGGTTGCCGAACTGCAGACTATGATATGCGGTAACCCAACTAAATTTATAAAAACTGCATGGAGAAAATTGATGACAGATGCTGCAGCGAAGTACTATTGCTGGCAAGGCACTAGGGACAAAACTGCAGTTAGGGCGCTCAGCACAACCGCAGCAATAAAACGTAATTTCCTGCAAATACTTTTATTTTAAATTTTACTATTAACATATTATTTTATTTTAGAAGCCCACAGTAAAAAATTCTCCGCTGCAGCATCTGAGCAAGATTTTGAAAGGGCAACTATGGCATTCTTTCAACATGCGAATGCACGACTGCAAAAAAAAGAAAATTACAAAGCAAAAAACTAATTTCTAAGGTCCGTATCAGAATTATTTGATGCTAAGTAAGCTTCACTTTGCAACTTGGCTTAATATATTTATCCTTTTATTTTAAGCTAAGTTGGAAATTGAAGCTTACTTTTCTTCATGCAGCTTTTACAAATTTCGTTTGGTTACCGCATATTATATCCTTTCAGATTCGGAAAATTCTGCAACGTCACTCGTTTCAGTAAATTAAATTACTTTTTTTTTAAATTCTGCAAAGTGAAGATGCGCACGCACGTGTACCAAAAAATGAAATATTTATGTTTATAAATATGAAATTTATGTTTATTTATGTTTTGTTATGATTAATTATTTATTGCCTTAATATTAAGTAATTGAAATGTACCAAAAAATGAAATATTTATGTTTGTTTATGTTTATTTATAAATATGAAATAGTTATGAAATATTTTTGTTTATTTATGTTTTTTATGATTAATTAATATTAAGTAATTGAAATGTTTGTACCTTGCAATGAATATGACTGAAATTACCTTAAGGTTTATTGTTGGTTTATTAATTAATAAAACTATAAAAATATTATTTATAACAATTTATCTATTCTGGATTTTTATTACATGCGAGTGGCACCGCCAATCTATACAAGAGGCGAATTGGATTCCAATTCCATCCGTTCCGCTGGTTTGAGATTCATTTGAGAATTTCAAATTCTCAATTTGAGAATAAAGGCAAATTTCCATATTAAAAATGTGCCTTTTAAGTTGAGAATGCCATAACAGTATATTTGAGATCAATTTGAGAACAAACGTTTGAGATTTGAGAAAGCAATTTGATTCAAATGTACCTCAATTTGAGATTAGCCAATAATGTTTGTTGGGTGATATATAAATACATACACACACATAAATGAGCGCATGCATGTTCCTCGTTTGCTTGGTTTGCTTGTCATTTGAATGTCACAGCGTGTGATTAAATGGCCGAACAGGATATGATATGGCGGCACCGCAAATGCCAACAACACAAAAGCTAATAAAACAATGCATTGTCGCTGTGAACAATTGGTGACAGTGTGGAGCAACAACACCTGTGTGAGCGGCAGCTTTTGCAATTATAAAGCAAGAACGTTGTACTCGATATTTGAACGTCGGCAGAAGGAAAAACTTTAGCATCTAATCTAAAGTGATCCAAATTAATTCGAGATGATTGATTCGAATTTTTTTTGAAAAAATTTGGTTATTTTCAGGGACCGAAAATAACAGTTATTTATGAAAACTATAATTGAAAATTTTACTATGATAGAAAAATTATGCAAATAAATGAAATATACCAATACATTTCTTTTCGCACGGAGAATCAAACTTGGGCATAAACTTTTTTTTGTAATTTTTACGGAAAAATTCAAAAATAAGACTTATTTTTTATTTATATTTTGAAAATCCTTTAATAACAATTATTTTTGATTTTTTCCATATTAGTCCACAAATAACAGTTTCATTTCAATTTTTATTTTAGTTGTCCTATGAAAACAATTATTGGTGACTTATATTTTTTTAGTCATCAATAAAAATCATTCAGTGACTTTTATTTTTTAAGTCATCAATAAAAATCATTCAGTGACTTTTATTTATAAAAGTCATCAATAAAAATCAGTCAGTGACTTTTATTTTTTAAGTCGCAATATAAAAGTCATTTTCATTAATGCATGCAAAAGTTATGATTCTTCCAGAAAATATAATTGTCAAAACAGGTCTTGTTAAGCCGATCAAGGATGTATATACATTTCGATATTTAATGAATCCAATAGTGCAATTAATGAAAATTACTTTTATATTGCGACTTAACAAATAAAAGTCACTGAATGATTTTTATTGATGACTTAAAAAATAAAAGTCACTGAATGATTTTTATTGATGACTTAAAAAATAAAAGTCATTGAATGATTTTTATTAATGACTTTTATAAATAAAAGTCCCTGATTATTTTTTATTAATGACTCAAAAAATAAAAGTCACTGGCTGATTTTTATTGATGACTTAAAAAATAAAAGTCATTGAATAATTGTTATTGATGACTTTTATAAATAAAAGTCAATGAATGATTTTTATTGATAAATAAAATAAATTAAAATAATAAATATAAAAAATAATCATAAAAATAAATTAATAATAAATTTATAAATAAAAGTCATTGAATGATTTTTATTGATGACTTTTATAAATAAAATTCACTGAATGATTTTTATTGATGACTTTTTTAAATAGAAGTCACGAATAATTGTTATCATAGGACAACTAAAATAAAAATCGAAAAAAACTGTTACTTGTGGACTAATAAGAAAAAAAATCAAAAATAATTGTTATTATAGGATTTTTAAAATATAAATAAAAAAACTTTTATTTGTTGAGTCGTTAAATAAAAGTCAAAAAATAACTCTTAAACATTGATTTTTATAATAAAACTTATAACTGTTACGGTCCCTGCTTATTTTAGTTGAGCTCAACAACAGACACGCCAAGCCCATCTCAACTTTAAAAAAAAAATAAAATGTAAATACCCAAAACCCATCGAGTGCCATAAAATAAGAATTCCAGTGATTGCTCGCCCGCCAGCCACATTGCACTCGTGCTGAGGAAAATGTGTCATCCATCCAGTGCTTTCGCTTGACATTGAACTCACAGCTGATAGCGTGACATGCCGATGAACTGCATTACGGAAAATATCCCCAAACCCCACACACACATACACACGCACGAACGCATACAGACGCCAAACAAAAAACTTTCGCAAGCCGCAAATGAAACGCGTTGAACTTGCAAACATGAAATTTTCAAATATTTACTTTGACACTCTTATTTTTCGCTCAAAATTAAACGAATTCTTTGAAATTTACGCGATACGAGCGAACATAAATTCTCGCATACAGGTAGCCGCATAATGCAACGGCCATATGAATGTATGTGTGTGTGTGTGTGTATAGAGAATAAAAGTGAATTTATCACGCACCTCGTGACTAATTTCAATTTACGACAAAAGCAACGAAACGGCTTAAAAGCCCAGAGCCCAGCGCACAGCTCGCAGCATACACAATCGCTGTGCTCACTGGGTGTGCAACAGTGGTGCACCCAATAGAGGCTTTTGGGGTTCAAACCCCTTCCAAATATCTGGAGAGGGTAAGAACTAATTACGCTACTTATGCTCCGATTTTTAGAGCCCTTAACGCTTTCGCTATTTTGTTGCCATATGGCAACATGCTACTTTGTGGAAGTCTGCTGCCTCTATGGGTGCAAGAATACATTTTTTGTTGGTCTTTAGAATAGTTTGAAGTTTTAGGAAAAATACGAAATTAATAAACTCAATATTTAAGTTTAAAGAAGAGAAATATACACGTTTTTGTAATGGTATATCTTGACATAGTAAAGGAAGAAGAAGCAGAAAAAATTAG